>CM054143.1:46090503-46115503 GCA_028751875.1 Rapana venosa
GTGTGTGTGTGTGTGTGTGTGTGTGGAAGGGGGGGAAAGTTGACGTAAGAATTCTCAAGCTTCTGTGGAAGGTTTTGGAGGAAGAAGAATCGTTCTTACATAGCCTAAGGCCTATCCTCAAGGGACACAAGGCTGACTGGCTGAGTGAGGCTTGAAGACTGAAGGAGGAGGAGGACTCTTGAAGAATCTGGAATGAAGCCTAGCTAGCTAGCTCAGATTGCCTGGTCCTGCCTGTATAGAGTAGGCTAGTAGACAGTGGTGGACAGAGGGTACTTGTTGACTGTGGTGGTTTTGTGGTCAAGAATTGACCCGTTACTGGCTACTCTAAGGGGTGGACCAATCACAACATGAAGCTAGGTGACAGCTGGATCACCTCGTTTACTTCTATTGTTGAATGTGTGTGTGTGTGTGTCACTCTAGGATGCTTTTGACAGCTTCGAGGGTTGTGTCAGGAGGGATGGATGGATGTATGTGTGTGTCTATCTGTCTCTGTCTCTCTCTGTATCTGTGTCTGTGTCTCTGTCTGTCTGTCTGTCTCTCTCCCTCTCTCTCTCTCTCGTTTATGGATCCGTACGGTCTTTTGTTGTTTACTGTCCTTTCTTCCTTTCTGGAAAGAGTCTTGTGTCTCTCTGACTCTGTCTGTTTCTGACCTGTTTGTCTGTCTGTCTCTCAGTCTTTGGGCAAGGGTCGAATGAAAAAAAAAGTACGGCAATGCTTATGTACGCGGTGCGTGTGTGTGCGCACACCTGGGTTTGTGTATGATAATTTTTTAAAGCTATCTTGGAATGATTATATCAATCTGAAATGTATTTTTCTTGTCTCTTGTGAGATAATTATAGGTATCATGTGCCTGTCAGTATTGTAATTGCCCTTCATGGGATGATTACAGTGTTTTTGACTTGACTTGACTTGACTATATGGCACCCTTGAAAGTAAAGACCATCAATCAATCACTCTCTCTCTCTCTGACTCCCTTTGCTTTCTCAAATATCTCACCTTTACTGCCTTATCTTCTATGTCTTTTCTCACCTGCTGTTACCACGCCGCTCATTTCCATCTCTCCGCTCCAGCCACATAGCCTGGTTAGCTGTGTCTCATCCTCAGGGTCAGAAGTCCACAGGGGGCCGGCCCATCAATATCAGGCTGCCGTGGAACTGCTAGCCAGAGGGGCCCTGCACTGCTGCTGGGTCACTTTGGTGGTGTTCTGTGGTGCCTGTTCTGAGCTAACATACGTAGGAAACCACCTACTAAGCACCCTACTAACAACAGTATTAGCTCAGTAGCGGAGCCAGACTGAGTGAGTCGCCCACCCAGGCTGGTGACCATCACAACGTCCTTCCAACGACATTCCCCCTGAGCCTCCAACCCCAAAGGCTCTGATACAACAAACTCACCACAGGCACAGAAGTGTATGGGGAAACCGAAACTGAGGTCACCATGAGATCAGAGCAACATGGGCCACCAAATCAGACACAATTTTTTTTTGGTATGATGATCAATGACAATGAGGATGATGAAATGATGCTGCTGTGGAGGTGCATATGCTCTGAGACTACTTGACAGGGTTGTACTCTACGCTTACTACCAAGATATATCCTGGTGTCAACCGGTCCCGAGAGATACAGATACCTGCAGTGCTGGTCAGGTAATTTGAGCAACAAACCCCATTGCATCCGTAAAGTGGATGAAGCTCGACTGTGTGGTCCTAGACTTCCCAATGAGCTCATACCTCACTTTGGATGAGACTATAAACCGAGGCCCCGTGTTCGAACGCATGCAGAACATCTTGCGCACACGTAAAATCCTGTTCCGCTTTTCGGAAGAGTAGGCCATTGTGTGCCGGTGGAAACAGATGACAAACTTTACAAAATCGCATACACACGGGGACTGGATGTAAAAAAGCACATAAGTGGTTATTCCATTATTCTCGATATAAAAGAATAAATAAAAGAATAAATAAATAAATGATAACGTAAAATAGACTTCCCAATGAGCCCATACCTCACTTTGGTGGCTGAAGTAGACATATAAAAAACAACAACCAAAAACAAAACAAAAATAAAACAACCCCCCACCTTATGACTCCTATGGGATCCACTGGGCTAACCACTGGGCCATCCAACCCTCTAACTGATTAACCAACTACTAATGTAGTATACAATATAAAGCAATATAGAACAATACAGTTCTCTTCACGAGAGAGAGAGAGAGAGAGAGAGAGAGAGAAGAGAGAGAGAGAGAGAGAGAGAGAGAGAGAGAGAGAGAGAGAGAGAGAGAGAGAGACAATGAAATGAGAATGACAAATTCTTTTATTTCGAGAATAAAAAAATAAGCACCCATATGCTTTTGTTCATCCAGTCCCCGCCTTATGGATACATCAGAGAGAGAGAGAGAGAGAGAGAGAGAGAGAGAGAGAGAGAGAGAGAGAGAGTCAGACAGATAGACAGACGAACAGACGGACGAACAGACTCACGCCCACAGTCTGAAAGAGGTTGAAGTGTTTGGTTAACTTTCTTTTAACTTTAAACCTTCAATGCAAAACTGGCTGGGAAAACCGCTTCATATGGTCACCCAACAGCATCAAAAACAAGAGAACCTACTCTGCTGTGCTGTGTTGTGCTGTACTGTGCTGTACTGTATTGTATTGTAACGCACTATACTGTACTGCACTTTGCAGTTCTGTGCTGTGCTGTGTTGTGCTGTACTGTGCTGTACTGTACTGTATTGTATTGTAACGCACTATACTGTACTGCACTTTGCAGTTTTGTGCTGTGCTGTGCTGTGTTGTGCTGTACTGTGCTGTACTGTATTGTATTGTAACGCACTATACTGTTCTGCATTGGACTGCATTGTGCAGTTCTGTGCTGTACTGTGTTAGGCTATGCTATACTGTACTGTAAGAGAGTGAGTGGACTGGCCTTGAGTGGAACGAATGGCTACCGAATGGAGAGGACGGCAGGGAGTGGAGGAAGCTGGTTTGCAAAGTTCCCCACGGTCCAAGGGACTACCGGAGTAGGTGAGGTGAGGTGGTGATATTGTATTGTGTTGTTATGTTGTGGTACTGTGCTTTACTGTAGTGTAGTGTGGTGTGGTGTGATGTAGTGTGGTGTTTGTGTGGTGTGGTGTAGTGTGGTGTTGTGTGGTGTTGGTGTAGGTAGTGTAGTGTGGTGTGGTGTGGTGTGGAGTGGTGTGGTGTGGTGGGAGTGGTGTGGTGTGGTGTGGTGTGGTGTATGTAGTGTAGTGTAGTGTAGTGTAGTGTGGTGTAGTGTAGTGTAGTGTAGTGTAGTGTAGTGTAGTGTAGTGTAGTGTAGTGAAGTGCAGTGTAGTGTTAATACCACAAAGTATCTTAATAACAACGCAGAGTACAACTTATAAAAGGAACTGTTAAAAAAACCCACCCTATCATTATCAATTCAAACTTTAGGCTTTATGTTTGCCAAACTGTGACCAAAAATATCACAACAATAATAAAATTATGTTTCATTAATGGAAAAAAATAGTGTTGTTGGCATCCGTCTGTCTCCAAAACCAAAACCTTTCATTATCAATTCAAACATTAGGCTTTATGTTTGCCAAACTGTGACCAAAAATACCAAAACAATCATACAATTCTGTTTCATAATGGAAAAAAATAGTACTGGCACAAAAACAACAACCAACAACAAGTGTAGGTAGCCAGTTAAACATCTTCATCGTTATTAAAATAATGGTTGATCAAAGATTCAGTTTTTTCGTTCCTCGGCTAGAGCTCCGAGGTTCACCAAAGCTGAAAGTTTTTGCGTATGCGACCGTTTTCGCCCGTCATTTTAGGTAGCCCCAAAGACTCACTTAACGTTTTACGATGAAAAAAACCAAACCACATGAATATGTAGCTTTTGTCCACAACAGAAGACCATACCTAAGCTCCCCCCTTGTGCAAACAGACATCTCTCTATAATGTTTGCCAAACTTCTTCACGGTATAGTGTTGAATAGGGAGGTTTGTCAGAAAAGCATACATCCCATCTTTTCCTTTTCTTTTCTTTTCTTGTTCTTTTCTTCTTCTTTTTTTTTTTAATAACTTTGTGATCGTGTTTGGGCTTAAAGCGTCTGTAGTTTGTTTTTTGTTCTTCGGTTCCGAACTCTGATGTGAATGTACACCACCATAAAATAGTAAGATTTTGCGAAGGCGACCTATTTTTTTACTCTCCATTAAGGTAGCCGCATTCCGACTTCGGGGATGGTGTTTAATTAAACACGACACTTGTGTGCATGCAGACTTGATTAATTTTGTCATCCGCTCCTACAACAGTCAAAAAATGGCCTGCTCTTTTTTAAAAGGCGGAGCGGGATTTTAACGTGTGCGCAAGATGTTCTGCGCGCGTTTGCACACAGGACCTGGGTTTATAGTCTCATCCGAAGGACTTTTCGGGAGAGTGGAGTTGGTACTGATGTTAACTCCAGGTGGAAAAATAACCACCCTTAAAACGGGCGCCTCCTATCCGTAGTGGTTTGAATCCAGACCGTAAGATCACGAGCGCAAGGCTCTAACCATTAGGCTACCCCTCTCCCCCTCCCCCCCCCCCCTCCCTCGCCCCCAGGAGTGTGTAGAAGTCGTACAGGTGTGTGCAGATATTATGCTGGATATAATTATTTGTAGCATGCATACCACTGGCCATAGCTGGCCTCCTCTTCCACAAAAGATGGGTAGGTTTTTAACGTGTGTGTGTGTAAAATCAATAATGATTGCGACCCCACGTGGAAACCTCGATTTATAGTCTCTTCCGAAGAACATCGTCATCGTCGTTGACGTCGTCATCATCACCATCGTCGTCGTCATGATTGTCGTCATCGTCGTCGTCATCGTCATATTCATCATCATCATCATCATCAATAGCAGCAGCAGCAGCATCGTCGTCACCATCGTCACCACAGTCACCATCATCAGCAGTAGCATCACAGTCATCATCACCATCATCATCTTTAGTGTTATCATTGTTGTTATCCTTATCACTTATTTTTTAAAATTATGATCGTAACTTATTGTTGTTATTATTACTATCACTATTTTCATCATTATGTAGTTGAGCGCTTTGATTTGTTGCTTTACAAGATTCAGCGCTATATAAATTCCATACATCATCATTATTATTATTATTATTATTGTTATTCTTGTTATTATTATTATTATCATCATTATTATCGTCGTCATCATCATCACCACACTCAGAACTGAAAAGAAGCAGGACGCAAACGCAGCAACCAAAGCATCCGTCCCATCCCACCCGGCACCCTTTCTGATAACACACGTTGCAGGGGAAGGAGTGTGTCGCGGGACAGAAACAGTCAGAGACACAGTCATGCAGCAGACATTACAGGTAGGCTATACACACTCTCACGCGTTGCTCCAAGGACCTACACGGCTTTTCTCCATACCTGTTGCTACAGGGGGCCGATACAGAAAAAAGCACTGCTTACAGTTTCTGCAGCAACAAAGGGATAATCTCTTAGGGGGGGGGGGGGGGGGGGGGGGGGGGGGGGGGGGCAGTGTCCTCACACCGTTACGCTGGCTCTTGAGATGGATCAACCTGTTTTTTCAGGTTTTGCTTTTTACTTTTTGTTTTAGTTTAAGGTAAAGGTATTCCCATAACCTATGTGGTCGTAAGGGAGCGAGGCGTCAGAGACCTCAACTTCTTTAGGGGCCAGCGTGTTAAGGGCGGCACCCATCTCCTCTCTCTCGCTGCTATACCTTCCCTGACCCTAAAGAGGGACAGGTGTCCATTTACAGCTGGGTGAACTGGGGGACTATACTGAAGCCAAGGCGCGCAAACGGTCACCCATCCAAGTGGTGACCACGCTCGGCGCTGCTTAACTTTGGCTGGGGGGAAAGCGAGAGCTCTGACCACTGAGCTATCCCGTCCCCCGTAGTTTACCACCAAACAAGTCACTGCTTACAAAATGTCCTGCTTGGTATGCATATCTATTTCAGTTGTTTAAAAAAAATATTTTATTTCGAGGATAATAGGATAAGTATTCAGACTTGCCAGAGACTTACAATAATTATAGTTGTCAGAGAGAGTTCTTAACATTTCGCAATAGCCATCTATAAGATTACTAGTTTCATATAATTATGATCATATTCCGACACCTGCCTGTCTTTCAGATGCGATGATAAGCCACTTGTACGAATGCACGCATAGCATCTTACGAGCAAGGTTTGTTTGTGTTTTATGGGGGGGAGGGGGGGGGGGGGGTGAGGTTGGTGTTTAGGTGTTAGGTGGTTTTGTTGTTGTTGTTGGGGTTTTGTTTAGGGATTAGGGAGGGGGGAGTGTGTGGTGTGTGTTTTATTTATTTATTATTTATTTATTATTTCTATTATTTCGAGGGGAAAGTGTGGTGTACGTGTGTGTGTGTGTGTGTGTGTGTGTGTGTGTGTGTGTGTGTGTTGTGTGTGTGTACGTGTGTGTTGTGTGTGTGAGTTGTGTGTGTGTACGTGTACTATGTGTATGTGTGTGCGTGTGTTGTGCCCGCCGGCGGTTGTGTGTGTACGGGTTTGTGTGTGTACGGTGTGTTGCGTCGTAGTGTGTGCAGGTGTGTAGGGGAGGGGTTGTTCCTCGGCTAGAGCTCGGAGATTCACCAATGGCAAATTTTTTAACTTATGTGACAGGCAAACCGCCCCCTCCCACTCCACCCACCCACCCACCCACCGATCCCTCATCATTAATTAAGCTAATCACATTCCAACTTTGGGGGTATACAGTTGGAACTGAACCAACCAATTTTGCCTGGGCAGTCAGGAGGTACCTCCCTGCTCTTTCCGATTTTCAACCGTTGTGTGTTGTGTGGTGTGGTCTTCAATTGTTCAATGTTTCGTCTCTTCCTTCACACAAAAGTGATACTACACAAAATGTGGAGCGCACAGCCGGACACATGTATGCGTGTGTTCCAAGTGATTACATGCATTGTGTGTAATGTAAGTGCGGGTAGTGCATGCATGCGCTCAAGCACATTATTTGTACCGATGATTATTATTAATATTTTATTATAATATATATATTATAATATTTGGTGGATCGGTGGTCTAGAGGTAACGCGCCTGTCTAGAAAGCGAAAAGTCCGGGTCTGAAGTGTGCGGCGGTTCGTACCCCGTTTGGACCCGAAATTTTTCCCCCATCCATTAGACCATGAGTGGTGGTCTGGGCGCTAGTCTTTCGGATGAGACGATAAACCGAGGTCCCGTGTGTTACACGTAATTATTTAGCGCACGTAAAAAAACCCACGGCAACAAGAGAGTTGTCCCTGGCAAAATTCTTAGAAAAAAGCCACTCTGATAGGGAAACAAATACAGCTGCAGAACAAAAAAAAGGGTGAAAGGGTGGCGCAGCGCTAAGTGGCGACGCGTTCTCCCGCTCTCCCCGGGGAGAGCAGCCCGAATTTCACGGAGAGAAATCTGCCATGACTTAAAGTGGTATGAAATAAAATCTGAGCGCTTTGATTTGTTGCTTTACAAGATTCAGCGCTATATAAATTCCATACTTTATTATTATTATTATTATTATTATTATTATTATTAATATTGTGTTTGTTTTGACCGTGTACAATACAAGTCTGTAAGCACGCGCGTCCGACTGGTTTCGAGTCTTCTCCGAAAAGACTTGACATTCAGTTCGATTTTTTTCCCCCCCGTCAAACTCTGAAGAAGAAAAAGGGCAAAGCTGGGAATCGAATCCAGAATTCACGGTTTACTCTTTAGGCAGGTGAACGTCTTAACCATCCTGCCACCTTTCTTCCTTACGCGCAAGTTTAAAAAAAACAAACCCAAACAAACCCACCCATATCTCGAAGGCCATTTATGATCTAGATTTTAGTAGACTGAAAAAAGGGGGGGGGGGGAGGAAAAAAGAAGGTCAACATATTTTTTACTGGTGCTCTCATAAATGGATTGTGCATGTTCTGTCTCTGTAAATGCAGAGGGAAAACCCCAGGGTCCGGTACAGTCTAACATCAATATTGGTTGCCAGGTTGTTGTTGAAAGGGATTTTTTTTTAATGGGAGGAGAAGGGTGGGGGTGGGGGTGGAGAGATTAGGCGGAGGGGAGGGGAGGGGTAGAGGAGGGAGCCAAATGGACTAGAAAAAAATTACAAGGGGGAAAAAATGCTGCTGAGCTAAAAACCCTCAAGTAGTTTGAAGGTAGTAACACTCCTTTTCTTGTTTTTTTCTCCCCTCCCCCCTTCTCCTTGAGCTAAGGTTAAGCAGCATTGAGCGTGGGGGTTACCAAGTGGATGGGTTACCGTTTGCGCGAGCTTGGCTTCAGTACAGTGCCACAGTTCACCCAGCTGTATAAATGGGTGCCTGCCCTCAGTAGGGTCCTTCACTTCAGCTTCACCTATCCCGTAGTCCCATGGACCGTGGGGGAACCAATGAAGATTTCGAAACCAGCTTCCTGGGTCAGGGAAGGTAAAGCAGCGAGGGAGAGGAGATGGGCGCCGCCCTCACTACGCTGGCCCCTAGAGAAGCTGAGGTCTTTGACGCCTTGCTCACCCAACGACCCCATAGGTAATAGGACACATTTACCTTATTTTGTTACCTTTAGAAATCAGTAGCAAGTCTAGTTTTTAGTACTGGACTTTGGATTTGACGTCACCTGATTTCTCCCGTGACTCCTTGAGGAGTCGGTGGAGCCCTGCGCTGGATTTTTCCGGTGTTGTGTCCAGGGCAAACTGAACCGGGTGGAGTCCATCACTCCCCAGGTAGCAGGGTGCATGCTGGGTATTTTTGTGTCAGCCACCCCAACGGCCGGCAAAAGCTGGCCTATTCTTCTAGGAAATGGGTGGGAGTTTCAGCATGTGCGCAATTGCAAGATGTTCTGCGCGCGTGTGCGTTCGCACACGGGACGGACTTCGGTTTATCGTCTCTTTTTTTCGGTTTATCGTCGGTTTATCGTCTCTTTTTTTCGGTTTATCGTCTTATTTGTAGAACTTTCGAGGGAAGAGTGAAGCAGAGTATCAGTCATAACTCCACAGGACAAAAATCCTTATCGAACGGACATCTTAGTGAAGACTCGAACCTTCACTCACTTACTAGTTACCGTCGGATCGTGAGCATAACGTTCTAACCACTAGGCTATATCAAGGTCCTATAGTTACTAGCTGTAGCCAAGCAAGCAAGCAAGCAAGCAGCCAGCCAGCCAGTCTAGCCTGCTCTTTCTTATCACTGGAGACACACCCGTAACATCGGCATCTTCCTCTGTGCCTGTCCCACACAGGGAAAAGACGATCACTGCCTTTTGTTAACCTTCCACCTCTTTCCCCCCACCCTCCCCTTAGTCACCCCCTCCCCTAGATCCTCCCCCACACCCAGCCTCCTCCATCTTTCCACTCTCATCCCCCTCTCCCTCCTACTTCCTCAAATTCTTAGTCCAAGATGTAGGCTAGATCACCATCACTGTAGTTAGGCCTTCATCTTCTTTCTCGCCTTTCTTCTTAGAGAGAGAAACAGGGTAGAAAGAAAAAAAGAAGTAGGGTGGTAGGCTTGAAAGTTGTGTGTGTGTGTGTGTGTGTGTGTGTGTGTGTGTGTGTGTGTGTGTGTGTGTGTGTGTGTGTGTGTGTGTTAGTCTCTGTTTCAATATATCTGTCTGTCTGGGACTTCATGGTTGTTTTCTTTAAAAAAAAATTTTAAAAAAGCAACCCCATAAGAGTGCTTCTTCCATTATCCTCGAAATAACAGAATGAAATTTTTGAAAATTCTATTTGTCTGTCTGTCTGTCTGTCTGTCTATCTGGGACTGGATGTAAAAAAAAAAAACCACCCACATGGGTGGTTCTTCCATTATCATCGAAATAAAAGAATGAAACTAAAAAATCCTTATCCTTGTTTTTTTAAAAATTATTCATTCATTTATTCATTCATTCTCTCCCTTTCTCCCTTCCTCTCCTCTCTCTCTCTCTCTCTCTCTCTCTCTCTCTCTCTCTCTCTCTCTCTCTCTCTCTCTCTCTCTCTCTCTCTCTCTCTCTCTCTCTCTCTCCTCTCTCTCTCTCTCTCTCTCTCTCTCTCCTTCTCTCTCTCTCCTGGGTGTAAAACAAGCACATGGAAGCGAATTCAATATCCTCGAAATACAAGAATTTGTCATTGTCATTGTCATTGTCTGTATGTGGGGGTCTGGATGTAAAAAAATAAAGCACATTGGTGCTTATTCGTTAACCTCCAAATATAGAATTTGACAAGAAAAAAAAGAATTTGCTCTCTCTCTCTCTCTCTCTCTCTCTCTCTCTCTCTCTCTCTCTCTCTCTCTCTCTCTCTCTCTCTCTCTCTCTCCTCTCCTCTCTCTCTCTCTCTCTCTCTCTCTCTCCCCTGCCTCTCTCCCCTCCTCTCCTCCCTCTCTCTCTCTCTCCTCTCTCTCTCTCTCTCTCTCTTCTCTCTCTCCCTCTCTCTCTCTCTATCTCTCCTCCTCCCTCCCTCCCCCTCTCTCCCTCCCCCCTCCTTCCCTCTCTGTCTCTCTCTCTGTCTTTCTACCTTCTCGCCCCCCCCCCCGCCATCTCTCTCTATCTATCTGTATGTATGTGTGTACAGTCTATTATTATAATAAATATGTATGTCTACTAACCACACTACTAGGCCTACCACGCCCTCCCTCCTCCTCCTCCTCCTCCTCCTTCAGAGAGATGTCTGACTGGCTGTGGAGAGGCAAAGAGCTTGGCAAACAAGGACCATGACTCGTGGCTTATTTCTCAGGAGGGATGAGGTGGGGGAAGGGGGGGGGGGTAGGGTTGGATGATGGTGGGGATGGTGGGGATGGGGGGGGGGGGTTAGATGATGTGTGTGTATACATATGTGTGTGTGTGCGTTGGGGAGGGAGGAGGGAAGCGGAGAGAGGAGGAGGAGGAGAGGAGAGAGGAGGAGGGAGGAGGGGGTAGGGGGTGGTGGGGGGAGGGGGGTAGGTGAATGGGCCGGTCAGGCGCCTTGACCCAGTAGTAGTAGTGGTGGTCAAGAGCTTTGTTTGACCATGTCACACCCCCTCCCTACTCACCCCCCACTAACCCCCCTAACCCCCCCCCCCCCCCCCACCTCTCTCTCTCTCTTTCTCTCTCTCTCTACTTTGCCACCTTCTTCTCCCACTCCCACTCCCACTCCTACTCCCACTCCTCTCCATCCCACACCCACCCCCCCACCCCACACACACACCACACCCGAACCCCACCCCACCCCACCCCACCCGATCCACTACCCCCCTGGACACTACACTACTCTACACTACGGGGTATTCTACCTTACCTGCCATCACAGGCACTACTCTACCCGGGCTATAGCCTAGCCCGGGTACAGGACAAACAGCTGTAAAGTTTGTCAATGCTTACCTCACACCCACCCCACCCCACCCCACCCCTACCCCCTCCTTGCCTACCTGCCTGCCTGTGAGTTGAGTGGATGTGGCATCGGAATGAGGTGAGGTGGGGGGGGGGGGAGGAAGGAGGAAGGAGGGGTGGTAGTGGTTGGAGTGGGGGAGTGTCGGGGTGGGGGGGTGGGTGGTGAGATGCTGGGTGTAGGGAGGAGTGAGGGGGTGGGCCGGGTGGGGGGTGGAGGAGAAAGGGGTAGATGGTTTGGTTTGGAGGTTAGAATACTATATTATAGATAGAGAGGTGCTGAATCATAGAGTTGGCGACACGTATGAGAGATAAAGTTATCATATTTGTATATGTTGAAGTTCATAGCATGTGTATATATATACAGCCTAAACCGTAGATTTCTCTCTGTGTGGGGGTGGGTGGGAACTTCAGGCCCGCTGTCCCATGAGAAAAAAATATGTTGCCACACTAGTTCAGCATAGCAGCACCGCCCATTTAAAAGGAAAAAAAAACACCCCAAAAATTCTTGTTTGTGTGTGGTTGTGGTTGTTTGTCATTTTTATATGAGAGTAGGTTGGGTTTTTTTTCTTTTCAGACTTTTCCGGGTACACATTTTGTTGTTATATACTTATTCTTTTACGTGTTTTGAATGAAGGGTTTGGGTTGTTTGTGGGTTTTTTTTGTTTTTGTTTTTTGTTGTTTTTTGTGGGTGTGTGTGTGTGTGTAGGGGGAGGGGGGGGGGGGATTAGTGGTTGGGTGTTGAGTCGAAATTAAATTTTAAGGGTTCAACCCCACCCTGGCGGCCGTTCAAAGGGAAAAAAATTTCCCCCTTGGTTTAAAAATAATAATAATAATAATAATAATAATGTAGGGAAATTTTATATAGTGCTGATCTTGTAAAGCAACAAATCAAAGCGTCAGATGATTTTTTTTTTTATATCGGGACAAGGAATAAGCACTCATGTGCCTTTTACTTTTGTCCCCTTTGTATGCGGTTTTGAAAATTTTTGTCATCAGTTCCCACCGGCACACAAGGATACTCTTTCGAAAAGCGGAACAGGTTTTAACTTTGTGTGCAAGTGTTCTGCATGCGTCGCAAGGGGCCCGGTTTATAGTTTTTATCCAAAAGACTTTGACTTTCAGTTCGATTTTTTTTTCAAACGGCAAAAAAGGCGAGGTGGGAACAACACCCCCCCCCCCCCCCCCTAAAAAAAAAACCCAAAGGGGGACGAGGAGGGGGAGAAAAAAGGAGGAGGGAAAAAGGGGGAGGAGGGGGGAAGGAAGAGGAAAAAGAGGAGGAAGAGGAAAAACCCAAAAAAAAAGGACAACGAAAAAACGACAGGAGGGAAGAGGAAGGAGGAGAAGGGGGAAAGGGAGGAAGGGGGGGAGGGGGAGGGAAGGGGGGAGGGAAAGGAAAAGGAGGGAAAAAAGGAGGAAAGGGGAAAGAAAGGGGAGGAGGAGAAGGGGAGGAGAAGGGGGAGGGAGAAGGGGAGAGAAAGGGGAAGGGGGAAGAGGGGAAAGGGGAAGGAGGGCGAGGGGGGGGACAAAAACGGGGGGGAGGAAGAGGAGAAGGAGGGGGGGAAGAGGGGGAGAAAGAAGGAGGGAGGGGGAAGAGGAGAAGGGGGGGAAAGAGGAGGAGGGGAAAGGAGGGAGGAAAGAGGAGGACGAGGAGGGGGGAGAGAAGGGGGGGAAGGAGGGGGAGGAAGAGGAGAAGGAGGGGGAGAAAGGGGGAGAGGAAGGGGGGAGGGAGGAGAAGGGGAAAGGGGGCGAGGAGAAGGGGAAAGGGGAAGGAGGGGGAGAGGAAGAGGAGGTGGGGAAGGAGAGGAAAGGAGGGGAAAAAAAAGGAAGGAGAAGAGAAGGAGGAAGAGGAGAGGAGGGAAGGTGGGGAGGGGAGGAGAAGGGGGGGAGGAGGGGGAAAGGGGGGAGGGGGGAAAAAGGAGGAGAAGGGGATGGAGGAGGAGGAGAAAAAGGGGGGGGAGGAAAGGGGGAAAGGGGAAGGGGGGGGAGGGAAGGATGGGGGGAAGGAGGGGGAGAAGGGGGGAAAGGGGAGGAAAAGGAAGAGAAGAAAAGGGGGAGAAAGGGGGAAAAAAAGGAGGAGGAGAAGGGGGAAAGGGGGGGAAAAAGGAAAAAGGAGGAAAGAGGAAGGGGGGGAGGAAAGGGGGAGGAGGAGAAAAGGGGGGAGGAGGAGAAGGGGGAGGGGAAAAAGGGGGGGAAGAGGGAGAGGGGAGGAGGAAAGGGGAAGGGGGGGAGGGAAAAAGAAGGAGGGGGAAAAGAAAAAGGGAGGAGGAAGAGGAGAAGGAGGGGGAGAAGAGGGGATGAGAAGAGGAGGAAAAGGGGGGAAGGGGGGTGGGGGAGGAAAAGGATGAGGAGGAGAGGGAAAGAGGGAAGGAGGAGAAGGAAAAGGAGGAGGAGGAAAAGGAGGGGAAAGTCTAAAATAATAAAAGTACTTTTTAAAAACAAAAAAATAACAACAAAAGTAAAAGGAAAAGGAGGAGCAAGACAGACTAGATACAGAAGCGAAGAGAAAGAAAAAAAAAGAAAAAAAAAAAAAAGAAAGAAAAGACAAAAAAAAAAGGGAAGAAAGAAAGAAGTGAGTATACAGGGGAAGAACCCCTTTTCGCTTTTTTCATGCACGTACATTTATTATTGCGAGAAGGGTTACGGGGTCTTTTTAAGGAGCTTTGTCCGCCTAGAACGCCACATCAAACAAAAATTTTAAAAAAAACCCCCTTAGAGTTCTGACTTTTTGCTTTATATCGCACAGCCAAAATTATTGTATGTCACCTTCCCTCATTCCGTCAGCCCTCATCCTCATGCAATAAAAATAATGAAAGGGTTTTGATGATGATAAAAATATAATAATAATAATAATAACAACAAAAACAAAAAAACAATAAAACAAGAACAATCATCAGCCTCATCCCCACCTCATGATAATAATAAAATAAAAATTGAAAAAGATAATTAAAAAAAAATAAAAGAAAGGCAAAATCTACAAGCTTGCTTTAAGCGTGTGCAAAGTCTTTTTTTTTCTTTTTTGTTTGTGTGGTGTGTGGTGTGTTGTTTTTTTTATTATTTATTTTACCACATTAAAACGCGGCAGATTTTCTGCGTGAAAAGTGTGTGTGTGTGTGTGTGTGTGTGTGTGTTGTGTTGTGTGTGTGTGGTGTGTGTGTGTGTTGTGGGTGTGGCTGCGGTGTTGTGTGGGTGTACACCCGGCTTTTTTCTTTCTTTGCTTTTTTTTATTTTTTGGGATAAGGGGCAGCATTCATGTGTTTTTTCATCCGTCCCCCGTGTGTGCCTTTTTTAAATTTTTTTCATCCGTGTGTGTGTGGGGGGTGTGTGTGTGTGTGTGTTGTTGTTGGTTTTTGTTTTTTTTGTTTTTGCTGTTGCTGTTGTTGTTCTTGTTTTGTTGCTATTGTTGTTTTGCTATTGTTGTTTTCTTGTTTTATTGTTGTTGTTGCTGCTATTGTGTTTTGTTGCTATTGTTTTTTTGTTGCTGTTTTTGTTCTTTTTGCTGTTTTTGTTCTTTCTCTTGTTGTTTTGTTATTCTTTTTGTTGTTGTTGTTATTTTTGTTGTATTCTTGTTGTTTTTCTTGTTGTGTGTTTTTTCTTGTTGCTATTGTTGTTGTTGTTGCTGTGGTTGTTCTTGTTGCTATTGTTGTTGTTTTTGTTGCTATTGTTGTTGTTGCTGCTGCTATTGTTGTTGTTGTTTGTTCTTTGTTGCTATTGTTGTTGTTGTAGTTGTTGTTGTTGCTATGTTGTTGCTGTGTTGTTGTTCTTGTTGATTTTGTTGTTGTTGTTCTTGTTGCTATTTGTTGTTGTTGCTATTGTTGTTCTTGTTGCTATTGTTTTGTTCTTGTTCTTGTTGCTATTGTTGTTGTTCTTCTTCTGGTTGTTGTTGTTGCTATTGTTGTTGTTCTTGTTGCTATTGTTGTTGTTCTTGTTGCTATTGTTGTTGTTCTTGTTGCTTTTGTTGTTGTTCTTGTTGCTATTGTTGTTCTTGTTGCTATTGTTGTTGTTGTTGTTCTTGTTGCTATTGTTGTTCTTGTTGCTATTGTTGTTCTTGTTCTATTGTTGCTATTGTTGCTGTTTTTCGTTCCTCGTCTAAAGCTCCGATGATCATCAAAGGCGAGATTTTTTTTCGTATGCGATCAGTTTTTTGGTTTGTTTTGGGTTTTTTAATGGGGTTTTTTTTTTGGCCCTGCCTACCATCAAGGTACCCGCATTCTGACTTCAGGGAGTTGTTAAACTGTTATTGCGCCTATGACTTTTCGTTGCCATGATCTCCTGCTTGTCTTTCCTCAATGTCACAATATTTTGCCACCACACCTCGAATATGATCGTCACACTTGAAACTGGTGTCCATTCTCTCGTGGTGTGTGTGTGTTGGTGAGGGGGGGGGGGTGTGTGTGTGGGGGGTGGATGGGGGGGGGGTGTGTGTCGAAAGTCCCCATCCAAGTACTGTTATCCAGTGTGAGTGTGGGTGGTGTGTGCTGTGTGTGTGTGTGTGTGTATCTCCGAAAGTCCCCCCACCCCAATACCGTTGTCCAGTGTGTGTATGTGTGTGTGTGGGGTGTGTGCGTACGTGCGTGTTGTGTGTGTGTTCGTGCGCGTGCGTGCATGCATGCGAGCGTCCTCGCGCACGTGCTTGTGTGCTCGCGCGTGCGCGCGTGCGTGTTGTGTGTGTGTTGTGTGTGTGTATGGTTGTATGTGTGTGGTCAGTCCAAGTGACCTAAAGGCCAGGCTGTGTCAACATCAGCCAGCTCTGTGACAACACCTACACCTGGCCTGTCCACAGGAGAAAAGCCGGCGAGAGGGGGGGGGGGGGGGGGGGATGAGGTGGGGGAGGTGATGGGGGATGGGGGTGGGGGGGGGGAGGGAGGAAGGGTCAGCGAGGTGTCAGGCTCTGTATAGACCATGTGGATGGGTGGGGTGGTGGGTGAGATGAGATGTGTTGGCCTAGAGGGGGGACAAGTCAAACTGTGGACCACAGGGGACCAGCAGATAGATAGCCTAGGCCTAGTGGTTAGATCGCTGAGTTTTGCGATCTGATGTCCCTGGGTTCCAAACCTTCACTTGAGGGCTCCCGTACCTGTTTGAGAGGATTTTCTTGTCTCCCCTCCCTGGAGTGAACATCAGTACTGGTTCCACTTCCCCGATGATTCATTTCATTGTCTCCCACATTCACTTGTTGATCACTTTATTGATTCATTTGTGTTTGTTTCATTCTTTTCCCCCCATGAGGGCCTGGTTGTAAAGAAGCCTATGGCTTATCCATTTACCTTCATTAAAATGTTCGAGTGCGAGTTCGAGTTCGAGTTCCCCTGAAGTTCTTCGGATGAGACTATCATCATCAACGGGGCGGGTTAGCCTGGTTGGTTTAGAGCGTTGCGCATCGCGCTCGTGATCTGCTGACCCAGGTTCGAATCCCGTTCAAGGGGGGTGTTTTCACCTGGAGTTAACATCAATGCCGACTCCACTATCCCCCCCCCCCCCCCCAAAAAAAAGCCCTTCGGATGAGACTATGAACCCCGAGGTCCTGTATACAAACGCGCGCAGAACATCTTGCACGTATGTTAAAACCTGTTTCGCTTTTCGGAAGAGTAAGCCATTGTGTGCCATGAAGGAAGGAATGGCAACACGAAAAACCAACAAAAACTTCATGCAGAACATCTTGCGCACACGTTAAATCCTGTTCCGCTTTTCGAAAGAGTAGGCCATTGTGTGCCGGTGGGAACAGATGACAACATTTACAAAACCGCATACACACGGGGACTGGGTGTAAAAAAAGCACATGAGTGCTTATTCCATTATCCGCGATATAAAAAAAAGTCAAATGTCAGAATGTCATGCACACTGGTGCCGTGCTTAGCTATCATCCCTGAAGTCGGAGTGTGGCTAACTTACTGCTGAGGGGAAAAAATCAACAACAACGGTTGCATACACAAATATCTCACTATTGGTGAACCTCGGAGCTCTAGCTGAGAGACAATACGGGAAATATCTGTCCCTAATTTTCAACAGCATCTTTCACCTTCTAAGTGTTGTTCCGAGTGAGTGTGTGTGTGTGTGTGTGTGTGTGGTGTGTGTGTGTGTGTGTTGTGTGTGTGTGTGTGTGTGTTGTGTTGTGTGCGTGCATACGTGCGCGTGCATGGTTTTGAAATCTGTTGTTCATTATGTTTAAGGAGAGTTGCATGCCTGTAAATGATTGAGTGCAAGCGCTTCGATTTGTTTGTTTTTTACAAGATTCAGCGCTATATAAATTCCATATATTATTATTATTATTAAATTAGATAAAACAAATCACACACTATACCGCGTCCATACATCTCACTCTTTCTCCTTCTCTCCCTAATATTAATCCTTGAGGAGTCGTTGGGTCACTGCACTCAATTTTTCAAGCCGTGTCCCTTGGGTAGGTTGAACCTGGCGGAGCCCATCCTTCTCCAGATATATGGTGCATGCTGGGTACGCTAATGTTTCCATAACCCACCTAACACTGAAATAAAGTACGCAATCTTCAACGTTCATATTAAATTTTGATCTTCTGCATGCACGAAGGGAATTAAGCCACTGGCAGGTCTGCACTTAAAGTTGACCTGGAAGATGGTTTTTAAAAAAAAAATCCCCACCCTTAATTCACCAGACACTGTTGCCAAGATTCGAACCCCCGATTTCATGGACTCACAGAAGGGAATTAAGTCACTGCCAGGTCGACATTTACAGTTGAACAGGGAGGATCGTACAACAACAACAAAAATCCCTACCTTTAATTCACCAGACATTGTTGCCAAGATTCGAACCCACGACTTCATGGACCCACTAGTATTACAAAACAAACGCTCTATCCATTCACCCAAGCTTTATAGCGTCTCTCCCATCGCCCACTCATGCTAAACAGTGACAGTATTGCGAGTCATTGTGACACACATGCACTTTACACAGAAGTTGCGAAACGAGAGCGACCACTTCCACAGCCGGTGGGTTGGATTATGCGTGTGTGAGTAAAAAGGTAAAAGGTCAAGGTGTCCCATAACCTTTAAGGTCGTAGGGGAGCGAGGTTTCAGAGACCTCAACTTCTCTAGGAGGCCAGCATATTGAGGGCAGTGGCGCCCATCTACTCTCCCTGGCTGCTTTACCTTCCTTGACCCTAAAGAGGGCAGGTAGCCATTGACAGCTGGGCGAACTGGGGGACTGTACTGAAGCCAAGGCATGCGTCACTCATCCAACACGCTCAATGCTGCTTAACCTTGGCTGGGGGAAAGCGAGTGCTCTGACCACTGATCCTGAAAGGGTAGTGTGGTGTCATAACAGGCAGGCTACGTGACAACCAGCTGATGGCAATAGCCATAGGATGGCGCCACTTCCCTCAATATTGAGGAATGCAGACAGGGAGTGGGAGGGGGGGGAACAAAGATGGTGGTGGTGGTGGTGGTGGGTGGTGGTGTTGGTGGTGGTGTTGTGTGTGTAGTGTGTGTGTGTGTGTGTGCGTCCCACGTGTAATCCTTAATACATACATAATCATACAAAACATCATCATCATCATCATCATCAGTCCCGTGACCTTGGCGGTCGTGGAGGAGACACGAAAGACGATGCCGTGGTAAGCCTCCTCCATCCATCTCGGTACATACAAACATACATACAAAACATACATTACATATTCATCATACATAACATTACATACATACATATCATACACATAATACTTCACACATATGTGTGTGCGTGTGTTTGCGCGCGCGCACGTGTATGTAATTATGTGTGTGTATTTGCGCGCGCCCGCATACGTATATGTAAACTATGTGTGTGTGCGCCCGCCACGGGTACACACACCCTTGCGCTGCCTGTCAAAGTCAAAGTCGAAGTCAAACTTTTATTTTCAGATGGTACATTGCCTGTACGCGAGTGTGTATAGGCCTACATACAAAGCTGAAGGGGTTTATTTATTTATTTATTTATTTTATTCTTTTATATCGAGGATAATGGAATAAGCACTTACGTACTTTTTTTTAACATCCAGTCCCCGTGTGTATGCCGTTTTGTAAATTCTGTCATCTGTTCCCACCCGGGACACAATGACCTACTCTTACAAAAAAAAGTGGAACAGGATTTAACATGTGCGCAAGATGTTCTACGTACGTGCGTGCACACACGGGGCCTCGGTTTAGAGTCTCACCCGAAGGACTTTTTGGGGAGAGTGGAATCTGCACTCATGTTAATTCCAGGAGAAAATATCCCCCTTGAACGGGAATCGAACCCCGGGTCGTCAGATTGCGAGCGCAATGTTCTAACCACTGTACTAGGCTATCCCGTCCCCCTCGTTGAGGTGACAAGGGAGGTACAGGCCTAGTATAGAACTGGAGACCCCAGGCAGACAGGCAGGCAGGCAGGCAGGCAGGGAGAAAGAAGACTCAGACCTCTTGAAGACACACAGAGCATGATTATACTTTCCCCACTCTCTCTCCCTTTCACTTTCTTCAAGTGCCAACCCTAGTTTGAAGGATGGGCACACACACACACACACACACACACACACACACACACACACACACACACACACACACACACACACACACACACACACACACACACGCACGCACACTCACACACACGCACGCACCTCACACACACCATACACACACGCACCACATACACATACAACGCACACACACACACACACGCACACACACCCACGCACATACTCACACACGCAACACGCACACACTCTTTCACATTCACACATTCACACGCACGCACATACACACACGCACCCTCATAGCGGTATTGGGACAATATTGAGAAAGGTGGGAGGGGAAAATATGGGTGAGTTGGGAGGGGGTACTAGAAGATAAAGAGAATGGGGAAGGATGGCGGGAGGGGGGAGGGGGGGAAGGGCCAAGGAGAAAGGGAGATGGGAGGGGAGAGGGAGGGGGCATGGGGCAGGAGGGGGTGGGGGGTGGTTAGGATAGACTGAATGGAGACGTAGTGAGGAAAAGAGGGGAGGATGACATAAGAGAGAGAGAGGAGGAGAGAGAAAGACAGAGAGACAGAGACACAGAGAGAGACAGAGAAAGACAGATAGACAGACAGAAACAGACAGACAGACAGAGACAGACAGACAGAAGACAGACAACGACAACGACACAAAACAAAAACGACATTCATTTTATATTTGACTATTTTCACCCAGCCCTCAAAGGGGAGGGGGTAGGGGAGAGTGGGTGTGTGTGTAGTGGGGAGGGGGGGGAGGGCAGACAAAGTCAATGTCAACGTTCAAGCACAAGCAATAATTATATTTGAGCAAAAACACAGCACAGGTTAAAAAAACACAAACACACACACCTTGGGATGAGACTATAAACCGAGGCCCCGTGTGCGAACGCATGCAGAACATCTTGCGCACACGTTAAATCCTGTTCCGCTTTTCGAAAGAGTAGGCCATTGTGTGCCGGTGGGAACAGATGACAAAATTTACAAAACCGCATACACACGGGTACTGGATGTAAAAAAGCACATACGTGCTTATTCCATTATCTTCGATATAAAAGAATAAATAAATAAATAAATAAAAAAAACACACACACAAACCCAAACAAACGGCAGAGGAGCCACAAAAGTGAGAAAAAAAAGAGGGGAAGGAGGAGGAGGAGGAAAGAAAGAAAGACTGGAGGAAAAAGAAAAGAAAAGAAAAACAGTAGACTTAGTAGTCATCGTAATCGTCGTTGTCGTTGTCATTGTCAGCAGTAGCAGCAAGAAAGGAGGAGTTGTAGTTGTAGTCGTCGTTGTCGAAGCAGAAGTAGCAGAAATAGCAGTAGCAGCAGCAGCAGTATGAGTAAGGAGCAGTGGCAGCAGCAGCAGAAGTATAGTAGTAGTAGTTGTAGTAGTAGCAGTAGCAGCAACAGCTGCAGTAGTAGTAGTAGTAGTAGTAGTAGTAGTAGTAGTAGTAGTAGTAGTAGTAGTAGTAAGTAGTAGGAGCAGCAGCAGCAGCAGCAGCAGCAGCAGTAGTAGTAGTAGTAGTAGTAGTAGTTAGTAGTAGTAGTAGTTAGCAGCAGTATAAGTAGTAGTAGTAGTAGCAGTATAAGTAGTAGCAGTAGCAGCAGCAGCAGCAGCAGCAGCAGCAGCAGCAGCAGCAGCAGCAGTAGTAGCAGCAACAGCAGCAGCAGCAGCAGCAGCAGTAGCAGCAGCAGCAGCAGTAGTAGTTGTTGTTGTCGTTGACGTTGCTGTTCTAGTTGTAGTAGAAGAAGAGGAAGAAGAAGTAGAGAGTGAGATAGAGACAGACAGACAGACAGACAAACACTGAAACAGACACCTCGACAGACAAACAGAGACACAGACACACACACAAACAGACAAACAGACATACAGCCATCTCAACAGACAAAACGCACCAGGAGAAGGGAAACGAAGACAAACAAGGAAAGTGCTGAGGTCCCTCAGCCCCCTAAAGTCAACGTTGATCAGCAGCAGGTAATGGGATAAGCAGTGTCAGATAGGTAAGGCCATGAGCACCCAACCTGCCAAATGGCTCTGAAGAGACCTGTTGAAAAGGATTAGGTTAAACCTACCCACCCCAATATTTCCCACCCAACAACCCCCCACCCCTGAGATTCCTCTCCACCCGCATCCCCCCTCTCCTATTTTTGGCACTCACCTTATCTATGGAATTCTGATTGTGTCTAAAAATCTCTTTTGACGTATTTACCACGATCAGCGTGACTACGAATCAGAGGTTTACACTCTTCTATTATAGGGTATTTTCTACTGATAAATTTTATCTGTGATTTTGTTTCTATTTACGAAAAAAATGTCGCTGTTCTAAAACTAAAAAAACCCAAAATGTGGGGATGAATATAAACACCATAAATCTAAAAAAAATTTTTGTAAAAGAAAACCCTCGAAAAATCTTTGGTTAAAAGCATGCTAAAACAGAAAAATTCTCAACAAAAATTTTTTTTTTAAAAGAAACAGCACAAATCATCTCACAATTTAAGCAAAAACAAAAACAAACAACACATACTACTACTCTACTCACTAATACTACACCACACTACCACTACACTATACTCTATTTCACACTTTTACTACTTTACCGTTCTGGAACATCAAGAAATACGGAAGGCAAACAAAAAACAGTCGAACTAACAATAACTGGAAAAGGCAAGAGGGAACCAAAAACTTAAAGATGCTTTTCTAGCCAATCGTGATGAAAAATTATGGTTGGATGCAAACCATGGACCTTTTAAAAAAGTTGACAGTTAAAAGAACGGGGGCAACAAAGATGTGGTTCTTCAAGACTAGGTAGGGTAAAGGTAAAGTGTTCCATAATCTTTGGGTCGATGGGTCGCTTCGATCTGTTTGCTTTACAAGATTCAGCGCTTTTTAAAATACCACAATTATCATTTTTATTATTTCAAGGCCTCAGTTTCCCAGGGCCGCTTTTTGGGGGGGGGCGCCCACTCCTCTCCCGCTGCTTTACCTTCCCTGCCCCTAAAAGGGCAAGTCCCCCATTTACAGCGGGGTGAACGGGGGGAACTATACTAAAGCCAAAGTGCGTAAAAGGTCACCCATCCACTTATAACCACGCTCGAGCTGTTTAACCCTTTAGCTTGGGCAACGAGTGCCCCCCATTGAGCTATCCCCCCCCTTCGTTATCTTTGACTCTTCGTGTCAAATTGGACAAGAGAAGTGTCCTTGGAAGAATTTGACTATGTCAAAAAAAATCATTACAAGAAAAAAATTCAAATATGTAGCATTTTGTCCTACAAGAAACAGACCTCGGGTAGCCATTTCTTAAAAAAAAAAGAAAACAGAGGAAAAAAAAAAAGGAAGATCTCTGGCTTAAAAGGGGAAAACATAACGGCATCAGTTGCCGATTTTTCAAACCCCCGGGGGACGGTACCCTTTGGGGGTTTAGAGTGAGTATTCGTGATCTGCTGCCTCGGGTCGATTCCTTAAAAGGGTTTTTCCTCGGAGTTGACACATGCGGCCCCCACTCTCCCCAAAAGTCCTTCGGATAACAAAAAACCGGGGCCCCCGTGTGCGAACGCACGGAAACAAACTTGCACACGTTTAAAAACCCGTTCCGTTTTTTGGAAGAAAGGGCCATTCGGCCGGGGGGAAAGGATGAAAAATTTACGAAAACTCTATACACAAAGGACTGAATGGAAAAAAAGCCCTGATGCCCATTCCATTTCCCCCGGGAAAAAAAGCAAAAATGAAAAATTTAAAACATAAATAAAAAAAAAGAAGTTGTTCACTAAAGTCCCGACAGAGCCATGTGGAGGGGGGGAGGGGGGGCTGGGAGTGTCAAAGGTTGAGCTATTAATTGTGGTTCCGTGATGCGACAGGTGAGAATTCGGATGGTGAAGTTGTGTTACTTTTTGCTTTGTTTTTGATGGGGAAAAATACTTGTTTTTTCACGGTTTTTCTAATAAAGTACAGTTGTCATGATAGTCACTGCCGGTTTGTTTGATTTTTTAGTATCAAAATAACTGTTTTATATTCAAAATGTTGATATTTTTATGGTACAAAACTATTGTGTTTGCAGTGACCATTGCAGTCCTTTTTGTTATTTATTTATCTATCTGTGTATTGATCTATTTATCTATTTATTGATTTGTTCGTTTTATAAAGAACGCTGCCGTTTCTGTGGAGAATGTTACTGTTTTGTATCGCTGTGCTATTACTTTCATTCAGCCTCAGCCGACAAGGGTTCTTTTACGTGTACTACATGAGTGCTACACATACGACCTCGACGCATCGAATCCTCCGAAAGACTAGCACACAAACCAGTCTGTCATGCGCTGCAGAGATTCCAAACCACACTTTCAAGAGCATCAGGATTAGAAGCTTTAACCATTCAGCTCTATTCCACACATTTTGACACTGGTAAATCTCCATACCCTCCTTCCTCTCATATTTCTGGCAGATACCCCCACCCCCACCCCCCACCCCCTTACCACCCAACCCCACCACCTCCTCAATCTCAAACCCACCCCCACCCCCAATTTCTCCTTAACACCCCCCCCCCCTCTCCCCCCTCCCCCCAATTATCTGGTTAGTGGGTATTCCCAGAGAAAGGCAGACGAACGTAGGGTCACTGACTTTAGCAGCAAGCTGTCAGTTTGGTTCCAGAGTTCTTTTTTGTTGTTGTTTTTTTTGTTTTTGTTTTTTTGGTTCCAGAGTTGATCAGATCGAACTTTTTACCTTACAAGCAGATCTCCCACTTCCTTTTCAGTGTGTCCTACCCGAGTGATCGACCGATCGATCGACCCGTTTTAGCTAGGCTATGTATTGATTTCGATTTTCCCGGAGTATGTCCCCATACGCCGTACAGCCTTTTTCTTTCACCACATCGCCACCGCATCACGCACATATTATTCCTTGGTTAAGCGTTTGTTTGATTTTTATGGGTGGCTAGTGGGAAAGTTTGTTGTGGTGTGTGTGGTTGTGGTGTGTGTGTTTGTTGTGAAAGCCGCGCGGGGCGCGTGCTTTTGCGTGCGATGCGTGCGAGGGGTGGTGTGTTTCTCTCCTATACCCTCCTCTTTCTTTCTTTCCTCTTTCTTCTTTCTTTCTTTCTTTTTCTCTTAGTTTAAATCTTTCACCGTTTTAACTTATTACCTTTCTCTTTCTATTTATTGTTACACCATTCCTTCCTTCCTTCCTTCGTCCCTTC
>CM054143.1:46120503-46155503 GCA_028751875.1 Rapana venosa
CTTAATAAGTTATAAAGATAAACATCTACACACTGGAGAGAGAGAGAGAGAGAGAGAGAGAGAGAGAGAGAGAGAGAAGAGAGAAGAGAGAGAGAGGAGAGAGAGAGAGAGAGAGAGAGAGAGAGAGAGAGAGAGAGAGAGGTCTTTTATTTCGAGATAATGAATAAGCACTCGTGTGCTTTTTTTTACATCTAGTCCCCGCCCTTATCAGAAATAACATCAAGATAGAGAAATACGAACTAAAAACAGCAACAACAACAACAACAACAATAAACCAAATAACAAAACAAGAGACAACAACAACGCAATAAACAAAACAAAAACCCAAGAAACTAGGACAGAAAAACAATAATAAAATAACAACAACATTAACAACACACACACACACACATACACACACACACACACACACACACACACACACACACACACACACACACACAAATATTGCACACACGTTAAAACCCGTTCCGCTTTTTGGAAGAGTAGGCCATTTTGTGCCGGTGGGAATGGATGACAAAATTTACAAAACTGTATACACATGGGGACTGCATTTTTTTTTAAAGGCACACGAGTGCTTATTCCATTATTCTCGAAATAAAAGAATTTTAAAAAAAGAATAACACACACACACACACACACAACACACACACACACACGTACACACACACACACACACACACACACACACACACACACAACAACACACACACACACAAATTCTTCTTTGCGTTGATTCTAAATCGGCATTGTATGCTTTAAAATCGCCATGTTACAAGAAAACTTCGAAAATCATATTAGAGATTAAGCATGTCATACATCTCTTAACCTTAAAGGGCATAAGTGTGAACTTTTGTTGGGTGCCTTCACACACTGGGTTCTTTCCAAATGAGTGGGCGGATAGAGCTGCCAAAAAGGGTGCAAAACATGGACGGGATGCAATAGAATTGCATGTGCCTTTATCCTTACAAGAAGGGTATAGTTTACTAGAACAAAAATCATGGAGAAAGGTCACTGAAAGTAATCAGCAAAATAAGAGACTTTTAACTAGAACTGCAATCAATTCCGATAATCTAACAGTGGGGAATCGTTCAGAAGTTAGTACAAGTGTTTTTACGTCAAGGAGAATTACTACTCTATTCTATAGAATGAAACTAAATGCATTGATAACCAAATTCAGCAAAAATGGTAAATGCCTGTGTGGTGAGAATATCACTAATACTCATATACTTTTTGACTGCCAGAGTGTAAAACCTTTCATGCCCCATGGCATTTAAAATTGTGAAAGGTCTTTGTCACAGTCCCATAGGACATTTGTTATAGTTACATTAACGTTAATGACTTGTTTTTGTTTGTTTGTTTTTGTTGGTGGTGGTGTTTTTTTTAAATTCCTGTTGCATTGCCAAGTTTTTCGAGATTTTTTTTTAACACCACATCCACATCTCCCTGTTTTTGTTTTTGTTTTTTGGGGTGTTTTTTTTAGGGGGGGGGGGGGGGGGGGGCGTCTAATATCACTAAAAGTGAACAGACGTAAAATTGAAGTCAACAACAACAACAACACACACACACACACACACACACACACACACACACACACACACACACACACACACACACACACACTAGTAAATACACACACACACACACATAAACACATCACACACACACACACACACACACACACACATCTCCACCCACCCTCTCCCCCATCCTACACATCTTCCCCCATCCCATCCCCCCCCCCCCCCCCCCCCCTTCCCCCCCCCCCCTCCTCCGCCCCCAACACACACACTATGTAACAGAACATCTTGCCACACATTAAATCCTGTTTCCCTTTTCGGAAGAGTAGGCCATTGTGTGCCGGTGGGAACAGATGACATAATTTACAAAACCGCATACACACGGAGACTGAATGTAAAAAAGCACATGAGTGCTTATTCCATTATCCTTGATATAAAAGAATAAATAAATAAATAAAATAAATAAATGTAATTGTGCCACGCCTACAAAACACTCTCAGCAGCCGAAAAACATAATCCAGTTAATGAATGGTATGCAAATAGCTATGTGATAAATCTTGCAAAGTGACCAGAGGATGGACATGAGTTAATTAGGCCTATGAGTAAGAATGGGTCAGCAGAAATTTTGGGTCCCCCAGTGACTGTGGAAACTTGCTTGATCAGCTGCTTACCAGTGTGGTAACACAGGTTAAGATTGTCAGTGAAAACGACATGTTCTTCTTTCTACTCGTGTGGACAGTCCCCTTGACCATTAGAATATGTGTTTGGTGCCTCAGTCTTTATTAAATTTCCACGCACGCGCTATATTTCTTTGCTCTGGACCTAATAAGCCAGTGACACGTTATTTGTTTTTGAGAAATCACATGACGCGGTGGTTAATGTCACGTGAAAATCCGGGTACTCCAGCATAAATTATGCTTTTATCATCAAAATAAGTAATGCGTCGTTTATTGTAATGTAGTGTCTTTTATATTACAAAATATCGATAAGCGTGCGTACCTTTATCAAAATCGTAATTATCAAAACTAGATCAACGATGTTTTAGGCTAAAGATTATTTTTACGATCCATCTTTTCTAAGTAATCCACAGGTAGCCAAGATGGCGACGCGTCTAGACTGACCTACGTCAAACGTCAAGAAAATTGTTGTCTATTCAGTTTTAGGGCTTGCAAGAAAATTGATTTCTTTATATTTCATTGCATAAGCCTCTTATAGTTAAAACTGTGAAGTTTGGGATCAAAATTTGGTGTAGAAAATCTAATCTCAGAAATATTTGTGGTCACGCAAATATCCGGGATTTTAGTTGTCCGCTTCCAAGACTAGCTCAGATCAAATTTCTCAGAAAAATTCGCGGTGAGTGACATCATGGAAATACTGACTTGAATTTCAGTCATTTGTATACATAAGAACAAACTAAGTTTGAAGATGTTGCTGAATTTTCAGTCATGATTTTGCCTTTCCTTTTTTACGTTGATTTCAAATTTCGTCGCATCCACTGGTTGAGTGACCAACACTCGACAGCCTAGACACTGTGTCATTGAGGCTGTGCTTGAAGTGAGCGCGCGTTTGCTTAGGCTAGCCGCAGAATTTAGGCTAGGCTAATATCATAGCCTAGACGTAGGATTAGTTTGAAAGACTGAATAATCATTATGATTGGAGAAAAGAACGTTAGTCGAAGTTTTGGATTGTTTGACATAGTCCAGTCTGGTATGTAATGGGTCAAAGAGTGACCAGCACACTTTACAGTTTTGATTAAATTAACAGGATCTGAAAAGACATGGTTTCTTTTAATTAGAAAGGTATGTATATACATTCTAAATTGGTATTTATATTTGGAGGAATAATTTTTTAAATGCAAAGTTCCTTAGGCTGAAACCCAGAACTTTGGTGTATTTGGCAGTCTGTAAAAAAAAATTAGCCTAGTACAGTACTAGTACAAAATAAAATCTGCATTACGAATACAAACTTGCTGTCCAGTGGTAAACAGTTTTAGAATATTACTTGGCAAATGTAAAGATGACTTCAATTTTTCTTTGCATTTAGTATGAATGTTTTAACATCTTTTGCAGCAAGATTTTGTTCATGAATGAAAACAGCATCCCAAGCAAAGTCACCATGAAAGGTCATAGGGTTTACTAATCCAAAGTTCAACTTTTCTTGGCAGTTGCCTTTGTGATGCTGTTTTTTCATGAATGAAATCTTGCAGTAGATGATTGTTGGAGCAGCCATACCATGGTTAAGAATTTTGTAGATTAGAAATTGAGGCACAGCTTCATAGTTCATATTTTGCTGAGTCATTCAGATTTAAAAAATGTTTAATGTAAAAAAGCTTTTAATAATGCTGGATATGTGATAACTGCTATAGCAGTGTATCTCTTAGAAAAAGACCCAAACGGGCTCCTGAGGTTTCAATGCTGCATGTTTCCTGATCTCACCACCCATTGTGCCACAGTGGTAAGCACATTGGATGAAACTGAAAGGCTAGGGAGAGGAAGGTGTGTGGATTTTAGACCTCTCACAGGATTTGTTTCTGGGTCTGCTCATCTATTTTGGATGTGTTTTGAAAGTATGCAATGGCTGAATATGACTTTAAGAGCTAGTCTGATTACTTGTAGTTGTACAACACAGGAGGTGACAGTATTATGTATACAATAAAAGACCCTGCCATAGACTCAAAGTCCAAGCTAGCTGTACTCCCATAATATGATTATTATCATCATCATCCTTGTTATTGAGCGTCATACAGCAAAAAGTAACTTTGATTTGTTGGTCGCTGTTGCCCTGGTCTTCTTGGGATGTTTTGATTATTTTTCTTCTTAGCAAAATAGTCATTGATGATTATGCTGAAAAGGAAAAATGATTCAGTGGCCCTTGTTGCCCTGATCACACGGCCTGGTTATCTTTTATATAATTGATTATGCAAAAAAGAAAACAAACTGGAAACTCAGATTTGGTGGTGCATATTGCCCTGATCTCATGGTGATGTTGCCTTCTTTCCTTTTCCCCTCAGCTTTGTGCTTGAGGTGTCGTTATAGTTGAAGCTTTCAAACCTGGAGATTAATATAAGGGCTATAGAACTGTAGAAGGGATATTTTGGTACATTTGGAACCCCAGGAAAGTATCTTGCCCAGTCTGGTTCTTACCTTACCTTAATCCTCTTCATCCTATGTGCCGGGACACAAGGCGCCAACAAAATCCCTCCAGCCTTTTCTGTCTTGGGCAAGCCAGCTCAATTCATTCCAGGTCTTGCCCGCCTCTCTCATCTCCTCCTCTACTGTCCTCCTCCAAGTGCCGAGTGGTCTGCCTCGTTTCCTCTTCCCTGGTGGTGCCCATCTCAGCACCCACTCTCACCTCCTGTTTGGGCTTTGCCAAGGACATCGTCAGAATAGAAGTTTCCTTTCGGCTTTCACCACTACTCGTCATACAGTGCCTTGCAGCATCTGTCCTGAGCTTGTCACCCATGATTTGATTTATATTAGATCTTGTTGGCGTTTCTGTAGCAAGCTTTTTTGACATGGCGGGTTGCTAGCCCAACGCACAACCTTCCCCATTTCTCATCCTGGACTTAGGACCAGGCAACGGCTGGGTTCTGCGATCAGGTTATTGTTTAGGTCACATGTGGCTCAGTTAAGTAAGTGGTATCCCGTGTATGCTGGATCAGAAGGGGCATTGCTGAAAACAACAGGTGACCCAGCAATATCGCAGGACACTCCTGGTTGATGACCTGACAGAAGTAAATTTGATTGATGTCCTGGCTCTGATGGTGTGACCTAAAAGCATTGGTATAGAGAAGAGCTCTTGGCGTGGTGAGATCAGAAACAGCAATGTGGAAACAAGGACCGCTTAGGAATGGATGACATGAAATGATTACCATAATGCTCATTGATGTCGTATTTGTTGAGATGTGAATATTGTCCCCGATGTAGAATGTGGCTTCTGTACTGATGGATTTTGCTACCGTTGCTTACCAAGAACTTCACTAGTAATAAACCTTGGGGTTTTTTGTTGGTTTTTTTGAAGGGGGGGGGGGGGGTGCGTCTCATATCACTAAAAGTGAACAGATGTAAAATTGAAGTCAACAACAACAAACCTTGGGTTTTACTAAGGAAGTAAGGAGAACAGCGGCCTTTTGAAAGATGGAACATTTTTAATGATCTCTCAGCGTTTTTCACGCAGTTTTGCTTGCTTTATGTTAGTGTGTTTGGATGTTGGAGTTGCTGGATGCCATTTTCCCATGTGAAACTGTCATGCTTTCAAAAATTCAACATGTGAAAGATGAACAAATGGAAATGGTCATACTAAAAGAAAACCAAACTAAAAAAAACCCCACCCCAAACCAGTATGTTTATGATTTACTTGAAATCAGTCGTGAACAGAAGGTGCTCATTCAGGATGTTCTCCATGTCGCTTTCAGTACTGAAATTGCAGAGTTTCTTTGGTTTTGTTATATTGCTGTTAAGATGTCTGTTACTTTAGAATGGATGCGAAGATTAAGTAGCGATCAGAAAAGGGTGCTGGCCAATTGTAGAAATGCACAAAACGTGTGTGCAAAGATGCTTTCAAATATAATTTTGTACATGTTAAGTACAGCGATAGGTAGAAAGGTCTGAGACAAGCGTCAACACCATCCTGGTCACATACAGAGATGGTGATAAGCCTCTTGCTGTCTAAACAGTAAACTTTCAACCCCTCTCTTACCCTCCCTCTGCAGGCACCTTTCAAAAACAAAAGTGGACTCTCTCACTCTTCCCCTCCCTACCAAATAAAAAATATATATATATAATTATATGCCTACACACACGCACACTTTTGTATTAATGATTTAATGCAATTGTGATGGGTTGAGAATATAGTTATGGGGCTGGGTGGTGGAAAAGGGAATTAGAAGTAATGTGAATAATCATCTAGTAATTAGTACATTGTAGGAACTCAACTCCCTGTCATAACCACATATGTTTTATGAAATAAACCAGCTCACAAATTTAGAGGATTTTTTTTTGCTAAATCAATTCGCTCTCTACAGCAGACACAACAAGGGAACTGTCAAATTCAGAAGAAAAGAAATTTGACACTATATCAAACCCCTCTACCTAATTGGGTCACAAAGGCTTTTTTTGCATGCACACACAGGCAGGCATTAACTGCACACATGGATACCTGTACACAGAGGTTAAAGATTCCCTTACACAGGCACATGCAAAAGGACAATGGCTGTAGGCTGATAAAGATTTTAAATTATGCTTACACAGGCACATGAAAGAGGGCAATAGCTGAGTTTATAGGGGGCAAAGTTGGCTTCTGGTCCAGAGGTCACGAGTATAAATCTTGGCAGCATCTATAGTCCTTAGATGAGGCTATAAACTGAGGTCCCGTGTCTGAACGCATGCAGAACATCTTGCACACACGTTAAATCCTGTTTCGCTTTTCGAAAGAGTAGGCCATTGTGTGCTGGTGGGAACAAATGACAAAATTTACAAAACCGCATACACACGGGGACTGAATGTATATAAAAAAAAAGCACATGAGTGCTTATTCCATCATCCTCGATGTAAAAAAAAAAAAAGTCATCTGAGCACTTTGACTTGTTGCTTTAGAAGATTCAGCGCTATATAAATTCTATACATTATTATTATCATAGATGCATTAAGGGTGAGGATTTTTATAAGTTTGCACATGAAAAATACCTTTAAAAATTGAAGGAAAAAAAAGTATACTTAAAAACATGTTCTTAGTATCTTCACATGCCCCATGCTGGTATCAAGAAATAGTGTTTTTTGGGTTGTTTTTTTTTCTCAAGTGCATTCCAAAGTACTCTATAAAGAAAAAATGCATGTAGGGTCCATGTACTCACACCCCATTTACAGAATACACCAATATAGAACATGTGCCATACACAATAATGAAACGTATAAATACAAACATGGGGAAACTAGGATATGAGAAGGGGAGGGAGCAATACTTGGTTTTAAATCATAACAAAAATAGCCAGAATAAGTCGATAGTATACATTTGGAGAGACTGGGATTAATTAGTTTGATGATGGAGCAAGAAATGAGTTAGACAAGGAAATCTGTAGGTATTTCATTCTTTCAGATGATATAGGGCAGGAAGACACACAAAAAAATCATTTTCTTCTCAGACGTAAAGGTTTTATTTGGGGTTGGGTGGGGGGGGGGGGGGGGGTTTATGGTTGCTCAATATGCTTTTAAAATGTATACAGATAGAAAAACAAATGATTCGGTTTTCATTTAATGAGGAAGGCTTCATGGCAAACGGGGACATTTTTCATTGTAAATGAAATCATCTGATACAGCAACAGAATCTCAAAGGGGACTTTTTTTTTTTTCTCTCCAAGAAATCCTTGTCTGTGTACATGTGACAATAAGAATTTTGTCTAAAAGGAAGGTTGGGAGGGGAGGGGGGGTAATGGCTGTTGTTGAGCTGTCATTTCAGTGGCAGATTTGCATTTCAAATATAAAAATCTTATATCAAGGCCAACAGGCAAAGAATGGGGTACTCTGAGGCAAAGGAAGACAACATATCTAAACAAACAAATTCATATGGCCAAGGGGAACAATTTCTCTTAAAAGTACCCGGTTCCAAGATCCACAGGCCTAGGGTAGATCTAATTATAGGGCCATCAACAAAGGGGAATAATTTATCACTAAAATGAATACTATTGTTCCTTGGTTACCTCACAAAGGGGAATAATTAATCACCACCAAGATTCTTACACTTTGTAGGTCCTCTATGAAGGGAATGATTTATTCCAAATAGAAAATTCTCCTAAAAAACCCACAAAGTTACAGGGGGAATTTCCCCATGGTTTACCTGTAAGAGACAGTGAAGAAGAGATGGAAGGGGTGTATACTTCGATCTATAGACACAAACACAAGCAGCTGTCGCACATGCGCATGCATGCAAATACTCATGCATACACACTGACATAGGCACAGGCAGGTGTTGTAGGTGTAAACACATGAACACACTCAGTTCTTGCATGCTGTAATGACATGCATTGATGCACTCGGTCACACATGTACATGCATGTACCGATGCATGCATACACTTGCACCCTAGTGTTTCTCCCTAGCCCGAGATTTAGGTGTCCTTTAGGTATATATTGAATTGAGTTTGAGCTCGTTTAAAAGAAAAAGAAGCCTTCTAAGTTCCATGCAAGAAAAGCATGAACAAGGAAATAAGAATATGTGTGCGTGCGCTTGCATGCGTGTGTGTGTGAATAGAAAGTATTCCAACCATATAGCAACTGACTCTCAATGATCAGCTTGACAGCATAGATTCTTCACCTACTAACAATGGAAGAGGTTTAACTGTCAGTGGCATGTAACTTTCACCTTGATAAATATACGAAAATGTGTTTCTGGCAGAGTACACATCACGTGTTGCGCAGCATGCGTATCAAATCTGTAAGATGATATTTATGGTAATTAGCTTAACTCTTTCTCTTTTGTCAGTCCATCTCAAGCCCTGTCTCTCTTCTTTAACCCTTTCGGCATTGATGTCACATAGTTCTTTTACCCTTTTGGCATTAATGTCACATTTCTGTGACATGAATGGTTGACCAATGGCTGATGACACAGGAATGCGATGTACAAGGATCGTGCATACTCTCTTTTGTTTGATAAAAACAAAAAAAGACACCAGTCGATGTCGGTGCTCAGGGATTCCCTTACGTATGAGTGGTAGCCATTTCCTGTGTATGAGCTTTACCTTTGTTTAGTGCTTATGTATGAAATGCACAGTATGAATCATTTTTCTTGTTGCTGTTAACACCATTGCTGATATTGATGAAAACTATGTGTTTCAGGCAGCGAACATTAGTCTCTTGCTGAGTTCTTCACATCAATCGTAACTGGATTCCAAAATGGAGGAGGTTGATCAAGCAAGACCACAGACTGAGGAGGCAGAGGCTCACACGAGCTCATCGGCCCTCAGCCTCAGTGATGATAACGACACGTCCCTGCATGATGATAACGACACGTCCCTGCATAAAGATGACAGTTTTGACGAAATGAGCAACGCCAATCATAACTCACACGATCTGCCCATTCCCTTGCTGCAGAAAGGATGGAGGAAGCTTTGGAGCCAGAAGCAACAGAGGCCGTACTTTTATAACAAGTTCACCACCGAGTCTATCTGGGAGTACCCTGGCCTGGAGGTACGGAGAGGAGAGATTCTGTGTGTGTGTTCTCATTTTACATCTCTTCACAAATGATTCTGATTGTAGAAAAGTGTGTGTGGATCAGAGTTTGGGGGTGAAGCACACATTTCTGAAGACAAGTAAACGGAAAGTAACTTCCTGACCAGTAATGAAAGTCGGATAATGTAATTCTTTAGTAAAAAGTGTGTGTGAGAGAGAGAAAGAGAGAGAAGCTGTACTTAATAATAATAATGATAATAATAATATATGGAATTTATATAGCGCTGAATCTTGTAAAAAAAACAAAACAAATCAAAGCGCTTGCACTCAATCATTTACAGTCATGCAACTCTCCTTAAACATAATGAACAACAGATTTCAAAACCATGCGCGCGCACGTATGCACACACGCACACAGGCGCGCGCGCACACACACACACACACACACACACACACACACACTCGGAACAACACTTAGAAGGTGAAAGATGCTGTTGAAAATTAGGGACAGATATTTGGGGGGGAAGTCTCAGGTAGGAAATAAGTGTGTTTTGAGGCTGGATTTGAAGATATCAAGTGAAGGCTTTTGTCGAAGTGAAAGAGGGAGGTCATTCCAGGTGGATGGATCAGAAACAGAGAAGGAGCGACGGCCAACAGTGGTTTGTTTGAATCTGGGTGTTCGAAAGCACAAAGTATCTACGGCTGAACGAAGGGAACGGGATGGCGTGTACAGATGAAGACAGTTACAGAGATAAGGGGGTGCAGATTTGTGGAGACATTTGAAACCGAGGGTATTGATTTTATACTCCAGTCTTTGTGAGACAGGCAGCCAGTGAAGAGATCGAAGAAGAGGAGTGATGTGTTCAGATTTTTTCTTTCTTATGACCAGTTGAGCTGCAGAGTTGTGTATGCGTTGAAGAGAGTGGATAGATGATGCTGGTAGGCCAGCCAAAAGAGAATTACAGTAGTCTAAACGTGAAAGAATGAGAGATGTGACAAGCTTGGAAGTTGCATCAGTGGACAGATACTTGCGAATCGCGCTTATGCGCCGTAATTGATAGTAGCAAGACTGGCAGGTCTGGGTGATGAATTTTTTCATAGAGAGTGCAATTGGACTGTTGAGTCCAACTGGGTGTAGCCAGATCTGGAAATTAGAGACATTTGGTGTCAGTATCAGTTTACTTAAGTTGGGAACAGTCGTTGTGATAATTTCATTTCAAAACTAGAAGGAAGCATTTTGCATGTTAGAATTTATACATGAATACAGGGTTATTGGACCAAAAAGTTATTTTAAAAAATGCACATATACAGTGATGTATGTGTTCAATTTTCCCAAAAATTTATGAGCGTTACTCAATGATTTTGTTGCTGCTGACACATTATCCTTTCTTTGTTTTAGGGCGACTTGGATGATCCCTTGGGAATAAAAAATGTCAACGATTCTGGTTCGGGCCCGTCACCCTCACAGCAAGATGTGCGGTTGAGTCGGGCAAGCACAGATATCCCACCTACCACGCCAATTATGGATCATCGCAAACGGCGCCTCAGTTCTACGGAGGCACCAGAGAGTAGTCCTGCTAAAAAACCAGCTTTTCTAGTCACGTAAGCAAAGCAGTTTTCTTCTGACATGAGTATGCACATGTATGTACAAAAACATGCTCAGTCACAGACGTTTGCTTGCACAGCTGTACATGTATATCTACAAGCATTCATGTCTGTATGCACACACACACACACACACACACACACACACACACACACACACACACACACACACACACACACACATTCACAAATGCGCACATCTAAATATGCATGCATACATGCTAACATAGTGTTGAATTTGTGATGCAAAAACTCAGGTTCCTCTATTCATTGAGCTGCTGCTTGAAGGGATTTTTCTTGCGGAGTTATCATTGGACTTGACTCCATTTCTCTTCAAGTCCGTTTGACAAGACCACAAACCAAGGCCTTGAGTGCAAATTCATGCATAATTCATGCATAACATCTTGTTCACATCTAAAATCTATCCATCATAGGAGAGTGGGCCAGCTATGGCAGAAACTATGAATGATGCCTTCATTCTCAACATACATTCTGCTTTTTTAGTAATGGTTTAGATCAAGACTGCTGAGCACTGCAGGCAGTATACCCCCCACGCCCACCCCAACCAAAACTAGGGCTGTTATTGATTACATTCTTTTAAGTTCATGAGCTGATAATCTGTTGGCCTGGATTCGAGCCACCACTCAGGCACCCATCCAAGGTGGTTTTTGCCCTGCAAAAGTTCTCCTCTCCCCCGTAAGTTCTTCAGGTGAGACTATAAATCAGGTTGCCATGTATAAACGCATGCAGAACATCCTGCGCAATGTTGAAAGCCGTTCTGCCTTTTGGAAGAGCAGGTTGTTTCATGGTGGTAAGAACCCGAAACTTTTCCCCCATCCATTAGATCATGAGTGGTGGTCTGGGCGCTAGTCTTTCGGATGAGACGATAAACCGAGGTCGCATGTGTTACACATAATTATTTAGCGCACGTAAAAGAACCCACGGCAACAAGATTGTTGTCCCTGGCAAAATTCTGTAGAAAAAAGCCACTCTGATAGGGAAACAAATACTGTTGCAGACAGGAAAAAGAAAAAAAAAGGGTGGCGCTGCTCTCATGGCGACGCGCGCTTCCCGGGAAGAGCAGCCCGAATTTCACGCAGAGAAATCTGCCGTGACTTAAAGTGGTATAAATAAATAAATAAATAGGATGACAAGATTGAAAAAAACCCACCTCAAAACACCTGCACACTGCTGTGTTTAGACATCAGAATGCTGCTACCTTAATGATGGGCGAAAATGGTTGCATACACAAAAATCACTCCACTGGCGAACTTTGGAGCTCTCGCTGAGGAATGGAGGGGGTATGACTTGCAGGGGAAAAAATGACTTGCAATTATCATTTAGAAAAAAAAATTTTTTTGTTGGTTGTTGTAGAGAAACTTCAGGAGATGCTCATAGATGGTATAAGCACACAAGTGTTTTATATTGCAGGCCTTACTGGAACTTCGTCTTTCCTTCCAATGTGGTGATAGACCTTCGAGAGCCCTCCACATTGCCCTGCCCACACCCTGATGCTGAACTGCTGCGCTTTAAGCTGACCCGGGACGCGCGAGCCAACTTTGCCCACAGTCTGCAGACCAGAGAAGGTGGGTGGTGCTTTTCCTTGGATTTTGTTTTGTTTGTTTTGTTTTTTCCTTCCTTCAGAGCCGCCATGAAATTATTCTGCTGTCAAAATTGTTTTTTTAATCGAACCGTGTTGCATATGTCATTCCAGGAGCAGAGGCGTGATGGATAGTACAGTGGTTAATGATTTCATGTAGACTGAACAAAAGAATACAACTGTTTCTGTTGTAAATGACCAGCTTGGATGACTTATATGGTTGAAGCCATAAAATACCTACTGTAGCTTGTGATTAAATCGAATGCTTAGATGTTTAGTTTGACGTCTAGACATGGCCTTATTCTATTATGGTGTGTCTTTTGCCCCTGGATGTCTGCAGTATGATGACTTCAATTTAGGTCATGTGTTGTTGATGTCCAGGCATTGAGGCACCCACCAATGCCTACAACAGAGCTCTGCTGGCCCACAAAGTTCGAGACACCGGCTCTGATCCTTTGATGCCCACCCAGTGTCAGCCTGAACTGTGCTCATCTCTGGTGCGGGAGATCATGAACGACATTCCCATCAAACTCTTCAAGCCTGCACATACAGGGGATGCTCGAAAACTGTTGTACAAGTACACAGAGAGCTCTAAACAGATGGTTGAAACGAGGTAGGTTTGTGTGTGTGTGTGTGTTATACAATAAAACTGCAGTAGAGATTCAAAAAATGTTCTGTGGTGTTTGGAAAGGAAAGGTCATAAAAGTAACTGGGAACAGTACCGAAGCAGATGTTTTTCTTCCGAATAATGGCTTGAAGTAGAAAGATTGGATTGAATGTCCAACATGCCAATCAAACCTGGGCCATTCTGTTTCAGGCCAACATCGAGAGAAGACCGCAAGATTGTGATGTGGCATGCGGAGGACACATTCCAGTGGCTGAGGCAGAAGAACAGAGCCACATATGAAGATTATGTGGTGAGTTTTCATTGTCAGTTTGTGCTTTGCATCTGTCATCGTCGGTCATAAAACATGAGTGAGTTTGTTTTATGTGAATGAAAGATATCGGAAGGAAAAACTTGATTTCAAATTTGTGACTAGATGAAATCTCTGTGATCTGAACTTTGTTAAGTATGTACAATTAATCTTATGTCAGCTTTTTTGGTTTTCTTTTTTTGTTTGTTTTTTTAACATGAAACTACTCTGACTAGTATACCTGTCTTGTTGCAACCTGGTGTCAACATGAAGACTGTGAAAGTACTTGCAGAGGTTTGAATCTTGAAGTCTGTTTTTACCTCTGCTAACAGCGTTAGGTCAGAAAAGGGATTGGGGGCACTGCTGTTATTGTTCTTTATCCTCAAGATTAGACCTGAATATCTATTCTCTACGTAAACCTATTTGAACAGGATAGAACCACTTGTGCTTCATACTGTCTATGGGAAGCATGTTATTTTGATGTAATTTGAGGAGAAACCTTGTCCTTACAGTTGTCTTTGATATGGAAAAAAAGAAGTCCTGTTTGCAGTCAGCCTATAGCTGCCAAATTTGATAAAAGTCTGAATTTCTCAACTAGTTTTGGCTATTTGATATGTGGATGTGACTGTGTATGAAGCTTCATAACTTTATTACTATAATTTCCTTTTAACTGACAGCTTACCAAAGCACTGTGTACTTGGTGCTAATTCTATCACAATGGTGGTTTACTGTTTGCAGGTGCGTCTGGGTTTCCTGAAGCGCAGCTGTCAGCCGGTGTTGGCCAAAGTAGTTCAGCCGTCTGTGGAGAGCATCTGTCTCAAGTGGTACAACACCTGTCGGGACGTGGCCAAAAAAGTGGCTGAAGTCAGCTCCAAAATTCTCAAGGACAGCAATGTGGCTGGTATAGTCATTTCCTTAGCTTGTATGAGCAGTGTGCGTGCACGTGTGTGTGTATATATGGTGTGTGTGTGTGTGTGTGAGCATGCTTGAGCCTTACCATCATTAATGGAAAAGTGGAAAATAATAGAGATATTTACCCAAAGATGATTTTGAAATGTACATATTTTTCTCCATTCTTTCGCCTTGCACCATTCACAAAATTCACTCTGAAAGAAAGGAACATTCGTTCCTCCGCAATTGTTAGATACTTTTAGTTCAAATTAAATGTTAGGTTTCATCAGCATGATTTCACTTTTATGCAGTTTCAGACAAGATTTCTTTGTTTTGACATAGTTTTCTGATTTAAGATACTTGAATCTGTCTTTTATGAATTGGTTGGTCTTTTAAAAAGTGTTTATCTTGGACATCGGAATGTAGCTACCTTCATGCTGGGCAAAAATGGTCGCATACACAAAAATATCACCATGGGTAAATCTCGGAGCTCTAGCCGAAGAACACAAAGAAAAAAAGAAGGTGTTTGCAATCATTCAGTAGTCAACAGGAAAGTAACAGAACATATGCACCATCAGAAGCATCTTGAGTTTTGATCCCATTGAGATACTGTTGAAGTGATTGAAAATGTGTGCTTTGACTTTCCGCAGTGCCAGAGCTACCCGATGTGCCCCAGAAACGGGTGCTGTGCTACCCTGTCCACCTGATCACCCCCTCCCCTCCTTTGCCGGCTGTGGAGTACCGGCCAGAGCAGGATTACGTCAACCTCACCTACAGTGGAGAGACTGTGCGGGTCACAAACATGCATTTTCAGAAGCTTGTAAGTGCACATTGTTCTGTTGAACTCTTCTGCCTTGAAGTCTGGTTAAAGCTTGCCATTTTTAGCAATTTTGTGTTTGCATGTAGGATTTTGTTTTTGGAAGTCCTTACAGTTTTATTTGCATGGGTATATTATTTAATTGATTGACGAACATGTTCAAAATGAAATGTCTGCATGTGTGATGGGAATGTAGCAATACATTTGCATAGCTCGTAAAAGCTTTTAGATATTAAAGCATGTATTTGTTGCATTCTTTATATTTGTACAAGTTCAACTGCTCTTTTCAGCATTACCGTCCCAAAAAATAAAATGTTAGGAAGGAAAATGTTTTGTCAGTAGGTGTGAAGGCACAATGTAACATTTATGGCAAGCGGCATACAGTCAACAGATAAGAATGATTTTTTTCCTGTAACATGCAAATCAGAGTACTTCAAAAACTTTTTTTTTTTTCAAAATATGTCTCGTCAAATGTTTGATCACTTACATGTAAGCAAATTTGCATCATGGGGAAGGGAGGTGGGAGAATATGCTTCTTGTTAGTATGAATGCTATTGTAAAAAAAAGATCTCCACTGGAACCACAAGTTTTCAGAGACCTGAAGAGTACTCATCCATGTGCATTTTGTAGTTGTGTGGCATTGCTGAGATGTTGAGATACATCAAAGACTTTGAGTAGCCAGATCAAAACTGCACCTGAAATGGGCTGATGCTGAAACGCGTAGTCTCAGATTTCCCATAGAGCTCACTGGAAATTCAGTTCCTGGGTAGGAACCCATTGGAGCTTGAGATAGCCCCGCCTGAGTGGAGACTTCTGCCCACAACCTCTCAGTTTGGAGTCTGAGGCTTTAAGTATAGGATCACGACAGCTGAGGTGGGCAGCTTAGTCAGAAAACAGTTAACTCTACATGTAGTTCCACTGAGCCACGAATAACACATGCTTTGAATTGTGTTGCAGGAACAGTTGTACAAGATTCACTGCCATGACGACCACCAGTTAAATCTGTTCTTGAGTCGTACGTGGTGCCTGTTGAAGCGATACCAGGTTGGTGTGTGTGTGTACACACTCTTCGTGTAAATGAAAGTTCAAGGGGGCTGTGCAAGGGGTGAATGGTTTAGCTCTTTGTCTGCCTATTATCCCACACACCACGCACAAACCTTGGGTCCAGGGCCATTGCAGGTAAGGGATATCGTTATACGCAACATCCATTATAAAAGAAAATTCAATTTGTTTAATAAGCACAATTTTTTTCACTCTTACAAGTATTTTTTTTTTTTTTGGCGTTTTGAAAACTTACTGGAAATTTTATTTTCAGAACCATGGTTTAAAATCACAAATCATCTTCATTTTTTATTAACAGTTCCAGTCATACGTTTTCCTCAGTGTGTATTAACATTTTCTAACCTGAAAGTTGACCTGTCATATTCAAACGTCAGCCATTTATTGCTGACATTTTTTCCCCATCAGAGTTATTTTTGAAGTCAAAGATTTGCAAATCTGTAATTCTTTGTAAGAGAAAGTGCAACAGTGCAGCTCAGACTGCAAGATAGAAAATATTCAAGTAAGGTAATAAGCAATAAGTCATTTTGAATGGCAAACTACCCTAGTCATTATAGGCTCAAAACACAGCAAAAACACAAGCCTAATGGTAACTGCTGAACAATGATGAGGCTATTATTGCACTTTCTCCATTGATTTACAGTGAACTTCAGACCCCCCTTTCAGGTATGCAAGATCAAATACTTGATCTAAAATCAACTAAACACTAATGAAACAGTTGCTGCTCTGTTCCCTGTCAGTGACACATTGTTATCACTGTATGCTGACTCTAGGCCCTCAAGGTATGAGATCAAGCACCTTCTAACTTGAAATCTTGTTGAAGACTGATTTAAGTGCCTAGTCTGATTTTGCGGGGATTTCTTGAATGCAAGAGGGGGAGTCTTATCCATGGAGAGTTCCTTCTGGGTTATGTCTCTGCATGCAGTGCGCAGCTGCGGTGAATACTTTGGGCTTAACGGTGGTTCTGACACACCCAATGCACATGATGCGCTTTCCTCAATCCTTCTTCATCGAATGCTCAGACAGAAACTATTGTTGTCTGTCATATGAGTGAAAATGCGTTGTGCTGTCTTCCTCAGTTGAAGGCCTATAAACAATCAAGTGCCTTTTAATGTTGCAGAATCCTTCTCTTTTTTGTAACAATATCAAAACAGACAAAAATGAATGCCCAGAATCTACTGAGTGCCTCTTACATTTACTTTGAATACAACAGTCTTATGATTTAGAGTAGCAGCCATCAATAATCTGATCAAAGTCTTCAAGTGGGTTGAAAGCTCACAGCAGATAGGAACCTTTGTAGATGTTTCTCCAGTTGAAGAAGAACTGGGGGGGGGGTTTAAGGTGCAAAATTTATTTGGCTACAGTGGGATAGCTCAATGGACACATACTCACACTCTCACACTTACTCACACTCACTCTCTCGCTCTCTCTCTGTCTCTGTCTCTCTCTTTCTCTCCTCTCTTCTCTTCTCTCTCTCTCTCTCTCTCTCTCTCTCTCTCTCTCCTCTCTCTCTCTCTCCTTCTCTCCTCTCTCTCTCTCTCTCTCTCTCTCTCTCTCTCTCTCTCTCTCTCTCTCTCTCTCTCTCTCTTCTTTGTGTGTGTTTCTGTCTTTTATGAAAATTATTGCTATGAATTCAAAGGCTGAGTTATTTAGGGTAATTTATGTTAAGAGTGTTTTTGCAGTTATGTGATTTATATCTAGACAATAGTACTTGAGAATTTGCTCACCATTTGTCAAAAATCATGGTCACTTTGTGGCAGCAGAAAGGTATTCTTAGAATAAAGTGGAGATGGACTTTATTCTGGTTGAAGTCTGCATTCCTTCAATTTTCTTCTACCCTAAGGATTGCTAGTCTCTCAGCTGAGGTGGGAACTTGAGATTCACCTTGCTGGGAGAATAAAGGTTCTCATTGTAGATGTAGTTTGTTGAGTTTCTGGAAGTTTTATGCAAGAAGGTGTTTTTACTGTCATTCTTCGTGTTCCTTTCACTAATCCTGCATTTCATGAAGCTCTTTCTGTGAACTTGTTAACTGGTCTCATTTATATAAGAACTTTATTATGCACCTGGAATTTGTGTATTTTTTAAATTATCTGTACATGTGTACAAATTGATGAACACTTCTAGATTTGCTGTTTTGGTCCCCTGTGTAATTGATGTTTTAATGTAAACCTAGTTTGGGGGCATATCCTGAGTTCATTCGCAGACCATTTCAGTAGAGTACTCTCCAGTGTGTCTAGTAGATTCTGTTCACAGTTTCAGTTGAATAAGTGATTGGCATTTGGTTCAGATGCTGGGGTGCCTTGGGTCTCCATTGTCAGTGCTTAGATTTGCTGTTGACATGGAGTTTCTGTGCAGCACTGTCCATTGTCAAGGGTTGGTCGACTACAAGCAGTTACAACAATAATGGCTTTACATTTCCACTGAACCTGGGTTGTGTTGTCTGACAGATTAGATGCCTTCCCCAGACAAGGCTGGGTAACTTTATGGCACAAAGCAGAAACCATACAATACCGTGTATGCTATATATTTGTTTTTTCCTTACAGACGTCATTTGGTACATCGGCTGAAGGGTTTGGGATGCAGGCAGCTCTCTCCACCTCTGTGTTTGAGTGCCTCCACCGACTCTTTGGGGTGACGTTCGAGTGCTTTGCGTCGCCACTCAACTGCTACTTCAAACAGTTCTGCTCTGCCTTTGCCGACACCGATTGCTTCTATGGGTCCAGAGGGTAAGTCTTGTACAACTTAATTTCAGAAATGGAAAAGTTTACTATTAAGAGAAAAGACATTGATGTGAAAGTGGCACTTTATTGCAAAGAAAATGATGACCTGGTTTTCGTGCACAAATGTCTGTTCATACTCTGATGTGGTTTGCTCATGTACAGGCCTATTCTGAATTTTTACCCTCTGAGTGGATCGCTGGAGGCCAACCCGCCCTTCTGTGAGGAGTTGATGGAAGCCATGGTGGACCACTTTGAAAACCTGCTGTCAGAAACCCAGGAGCCCTTGTCCTTCATCATCTTCGTGCCAGAATGGAGAGACCCTCCCACAGAGGCCCTCATTCGTCTGGAAACCAGCCGGTAAGAAAAATGGACTCTGTTGGGAAAGATGTAGTTGTTGTTGTTGTATGTGCATTCAGTATATTTGATGCCATGGTACATGCCCATACTTATTACCAGTATCCCTTTAAGGGATGATAGGCCTAAGGGGTCATGTGTGGCTTTAGTTTTCACAGTGTTATGAAGGCAGTTTTGGGCTTCAGTCAGTCATCTGAAACAGACCCTCACCAGGATTCCAATTTGGTTTAGTTTGACTTGAATGTATAGCAGTAGACGCTTTCCTGTGAGAACAAGGTTCTTGAGGACAGTTGCTGTGGACCTTTGTCCATGTGAAAAGAGATTATTGACTAAGAGAGGTCTAAAAAGATATGCTGGATTGAACAAGACACACCCTCAGGTAACTGTTTGCTTTGTACAGCAGTCAGAGTCTTCTCTGCTGCTCTTTGGAAAACTGCAGTGTACATGGAGCCTACAGAAATGGCTATTTTTGTCTACGGAGTAAACAGAGTATTTCATAAGTCTAACAAAACTTGCATGTTCTTTGACCATTACGTACTGTTATGTGGTCATCACAGTTTTGATAGGTCTAACTAGAATTGTTGATGATCTTCAATGGTATATATGCCATTGGAAAGTTTGGTAGTGTTTGCAAGTAAAAGAAACAAAACCCTTGATCTTTGTCAAAATTATATGCAGCTCTGGGCTATAGAAGCTAGCAAATCTCTGATAGGAGGTGCTGTTACTGCATAATAATTGCTGTTTATGTGAGGATGTTTTGAAATGTATTTTTCTGACAGGTTCAACAAGAAGCAGGTGGTGTTGCCAGCATATGAACATGAATATCGCCACGGCATGCAGCATAATTGTGAACAGTGAGTATTGTCCTTCTTTTCCGTTTTTTCTTCTTCAATGTCTTTATTTGTGACCATTATTGCTTTTTATGAAAAATACACAAACAGAAAAGAGGTGTTCTGGTTGTTAGGCACACAGCAACTGTAATGATTGTTTCTTGATGCATAGTCTTTGGTGAAGTCTCTGACAGAAAAAGAGCACTGAGAGGTGTCGTCTGACTCTAGTCTTTCTTCCAGCAGCGAATACTGGTATATGGAAGGAAATGTTCAAAGCTGTTGGAAGAATGCTTCAGATTACATTTCAGAGATTTAACAATGGTATCTGAAACCTGTTCACATTGTGGCTGGGATAAAACTGCGCTTCTGAACGGTTTTGTGTCTCTGTGGTTGGTGGGGCTATAAACAAAAGGACTGGATTGGATTGGGCGAGTTAGCCGAGTGATGACTTTGAGAATGACCAGACTGCATGCACTGGGGTTTTTTTTGTTTTGTTTTTATTGCTGTTAGATAACACATTCTCTCTGTCTCTCTTTGTACCTCTGTCGCTCTCTCTCTGTGTCCTCTCCCTCTCTCTCCACCCCCCCTCTCTCTTTCTTTCTCTCTTAAACACACACACACACACACGCAAATGCCTAAGAAACGTTGGGTTTGTTCCAGGAATGAGGTGAACGTCAAGTCCATGCACGGCACAGTTGTCGTTTTCTTGCAGAACGACGCCGGCTTTCACAAGTGGGAACCCACGCCGGAGAAGATCAAAGAGCTGATTGTGTCTGCCAAGCCCAAGTAACTTATCCACACACAGTGCGCAGTATTTCCTGGTGTCTTGGTCCTTCCGCAGAAGCTTGCCTAGCTGTCCACTTGGGGGCCAGTCTGTATGAACTTTGTGCTCCATGGTTGGCTCCTGTGGACAGCTTGTTACAGTGGTCTGACGACCTTCAAGGGAAGTAGAGAGGAGGAGCTAAGACTGAGACAGAGGTGTGCTACTGAGTATATCCTTTGTGAAGTGTGCAGTGCATGGCTTGCGATTCCACGGCACAGAACCACATGGGCAGTATTCTGGGATGGCTGGAAACCAGCAGCTTTTCTCGGTTACCACATGGATGGGATTGTTACAGACATTTATCATGGGAGTACATCAATGTTGAAAGTGACCACATGACAGAATGTGTAAAGAAAGCAGACTGAAGGGTGTACGCTGGTGGCCCTTGCGTGAGTTCACACTGTTGGCAGCTGGTGAAAGTGTGGCATTCCTCACTTATAGTAATGGTGTGCGCTGACAAAAAGAAACAACAGAAAGTGGTGATAAAAGACTTTTGGGGCAAGCGTGCAATAGACATCCTGTGGAGGCATGTGTGTGTGTGTGCGCACGCCCCTGTGATGTGATGTTTTAACCACCAAGAGTGGCACTGTTGATTGGTGTGGTTACTGACTGACAGAGCGCGGAGGGAGGTGATGTGAAGAGCGGAGATATTCTGCAGTTGGGCAGTGACTGAGGATTGATCCTTCCTACCAGGCAGGCTTCTGTAGAGGTGGATAATGTAACTATGCTGCTCTTCTGTCTGATTCTACCAACATCGCTTTGCTCCAAGGATTTCTTTTTTAATTCATTTGTTTTCTTTCTTTCTTTTTTGTGTGGTTTGTTTCATATGTGGAGATTCATATGAGGAGATACGTGATATCAAATCTTATTCTCTTTCTTCCATTTGTTCACATTATTTTTTTAATATTTTTGTATTCCATTCATCAGAGTTTGTTTTTGGTTTGACTGTTAGTGGTGAGCCTATAGCACAAAGTGTAATCACAAATGAGGGATTTAGGTATCTTGCTGTTTGTGCTACATTACATTTCTTTTAATTTTTACAATCGCCACCCCCGTCCCCCCCCTTTCCCTTTTTCCATTTTTCCATTCACATACATATTCTTAACATAAATTATCAATTTTTGATTATTACTGCATTTTATCACTTTTTGTTTTGGGCTTAGCTATGTGTTTCCTTGTATTTTTTATGTCTTTTTCCTTACGACTTTGGTTACAGGCAGCATGATGATATGAAATCGAATTGTATGCTGCTGGATATATGGCAGTGTGAACTGTACAAATCACAATATTTGGTATGGGAATAACAACATATGGGGGTTTTGATGACAAGAAGGACTATATGTGTGCTGTGACTGACTGTTTTTTTTAATTTTGTTTTTCAGTTTTTAATGAAATGATGTAAGAAATGAAACACCAAACACATACCGACCCTTTCCTTGCAGGAAGATTTAGTTTTGTGTGAACTTTTAATTCATCAGAGTTGATAGTGTCTGGTTGTGGACAAAGATTTTAATTGACAGGTGTTTGCACAGCCTAATTTCAGTCATATTTCGGGACTTTGAGTGGTATAGGTCATGTGCTATGCTGCCCAGGCTAAAGCTACATGACCAAATAGGTAGACTTTGACAACGCTTCCCCATTGACATGGATGGGAATAATATCTCTATGCGAATCAGAGCGATTCTTCTGCTGTGTGTGACTAACTTTTTGTGTCGAGTCGTTTCATACAAGAGCAGACTGTTCAGATCCCTGTGTAACTTACGTGTGTTTGTGAACAATTTGGCAGCTATGCATGTGGGACTGATGACTGGACACTTGATCTGTGCTCGCTAAAGGCAATAAGACTGCATTAATTTGTTTTTGTGTGTTTTTAAGTTTGGGGTGTTTTTTTCCTGGGGTGGGGGGGGGGGGGGGGGGGGGGGGGGGGTAGGTGGTGTAACATTTCTTTTTCGAGCAGCAGGGCATGTTTTGGCTCAACAGAAGCCTCCAAAGGCTTTCAAGATGGAAAAGACAGCTGGGGGCCATTCTGATCTGAGGTTTGCTTAATTATTGTGTGATCAGCATGATGATAGAGAGAGTATACTTGTCGTTTGATGTCACTCATGTAATGTTGTTACATGTAAGGTTATAGTTTTATCAACTTTGTAGAAAAGGCCATTTTTTTATGCGGATCTTTAACTAAGCTGAAGAAAAAGGCTTGGAAACGAAGGAAGTTGGTGCTGAATTTTTTATTGTTCTTCCACACAAAAAAAGTAACATGGATTTGTTTGGGTTTTTAAAAAAAAAAAAGAAAAGTGATAAGATTTGAACGAGGTAAAGTTCCTGCATGAAAACATCAATTTCATAATGAATCATGATTGTTTGTAGACAAATTTTTTTTCGAGGAGAGTTTATTGTGAAAATCAAATAAAGAACTGATCAGATGTGAGCAGTGAAAGTTGCCAGTCATAAGATTTATCAGTCTTTTTAAATATTTTTTTTATGAGGTTTCCATTTTACAGGTTTAGCTGGCCTTTTTTTTTTTTTTTTTTTTTTTTGTAAGTTTTAACTATTTTTGTGTCTAAGATACACATACTGTACAGAATGTTTCACATACATTGCTTATCTACTTAGCTTTTCTTGCCTTTTTTTGTCCTTTGACGTCGCAGAGATGATTGGACTGAAAAGTATTTATTTCTGGACTAATGAAATGTAGAAATGATGAATTCATGGAGGGTATATGGCGTATGTGTTTGAATTGTCTTCACATAGACTGTTGAAGAGTTCTGTTGATTGTGAAAAGACTGCAGAGACACAGAGCGTAAAATGGGCTTATCTGCTGGTTGTGAGCATTAGGGTGTCGCTTTGCAAGCTGGAAACTGATAAGGAAATGTTGATGGATCACATGTCGGTTTTTTCTACCTTGGGGCAAATTTTCTTGTTTCTGTTCAGATCTTCATTGGTTTTTGCCAAGTAGCTGCCACTCAGAGAATAGAATCTGCCATTCGTAAGTTGGATTGGGAAATGAAAAAAAAAAAGTTTGTGCTTTAAGCAGATCTATGTGATCAAAAATTGTTGCTGTCAAAATTTTAGCAGATGAAAAGAGCTGAAGTGGACATGACTATGAGTGGTTCCTTATGGAACTGGGAGGGATATGAGTCTGGAATAGAGAATGATTTCAGTAATTTTAGTCTTTGATTTTTTTTATCTTTCTTTTTAAAGATGGTGCAAAAGGAGTATTTTCCCCCCAAATACAAATTCTGCTTTCTTTGTGTGTGTGTGTGTTTGACAAATGGCATGTCGGGTGATGTTGGCATCTTCTTATAATGTTCAGCAGACCTGTATGTACATTGTGAAAGTTTGCCCTTCAGCATTGATTAGGGGGAAAAAAAGAAAACAGAAAGAAAGAAGAATCTGGTAGTAATGTGATGTTGTGCAGTGGCATCTGCTGAATTGTCCAGTGGCTGTCGGAAAGTTAACCTACCTCCTTTTCTTCCTTGTGTGTGTGTGTTTCTCCTTGATAGTACCCTGGTGGATTTTGTTGAGTCTTGTTTTGGGAGGTTTGGAGCACTCCGGTGATGTTGAAGCTTATTTTGTGCACATTGGTGTGGTAACAATGAAATCTATAGCCACAGTAAAGAAATAAAAACAATCAATTTATGTAATCAATGCTGTAAAATCAATGCTTTAAAATTCTGCTTCAGTGGAATAGAAACTATTTTTAAGAAGCAAAAGATAAGGTACCAAAGGTGATTCCTTTGCAGAGATGGTGTAAAGCAAATTGAATTCTAAACGTATTAGGTTGACAGCATCAGGCCAAGATAATTGTGAGGAGTTGGTGAGAGAGGATGGTCAGTGGGTGGTCAGCATTGGAGTAAGATCTTGGTAGGAATTGATGGAATGATTTTCTTAATGGATAGATCATCAGGTAAAATTTTTGCTTAGAATGGGTGTGGGAATTAAGGATGGATTCTTGATCTCAGTGCAGGGGTGATAAGCCAAAGTGAAGATGGTGGCTGGAATCAGTGAGGTGGGACAGTATGTGGATGGGTGTCATCAGGTTACAGTATTTGCTAAAGTACTTAATGGTTGGGGTTACAATGGAGGAGGTGTTGCCAAGTCAGGATATAGATTGAAGATAATGGGGCTCACTAAGACATTGGTTGAAGGGCATGGGGCAAAGTCTTCAGTGGAAAGATCATAAACCCATAATGAAGGTTGGAAATGATGGGATAGGTTTTCAAAGGGTGATTGCCTAAAGGCTAAGATACAGGTCAGAATAGGAGAAAGAAACATGAAAATGGGAAAGTGTTAAGGAAAGTAAAAAAGAGAAAACATTTTTTCCTGTATTTCTATTTTTACTGGACGGAGTATGTTAGCGGCAGTGCAATGGTGATGAAGTATTTTCGCATTTTTAAGAGTTCCAACTGATTTTGGGGAGAGAGAAAAATGAATCTAACTGATCTTTCTGTTTGTAGACTGAAGGCTGAATCCTTTCAATTTGTTTTCACCTTGATTTAGACATTCTGAGTCACTGATTTTTTTTTTTTTTTTAATGAGTTAAAAATCATATAATCTGCTTTTTGGTTGGGTATAGTTTTTGTTTCAGAGCATCAGTTTTTATGGTTTATTTTCTTTTGAATTTCAAATTTCAGCTTGAAATACTCTCCAACAGCTTAAATCAGTCTGGTTGAAATTTCTGAGATGATATGTAAAACCTTTTGGAAATGACTAAAGTGGATTAAGAAAACTGGTGTAGAGTAATGTTGGAGCATTTTGGTAACTTTTCAGTAAACAAAAGGAAGTTGGATGCAGAGGACTTCTTGATAACGCCCTTTGATTTTTAGAACAGTTGCAACACAAAAGTTTGGGAATGTGGAAAGTTCTGAGCAGTAAGTCATAGATTCACAGTTTTTATGACAGTAAAGGTATTGATAAATCCTTCAATATTTTGTTTGCGTCCTCAGTTAAATACAGAAGAACCGTGCTCCTCCTTCCATCAATGCTTTGTTGGTTAGTAGGTCTAAACGAAATATGCCTCAATGCCTAGTCATTTGTATAGCATCATCTGTTGTGAGCTCTGTTATTACTGTTGTTGATTTCCCCCCATGCATAGAATCCGTCCTTGAGTGTTTGAATTGGTGACCTGTCCCCAGTTATCTGTAGGAGAAAGAAACTGGAACAGGTTTTTGTGTTATGCTAAAAGTTCATTTTGTGGGCAGTTTATCCTTATTCATGCCATTGTTCTGTCCCTCCATTGAGTTTTGCCATTTCAGACTGTCAGAAGTAATGAAAAGTAACTGTATACAAAGGTTTAAACCAGTAGATTATTGAAGAAAGCAAGCAAAAAGAAAATCAATCAGTGACTTGGAGAAGGAAATGCTGTGTTGAAAATAGAATTACATTTCAGTATCTTTTTTTTTTCTTGGGGGGGGGGTGGTAATCTTTTATAGCTTTCACAGAGTGTAATGTATGGGTTATAGGATTGGATATTTGAAGAAAAAATGAAGTCAGAAATTTAGGACATCGAATGAGATATGCAGATTTCTCAACCCATGGAGGGATCATGAAAATAGAAGAAAAGGGAGAACATTTTGCGTTTGCTTTAGTCTATGCAATGTGAAAAACTAAGGAGAAAATGTTTGAACTCTATTGATTTTAGTGAAAAGAAACATGAAATCAAACTGATTCTGCTGTGTTAGAACCTAAGAAACTGATTTGCTTTGAAATTTCAAATGGCATACAGACACATCTACAGCATAGGAAGATTTTATGAGAACTTAGTCTCTTTTCCCTTACAACACACCGGCTATGTCAGGAGTTTGTTATTAACGAAATTTACAGGTACTGTTCACATGTTAGATTTTATAATTGTCAAAGAAAGGATGAATATATTGTAAAGAAGAAAGAATGAAATAACTCCATTAGAAATGCTGAAATATTTCCAGTTCTTGTGGAACAGTTCTCTGCTATCCGTAAATTTAACATATCACAACTATATTGGCTGTTTTGAATGTGAAATGTAGTCTGTAAACTGGAACCTAATCCTTGTTTTCCTGAGATTAAGTTGGAGAGCGGAGGGGGTCTGATGATTATGTGTCAAAATCAGATCTGAAGTTGTGTCATGCCATGGATTGTTAAAATTGTTCTAGACCTACGCATCTTGAAGTGGATGGAAAAGATAGATCTGAGTGTGATGGTTTTTCTGGTTTGTGTATTTATCACAACAGTATATTATCCACATGTTGTGTGTAGCAGTTCATTGTGGAGTTCATAGTGTTCATTGTGGAGTTCATGCCTGTATTCAATTTTGTTTATTATTTGTGTGCTGCAAATTTAAGGGATGTATGAGGCAAGTTTGTTTTCGTTCAGATTTATGTGCTTATCATTTTATAGTGAGTGTGAGTTAAAACAATGTTTTCCCCTTTTTATATTTTTATATGAAGGAAAAGGCCGGAACTGGGATTATGTCGGACAATATTAATTTAATTTGAAATGTCTCTTTGTGTCTCATGCTTTTCTTCTTTAAGGTACTATTAATAAAACACAAGTTCCTGTTGTGACTGCTGTGAGCATGTGTGTGTGTGTGTGCACATTTTTTTAATGGCCAATAGGTAACAAAATTTTAATATGATCAGTCTATATTATTAGAATTGCATCCACACCATATGTGGAATTGGTATATAATTCAAACCTCAATCATGATTTAAAATTGCAGAACTGAAGGATTAACCTGTCATTGTACTTTGATATCTTTCTGTATGTCCACACTTCCCTTTTGTCAAAAGATTCCCGTAACTTTCCAAAATATGGAGACATGTTCAGGTAAACAGTTGGAACGGGAGAAGCGTAGAAGATATTCTTTAGAACTGATGAAATATTGAAAAAATGTGAGTGGAGTGTGGGCTTTTTTTTTTTAAAGAACGATTGAAAACTAGACTTTAGCTTAGCTTCACAAGTACTGTGTGTTACCGTGTGTTGATAAAGGAGAGGGCTAACTGTGATTGACATGGGATGAACCCAGCATCTGATCAGAGTCATGGGCTATGGCTGTGGTGATGATGAATGGAATCAAAAGTGATACGGCTCGTCTGACTGAAGGGAGGTGCGTGTTGATCAGGTTCTGTTTGGTATGAGATGATCAAGTGATATTTTCTGTGCTGTTTGTTTGATGGGAATTATGGGGGTTTGACACAAGTGTACAATATAGTTTTAACATGGTGGCTGTGTGGTGAAGTATGCGGATATAAGCGTATGAACTGTGTACCTTGAATAACCATGTAATTGTGATACCAGTCTGAGCGAGTGAGTCAGTAATCATGTGATTGTGGTGACTGTTTGATTCGCTGTTTGATCACCCGGCATTGAAGAGTGTGGCAATTGATCAGTTTTATTAAGAGTGAGTTAAAAGAGTTTGTGTGGGAAATCCGGCATTTGTGTACATCAGCCATTCAGCCGAGTGTGAGGGCAGACAACTTGATTACTTAGGTGTGGATGAGGACAACTTCATGTTACATACTCTTACCTTGTTTGTCAGATTGTCTTTGACTGTCTGTCTGTCTGTCTGTCTGACTGTCTGTCTGTCTCTCTCTCCATCTCTCTCTCTGTCTCTCTCTCTCTGTTGATGCAGTGTGGAAGATTGGTGCTGTGGTTTGATTCTACAGGGTGTAGGGATGGGTGGGTAAAAGATTTTTTTTTTCTTTTTGCTATAAATAATTTTGTCTCTCTGAACAGACTGTGTCCAGCCCTTTTCCAAAGCGCTCTTCTCTCTTCATTTTCTGTATCAGCTCTGTCACATGTTATACAGAGGATAATCATGTGTGAATTCTAGTCTGCATTTGTTGAGATTCTGTGAGTTGGGTTTTGTTTTGTTTTTTGTGTGTTTTGTTTTGTGTTAAGATGGGGAAGATTTCATTCAGTCCAGTCGGTTGTGTATTCTTAGTATATTTGTATCAGTGGTGTGTATTCAGTTTAGTTCAAAAGATGGGAAAGCTGAATTACTTGCTTGGAATGAGTGCAATGGTGGATCTGGCAAAGTGTATATATTTGGTTATTTTTGTAGACCGCAAGCGTTGATCTCATGTATTTCTCTGTATGCTTGTTTGTGCTGTAACCCTGATTGTGTGAAATGCTTTGTGCATGTTCTTGTGTATGAATTCATGCATATATGCATTATGTTGATTTTTGTTTTTTCAAGGCCTGACCAGTTCATAACAGAAGCATATATTATATAAACTAAATTTATATCACCCAATTATTCAGTTTCGTTCTTTTTTTTCAGGGTCACAGTTTGGGGGCAAATACGGTTCATACCTTTCTCTTTTTTTCCTTTTGTGACTCTGTGTGTATCTTGTAGCATTGAATAGGGTGTTTGTTATTCGTCAAAGTGATCACATTTTGAGAAATGAAATGGAGTACTGGCATTATATTGCCCCAGCACTCACAAACCGATTACGACATTTAAAATTTAAATCCAGTACACTCAGACATTCCTCTCTCTTAGAATTAGTGTGACCAAGTAGGTTTTCCAAGAGACTGAATATACTGTTTTAGTGCAGAACAGCACAAATATTGTTTTTAATGATAACATTTTCTCCCAGAGTACAGGAAGCAGTCATAGGATGGATTGTCCTCCTTTATATTTGGGGGGGGGGGGGGGGGGGGGGGGGGGGGGGGGGGGGGAGGGGGGATTGTCATGTCCATTTTTTCGTATGTCCGCCACAAAATGGTGTATGGTTATGACTATTAAGAGAAATTATTTTTGGAAGTGCAAATTCTTTGGTGTATGAAAGCAGTTTTGCATGCAAGTCTCGAGTGATTCAAACCATGTATTGGTATTATACTTGTATGCTTGGACAGAAGAGCTGTGAACACTGAACACAGAAGGCATGGGTAGATTGAAAGATATGAAAGGTCATACACATCTGAGAGCTGGATAAGTTTAGGGAAGTTAATTTAGTGATGTGATTTTCCTTTTCCTTTTGAATAAAAAAAAAAACATACAGAATTTCTGTGATTACCAGCTGCCATAGCGCAGTGATTAGCACCTTGGATTTTGGACTGGAAGGTCGCGGGTTCATATCCCATAAGAGTTATAGAGATTTTTTGGACTCCAGCCAGCTCCTACCCAGAGTGTGCTGTGGGCTAAGTGGGAATACTGGGACCACACAGTCAAGGCATCCTGATATTGATAGGCTTCCTGTGGACTTCCAACCCTGGGGATGAGACATAACAAATTTGGGTATGGCTGTGACGGGGAGACTGGGATGAGTGGCATGGGAACAGCAGGGAAGGGACATCACAGAGGATGTGGCAGAAACAAAAATTATATGATTGATTAAAAAGATTTTTTTGTTGTTGTCTGTAACTTGAAAAGCTTAATCAGTAGAAATGGGTTTGTTAAAAAGAAAGAAAAAAAAAGGGGGAGGGGGTGGATGCTGCTGCATTTCACTGAGATAGTGCTATAGAAAAAAGTAAAATTTTAATTTATTTTTTATTTTTTAAAAGATGAACAGATTGTGGGTTTTTTTCAATGTTGACTTGGAAAGAATCGCAGTTTAAACAAGCTAATGAAGCTAACAGAAATCTTTGTAAAGACTTCTTCAAATCTGAAATAGTGATGAGCATACCAGCAGGTCTTTCCATGGGCCGGCCCTATCTTGGCTGCTGAGCTGTACGATGTGAAGGCCGAAAATATGAAAGGAAAGAACAAGCAAGACAGATTGCAAAATCCTAGATGATGGAACACAGCGTGAAACTCTACTGCTTTTTAGCACTTTTTAAAATTTAAAGTTCAGTTCTTTTATGGAAGAAAACAGTTGTAAACAGATGATGCAAAGAAGAGAAAGTCAGGAAGATTCCTTATAAATGAAAGTAAGTGTGCAGGGACTTTGTCTTTGTTCTGTGACATTTCTTAAACCATTAAAAGCTATAAGAGAAGAAAAAACCCTCAACAACCCTACCCTAGTTTCATAAGTTGACAGATTTTGTTTGTTTTTTGGGGTGGGTGGGTGGTAAAGCCTTCTTATGATACTTTTAAATCCAGTCTCAAGACATATTTATTTCAAACCTAAGATTTACCTCTCCTGCTTCATCTCATAGCTTTTCCCTGCCTTCAACAGCCGAGATTCTATCGCCCTGCCAGAGTGTGTGACCTGTGTGTATGTGTGCGCGCGTGTGTGCACATTTGGACTTGTTGGAACTATTAATTGTTGTATGACTGTAAGAATGAGTTGAGTGCAAGCACTTTGATTTGTCTCTGCAAGATATAGCGCTATATAAATTCCATTTAGTAGTATTATTATTTCTTTCTGTAGGAAGAATGTTGAATATGACATGATGATGGATGTTTTTGAATGTCCCTTTAAAAATCCTCCCCCCCCCCCCTCAGTATAAAAAAAATGTCCCTTTATTTCTTTCACTCTGGTCCCCCCCCCCCCCCCCCCCCCCCCCCGTTCTATATTTCTTTCTTACTACCTTATAAGCCCATTTGTTTTTTTGTCTCAAGAAGTTTCCTGTACAAATCTGATAATAGGGCATTTTCTTTTGTACTTGTTTTGATGCCCAGGGCGTGTGAATTCTCTGGTTTTGCTACCCATGTCCTTTCAAGCATTCTTTGTGTATTGATGTGTGTGTGTGTGCGTGTGTTGTGTTTTTCTGTGTGTGTGTGTGTAAGCAATTGTAATATTCCTTTTCTTTACCATGTCAAGATGAAGCATTTTTTTGTATCTCTTCCAGCTTTCCTTTCATGTGTATGGGCTGGTTAGTATTTGCTTTTTATGGGTTGGAGTGCTGGTTACTTTGGATCTCAATAACAAAATTTTCTCTTCCTTGTTTTGTGTATGTGTGTGTGTTGATTTCTCCTCGATAGTTTCTTTAAAGCTCTGTCAGCCCTAACATTACCCTTGTGGGTTGTCTGGGCAATACACAGTTATAAGGAATCAATAACAATTTTAAGGGTAATCAGAGGGAAGGGTGGTTTGAAAAAGAAAGAAAAAGAGCAACTTTTAATGAAAGTTTTAAAAAATTTTAAAATGACATGTCTGAGAGTGAGTGCAGGTGACAGGTTGAAAAAAAATGCTGAAAGGTTTACAGTATTGCCCCAAAACAATGACAGATGGTCAATTTGCATTGTGGTCTTCAACTGGCTAGGAAACGAGAGAGGACATACTATACACCAAAAGATAAAGAAAAAGCATTAAATTTTCTTTTTCTTCAGTCCCGGTTCTTTTTTTTGGTTTAAGACTTGGAATGAGTGTTTGTAGTATTCATGTCTGTCCATCCTGTTTCCATCTGTTCTGTTGAAGACTAGAATGCTGAAGTGTGGAGTTGTATGGTTTTTTGTTGGTTGATTGATTGATTTGGACTTGTTTTGGCAACACTGTAAACTTCATTCAGATTGAATTTTCATAGTGGAAGTGTTTTGTTGAGAATGTGGCTTCATTTATGTCCTGTACAGTTACTTGTATGTGCAACTATGAGGACTTACAGTAGACACTGAAAGAAGCATTTTTTTCTTCATTTTCTTCATGTGTATGTGTGTGTGTGAATGTGTGTGCATTGCTTCAGTTTCCACCACTTTTCTGTATTTATGCATATGCCAACATCATGTATGAAACCATGATTATCATTTAGATTTGTGAGATTTGTGCTTTTGTTACGTATGTTTTGATTTTTTTAATTATTATTATTAAGTTTATACTTATTTTGTATCCTTAGATTGTAAGCAGGCCTGAATAAATTTAACAGATGGAATATTGAATTCATTTGGCTTGATCGTTTTGGTTGGTGAAGGATTTTGTGTGTGTGTGTGCGCGCGCGCGCGCGTGCGTGTGTGTGTGTAGGAATAGAGAATTTAAAAAAAAGTTTTTAGTGTGTATTTTTCACTGCTCATGAAAACTTTTCCTCCATTCCTCCAAAACATACACAACATAACACTTTTTTTTCTCTACAAATTTCATATAAATCACTATCATAAAAAAAGAGAAAACAAAATATATGCACAAGAAGACATAATCATAGCAGCTTATGTGTACAATACAATGTTGTCTTTCATGGCTAGAAGAACCACCACAACAACTGGTAACCGTTTCCAGAATACATGGAAGAACTTACTCATCAAAGGCCTCATGGTTTCACAAAATTAAATTACCTTAGTTCAAAAACAGAAAAGAAAAAAATGCAATCCCAAACAGCAGACATACTCGCTGGTTTTCTCGATCCCCTGTCTTTGGATATAATTTACACACACACACACACACCTATGTACACACACACACACACACACACACACACGAGGGTTGATAATGTTTTAAATTTAAATAATAGTATGAAAGCACACTGTGTGTACGTGTATGAGCATGTAAAAAAGAATCCGGTTTTTGAGCCAAAGTAACTCAGGTAACTCAGGTCTCAATAAAAGCAGGAAGTTGCAGGATGAAACAATAATCAGAGGTCCTATGTGCAACATACATTTATCCCTTGTAAAATACCCCACGGCGACAGAGAGCCAGCTGTCTCTGGTAAGATTTTGCAGCAGAAAAGCCTCCCTCACAGGGAAACGAATACACAAACAGGATTTTTTTTTGGGGGGGGAATGAGTGGTGCTGCTCTTGTGACATTTTCTCCCGGCACTGGGAAGAGTAGTTTAACTAAATTTCACACAGAGAAATCGGCCAGGATACAAAACATGACAAAACATGACAAAACTTTACAATACAGATCAAAATAATACGATGACCTTGTGTGGACAACTGAGCTGTGGACAACAGCCACGAAATGGTGATATTAAGTTTTGTGGGTTCTAAGTTGTAAATGGCTCCTTCAAATCGTTTGGAATTTTCAGTTTTGATTTTCAACAAATCATCAACCCTTAATACCACCTCTGCGATACAGAAGGTTATATATAAGCTATCAGTTTCTCAGAAATCTGCTGTGACTGAAAGTGGTATAAAATGCAATGCGACGCAAATACAATATGATAATGAATACTATACTTGAGCGTGTTTAGAAAAATGAAGTTTTAGCAGGTTTCTGAGCAGTCTGTAAAAATAAAAAAATTAAAAACTCATGCGCGTGGGCTCTCTCTCTCTCTCTCTCTCTCTCTCTCTCTCTCTCTTCCTCCCTCCCTCCCTCTCTCTCTGTGTGGCAATTTAATAATAATAATAATAACTGAAATTTGTATAGCGCTATATCTTGCAAAGACAAATCAGAGCGCTTGCATTCAACATATTCTTACAGTCATGCAGCCAATAACTATCAAAAGCTTAAACAAAATTCAAATGTACACACACACACACACACACACACACACACAGGTTGTAGGCTTTGGCAGGGTAATGGGATTTGGGCTGTTGAAGGCAGGGGCAGTTTTGAGATGAAAGAGGGAAAAAGTTAGGTTTGAAACAAATATGTCTTGAGGCTGGACTTATATGTGTCATATGTAGGCCTCTGTCGAAGAGAGAGAGGAAGGTTGTTCCAGATGGATGGACCAGAAATAGAGAAAGAGCGACGACCAACGGTGGACTGGTTGAATCTAGGTATTCGTAAGCACAAGGTATTCAGGAAATTTCAGGAAATCGTACACATACTCAACACCCTGGCAAGCCAAAAGGAACAAAACAGCAACCGTCAAAATAATGCCACATTTTCGTCTTATCAAAACTCCTCCTCACCATGTTGTTATACAGCATTGTTGAAACTACATCAATAATCATATAAGTAAAATA
>CM054143.1:46158003-46198003 GCA_028751875.1 Rapana venosa
AAGGGGGGCAAGTTTGGTTAACTTGGAAATAACAGAGTTCAGAGAGTATAATGTTGAACTTTAAATAGAGTATATATACACATACGCACGCACGCACGCACACACACACACAAACATACACACACAACAACAACAACAGAGTTCAAAGAGTGTAATTTGAACTTTAAATAGAGTATATATACACATATGCACGCACGCACACACACACACACACACACACACACACACACGCAGCACACACACACACACGCACATGCACGCACAACGCACGCCTCCCTCCCACCTCTCTCTCTTCCTTCTCTCTCTGTCCCTAATATCTCTATTTAAACATAACAACAATAAACAAGCACACCAACAAAACGCTCAGCTAGTAATATTATACAAGGCTCACAAACCTACCATACACACTTCCAAAAGCATAAAGCATAGGATTTTGGGGTTTGGGGGTTTTTGGTAGTTGTTTGTTTGTTGTTGTGGGGTTTTTTTTTTAAGGGGGGGGGGGGGGGGGTTGAAGTAGGGGAGGTATGCGTAAAACGATCCAGATCAAAAGCATTCATGGTTTATTCTGAAACCAAAAATACACGATGGCACTATTCTCATTATTATTATTATAAACTCAAGTCATCAATCAACGAATCAATCAATCAACGGAACAATCAATCCATCAATCAAACAAGCTGCTGTCCTGTAAGTAAGTACAATAAAACCAAAATAATAATGAAAACCAAACATTTCTTTGTACAAACACATAGATTTTGTTTTGTCGACAAATGAACAGAAGAAGATAGATTCAAGCAAAACAAAACAAACCAGAAAAAAACTACCCCCCCCAAAAAAAAACCCACAACAACAACCCAACAACAACCCAACCCCACAAAACAATGACAACAACAAACCCCAGTAGTAAACAGATTTCATTTTTGAAAGCCAGCTGTCATTTCTTTTTTAATCATGAAAAAAGCAACAGCCAAAAACAAAAACAACACCAAATGAACAAAATCCATGTTATAGACATATAATTAAATAGCTGAACGTAAGCACTCTTTATTCATTTTGTTCATCATAATCCTATTTTTTAAAAGAAAAAAACCAAGCAAACTTGAAACACACACACACACACTCACCCCCCCCCCCTCCACGCACACACACTTACACACACACTCACCCCCACCTCCCCACAATACACACACACACACACAATAACACAGACACTTTTTTTCTCAGCAACACTAACGCAGAAAGACCTCCCCCCTCCCGCCCCCTCACACACACAACTCAGTAAAACATCAATTTTGACAAGATAAAGAACACTTGAACAAAGAAACGGGGTACCCAAAAAGTGAACAGCCGTCTTAATCACTTAAAAATTCTCGGTAGCAATCTATACCACATCAATTCAGAAGAAAAAAACAACCAAAAACAAAAATTCCAGAAGTATACACAAAAATGCCAAGTTTTACTCAGTCCAGTTGTAAACAGTTTGGACAAAAAACACACACACACACACAGAGCACCGTATGCAAGCTCCCCTCTGAGGAAGACATATATTTTTAAAAAAGATGAAAGTAATCTATACAAGACCAAAAATATACACATTGACAATATCATTAAGTATTAGGTCCCATACTATTGTTGTTATTATTATTTTCCCAAATTAGGCGAAACAGTTCAACACAAGTCATTTAGTCACTAAGCTTTTTTGTTTTTAAACAAACGAAGAAAAAAAAGATAAGAGAAACCCTTGCATAGACTTACAATAAGAAACAAAAGTCTGAAGTAAGTTCAAAAGTTGAGCAAATGAAACGTTCAAAATAGGTTGACTGATCTCTATCTATCTATCTATCTATCTATCTATATCTTCTATCTATCTATCTATCTAACTATCTATCTATCTATTATCTATCTATCTATCTATCTATCTATCTATCTAAAAGCAAAACATTTACCTACTTGAATGCCTTCGCGTGGTGTATAAATTATGACAGAAAGTTTAAGGGAGCGAAAAAAAAAATCCATCTAGTGATAGCAAGTAGAAATCTTAGATTTTTATGTGTATTCCGGGGGAGGAGAGAGAGAGCTAGAGAGAGAGAGAGAGAGAGAGAGAGAGAGAGAGAGAGAGAGAGAGAGAGAGAGAGAGAGAGAGAGAGAGAGAGAGACAGAGACAGAGACAGAGACAGAGAGACAACAGATAAGAACAAAAAGAAATTATAAAAGCCAAAAACCAAGTGTAAGAAAGAAACCCAACGCGAACGAGACTATAAAAAAATATCATCAAATAACCACAAGTGTAATGCCTCGCTTGAACACAAAGAACCGTTAGCAATATTACAAGCTTTCTGGAAATGTGATTCATATTTTTTGGTTCTGAAAACGCTGGCTCTTCTCTTATGTCCCTTTATTCACCGTCCCATCTCTCTCTCTCTCTCTCTCTCTCTCTCTCTCTCTCTCTCTCTCTCTCTCTCTCTCTCTCTCTCTCTCTCTCTCCTCTCTTTCGTTTCACTGTAAAAGTTTACGAAACCATTTAACAGCAACAAACAAAAACAACAACAACCACCAACAACAACAACAACAAAAAGAGTGGGACCTTTTTCATTTCCGCGTGTTGCTATCCACTGCGGATGATTCAAGACAGGTCATTTGCAGAGCATAACATTATATAATTATAATAATATATATATCACCAAGGTATTCAAGGTTTCCACAACAACGAAGAAGAAGAAGAAAATAAAACAAAGTCATGCTGGCTAGAGTTGAACATTTCCAAAAAAGGACGGCTCTAAATAAAAATGTATTCGTTTAAAATAGTTTGCATATGAAAAAAGTTTGCAGGATAGTTTCGATGTTAACCCGCCTAAAACAACCAAACCGTGAGGTTCTTGGTTCGATTCCCAGCCTCGCCCTTTCTTCCCAGTTTGACGAGAAAATCGAACTGAATGTCAAGTCTTTCGGAGGAGACTCTAAACCAGTCAGACCCCGTGTGCTAACAGACTTGTGCACGTCAAAAGATCCCACGACAGTTGAACATCGGAAAGAGCAGGGAGGTGCCTCTCTCCCTCCCGACTGTCCTGGCAACAATGGTAGGTTCAATTCCCAACTGTATCCCTGAAGTCGGAATACGGCTACCTTAACCTTGGGGGTGGTGGTGGTGGTGGTGGGTGGTGGTGGTGGTGGGGGTGGATGGGGGGGGGGGAGGGAAGGGAGGGAGACGCCCGCATACAGCAAAAATCTCACCGGTGGTGAACCTCGGAGCTCTAGCCGGGGATCGGAATAATAATAATAATAATAATAATAATGTATGGAATTTATATAGAGCTGAATCTTGGAAAGCAACAAATCAAAGCGCTCAATGATAAAAAGAAAATAATAATAAGATAAATTGATTACTGGCGTGACCCTGCTTAGCGTAAAACTTTTTTTGGGGTGGCCAGACAGATATCTAATTTAAAATGAGCTTTTCTAATGTGGATCATTCAATATGCTTTCGTCCCTATTTCGTTGTGTGTTTTAATTAAGAGGTAACCTTTATATGAGTATTCCACACTCCCATTGTCATAAGAGTTGTCAAGCAAAAGACTTTTTAAAGATTCCTTCTGTGTGTGTGTGTATGTGTGTGTGTGTGTGTGTGTGTGTGTGTGTGCGTGCGTGTGTGTACGTTGTGTGTGTGGTGTGTGTGTGTGTGTGTGTGTGTGTTGTGTGTGTGTGTGTGTGTGTGTGTGTGTGTGTGTGGTGTGTGTGTGTGTGTGACATGTGTGTGTGTTACGTGAGTGTGTGTGTGTGAGACGTGAGTGTGTGTGTGTGTGTGTGGTGTGTGTGTGTGTTCACATTATTACTATCTATCTATATTTATATTATTATAATATATCTTATATTATATATATATATATATATATATATATATATATATATATATATATATATACAATCACTTGTGAGAATAGACTTTTCCTACAGAGTTTTTGTCATGGGCCATTCTCTTATATTGTCGTGGGTTCTTTTACATGCACTAAACGCACTGCTCCTAAAGCTTTGGTTTGCTGCCTCATAAAAAATGACCGCTATTCATCTACTGAAGAGAGGGCTAGCGGGTCATGCATTATATTCATATTCAAATTAAATGTCAATTTATATTCTTCAACTTCAAATTCAAGACGCTCTCTAGACAGGTGTGCCATCTCAAGACTATCAACTACTAAACCTCTAGTGACGAGCGACACATCTTTTGCTACAGAGAGTTTTGTCATTGCTACTGAAGTCTTGATAGAACTGAAGCCGAATCGCCCTGTCGTTTTATTGCTACAACAGACACCGACAAGGATCAACAGTTGTTATCAACTCTATCAACTCTATATCAACTCTAGCTACCTACCTAATTCACCACGGACTCTCTAAATCCAGTCTGCTAGTAGTTCTGTCTAAAGCCAAAGAGCAATGTTCTATACAACATGTAAGGCTACTTTTTTGCGTATTTGATCTTTATTGGACAGTTTTGTCTTTCAACAATCTTCCTTAAAAAAAAACAACATTCACAACAAAACCCCTCCAACATTCTTGATTAAACAAGTCTGTCTTAAAAACAACGTTGTACGTCCGTGTGTACCATGTAACATATCAATATATTCTGAAATAAAGCCACAATAACATACAATCCTTTTCGAAACAGTGTGGTGTACTGTTTCATCTGCTGTAATCATCACCACCTCCACACATCAACTCCGTCTCTCTTTCTCCTCTCTCTGCCAGTTTGATTTTCGTCCCACAATAATTTTCATATTCCCCCAAAACTACTGACAACTTTTTGGAATTCCCAAAACTACTGACAACTTTTTGGAATTCCCCAAAACTAACTGACAACTTTTTGGCATTCCCAAAACTAACTGACAACTTTCTGATAACAATTTCCAAAAAACGAGTCACAACTTTGGGCACCCCCCCAGTTATCAGATCATGCCGGAACACAATACTAGTCGTCATACTTCCCCTTGCAGTAGCAGCAGCAGCAGCAGTAGTAGTAGTAGTAGTAGTAGTAGTAGCAGCAGCAGCAGCAGCAGCAGTAGTAGTAGTAGTAGTAAGCCTCCTACTACTACCACCACCACCGGTGCCATCATCACACGCTTTGTTCCTTGTAGCCGCCAGAATCCACCACCCCTACCCCGCCACTGGATCGGCTTTGCCGGCCCCCCTTCCTCCTCCTCCTCCTCTCCTCCTCCTCCTCTTCCTCCTCCTCCTGCCCCGGCTGACGACTGGCCCTCGCTCTCTCCTGACCATCCCGGCTACGGCTACGTCGCCGACGCCGCCTGGGCGTGTCCTCACCCTCAGGAGTCTGCTCAGCGGCGGAGGAGCTCACGGGACGATCCTCAGATTCCGGCCTGTCGCGTCGACGTCGGCGTCTTCGGGAAGGCGTGTCCTGTTCGTTGTCGGGAGACTGGGGAGACTCGGGAGTCATGTGGCGACTCTGAGGTCTGCTGTCTACCTCGGAAGGTGGGTCCGAGGTTCTTGGTAGGTCAGCGCGCGGTAGGTGTGCGGCGTGATGCTTGTTGTGGGGAGGTTCGTTCTGGGGACGGTGCCTTCGTTCTGACGGGCGGTCGTTGATGGGCGCGGGGCGCGGGTGGTTGTGGTTGTGGGCGCGGTAGGGGTCTTCCCTGGATGCGGAGTCGCGCTCTTCGTCCTTGGACCCGTCTCTCGGAGACGCTCGGCGGTCGTCCTTGGAGGAGTCGAGGTCGGAGTCACTGACGTGGGGCGAGGGTCTGTGGTTTCTGGGAGGGTGCAGGTGATCCCTGCGCGGGTCTTTCTCCGGGCCTCTGGGGTCTCGGTCTTCTGGCTCTTCCTCTCGACGTGATCGTGGTCGTTCTCCTCGCGAGCCTCTGTCCCTGTCCCTGTCTCTGTCCGAGCCTCGCTCTCTTTCTCTTTCCCTGTCTGTGTCCGTGTCGCGGTCTCGGTCCGAATCTCTGTTTCTGTCCCAGTCTCTGTGCCTCCTGTCTCTGTCGCCGCCCTCTCTGTCCCGTCTACCGTCCCTGTCCCTGTCGTCGTAGCGGCTCGGGTGAGAATCCCGGCTGCTGTGTCTGCTGTCACTGTCCCGTTCGTCCTGCGAGCGAGAGCGGTCGTGGTGAGGCGGTTTTCGTCGTTCATCCGGATAGCGTTCGTCGTCGTAGTGCGGCTGCCGGCGCGAGAGTTCTTCGGGATAGCGCTCATCAGCATCGTCGTTGTCGTCGTAAGGGTCTCGCCGTCTGCCGTTGGGTCGGCGTTCCTCGTAGGGTCTCTTGTCTCGGCGTCGCGGGTCATCGCGATCGCGGTCGTAGCTGTCGTTGTGTCTGTCGTCGCGGGGCGAGTCTCTGCCTTTGTCTCTGCCTCTGTCTGTGCCTCTGTCTGTGTCTCTGGAAGGGTGTCGGGGATGGGCGTTTGGATCGTCCGCGTATCTGGAAAAAGAGATGTGTTCTGTGGGGTTTCAGTGTCTGTGTTTCTCTGTCTGTCTGTCTGTCTGTCTCTCCCTTCCCGCCTCCATCTTTCTCTTTTTTTTCTCTGTGTGTGTGTGTGTGTGCACATGCGCACGCGTGTGTATGCACCGCTGATTCATTTCACGTACATATACATGCGCATACAAACACACACACACACACACAACACGCGCGCGCAAGCATGTACGAATGCATGGACGCACACACACACATACACACACTCACACACATACACGTACACACATACACGTACACACACACATACACGTACACACTCACACATACATGCACACACACACACACAGGCACACACACACACATACACTCACTCACACACACACAGGCACACACACACACACACACACGCCACACACACACAACACTCACACGCACACACACACACACGCACACACACACACACACGCACACACACAACCACACGTACACCACAAGCACTTCCCACTTCTCTGCCATTTAGGCAGCTGTATTCCGACTTCGGGGATGATGTCTAAACAAAAAAAACCCCTGCGTGCATGCGGGTTTTTTTTTAACATGTTATCATCCGTTCCTACCAGCACGAGATGGCCTACTTTTCCAAAAGGTGAAACGGGCTTTTCACGTGTGCTCATGATGTTCTGCCCGCATAAAAAAGTAAAAAGTAAAGTTGTCCCATAACCTATAAGGTCGTAGGGGAGCGAGGCGTCAGAGACCTCACTTCTCCAGGGGCCAGCATATTGAGGGCGGCGCCCATCTCCTCTCCCTCGCTGCTTTACCTTCCCTGACCCTAAAGAGGGCAGGTACCCATGTACAGCTGGGTGAACTGGGGGGAACTGTACTGAAGCCAAGGCGCGCAAACGGTCACCCATCCAACTGGTAACCACGCTCGACGCTGCTTAACTTGGCTGGGGGGAAAGCGAGTGCTCCGACCACTGAGCTATCCCGTCCCCTTACGTGCCTGCATATGTACACAAAAAGCCTCGGTTTATAGTCTCATCCGAACGACTTTGACATTCAGTTCGATTTTCTTGTCAAAGTGGAAAGAAAGGGCAAGGCTGGCTGGGAATCGAACCCAGGACCTCACGGTTGACTTGTTAGGCAGGTGAGACGTCTTAACCGTCCTGCCACCTTCCTTCTTACGGATGATCGGTGGGCTAGATGTAACACTCCCACCTGTCTAGAAAGCGAGAAGTTGTGGGTTCGATTTCCCGGTTGATCCCCCAGACTTTTCCTTCATCAATCAGATCTTTTATTTATTTTTTTGTTTTATTCTTTTATGTCGAGGATAATGGAATAAGCACTCATGTGCTTTGTTAATCTAGTCCCTGTGTGCATGCAATTTTGTTAACTTTGTCATCCGTTCCCACCGGCACACAATGGCCTACTCTTCCGAAAAGCAGAACGGGTGTTAACGCGTGTGCAAGATATTCTCCGTGCGTTCGCACACGGGACCTCGGTTTATAGTCTCATCCGAAGTACTTTTGGGAGGAGAGGAGTCGGCACTGATGTTAACTACAGAGGAAAAATCCTCTTGAACGAGATTCGAGCCTGGGCCAGCAGATCTTGAGTCATGGTCTGAGTCCTAGTCTTTCGGAAGTAAAACTACACTACACCACATCACACGATATCTCTTTTCATTCCGAAACCCTCCACCATCATCACCATCTCTCTTTCCTTCTCTCTCCCTCTATTTTATTTTGTTATTATATATATCCTTAAGGGTGGGGACTGGATGTAAAATAACACATGGGTGCTTATTCATTATCCTCGAAATAAAAGAATTTGTCATTGTCATTGTCTCTCCTCTCTTCTCTCTCTCTCTCTCTCTCTTTTCTCTCTCTCACTCACTATCAACCATCTCTCTCTTTCTCCGCCCCTCTCTCTCTTTCCCACCCCCCTCTCTCCCTACCTCTTTCTCCACCCCCCTCTGTCTCCCTCTTTCTCCCCTCTCTCTCCTCCCACTCTTTCCCCACCCTGTCTCTCTCCAATCCCCGCCTCTCTCTCTCTCTCTCTCCTCTCATCTCACTCAACTCACACAACTCACCTGCTTTCTCTCCTCCTCTCCTCCTCCTCATCCAGCCCCCCCCTGCCTTCTCCTCCAAATCCTCCTCCACATCCCTAGAAGAAAACCGATCCTCCCGACTCCTCGACCTCCTCCTCCTCCCCCTCACCACACCACCACCACCACTCCCTTCCTCCATCCCTTCCACCGAGTCCCGGGTTCGACTCCGGCGACGAGAACGAGGTCGGGATTCTAAGGAGTCATCGTGGTCGTGGGATTCGGGATCCCGGTACATGGGGGATTTTTCGCAGTAGGGCGGGAGGACGTCGTCCTCCTCGTGGTCGTGGTCGTGGTCCGGGTATCTGGTTGGGGTCTGGGAGCGGGGTCGTCTGCCGGGGTGTCGGCCTGAGGAAGGCGTGTGGGCGCATCTCTCTTTCTCCAAGGTTTCGCTGTTGACGGAGAAGGAGGCTTCCAGGGCTTCTCGGCTGTTGGAGAGCGAGGAGGGCTGTTGCGTGTGTACGTAGGGAGGAGGTTGTGGTGTAAGGGGTAGGGGTGTGGGGGTGGGGTGGGGTGGGGGTGGTGGGTGGGTGGTGGGGGTTGGGGGAGAGGGGGGGGAGGATGGGTGGGTGGGTGGGATGGGAGGTGGGGGGTGGAGGGAGGGGGGTGGAGGGGGGAGAGAAGAAGAGATGAGATTAATAAGAGTGTCGTGTGAGGTTTGTGTGTGTGTGTGTGTGTGTGTGTGTGTGTGTGTGTTGTGTGTGTGTGTGTTGTTGTGTTGTGTTGATGGTGGAAGTTAGTATTTTATTGATGGTGGTGGGCGGTGATGAGGTTTTTGTTTTGTTTGGATTGAGGTCATGTAGACTGGGAAGTAACAGTGTGCAATATTAGGTTTGATTTTTGGCGGGTTAGAGTACATGTCTCGTCTTCTTTGTCATTCTGCTGTTTTGTCTGTGAGCCAGTCTTTCTGTCTGTGTTTCAATCACAAACACACACACAGACACACATACAGTTACACACATACACACACTTACACACACACTCACCCCTGTGCATATATAACACAAATAGGCGCGCATATACACATATGACACACAAACCACACACTAAAACTCACCCTACCATCTTCACAGTCAAAATAATCAAAAACAAACCACACACTAAAACTCACCCTACCATCTTCACAGTCAAAATAAACAAAAACAAACCACACACTAAAACTCACCCAACCATCTTCACAGTCAAAACAAACCAAAAACAAACCACACACTAAAACTCACCCAACCATCTTCACAGTCAAAACAAACCAAAAACAAACCACACACTAAAACTCACCCAACCACCTTCACAGTCAAAAACAAACCACACACTAAAACTCACCCAACCATCTTCACAGTCAAAACAAACCAAAAAACAAACCACACACTAAAACTCACCCAACCACTTCACAGTCAAAAACAAACCAAACACTAAAACTCACCCAACCATCTCACAGTCAAAACAAACCAAAAACAAACCACACACTAAAACTCACCCAACCACCTTCACAGTCAAAAACAAACCAAACACTAAAACTCACCCTACCATCTTCACAGTCAAAAACAAACCAAACACAAACCACAAACTAAAACTCACCCTACCATCTTCACAGTCAAAACAAGCCCAAAACAAGCCAAACACCTTCTCATCCTACCATCTCCAAGCCAAAACAAGTCAAACACCTCCCTCATCCTACCATCTCCAAGTCAATAACAAGCCAAACACTCCCTCATCTAACCATCTCCAAGTCAAAATGAGCAAACACCTCCTCATCCTACCATCTCCAAGTCAAAAACAAACCAAACACCTCCCTATCCTGCGTCTGCGCGAAGGTCGAAAGCGCACAACAAAAAAGCGAAATTCGACTTAGGAGTCTCCAAGTGAAACAGAGAAGAACAAGCCAAGACATTAATCAACAGTCTTCCGAGCCAAATTTGAGGGCTGTAAACACCTCTAAACTACCATCTCCATGCGAGTACTAGAAGGTCTCTGTTACATCTCCATGAGTCAAAACAGGCAATACACGTCATCATCTACCATCTCAAGTCATACAGATACACCTCCCTCATCTACATCTCCAAGTCAAAACAAGCCAACACTCCTCTTCCTTCTCTCAGCCAACAACCAAACACCCCCACCACAACCCAATCAAATACACACCTACACAACTAAACAGCAAATTCACCTACCATCTCCACGTGAAAAAACCAAAAAGCCAATACACCTCCTCAAACCTACATCCAAGTCAAAATCCAGCCAACACCTCCTCATCCTACATCCCAAATCAAACAAGCAAACACCCCCCTCATCCACATCTCATCAAAACCAAACCCTCCCATCTCTACCACCCAGTCAAAACAAACCAAAACACTCCCCATCCACACCCACAAAACCACCCAAACAACCTCCCTTCACATCCCAAGCACAAACCAGCAAACACTACCCACCCTACACTCACAAACGACCAACCCCCAATCCTACATTCCAGCCAAAACAAACCAAACCCACCACTACCACCAACCAAACAACTCAACCCCCAACCACCTTCACAGTCGAAAAACACACCAAACACTAAAACATCACCCTTACCATCTCACAGTGCAACAAACAACCAAACCCTCCCAACACAACTCCAGCCAAAACGCTAAAACCTCCATCCTACCATCTTCACAGTCAAAACAAGCCAAACACCCACATCCTACAAACTCAACAAATAGCCAACACCTCCATCTTCACATACCAAACCAAGCCAAAACAAGCCAAACACCTCCCTCATCCTACCATCTCCAAGTCAAAATGAGCCAAACACCTCCCTCATCCTACCATCTCCAAGTCAAAACAAGCCAAACACCTCCCTCATCCTACCATCTCCAAGTCAAAATGAGCCAAACACCTCCCTCATCCTACCATCTCCAAGTCAAAAAACCAAACACCTCCCTCATCCTACCATCTCCAAGTCAAAATGAGCCAAACACCTCCCTCATCCTACCATCTTCAAGTCAAAACAAGCCAAACACCTCCCTCAACCTACCATCTCCAAGCAAAAACAAAAACCATACCCACAGTCGGATTGTGGCTGCCTTAACTGAGGGAAAACGGTCGCACACGCAAAAAAACCCACTCACCACTGGTAAACCTTGAAACTCTGTCCGAAAAACGAAAAAAAGAAAAAAAAGAAAGCAATCTTTTTCTCTATATCCTTTATTCTAAAACTCAAATCCTGCCATACTGATGTCATCCATATGCCATCTTCATGAAGAGAAAAACAACAACCCCACAACCCAAATCAAACACTAAAAACTCACCCGCCCATCTTTCCGAGCAAAAAAAACAAACAAACAAACTAAACCCCACCAAAAAAACACTGACACTCACTTACTTCATAATCACAACAATCTTACACTCACTTTCTTCATAATCACACCAATCTTTACACTCACTTTCTTCATAATCACAACAATCTTACACTCACTTTCTTCATAATCACAACAATCTTATCACTCACTTTCTTCATAATCACAACAACTTACACTCACTTTCTGTCATAATCACAACAATCTTACACTCACTTTCTTCATAATCACAACAATCTTACACTCACTTTCTTCATAATCACAACAGATCTTTACACACTCACTTTCTTCATAATCACAACAATCTTACACTCACTTTCTTCATAATCACAGCAATCTTACACTCACTTTCTTCATAATCACAACCAATCTTACACTCACTTTTCTTGATAATCACAACAATCTTACACTCACTTTCGTTCATAATCACACCAATCTTACACCAAAAAACCCAACACACAACAAAAGTAAAGTATTTCTTTGAGCAGAAGCCCATGAGCCGGAGCTTATCCCGTTTCTGTAGCGTTAAGCGAACTGAGTTTTCACACCTGTGCAGACGCTTCTGTCCATATTCCCAAAGACTAGTACACACCACTTTCACTGGTGAGTAGAAACAAGCAGTAATGCTTTCTTCATAATCACAACACCAATCTACACTTCACTTGCTTCTAATCACAACAATCTTTACACTCACTTTCTTCATAATCCCACCAATCTTACACTCACTTTCTTCATAATCACAACAATCTTTACACTCACTTTCTTCATAATCACACCAATCTTACACTCACTTTCTTCATAATCACACCAATCTTTACACCAAAAAAACCCACACACACCAACCAAAAAGTAAAAGTATGTTCTTTCGAGCCAGAAGGCCCATAGAGCCGGAGCTTATCCCGGTTTCTGTAGCGTTAAGCGAACTGATGGTTTTTCACCACCCCTGTGACAGGACGCTAGTCTGTCGCCAGATACTTCCCCAGAGAGCTGTACCCACTTGTACACCTGGGTGGAGTGAGGAAAATAGGAGTAAAGTGTCTTTCCCAAGGACACAACACCGAGCCGAGCGGGGATCGAACCCGCGACCTCTGGATCACGAGTTGACCGCCTAAACTACTCGACCACGGTGCCTCCTTAACACCAACCAAACCGCACCCCCCCCCCCTACCCCCCACAACTCACCCGAATCTCCACCATAGTCTTCATCTCCTTGCCACCCAGTAGCGTCCCTTCTGCTTGCGGCACCAGACGACCGCCAAGAGGAGCACGCCGACCAAAAGGAGGACGCCGATGACGACCACGGCGATGCCCCCGTCCGACAGATAGCTGCAGTACTGGTCCTCGTCCACCTCGTCGCCGCAATCGTTCCAGCCGTCGCACAGCAGATGGTCGGCGATGCAGCGAGGGGGCCCTTGAGTCTGACACAGGTACTCCTCGGAATGGCAGGGCGCTGGAGAAAAGGGGGGCAATCAGGATGATGATGATGATGATGATGGTGGTGGTGGTGATGGTGGTGGTGTGTGGTGGTGATGGTGGTGGTGGTGGTGGTGGTGGTGTGGTGGTGGTGATGGTGATGATGATGATGGTGGTGATGATGGTGGTGATGATGATGATGATGGTGGTGATGGTGATGATGATGATGATGATACTACAATTATTATGAGGCGTGTGGGGAGCAGAATTTGGTAGGGAGTTTTGGGATGAGTGAGTTGGGTTGGGTTGGGTTGGTTGGATTGGTTGATCAGTCAGTCAGTAGTCATTTAGCCAGACAGTCAGTCAGTCAGTCAGTTAGCCAGCCAAGCAAGCAACCAACCAATACACCAATCAATACACGAATCAAACAACCAATCAGTATACCAATCAATCAACCAATCAATGCACCAATCAATCAATACACCAATCAATCAATCAAGCAATCAATCGATCTATCAACCAATAAATCGATCATTCACTCATTGAAAGTCTTATCAGCGGCACAACACTGACAACCAATATTATATCAATGACCCCCCCCCCCCCCAACCATCAGCAAATCAATTCATCAGTCAATCTGTCAGTCTGTCGATCAGTTAATCAGTCAGCTTGCTAATTCATATCAATCACGCAATTAATCAATAGGTCAACCAATCAGTCAATCAATCAATAGGTAAATGAATGAATGAATCAACCAACAAGTCAGCTCACCAATCAAATATCCATATCGATCAAAGTCGATGTGATCGATTAGTCAATCAACAGATCAATCAATCTATCAATCAAGCAACCAGTCAGCTTGCAAATCAACTATTTATATGAATCAGTCAATTAATCTATCAAAAAACACCAACCTACCCCACACCAACTGATAGTTTGAACGGCACAGCCTGGGTGAAATCTGTCAATTATTCAACCGACCATTTACCACGTTAGTTCTCTCTCTCTCTCTCTCTCTCTCCTCTCTCTCTCTCTCTCTCTCTCTCTCTCTCTCTCTCATCTCTTATCTCTCTCTTCTTATATCTATCTCTTTTAAGCTTCTTTCTTTCTTTTTGTTGTAGTTTTTTTCTTTTTTTGTGCTCATTTTATTTTCTTGTTAATCCTCAGGTTGTTTCGTTTTTCTTTCTTTTTCTGCTTCCTACTTTAGTTCTTTCTCCCCCCCCCCCTTCCTAAAAAGAAAGAGTGTTTCTTCTCAACTCCACTCCATCCATCCCCCCATTCACTTTATTTTTGTTAACAATTTCGCACTCCAAATACTGTTTCTATTCTGGTGATAAAAGAAACAACACCTTATTATAAGTAGTTTGACATCCTCACGCATAAACCGAAAACCAAGCAAAAAAGGAAAACAGAGAGAGAGAAGAGAGAGAGAGAGACAGAGAAGAAAAGAGAGAAAAGAGAGAGAGAGAGAGAGAGTGAGAGAGAGAGACGAGAAGAAGAGAAGAGAGAGAGAAGAGAGAGGAGAGAGAAGAAGAGAGACAGAGAGGCAGAAATAGAAGAGAGAGAGAGAGAAGAGCAGAGAGAGAGACAGAATAACAGACAGAGACAGCAGACAGATAGACAACATCAGACAGAGAGAGAGACAGAGACAGAGACAGAGAACAGACAGTCAGAGAGAGAGAAGAGAAGACAGACAAAGAAGACCAGACAGTCGAGAGACAGAGAGAAGAGAGAGAGAGAGAGAGAGAGAGAGAGAGAGAGAGAGAGAGAGAGAGAGAGAGAGAATGGACAGACAGACATCATAAGGTCCAGAAGACGGAAGAGAGAGGGAGGCAAACAGAGTGAACAGAATAGACATGAAAGCAGACCCCGACAGACAGACGACTTATCCATAAGTCAAGCCCACATCAAATCAAACATACGGCAACACAATAATTCATTATAGCCTATCCAGCAACACATCACACACCACCACACACACACACACACACACACTACGTCCTCACTCACTACTCACATACACACAAGGGGTTATAATAACATTGATGGTCTCGACTGTTTGCTTTACTCAGGCCAACCAAACCACTTCGTCTTTTGAAAGATTGATAAAAGAAAACACAGCAAGATTATGAATAATAGTCTGTTTGAAAGAGAGAGGGAGGGGAGAGGGAGGGAGGGAGAGAGAGAGAGAGAGAGAGAGAGAGAGAGAGAGAGAAGAGAGAGAGAGAGAGAGAGAGAGAGAGACTTTTAAATTTAAAAATAATAAATTTTAAAAAATTCTTTTATATCGAGGATAATGGAATAAGCACTTATGTGCTTTTTTACATCCAGTCTCCGTGTGTATGCGGTTTTGGAAATTCTGTCATCTGTTCCCACCGGCACACAATGGCCTACTCTTACGAAAAGCGCAACAGGATTTAACGTGTGCGCAAGATATTCTGCGTGCATTCGCACACGGGGCCTCGGTTTATAGTATCATCCGAAGGACTTTGGGGAGAGTGGAGTCTGCACTGAGAGAGAGAGAGAGAGAGAGAGAGAGAGAGAGAGAGAGAGAGAGAGAGAGAGAGAGAGAGAGAGAGAGAGAGAGAGACAGACAGACAGACAGACAGACAGACAGACAGAGACAGGGAGACAGACAGACGGGCAGACAGACAGATAGAGGCAGAAACAGGCAGAGTAACAAGACAAGCTGAGGCACTCAGACACTGAGACAGGCACACAAATAGGCAGGCAGGGTGTGTGTATGTGTGTGTGTGTGTGTAAGTATGTGTTTGTGTGCAAGTGTGTGTCTGTGCGTATGTATAAATGCATACATACGCGTGTACACACGCATGCGTACATACATGCACTTGCACGCACGCACGTGTGTGTGTGTGTATTTAGGCGCGCGTGTTTATTGCGTGTGCGAATGCACGAGCGCGCGCGCACGTGTGTGCGCGCACACGCAAACACACACTTACACACAGACTTACACACACACGTAATGTGAATAGACGTTAAATTAAAGAAGAATTACACACACACACACACACACACACACACACACACACACACACACACACACACACACACACACACACACACGCATATACACACACACGCGCACACACACACACACACACACATCGTCTAATATCACTTAGAGCGAACAGACGTTAAATTGAAGACGACAACAACAACAACAACCACACACACACACAACACACACACACACACACACACACACACACACACACACGAACGCACACACACACACACGCACATCGTCTAAAATCACTTAGAGCAAACAGACGTTAAATTGAAGACAACAACAACAACCACACAAACACACACACACACACACACACACGCATCTCCACCCCCCCCCAACACACACACACACACACACGCATCTTCCCCCCCCCCCCCCCCAACACACACACACACACACACACACACACACACACACACACACACACACACACCACACGCATCTCCCCCCAACACACACCCACCCACACGCACACACATACACACACACCCCCCACCCATACCCCCCCACCCACACACCCCACCCCCCACCCACCCACACCCACCTACACCCACCCACCCCCACACCCACACCACCCCCACTACTCACGATCTTTCCTGTAGACGTTGAAGTGGATCTGGAAGCCTCTGCCCTGAGGCACACACACCCACACACCCACCCACCCCCCCACACCCCCACCCCACCCCCACCCCACCCCCCACCCACCCACCTATACACCCACCCAACCCACACACCCACCCACCCCACACCCACCCCCCCACACACACCCACCCACGCACTACTCACGATCTTTCCTGTAGACGTTGAAGTGGATCTGGAAGCCTCTGCCCTGAGGCACACACACATACACCCACCCAACCCCCCCACACCCCCTACACCCACCCACCCCCCTTCCCCACCCCCCCTCCCCCACCCCCCACCCACACCCACCCCCCACCCCCCCACACACACCCACCCACGCACTACTCACGATCTTTCCTGTAGACGTTGAAGTGGATCTGGAAGCCTCTGCCCTGAGGCACACACACCCACACACCCACCCACACATACCTCCCTCCCCACCTACACCCACACGCATCCCACCTCCCCCACCCCCCACCCACCCCACCCACCCACCCACACCCACCCCCATCCACCCCCACCTTACCCCACCCCCACACCCACACACCCCTACACACACTACTCACGATCTTTCCTGTAGACGTTGAAGTGGATCTGGAAGCCTCTGCCCTGCACCTTGCTCTCGGCCTCTATGCGGATCAGCAGGACGCTATTGGCCACGAAGTACTTCTCCTTGGGCATCTGGGCCATCTGGCCACACACGGGCTTGAACAGGCCTGCACAGACACCGCCACCGTCAGCAGCAGCAGCAGCAGCAGCAGCAGGAGGAGGAGGAGCAGCAGCAGCAGCATAGGAAGCACGCATGTACACGTTGTAGTAGTTCTTCAGTTTAACGTCCTTCCACTATTAATAGTGATAGTGATATCCAGGCGGGATATGTGCCCGTGTGTGTGTGTGCGTGTGTGTGTGTGTGTGGGGGGGGGGTGGATGTGTGTGTGTGTGGATGAATGATGGATGGGTGTGTGTGTGGATGAATGATGGATGGGTGTGTGTGTGTTTGTGTGTGTGTTTGTGTGTAGATGTGGATGGGTGTGTGTGTGTGTGTGTGGATGTGGATGGGTGTGTGTGTGTGGATGTGGATGTATGTGTGTGTGTGGATGTGGATGTATGTGTGTGTGGATGGATGCGTGTGTGTGTGTATGGATGGATGTGTGTGTGTGCGTGTGTGTGTGTGTGTGTGTGTGTGGATGGATGATGGATGGATGGGTGTGTGTGTGTGTGGGTGGGTGGGGATGTGGATGGATGGATGTGTGTGTGTGTGAGTGTGTGTGTGTGTGTGTGAGTGTGTGTGTGAGTGTGTGTGTGAGTGTGTGTGTGGATGGATGGATGGACGTGTGTGTGTTGTGTGTGTGTTGTGTGTGTGTGGGGGTGGGGGGTGGGGGGGAGTGTGTTGTGTGTGTGGATGTGTGTGTGTGCGCGCGTGTGTGTTGTGTGTGTGTGTGTCGGTGTGGGTGGATGGGTGTTTTATCTATTTTATTTATTTATTTATTTTATTTTATTCTTTTATATCGAGGATAATGGAATAAGCACTTATGTGCTTTTTATTTTACATTTAGTCCCCGTGTGTATGCGGTTTTGTCAATTCTGTCACCTGTTTCCACCGGCACACAGTGTGTGTGTGTGTGGATGTAGATGTGGATGTGTGTGTGTGGATGTGGATGGATGTATGTGTGTGTATGTATGTGTGTGTGAGTGTGTGTGTGTGTGGATGTGTGTGTGTGGATGTGTTGTGGATGTGGGTGAATGTGTGTTTGTGTGTATTGTGTGTGTATGGATGGATGTGTTGTGTGTGTGAGTGTGTGTGTGTGGATGGATGGATGATGGATGGATGGGTGTGTGTGTGTGGATGGATAGATGGATGGATGTGTGTGTGTGGATGGATGGATGGACGTGTGTGATGTGTGTGTGTGTGGATGGATGTGTGTGTGAATTGTGGATGGATGTGTGTGTGTGTGTGTTGGATATGGATGTGTGTGTGATGTGTGGATGGATGGATGGGTATGTGAGTGTGTGTGTGTGTGTGTGTGTGTGTGTGTGTGTGGATGGATGTATGTGTGTGTGAGTGTGAGTGTGTGTGGATGGATGATAGATGGATAGGTATTTGTGGTGTGTGTGTTGGTGTGTGTGATGTGTGTGTGTGTTGGTGTGTGTGTATGTGTGTGTGGTGTGTGTGTGTTGAGGTGGTGTGTGTGTGTTAGGGTGTGTGTGTGTGGGGGGGGGGTTTTTGGGGGTGGGGGTGTGGTGTGGTGTGTGTGTGTGTGTGTGTGTGTGTGTGTGTGGTGTGGGTTGGGTGTGTGTGTGTGTGTGTGTGTGTGTGTGTGTGTGTGTGTGTGTGTGTGTTTTGTGTGTTTTGCATACGTAGGTAGACGCGTGAGCAAACGCACGGACGCGAGAATGGATATTATGTGTGAACGTGTTTTGTGTGTGTGTGTTTATTTTTTATTTTATTTATTCTTTTATATCGAGGATAATGGAATAAGCACTCGTGTGCTTTTTTACATCCAGTCTCCGTGTGTATGCGGTTTTGGAAATTTTGTCATCTGTTTCCTCCGGCACACAATGGCCTACTCTTTCGAAAAGCGGAACAGGATTTAACGTGTGCGGAAGATGTTCTGCATGCGTTCGAACACGGGGCCTCGGTTTATAGTCTCATCCGAAGGATGAGATGTGTGTGTGTGTGTGTGTGTGTGTGTGTGGTGTGTGTGTGAGTGAGAGTGTATGTATACGTATGTATGTATGTGTGTATGTATGTATGTATGTATGTATGTATGTATGTATGTATTTATGTATGTATGTATGTGTGTGTATGTGTTTGTACGCGCGTGCGTGCGTGCGTGTGTATGTGTGCGTACGTATGTGCTTTGCCACGCGCACGCACGCTCGTGCACACACACACACACACGCGCATACCCCCCCCCCACTCTTCCCACCACCACTACCCCCACCCTCCCCCTCCTCCCCCCACCACACACACGCACGCACACATACACACACACACACACACAAACACACATACACACACACAAACACACACACACACACACACCCACAACCACACACACACACACACACACACACACACACACACACACACACACACACACACACACAAAACACACACACACACACACACAACCACACACACACACAAAACCAACTCACCGGTAACAAACTGATTGGGTGTCCCATCGAAAAACCGGAGACTGGCTTTGGTGCACTTGATGGGGTCTACCACGTCTTGGTAATCCAGCCAGGTGAAGTAAAACATGAGGCCGTAGCCTCCAGGGATGGCCAGCGTGATGTCACAGCGGTCCTCCTCTCTGACGAAAGGCCTGATGATGAGCGGGAGCTGCGTCTCCAGCAGGCCCGCGTCATACTTGTTGTCTCTGACGTCAGAGTAGCGACCGTACCCGAAGTCCGTGCCTCGGAGGTCGATATAGCCCCGACAGGTGACGTAGAGGACTGTTTGCGTTGGCGAGTTTAGTCATTATTAGTATCATTGTTGTTATTGTTATTATCATTATTATTATTATTATTATTATTGTTATTGTTATTTTATATCGAGGATGATGGAACAAGCGCTTATTGCTTTATTTCACCCAGTCCCCGTGTGTTTGTGGTTTTGTCAAATTCTGTCATCTGTTCCCACCGGCGCACAATGGCCTACTCTTACGAAAAGCGGAACAGGATTTAACGTGTGCGCAAGATGTTCTGCGTGCGTTCGCACACGGGGCTTCGGTTTATATAGTCTCATCCGAAGGACTTTTGGGGAGAGTGGAGTCTGCACTGATGTTAACTCCAGGGAAAAAAATATCCTCTTGAACTGGAATCGACCCCGGGTCGTCAGATTGCCAGCGCAATGTTCTAACCATAAGGCTATCCCGTCCCCCCCCCCTTCCCCCCTCCCCCACCGTAATGAAGAAACAAGCTAGCTCCGGAACATGTGGAAGGAACATTAATGAATGGAATGGAGGGGTGGTAGTGGGGTGGTCGGGGTGGGGGGTTTGGTTTCGTTATTGTAAATGGTATGTGTTTTGTCTGTGGGTTGGTTAGTTTGTGTATGTTTTTAGTGGGTGGGTGTGTGGGTGTGTTTCTGTCTGTGTGTCTGTTTCTCTTGCTCTGTTTCTTGTGTGTGTGTGTCACTTGTGTGTGTGTGTGTGTGTGTGTGTGTGTGTGTGTGTGTGTGTGTGTGTGTGTGTGGCTGTCTCTATATCTGTCTGTGTCTGACTGTCTTTCTATTTATCTGTCTGTCTGTCTCTCTTTACACACACAGATAAGATTTCAAATATGTCGTTTGAACATTTATTGACCGATAATGTGGTTATGTTGGAGATAGTTAGTTGTTTAGTTAGAAGCCCTGTTGGCAAACTTTTGTAATTGTTCTAGCTACAGTTTAAGCTGTTCAATGCCTCCCCCCCCCCCCCTCATCCCCGTCCCTCCCATAATTTCTGTGTATTTTTTTCCTTTTATCTCGCGCACAGACACTAATAGGTAAACATACACACGCACGCACGCACGCACGCACGCACGCACACACACACACACATACACACACACACACACACACACACACACACACACACACACACACACACAAGAAACAGAGCAAGAAAAACAGACACACAGACAGAAACACACCCACCCACTAAAATCATACACAAACTAACCAACCCACAGACAAAATACTTCATTTACAATAACGAAACCAAACCCCCCACACCACCCCCACCCCGACCACCCCACTCGTTTGCATCAAGGCAGGATATAGCTTTTCTTTCAAAGTAAAATGTTGATTAAGTTTGTAGGCTCTGGAAAAAGGGGCTCTAGCACTTGTGAATTTACACTTGCAATGTCAAACAGCGTTGACACAAAATTCCATGGACAAAGGCATACATTATAATTATGCTTACAGGATTAATGTTCTGGCTTTGGTACACATTTTAAAAGTATACAGTTTAAGAATTGTTTAAAAAATGCGGTTTCTTTTTGCTAAAAAGTTTCTCTTAAAGTTGTATATAAAAAGGCAAAGGTGTCTCATAACCTATGCTGTCGTAGGGGAGCGAGGCATCAGAGACCTCACTTCTCAAGGGGCCAGCATATTAAGGGTGGCGCCTTTCTCCTCTCCCTCGCTGCTTTACCTTCCCTGACCCTAAAGAGGCAGGTACCCATTTACAGCGGGGTGAACTGGGGGACTGTACTGAAGCCAAGGCGCGCAAACGGTCACCCATCCAAGCGGTAACCACGCTCGATGCTGCTTAACCTTAGCTGGGGGAAAGCGAGTGCTCTGACCACTGCATATACACGCAAACATATCACCCAAAGGTGAGAGACTCAGTTTCTTTTGTCTGTCTGTCTGTCTTTTATAACATCAAAACATATTGCTCGGCAGTGTGAGTAGAAAACATGAGCGGTGATGTTTGGCCTTTTATTGATAAATCCGAATTTTAACGGAATTGCTACGGAAAGCTGAGGACCGGATAAGAAGGGGTGGGGGGGGGGGGGGGGGGGGGGGGGGGGGGGGGGGGGAGAGGGGGGGGGGGGGGGGGGGGGTTGGAGGAAGCTGGTTGAAAAATCTTCAGTGGTGCCCTCACAATCCAAGGGACTACGGAATAGGAGAGGTGAGGTGAGGACTCAAGTTACACCTTCTGTCATCTTGTTGACAAGTCTTTCCATGACTGAGAACGGCAATTCACATCTAGTGGAAACACGTGTATGTGTCAGCCTTGTCATCGGAAAGTTCCACATAGTTATGAAACAAGCCAGCCAAACACGCAACCTCGTCATTCAGTGTGTACTTGCTGTCTCAATATGACTCCAACGTGTAACGAGTAAGACAGTGACATTCTGGATGTCCCCTAGAGTGTTAAGGTGAGGAACGCCCGACAACACAGATGTACTTATGCAGTCAACGAAAGATCACAATGAGCCTGAAACATTTTTAAAGAGGGCCAAGAACAGAGCCTTTGGGTAAAATCGTTTTAACAAGATGTGGATACGGTTTATCATACGGACAGCAGAACACCGCGGGAGTGGAGGAAGCTGGTTGCAAAATCTTCAGCGGTTTCCCTACGGTCTACAGGACTATGGGATAGGTGAAGGTGAAGAAGGAGATGGTTCTATACACGTGTAGTAATTTATAGCTCACGTGTTCATTGCTCTTGACAGTGTGTTCACAATTTGTATGTAACTGGTGCTATGAGCTAGAGTGTTTTGTGTGTGTGTGGATATTTCATAATTTGAACGTATACATTTTTACAGAGCTGTCGTCTTTGGATAGATATTTGATCTGTTGATGCTTATATTAACCATTAATGACACAAAAAGGCACTTGCAAAGAAAATCGTCAACGATTTACCAGCCTTTCTATTTAAGCTGCAAGGCAGTGACCATATTATTATAAACTGACTCAGTACAGGCTAAAAAAGAGGGTTTATTTTGCATAATATTGACTTGTCTTGCAAAGACCGATGTATATCATACATAGTGAAGATTGACATTGCTCGTGTGTGTGTGTTGTGTGTGTGTGTGTGTGTGTGTGTGTGTGTGTGTGTGTGTGTGTGTGTGCGTGCGTGCGTGTATTTGCGCGCGTATAGACTATATATGTGTATGAGAGAGAGACAGAGAGAGACAGAGAGAGAGAGAGAGACACAGAGAGAGAGAGAGAGAGAAGGGGAGAGAGAGAGAGAGAGAGAGAGAGAGAGAGAGAGAGAGAGAGGGGGGGGGGGGTTAATATTCAATCAGGCAATCGCCTTTTTCGAAGAGGTGCAAGAATATTCAGAATAAATCTAATCTTACAAAAACACACATCAAACAACAACAGAAAACAGAAAAAAAGAAGAGAGAGAGAGAGAGAGAGAGAGGGGAGAGAGAGAGAGAGAGAGAGAGAGAGAGAGAGAGAGAGAGAGAGAGAGAGAGAGAGAAACAGACAGACAGACAGACAGAGACAGAAGAATTAAAATTTGTATAAACATGTAGACAGTTCCCACCAGAAAACTAGTGAATGGGTTTGAAGCCTCATATAAATTTATGTTCTTTGAAAATGATACTGAGTGACTGACTGACTGACTGAATGAATGAATAGAGCAATTACTTGCTAATGTTTGCCTCATTCTTGACGAGCTGCTAATACCTACTGACATAGCCAAATGCAAATCATACAAAGAGAACTCAACTGAAATGATTTTTTTGTTTTGTTGATTTTTGGGGTTTTTTTTGTTTGTAGAAATTTCAATAAGAAAAAGGTTGTGCTTTCATCGACTTGGGTTTGTTATCATTTATCATTATGATTTATTCACTATTCAGTTATAAGTAACAATAGGCAATTTGAATTTCAAGGTCCACACTTTTCATATGTGTATAGTGGACAAATCGTATTATTTTTTTTTACTATTCAGTTATAAGTAACAATAGGCAATTTGAATTTCAAGGTCCACACTGTTCATATGTGTATAGTGGACAAATCGTATTATTTTTTATTACACTGATTTATCTTAAGCTATGCAGCGAGATACTGGGCGCACATAATCCGAACTTTTGTCAGATCTGCCTTACATTTCATATTCATACCTAACACTGTTGACTTATCAATAAACTAATTATTATTACTTTGAGTCTGACTGAGTCACTGAATGCGGAAGTGATCGTTTCTTTACTCGAGTAAGTGACTGTCAACACTAGTAGCCAAAAATCCCCCGCAAATCCACGATTCCACTTATCATTATCAACTGAAACAAACACTCCACCGTAAACCAATGAACGACACTTTAATTAAGAAGCCATTCTTCTGTGACCTAAAGTGAAACGAATTATGTAACTGTCTTCCGTAAAGCAAGAAGTATGCGAATAAACATAGCAGACGATAGACATTTTAGCATTTTCGATCTTTACAACAATCGCAGCAAATCATGCAACGAAATTTGGACAAGGATAACAGACGATTATTTAATTACTTACGTGGTGCAAATCCTGTCACCGTTTGAAAGCATACCACGCAAATCAAAACCACAGAAAGAGTGTGACCCAAAGAAAACGACGCTGTCAACGACTCCGAGGCCATGTTGTTACGCACTGTGCGTTCTTTTTCTGTCGCAAGCCTCGACTACAGGTGACCTACTTTGAAAATGTGGTCTGCCAGGTATGGATTTTGTAAAAAAAAAAAAAAATTACCTTCACAGGTAAGATGTATCTGATCTGCAACAAAACTGGAAACTTGGTGAAAAAAATGTATGTATATCATTCGAACTAGAGAGAAATGTTAAGAAAAGACTTTGTATAGTGTCGATATCGGCAATAAAGTAATTATCAGGGTTTGCGCAGCCAAAGGGGCTGAAATCTACAGGGAAACCATAACATTTGTAGCCAGAGTATTCTCCCTTACACTGCTCTCTCCTCGATGTAGGCCAAACTACTGAGAAAAGACGAAGGCGTTTCATTCCAGAAACCCCATGAAGATCCATGAAATGTGGTACACGACATGTCAATAATTCAACAAACAATGTGATTGTTATAGCAGAGAGTATAACTTACCAATGGTCGGGTCATTCACTGAATTTGTTGATCGAATAGCCGAATCATGTGTTAAAACAAATGGTCAGTTTAGCCTTGGTCACGGTATGTGCAACCCCCACCTCCTCCATCCGCCCCCCCCCCCCCCCTTCCGTTCCCATGCGCGCGCGCGCACACACACATACACATATCACACACACACACACACACATCATTTCTAGTGGATAAATGTTAAAACTAGTATACGTACGCGCGCGAGCACGCTCGCAAACACACAAAACCCCACACACACAAAACACACACACACACACACACACACACACACACAACACACACACACACACACACACTTGAAGAAACATCTGATAGACAAATTGTAAGTCTACTTTTATACTCGAGGTTACCTTACATCTGGCCACTTTGTTGTTATTCCTACCTTTGCTATTTTGTGTTATCTTCATTTGTCTGTATGACTTGAGTTTATACTATACTGTCTTGGTTTCGTTTCATCATGTTTTGTGGTCTTGTTATTATTATATTTTTTAAATGTCTTCATTTGTCTGTATGAGTTGAGCTAAAAGTATACTGTCTTGATTTGCTTTGTCATGTTTTGGTAGTCTGGTTTTATATATATCTTTAAAAAAATCCTCTTATGTTTTCGTTTTCAACATGTATCAACATTGTATTTTGAATGCTTTAATATGTCAGTTTTCTTGATTTTTTGTTGTGAGGGCAGGATGAAAAAAAGTTGTGTAAACTTAATCTTTTACCCTCAATAAAGTTCATTTTGACTAGACTTGACTTGACTTGGCTTGACACACACACACACACACACACACAGACACACAAACAAACAAACAAACAAGAAAAACACACTGATTCTGCACATTCACACCATCTCGAACACCACACAACAGCTGCACATATAAAAAAGAGAATTATAAGAAAGCAATGAAGGAACTTAGCAAAACGTTCAGTGTCTTGCATGTATACACACACGGTGGTGGATCGGTGGTCTAGAGGTAACGCACCTGCCTAGAAAGCGAAAAGTCCAGGTCGGAAGTGTGCGGTGGTTTGATCCCCGTTTGGGCCCGAAGCATTCCCCCCCCCCCCCCCCCCCCCCTTTTCCCATCCATTAGACCATGAGTGGTCGTCTCGGATGAGACGATAATTGGCCCAGGCCAAAAGCTGTGCCAGTTATTATTGATGTCAGCTAATTGCCAAGGCCTACATTAATTTAAAACGTTATGTTGTAAAATGTTGTGTTGAGATTGCCTTCAGCCATGACAAGCTCTTAACATAACAACCTGCACTCTCCTTTGTTAAAGGAGAAAAAAATCCTCTGAAGTCGGAGTATGGCTGCCTATATGGCGAGGTGCTTGAAAAAGAGTCATACACGCAAACTTTTCATCCAGTGTGTACTTCCTATCTCACAGAGATTCCCAGGTGGGATGAGTGAGTCAGAGTGCATGTTTTTTGGGGGACCCCAGGGTGTAAAGTGGGGAACGCACAAAACAACAACAGACGATACACCGAGGTCCGTGTTCAACCAATTTTTTTAAAATTTCGCGAGCGAAAAATCTACCTTGGCGAACCCGGAGCTCGGGGGAAAAAAAATCAAAACAAAACGAAAACAAAAAAGGCCATTCTTCTGTGACCTAAAGTGAAACGAATTATTTAACGTTTTTCCCGGTAAAAGCAAAAATTAGGGGAAAAAACTTTAGAAAGACGTTTGGGTTTTTTTGCATTTTTCGTTCTTTACAACAATGGGGGGGCAAACCATGCAACAAAAAAATTTGGACAAGGAAAACGGGAGATTTTTTAAATTTACTTACGTGGTCCCCAAATTTCCTGTCACCGTTTAAAAGCATCCCACGCAAATAAAAAACCCCACAAGGGAAAAAAGGTGCCCAAAAAAAAACGACGTTTTGTCAAAACCGGAAATTTCCCCGGGAGGTCCTGTTTTTGTAAAAACGCCTATTTTCCCTTTTTTTTCTTTTTTCTGTGGGCAAGCCCCCGCCCAAAGGTGACCCTACTTTGAAAATGTGGTTCTGCCGGGTAGGATTTTTTTAAAAAAAAAAAAAAAAAAAAATTAAACCTTCACAGGTAAAGATGTATTTTGATCTCCCTAAAAAAAAGGGAAAATTTTTTTTGGGGTTTTTGGAAAAAAAATGTTGTATATCATTTCCGAACCTGGGAGGAGAAATTTTTGGGAAAAAGACTTTGTATAGTGGTCGATATGGGAAAAATTTAAGAAATTTTATCGGGGGTTTTTGCGCAGCCAAAGGGGTTTGAAAAAATTAAAGGGGAAACCCAATAACATTTTTTAGCCAGGGGTATTTTCCCTTTAAACTGCCTTCCTCTCTGGGGGATGTGGGCCCCAAAACCCTTCTGGGGAAAAGACAAAAGGCGTTTCTTTTCCAAAAACCCCATGAAGACCCAAAAAATTTGTGGTACACGCATGCAATAATTCAACAAACAATTTGATTTTTTATAGCAGAGAGTATAATTCCCATTGGTCGGGTCTTTCAGGGGAATTTTTTTTTGTTTGGGAATACCCGAATATGTTTTAAAAACAAAGGGTTCAGTTTACCCTTTGGGGTCCGGTATTGTGCAACCCCCCACCTCCTCCATTACCCCCCCCCCCCCCCCCCCTTCCCGTTCCCATGGCGCGCGCGACACACACTTTACACATCCCACCCAACACACACCACACACACCCAAATTTTCTAGGGGATAAATTTTTTAAAATTTTAGTTTACTTTCGCGCGCGGCACCCCTCGCAAAAAACCCCAAACACACACACCCACAAACACCACACACACAACCCCACACACACACCCCAAACCCCAAAACACCAACACCACACCAAAAAGGGCCCCCATCTGATAGCCCAAATTGTAAGTTTTTACTTTTATATTTCGGGTTCCCCTTTAATTGGCCACTTTGTTGTTTTTCCCTACCTTTGTTTTTTGTGTTATCTTATTTGTCGTAAAATTGCGTTTTTACTATACGGGTCGGGGTTTTCGTTTATCGGGTTTTGTGGTCTTTTTTATTTTTATTTTTTTTAAATTTCTTATTTTTTGTATGGTTGAGTTTAAAAAGTTAAAACTGTCTTGATTTGCTTTGTAAATTTTTTGGGTGGGTTTGGGTTTTATATTTTTTTTAAAAAAAAATTCTCTTATTTTTTTCTTTTTTAAAACATTTTTATCAACCATTGATTTTGAATGCTTTTAATATGTAAAGTTTTCTTTAATTTTTTTTGGAGGGAAAGGATGAAAAAAATTTTGTGAAAACTTAATCTTTTACCCCCAATTAAAGTTGCATTTTGATTTGACTTAAACTTGACTTGGCTTAAAACCCCACAAAAACACACACACACACAGCCCAACAAAAACAAAAAAAACAAACAAGAAAAAACAAAACCGTTTTCTGCACATTCACCCCCATCTCGAAACCCCCAAAAAGGGGGCCTCATTTTTAATTTAAAAAAGAAAATTATAAGAAAGCTTTTGAAGGAATTTTACCCAAAAACGTTCAGTGTTTTTGGTTAGTTTTACAACACGGTGGTGGATCGGTTTAAAAGGTAACGCACCGGGCCTGGGGAAAGCAAAAAATTCCGGGGTTCGGAAGTGTGGGGGTTTGGGGGTTTGGGACCCCCGTTTGGGCCCCGAAGAAATTTCCCCCCCCCCCCCCCCCCCCCCCCCCCCCCCCCCCCCCCCCCCCCCTTCCCACCCAAATTAAAGATCCATAAAGTGGTCGTCCGGATGGGGACGTAAATTGGCCCAGGCCAAAAGCTGTGCATTTTTATTATTTGGATGTCGCTAATTCCCAAGGCCAAATTTAATTTTAAAAAAACGTTATGTTGTAAAAATGTTGTTTTTAAAGTTTGGGCCTTAAACCCAGAAAAATTTTCTTAGATAAAAAACCCTGCACCTCCTTTTTTTTAAAGGAGAAAAAAATCCTCTGAAAGTGGGAAAAGGTATGGCTGCCTATATGGCGAGGTGCTTGAAAAAATTTTCATAACGAAAAATTTTCATCCAGTTTTGTACTTCCTATCTCACAGAGTTTCCCGGTGGGAGGGTGAGTCAGGTCCCAAGGGTTTTGGGGGGCCCCCGGGTTTTAAAAGCGGGGGAAACCCGAACAAAAAACAACAACAGACGAAAACCCGGGATGGTCCCGTTTTTTTTACACAAAATTTATTTAACCGAACTTTCGTCGAGCGAAAAAAAAAAAAATCCCACCTTTTGGCGAACCTGGGAAAAGCTCTAGGGGGGAAAAATCAAAAAATCAAAACGAAAAAAAAAACAAGACAGGGGGAAAAAAAAAACCCCCAACCCCCCATACAAATTTAAACAGGGAAAAAATTGGCAAAAAAAATCTTTTTGGAAAGGGATAACACACGTAGATGGGGGGGGTTATTGTATTTTTAATTTGTTTTTGGTATGGTACTAAATTTTTATGCTTCTTTTGTACCTTTATTGTATTGTATTGTTTTGGGTTTTTTTATAGTTTTTTTAGGGGTTTCTCACAATTGTGAGGGGTTTTTTGGGTTTGTAAAATTCTTGTTTGGGTTTTTTTCACGTTTGAGTAATTGGGTTTTTAATTGGGTTTAAAGGATTGGGTTTGGGAAATTTAAAAGGGGTTTGGAAAGGTTTTTCGGTTTTGAGACGAAAAACCCCAAGGTCCCTTTTGGGTTAAAAAAATTTAAATTTGCGAACTTTCGGGGTTCAGTCCGTGGTCGGGTCAGGGGAAGTTTTTCTTTTTACTGTACTGGTTCCATCGAAACCCCAGTAAAACCCTGTCGCATGTGGGGGAGGAAAAAAACCAAAAATTTAGAAAAAAAACCCAAAACATATGGAATTTTGGGGGGGAAAATTTGGCGCCCCGGGGAAAAACCCCCTAAGCTAAAGGGAAAAAAAACATGGAAAGACAAATGCAAACCCCAATATGAAACCGGATCGGCCCGGAGGCCCCGGGGTTTAAAAACGGCCGCGCTTTCCATTAAATTAAACCCCAGGGGGGGTGGACAAGGGCTAGGGGAAATTTAAAAAAACATTACCTTTAAATTTCCCCTTAGGAAACGACCCCAAAATGGGTTTAATTTGGGTTTTTGGTTTTGGTACCCTTTCCCAAAGTGCCGAAAAAAAATCAAAAAAATTTGAGTTTGGGGCTTAGCCTTTTAAAATTTTGGGGACATTTTTTGGCCTTGGGGAAAAGTGAGAGGACAGGTTTGGGGGTGAGCCCAATGACGGGAAGGAAGGAAAAAAAGTTTGGGTCAGTGGTAAAGAAAAATTCACCCACCAAAAATGGTTTGGGCATTTTTTTGGGGCAAGAAGGAAGAAAGGGGAAAACTTTAAATCGCTTTTACACCGGTTTTCCAGCGGAAATTTTTCAGCACCCGGGGTTTGCCCGGCCAAAACCCCAAAAAGGGAACAATCACCATCATACGGATTATGCACCTTTCATCTGACCCCGCAGTAAAAAGGAAGTAGAAAAATTTTTTTACGAAGTTTCTTAAAAGGGGGGGGGACCTTTTAAAGATACCCAAAAAAGACATCACATCTTTTCCAAGGGGTTTTTAAAACGCCCAAGTAGGTCCTGACTCTTAAACCCCAAAGGGGCCCCGGGGGAACAGTTGGTATTTTGGAAAAGGGAAAGGAGGACCCAACGACGGGGTTTTACGTCTGTGGGTTTTGCCTGCCCCCACAGACTTCCCATTCCCAAAATTTCCCTCTACCCCAAAAGGGCAGTAAAGGGAAGACAACCGGGGCATGCCCCCAAAGGGAAAGATCCATAACCAAATGATTTTATCACCCGGCCTTCAAACCCCAAGCTCAACAGGCCAGAAAAAAACCCTCCCCTGGAAGCTGACATGGGCAGCGCCCACGACCCTTGATGGCTCTGGTTTATTCAAAAATGAAGTGAAGAAAAACAAAACAGCCTCCCAAAAACCCACGAAATAAATTTTTGACGGGGAAAAAAAACCCGAAAGATCATGGTCGGGGGGGTTCTTCCAAGTTTAAAGCTTGGGGGGGCGTTTTTTTGCGGCTTTTAAAACCCTTTCCTGGACAAAGGCCCTAAAAGGGACCCCCCTAACCAAAACTTTTTAAAGGACCCAAGGTCCAAGAAACAGCAGGGAAAGGTTTTAATGGTCGTCAGGGAATTTAAAAACCAGCATGGACAAACCAATGACTTTTGGCCCCTCGGGCGTTTACAAAAAAGGGCCCTTTTAAAACCCAAAAACCAGGTTTTCCAAACCTAAAGAAAAACCGGGGGCCCAACAATTTGTGAAAAGTCAATGTTTAAAAACCAGAGAGAAGGGGGTTCAGTGACCAATGTGATGAGATCGAAAAAAGCATGAAAGTGGGGGCAACATTTAAAAAAGGAAATCGCCCCACCTAAAGAAGCTCCCCAAAACCCCCTTAAAAAAGAAATTCACCCAGTTTTTGAAAAAGCTCCGGAAACCCCCTCACAGAAAGTTTTGCTGAAAATTAAAAACCCAAGGGGTGGTTTGAGTATTTTTCAAAAACCCTATACAATCCCCAAAAAAAACCGGGAAAAGACCCATAAAAAGAAGGGAAAAGAAAAGCAAACAATCAAGATACCCCCAAAATTACCCTTATATGGGGGAAGAAGGGGAAAAGGGAACCCCATCCGCGGGTTTAAACCAGTGGGAAAAGCCCCCGGGGAGCAAGACAACTTTCCCCAGAAGAGCTGCTCAAGCTGGGGGGGCCCGGAAAAACATTTCTTCAAAACATTTTTACAGCTATCTTCAGAAAAATTTGGGGAGACTAAAACAGGGGCCCAAAAAAGGAAGGACAAACAATCACTCATATCCCCCGGCCCCGGAAAAGGGGAAAAATTTACCCCCCAAAAAAGGGGCCAAAACTATTAGAACAATCGCCTCATCACCCTCCGCCCCACCCAAAAATTCCAGGGCCTAAAAAAGTTTTTTTTTGAATTTCGGAATCTAAAAAAAAAAGAAAGGAAATGGAAAAGAAAAAAACACCTCCTTGCGAGGGAACAAGCGGGGTTTTCCGGGGGGGGGGCAGGAGCCCCAATCGAACAGTTTTTTAAAATTTCCCCCCACCCCCTGAGGGAAAAAAACATCTTAAAATTTCAGAGGACCTGTTTCCAAACTTATATAATTCCCAAAAGGTTTTTCAAACGGATTTTGGCTCGAAGGCTGTGGCAGGCCTTTCAAAAGATGTTTGGGGCTTGGAAAAGGGATATTTAAAAAACCCAATTCAAGCTTTTCCCCAACATGGGGGAAAAGCAGTTGAAGCCCTTTTTTAAAACAATCGGGGCGGGACTACTTAAAAAACCACATTTGGGGGTTTCCGACCGGAAAAATTGGTCGGGTTATTTCAGTCCTTTTTAATCGGTTTTTGGGAAAACTTTATGAGAAAAAGGACCCTCCATGACTTAAACTCTCCCAAATCTCCATTGGCGGCACCCCCTCAAAAAACTTGGGGTTTTGGGCCCGTTTGAAAATTAAACCTCATGGGCGGAAAAAAAACACAGAGCTGAAGGGATTTTAAACAAACCAGATTTTGGAAAACTGGCGGGCAGATAGGGAAATTTGGGAGTGGGGGGTACCGGAAAAAAAGGGGAAAAAGTATTTGGGTGAACAGAAAGGAAAAAACGCCCTGAAAAAATTTCATGAAGGGCCAGAAAACTGGAGGGGGTTTAGACGTTTTTTTAAATTTTTTGGGCCGCTACACCCCAAAAAAGGGGGGCGATGGGAGGGCCAAAAAACAAATTTCAAAATAGCCATGGCCATCTTCCATGACCAAACTCGAAAACCAAAATGTAAAAGAAAGGGGAAAATTTCCTTTTTCCCAACAAACTAAAACTCTGGAAGCCCTAATTCGAGTTTTTCCTGCGAAAGGAAGGGGGAAAACTGGCCCATTGACTGCTGAAAGACGAAAAAGGGGAACCCATTTCAGGGGGAAACAAAATCCCAATAGAAAACTGCGGGGCATACCCCTGGAGAGAAACAAAAAGCCCAATAAAATTTGTCAAGAGTAAAAAAAAACACGGGGCTCAGGTCCCCGGGGAACCCCCTTTTCTCCTTTCGCCCAAGAAGGGAAAAAAGCTGAAGGGTTTGGGCCCAGGGCCTCCGGGCCCAACAACAACTCTCCCAAAAAACCAGAGCGGGCCCCAAAATGGGAAACCCCCCTCAAGGGGGGGGGTTTGGGGGCGGGGGGAAAGGGGGGTTAGGGAAAAAGGGGGGAACAGAACAAGTCGGGATGGACAACATCGGGGAATGGACCAGGGGGTTGACTCGGCACTACTGCGCAGACCCAGGGGAAACAAAAGATGGATGGAAGGGGGGTTTCCCGGGGCATTCTTTCTTTTCGTGTCTCCTCCCATGGCCCAATTTTTAAACCCCCCCCCCCTTGAGATATTGTTTTTTTGGATTTTTTTTAATTAATTTTTTTAAATTTTAAATTTATTTAAAATTTAAAGGGGGGTTAAAAATTTTTAAAATTTTTTTTTTAAAATTTGATAAATTTTTGGTTTTTTTGGGTTAAAATTTCAGGATTGGGAAAAAGAAAAAATTTCTTGGGGTTTGGGTGGAGGGGGTTTTTTAAAAATTTAGATTGGGATTGGTAGTTTGGGTTTTAAGTGGAGGGGAAATTGAGTGGATTGGGATTGAGGGGGGATTGGGATTGGGGGTTTTTTAAAGGTTTGGGAGTGGTTTGGGATTGAGTGGAAAATTAGTGAAATGGGTTGGGTTGGTTTGGGGTTTTGAAATGGGATTTGGGTGTTTTGAATTAGGGGGGGTTTGAGTTTTTTTGGGGTTTGAATGGATTGGTTTGGTAGGGTTTGGATTGGATTGTTTTTTTGAGTGGTTTTGATTTTAAATTGGTTTGGGTTTTTAAGTGAAAAATTTGGGGGGTTTTGGATTAATTTGAGTGGTTGGGAGTTGGGGAAATTAAGTTTGGGTGGTAAAATTTGGGTTGGTTTGGGGTTTTTGAAGGGAATGTGTGGGGTTGTTTGGGTTTGATTTGTTTGGGTTTGGGTTTTTGAGTGGTTTGGCTTTGGGGGGTTTGGGGGTTTCGGTTTGGGGTTTGGATTTTTTTTTTGGGTTGGGGTTTTGGGTCGGATTTTGGAAATTGGTTTGGGGTTTGGTCGGAAATGGTCGGGATTTGATTTGGTTTTTGGGTCGGAAGGGATTGGTTTGGGGTTTTTTGAAGGAATTTGGGGTTTGGATTTGGGGGTTAGATTGGGGTTTTGGTTTTTGGGGGGGGGGCATTGAGAAAAATTAGGGGGGGTTTTGGGGGGGTTGGTTTTGGAGGGTTTGGGGGGGTTGGGGGGGGTTTTTGGGGCGGTTTGGGGGCTTTTTTGGGGGGGGGGGGTTTTTTCGGGGGCAGTAGGGGGTTTTCAGTTAGGGGGGGTTTGGGGTTTGGGGGTTCGGTTTGGGGAATTTGAGTGGTTTTGAGTGGGGACTGGACTGGGCGGGTTGGGTTTGGGGTTTTTGAGTGGATTGGGTTTTAGGTTGGGCTAGGATTGCTTTGGGTTTGGGGTTGGATTTTTTGTGGGGATTACAGTGGCTTGGGTTTTTTAGGGGGTCGGTTGGGTTTTGGGGGTTGGGGGGTTTGGGGTTTTTTGGGACCCCCCCCCCCCCCCCCCCCCTTTTTTTACCACTTTCACCCCTGCAGGTTTCTCTTGCCTTTTAATACGGGTTGGTCTTTTTTTAAGAATTTGTCATCACAAAAAGGGGTTCCCCTTTTTTTTTAAAAAAAAAAGAAAAAAAAAAAAAAAAAGGTTTCCGGGTCGGGAAAGTTTTAAAAGGGGGTTTCGCTAAAAGGGGTAGCCTTTTGGGGGACGGGGAAAATTTGGGACCAAGGGAAAATTTCTCCTATTGCGTGGTTTTTCACGTGAAAAGTGAAGGTTTGTTACCAGGGGGGTTTCAGTTTATGTCTCACCAAAAGGACTAGCCCCCAAAATCACCCCTCAAGGTCTCGGGGTTTTTGGGTTAAAACAGGATTTTAAACCCTTTTGGCCTCTTGCTTTCTGGACAGAGGGGGTTACTCTTGCCCAAACCGGGTTCACTTATTTGGGTAATTACCCTCGAAAAGGGGCCCAGTACGTTCCAAATTCCTACCCAAAAGCTCAGATTTTTTGCCCCCCCCTCCCCCCCCCACCCCCCCCCCCCAACTAACCCCCCCTTTAATAATTTTCTTTTTCTCGATTTGGGGGGGTCGGGATTCTGGGGTTTTTCCCATTTTTAAAGGTTAAACAAAAGACCCAAAATAGAAAAAATTGGTAGGGGGAGTAGATGGAAAAGGTTTGGGATTGGTTTCAAAATTTTGGTTTTTTCCTTTTTCCCAAAAATTTAATTTTGACGTTAACACATCTTTGGGGAAAAAAAGGTTTTTGTTTACTCCCCGGGAAAGGCTGGTTTTTTTCGTCCAGTCCCCGGAAGATGAGCAGTTTCGGGGGGGCCCATCCAGTCGGGTGGCTGGAGGGGGGGGACTCCCAAAAGAACCTGGGTGCGGTGGTCCCCTTCTGCTGGCCTCTTTTAAAAAGGTCTGTCGCCAGATACTTCCCCAGCAGAGCTGGTACCCACTTGTACACCTGGGTGGAGTGAGGAAAATAGGAGTAAAGTGTCTTTCCCAAGGACACAACACCGATCCGAGCGGGGATCGAACCACAAACAGCATAGCTATGTAATAATCAGTGAGGGATTGGTTGGGTTTTTTTTTTATATATAGAACGAAAGTGGAAACGAGAGTGGATTCATTAATATTGACGTGTGTGTGTGTGTGAGTGTGTGTGTGTGGTGTAAGAGAGAGAGAGAGAGAGAGAGGAGAGAGAGAGAGAGAGAGAGAGAGAGAGAGAGAGAGAGAGAGAGAACTCTGAACTCTCTCCCTTTTGTTGTATTGTGGCCTAAGGCCGATGTACTATTAACACTATTTCAGAGTTCAGTGTGTGTGTGTGTGTGTGTGTGTGTGTGTGTGTGTGTCTGTGTGTGCGTGTGTGTGTGTGCGCGTGTGTGTGTGTGTGTGTGTGTGTGTGTGTGAGAGAGAGAGAGAGAGAGAGTGAGAAGAGAGAGAGAGAGAGAGAGAGAGAGAGAGGAGAGAGAGAGAGAGAGAGAGAGAGAGAGAGAGAGAGAGAGAGAGAGAGAGAGAGAGAGAGAGAGAGAAAGTGTGTGTAAAAGTCAAAGTCAAATTTGAATGAGAGTAGAAAAAATGTATGTGTGTGTGTGTGTGTGTGTGTGTGTGTGTGAGAGAGAGAGAGGAGAGAGAGAGAGAGAGAGAGAGAGAGAGAGAGAGAGAGAGAGAGAGAGAGAGACAGACAGACAGACAGACAGACAGAGAGAAAGAGAGAGTGTGTGTGTGTGTATGTGCATGCGTAGGTGCGCATGTGCGATTGCACGCGCGTGTGCGCATCCATATATGTGCATGTGGCTGGCACTGTGCATAATGTATCTGCAAGCAGGTATCTTTCCTACGCTAACCACCACCACCACCCTTCCCCTTCGCTATTCCCGCCCATCCATCCACCCACCCACTCACCCACCCACCCACACACATATACAAGCACAGCCCTTCCCATGCACTCTCCCTCTCCCTCGCTCTCACTCCTCTTTTCTTCCCCCTCACTGATTGTTGTTGTCTCCCATCGTCGCTCCTTGTGTTGACATGGACGAATGACCTCCCTTAGGCCATAGACTGAACAACACTATCGAGAGGGGTGTTTGGATTTTGTACGGCTCGTGCAGCGATTTCTCCGTCTGTTTGTCTGTATGTCTGTCTGTCTGTCTGTTTGTATTTGGCTCTCTCTTTCTCGTCGGACCGTATACGGGTCTTTCTCTCTCACGATGCTGGTGTAACTGTCTGTCTGTCTGTGTGTGCGTGTGTGTATGTGTGTCTGTCTGTCCCTGTCTCTCTCTGTCTGTCTCTCTGTCTGTCTGTCTCTCTCTCTCTCCCTCGAAATAAAAGAATTTGTCATTGTCTCCCTACCCTCTCTACGTCATCTTCTAGGTTGAAGTCGTCACAACACTGTCAAGGCCGAGTGCATGTGTGACGTCAAAGTGCACGATGACGTCAAAGAGGATTTCATCAAAACAAAGGATCAGAGAGGGAGGAAGAGAGAGAGAGAGAGAGAGAGAGAGAGAGAGAGAGAGAGAGAGAGAGAGAGAGAGAGAGAGAGAGAGAGAGAGAGAGAGAGATTGAGAGAGAGAGAGAGAGATTGAGAGAGAGAGAGAGAGAAATATGCACGGTCACACGCGTTATTGCACCTGCAAACATGTACGCACTTTTTCCTTGTGAAGATAATTTGGGTGCACACGCGCGCGCACACACACACACACACACACACACACACACACACACACACACACACACACACACACACACGCACACACACACACACACACACACACACGCACACACACACACACACACACACACACACACACACACACACACACACACACACACACACACACATGCTCCTCTCTCTCTCTATTTCACACACAGACAGACAGGCAGACAGACAGACAGTACAGTACAGACAGACAGTACAGACAGACAGACAGACAGATAGACAGGCAGACAGACAGACAGACAGACATACAGACACACACACACACACACACATACTATTGCTACCTTAATGATGGGTAAAAACGATTGGTTGATTACGTAAAATCTCACCATTGGTTAACATCGGAGTTTTAGCCTTCGAACGAAAAAAGAGAGAAAAAAAAAAGAAAAAAAAGAAAACACACGCACGCACACACATACACAACACAACACTACTCACAACACAAGACTACACAACACACACACAAGACAACACTACACAACACAACACACGCATGAACACATACACACACATACACACGAACACATACACAACACAACACAACCACCCACCCACCCAACACAACACAACTCAACCCACCCACCCACCCACACAACACAACACAACCCAACCACCCAATCAACCACCCACACACACACTACACAACACACACACCACAACCACCCACCCACCCTCCCACAACCACACACACACACAACCACCCTCCACCCACCCACACACACCACACACCCACACCCACACCACACACTACACAACACAACACACCCACCCTCCCACCCACAACCACACACAACCACCCAACCAACCACCACACACTACACAACACAACCACCCACACCACCCACCCACACACTACACACAACACAAACACCCACCCACACACACACACACTACACAACACAACACAAACACCACACCCACCCACCCAACACAACACACACACACCACAACCACCCACCCACAACCACACACACAACCACCCACCCACACACTACACAACAGAACCACACACCCACCCACCCACTACACAATACAACACAACCACCCTCCACCCACCCACACACACAACACAAACACCACCCACCCACACACTACACAACACACAAACACCCCCCCCCCCCCCACACACTGCACCCTCCTCCCCCCACACACACGCTACCCATACTACACAACACAACCACCCACACACCCACTACACACACACTACCCACACACCCACCCACTACACAACACAACACACACTACACACCTGAAAGATGGATTCTTCTCTGCCTAGCCAGGTCCGCTTTGTTGGCCACTAACAGAATGGCCCGGTCCGACCCCAGGTCCACCCTGAGGTGACGCACAAGCCTAATTGCGCACGTAAAAGATTCCTGGTCAGCCAGAGAAAACACCACCACGAAAGCGTCCGCCCTCAGGCTGTCAATGTCTGTTTCCTGAAATGAGCACACCGAGAGTTTGGAATGAAAGTGACTGTAGATATCAGTATATATATATATATATATATATATATATATTTTATATATATATATATATATATATATATATATATAATACTAAAGGAGTCTGTAAAATAGGAGTATGACTTAGTGACAATACAATTTCTTTCCTTAATGGAAATGTCTTTTAGAATTTGCTTGTAAGCTACGGACTGGGAAGGCAGGTAAAAAGGTTTTTAAGATCTCTGCATCGTAAAAGAATGTGATCATTGGTAAGATTTTCACCACAGATACATGTTGCTTTAAAAAAAAGTTGCATTGAGCTTAACCAGTAGATAGGAAATACAACATTTCTATATTCATGCGAGTTACGGCATTTGATCCTTATCAAAAGATAATGCATGGGTATTATAGCCCTCATGGATGGATAGAGGAAAACTTATACTGCAAGACCCATTGGTGTGCGTATGTGTGTGTGCGTGCGTGTGCGTGCGTGTGTGTGTGTATGTGTGTATATGTATGAGTGGATGCATGCGCGTGCATACACGCGTGTGCATTCATTCCCAGCATGTCTGTGAGCGCTTTGCGTGCGTGGGGACGTGCTTGTGTAATACTATGTTTGCTTTCTGGTGCGAGCGGCAGGCAGTTGCCTTGCATGCATGATTATACACGCGTACGCGCGCGCGTACGTACGCATAAGCAAACGCACTGAACAAAAGCATACCTGGGGCTGATCGATGAATTCAATCATGGATTCCTCTCCATCCAGCATGACAGACACTGTGGTCTCTGGATCCTCCAGGTCG
>CM054143.1:46205503-46208003 GCA_028751875.1 Rapana venosa
AGGAGGAGGAGGATGAGGAGGTGGAGGAGGTGGTGGGGGGTGGGGGAAGAGGGAGGAGAAGAAGAAGAATGAGAAGAAAAGAAGAAGAATGCAAAGAAGAAGAAGAATGCAAAGAAAGAAGAAGAATACAAAGAAGAAGAAGAAGAATGCAAAGAAGAAGAAGAAGAAATGCAAAGAAGAAGAAAAGAAGAAGTAAGAAGAAGCAAAAAGAAGAAACGAAGAAGAAGAATGGGAAGAAGAAAAGAATAATTGCAAAGAAGAAAAAAATTGCGAAGAAGAAGAAGAAGAATGCAAAGAAGAGGAAGAAGAATTGCAAAGAAGAAGAAGAAGAGAATGCAAAGAAGAATGGAAGAAAAAAAAGAAGAAGAAGAAGAAGAAGAAGAAGGGAAGAAGATGCAAGAGAAATAAAAGAATATCAAAGAAGAAGAACACAAAAAAGAAAAAGAACGAATCCGAAGACAGAAGAACAAAGAGACATTGAAGAATACAGAGAATACCCATTCAAAAAAACACAATAATACCAACAAGAACAGCAAAAAAAAATGATAACAATAAAACCCCAATAATGAGCACAATAATAACCCCATAATAATAACCCCATAATAACAACAACAACAAAATATGCAACTAATATCGCTACTAACGATAATGGTAACAACAATAATATTCAATGATGAGAGAGGCTGCTGGGGGAGAGAGTCAACACTGACCGTGGCTTTAGAGTATCGTGTGTGTGTGTGTGTGTGTGGGTGTGGGTGTGAATTTTGCCAGGTGTTGGAGTAGTTGCTTTTGTCCTCTCTCTCTCTCTCTCTCTCTCTCTCTCTCTCTCTCTCTCTCTCTCTCTCTCTCTCCTCTCTCTCTCTCTCTCTCTCTCTCTCTCTCCTCTCTCTTCTCTCTCTCTCTGTAGGGGGACGGGATAGCCTAGTGGTTAGAACATTGCGCTCGCAATCTGACGACCCGAGGTCGATTCCCGTTCAAAGGGGATATTTTCCCCTGGAGTTAACATCAGTGCAGACTCCACTCTCCCTAAAAGTCCTTCGGATGAGACTATAAACCGAGGTCCCATGTGCAAACGCACGCATAACATCTTTACGCACACGTTAAATCCAGTTCCGCTTTTCGTAAGAGTAGGCCATTGTGTAACGGTGGGAACAGATGACAGAATTTACAAAACCGCATACACACGGGGACTGGGTGTAAAAAAAGCACATAAGCGCTTATTCCATTATCCTCGATATAAAACAATAAATGAAATAGAATCTCTCTCTCTTCCTCTCCTCTCTCTCTCTCTCTCTCTCTCTCTCTCTCTCTCTCTCTCTCCTCTCTTCTCTCTCTCTCTCTCCCTCTCTCTCTCTCCTCTCTCTTTGTTTGTCGACTGGTCTGTCTGTCTGTCTGTTTGTTCCTGTTCTCTGTATGTTTGTCTATCAGTGTTTCTGTTGACGCTCTCTCTCTCTGTCTCTGTCTGTCTCTCTCTCTGTATGTGCGTGTGCATGCGTGTGTGCATGCGTGCGTGTGTGCGTGTATGTGCGTGTGCGCGCGCGCCAGTGCGCCCATGCATGCGTGCGTGCATGCATGTGTGCATGAGTGCCTATGTACGCAGTGTGTTTGCGTGCGTTCGTGTGTGTGTGGTGTATATGAGTGCGTTTGTGCGTGCGCGTACATTGGTGCGTGCGCAGTGGTGTAATATCTGTGTGTGTGTGTGTGTTTTGCGTGCGCGTGTCTGCAGCAACACACACACACACACACACCACACACACACACACCACATATATATATATATATATATATTATATATATATATATATAATATAATTATATTATTAATATATATATATATTTATATATGACCAGCTGCGCTAGCCAAAAAAAAAAGAATTCAGGAGAAACAACAATAGGAATATTGACGCATGGCTATATTTCTTATCTATTCTTATTATGTATGTATGTATGTCATATATATATATATATATATATATATATATATATATATATATTATTATATTATATATGATATGTATATAGTAATTATATATAATTGGTCGATTTTATATATATATATAATAAAAAAATATATATATATATATATAATAATATATATAATAATAGTAGAAGAGAGAGAGAGAGGAGAGTAGAGATGAGAGAGAGAGAGATTAGAGAGAAGAATAGATAAGATAGATAGAAGAAAGTAAGACTTGTACTTTTGTAGCTATCGTATTTGCATGCTTGCATCAATACGGACGAATATATACGAAATAATAAAAAACAAACAACAAGAAAAAAAATAAAGGAAAGAAAAAAGTAACCCGAAGAAACAAAGCTATGCAATAACGGAGGAACAGATTGGAATGAAAGAAGGACAAAGAGATGTACCCTAGGAAGGCAGAGAGATTGATGGATAGCCAAGGAGAAATAGGTATTGTTTTGTATGGTATTGTATCGTAGTGCAGTGTAGTGTGGTGTAGTGTAGTGCAGTGTAGTGTGGTGTGGTATAGTGCAGTGT
>CM054143.1:46215503-46243003 GCA_028751875.1 Rapana venosa
TGTCTCACTTCGTTTGTCCGTATGTCTCTCTTTCTGTCTGTCTGTGTGTCTGTCTCACACACACACACACACACACACACACACACACCTCACACACACACACACACACACAACACACACACACACACACACACACACACAACACACACACACACACACACACACCATTGAAAGATAATCTTTTTCTCTTTGTCTCTTTATTTCTCTTTCTCTATTTGTCTCTGCCTCCGTCAGTCAATCAATCAGTCAGTCAGTTTGTCTGTCTGTTATTCTGTCTCTCTCTCTCTCTTTACAAAACCGCACACACACACGGGGACTGGATGTAAAAAAGCACGTACGTGCTTATTCCATTATCCTCGATATAAAAGGAAAAAGAAAAGAAAAGAACAAATGTCTCTCACGCACTCACTCACTCACCCACTCATTTACAGATATTTTTAGCAAACAGTAACTTACAACCAGGTAAATCATTTTACCTTCGGAAGAAAACCAGTCATTTCAACAACAAAAAACCCCAGCCCAACCCATTAGGGCTCGGTTAAAAAATTGACACTCTAGGAAAGGCAACAGGAGAACAAACTGTGAAAAAATAAAAGAGTGAAAACAAGGTCTGGAAAGTCATTTAGTAACATAGCAAACAGACATGTGTTTCAGTTATTAAATTGACACTTAAAAAAAAAAGAAGTTTTTTCCCCCCATTAAATTGACACTTGTAATGGGGGAGTAGAGCATAAAAATGTCTAATCATATTAAGTACTTATTCTTGTTAAAAGTAATCAATAGGAAAAAAACAAACCAAAAAACAAAACACCACCAAAAAACCCCAACGAAAATCTACGACTACAAGACACTTAAGATGGCTATGTACTCGTTTGCTTTTAAAAGTTTTGTTTAAAAAAAAGAAGATATTTTGCAACTGTGTTAGAAAAGTATCCACAAATAAACGCCAACAATATCTAGGTTGGATTTATATATAAAATAAGGGGCCAGGGATAGCTTAGTGGGTTAGAGCATTGAGATCGTGATTTGGCGGCCCGGGTTTGAGCCACCTCTTGAGGTACCCTTTGAAGGTCCCCCCCCCCCCCCCCCCCCCGCAAGTAACATAAGTTTGGATTGCACTTCCCGGAAAGTCCTTCGGATTAGCCGCGGCCCCGTATGTGCACACGTTAAGGCCTGTTCTGCCTTTCACAAGACTAGGCCATTGCGTGCCGGTACGAACAGCTGACAAAATTAAAGAAAAACCTTGCATATATACTGGTGTGGTATTTAGATATGATAATGATAATAATAAATGGAATTTTTATGCGTTATATCTTGTGAAGAAAAGAGCTTGCATTTGAACTATTCTTAAACATGCAACCACTAACAAAATAATAGTTAAAAAAAAAAAATTCTCTCTCTCTCTCTCTCTCTCTCTCTCTCTCACACACACACACACACACACACACACACACACACAGAGGTTATAAACTTTGGCCGAGTGATGGGATTTCGGCTGTTGAAGGCGGGGACAGATAAGAGATGATGCAGGAGGGTAAAAATCTTAGGGTTGACATAAATATGTTCTGAGGCCGGATTTTAAAGTGTCATCAGTTGGCTTTTAGCGAAGGGAGAGAGGGAGTTCATTCCAGATTGATGGACCAGAATTAGAGAAAGAGCGACGGCAAGCGGTGAATTGGTTGAATCTAGGTGTTGGTAAGCACAGGGTATCTGCAGCAGAGCGGAGTGGGAATGTGGCTGCATTAATGGTGGGCAAACACAGGTCGCATATGCAAAATCTCACCATTGGTGAACCTCGGAGCTCTAGCCGAGGATAGCTCAGTGATCAGGGCACTGACTTTCCCCAAACTAATGTTAAGCAGCATCGAGCTGTGGTTACCAATTGGATGGGTGACCGTTTGCGCGCCTTGGCTTCAGTACAGTTCCCTCAGTTCCCCCAGCTGTAAATGGGTACCTGTCCTCTTTAGGGTCAGGGAAGGTAAAGCAGCGAGGAAGAGGAGATGGGCCCCGCCCCCAATATGCTGGCCCCTAGAGAAGCTGAGGTCTCTGACGCCTCGCTCCCCTATGACCATATAGGTTATGGGACACCTTCTATCTATCTAAACACAACACACACACACACACACACACACACACACACACACATATAATATATATATATATATATATATATATATATATATATATATATATATATATATATATATATATATATATGAGAGCGAGATAGAGAGGGGGAGGGAGAGTTTTTAGTCTCTAACCCCAGCCTGCTAACCAATGTGTCATGGTGGTGTGTAGATCAGAACGTGAACTCGTGGGTGTAGGCTATAGGCATATCTTCAATTCTCCAGAAGTCGAGCTAGATATGACGTCACAGACAGTATACACATTTTTTTTAAAGGAAAAAAATGCATACATTTTACCTTTCCACTAAAAAGAAAAACATAACCTTACATAAATATTTTTTTCATTTTTACCTGAACTGGGTCGAGGGAGGACTGGGAACAAAAATAAAGATATTGCGTCTGACGTCACATCTAACCCCCTGACTTCAGAGGGATCGAACATAACGCTGTGTGGTGACAAGTTTTTGAACTCAGGGTTGAAGGATCATGACGCACGTGGAAAAGGTCTGTTCACCCCTACACAGAGAGAGAGGGGGTGAACAGTGTATGGTCTTGTCCCACACTCCATTTCTGATTTGGCGACGACAGAGACAAGTTGGTAGAATACCGCAAGGAAGAAAATCCAGACTATTCCATGGACGCCAGCTTTGCTGCAGAACTGACCTGAGGTTACAGGTAACTGCTGTTACTTTTGTGTATTATTCTGATATTTTCCTCCTGTTATTCTTGATTATGCTACACGTTTAAAAGTGGACCTGCTGTCTTGTTGAGGTAATGCACCTGCCTTAGAAAGGGAAAAGAGAAGTGTGGGTTGATTTCGGTTTGTGCCCGAAACTTTTCCTTCATTTTATTTATTTATTTTATTTATTTATTCTTTTACATCGAGGATAATGGAATAAGCATATGCTTTTTTACATCCAGTCCCCGTGCGTATGCGGTTTTGTAAATGTTATGTTTCCATGTTTTCTATCTGCTAGATAGATCTTGAGTGGTAGTCTGGGTGCTAGTTTTTTTCGGATGAGACCATAAGCCAAGGTCCTGTGTGCAATATACATTCAACGCACGTAGAAGAACACAGAGTTCTCCCTAGCGAAATTTTTGTCGAAAGAAAGCCACTCTTGACAGGGGAAACAAAATTACACATGCAGACAGGAAAATTTTCAAAAAAAAAAGGGTGGCGCTGCTCTTGTGGTGATGCGCTATTCCCTGAGGAGAGCAGCCCGAATTTCACGCAGAGAAATCTGCCGCAACATAATGTGTTATACAAATACAATTATAAAAAAAAAACCCAGAAAAAATGAAATTGTTGTACTCTAGGTTTCAAACAGAAATTGCATGGATTACAATTAAATTGGTGGGGCAAGATTTCCGAATGCTTCCACTCCTATGACTTTTGATTCATTAAGGTGTGTGTGTGTGTGTGGGGGGGGGGGGGGTGGTACCCTAGTTAGCGCGTTTAGCTAGTTACCTCACACTCTGTTTGAGCCACCACTGAGGTACCAGTTCGAGGGGATTTTTTCCCCATGGAGTTAACATCAGTCCTGACTCCACTCACCCCGAAAGCCCTTCGGATGTGACTATAAACCGTGGTCGAGTGTGCGAACGCATGCAGAACATCTTGCGCTCATGTTAAAAACGGTTCCACATTTCTGAAGAGTAAGCCCAATATTGCATAGTACCGAGATTGTCTAAAGCCATGACAAGCGCTTAAAAAATAACATGTAGTCTCCTTTACAGAAGAAACAATCCTCTGAAGTCGGAATTTGGCTGCCTATATGACGAGGTACTTGAAAAGTCCTACACCGCAACATTTATATCCTCATCCAGTGTGTACTTAGTCACAGTGATTCCCAGGTAGGATGAGCGAGTGAGAGTGCATATTCTGGGTGACCTCCAGTTAAGCTGGGGAACACACTTAAAGAACAATCTTTTAAAAAACAAAACCACGAAGTAGAACACTCAGTGGTAATCGCTGATGAATCAGAATTAATTGATATCAAAACTAACTGAAAGCTTAATGTTCACAGGAACACACCAAAAAGAGGATAGAGGTCTACCAGTTACTCTGCAGCGAAAACTATCAAGGCCAGGCAGCGAAGCAAATGAAAACGGCAAACATCCACACTGCGAGTCGGACCAGTATACTACCTGCGGACTCAACGGGAGCAATAATTCTGTATATTTCGGACTCAAGGATAGGCCCCCGACCGCCAAGACCACCACATACACAACAAAACCACGCAGGCCTACCAAGGAAAAGAAGAATCAGAACCATTTTCAGAAAGCAGAGGAGAGCCCATGGAAGACCGGCAGCCAGACAACAGAACATGTGCTACAGCCCCAGCTTTCTACAGGAGGCACTCTGAAAGAGGATCTGGCCTGACTGACTCCTACCACCGCAGTGACCAAGGGCCTGCAGCGTACTGCTGCCTTCCTTGCAGAGGCTGAGGTGTCCATGTGATGAATGCAGAAGAAACCAGGAGCGCCTCGCCACCAGCAAGAAATAAGGCCGACAAGCAGCATGCATGCATCATTGTCACTGCGGTGGTGACGTGCGACATCAGCCATCATCAGAATGTGAGTATGATCAAATACTTGATTTGGGAGACACTCCTGTACCTGGTATTATGTGTGAATGTTTATTTTAAGTAGGCATGCTTGCTGGCAGCAGGCACGCACACGCAGACGCACACACACACCAACCAACCAACCAACAACCAACCAGTCAACTAGAAAGTCGTTGGTTTGATTTCAGTCTGAGTCCAGACTCTCCACGCATCCATTATAAGACTGTGAATGGTGGCAGAAAACGATCAACCGAGGAGGTTCGTGTGCATCTTATATTTAGGGCCACTTGAAAAACCTACGGCAAGAAGCCATAGCTCTGGCCAGATTTAGTAGAAAAAGCCACCCTCATACAAACGCCAAGACACCCACCCATACCCCCCCTCTCTCTCTCTCTCTCGCTCCCTACGCACCTCGCACGCGCTCTCTCTCCCTCCCTCTCTCTTCTGCCCTGCCACTCCACCTCTCCTTCTCCCTCACTCCACCCTCTCTGCTCGCTCACTCTCTGCTGCCACTTTTTCTCAGGGCACTGACTCCCTCCCCCCTCTAGCTCTGCCACTTTCAACCTACCCTCCACACCCTCCTAATCACTTCACTCTTCCTTTCATTCACTAACGTATTCTTTACAATTATATAAATTTGTTTTCAGATTATTCCCAGCAATCTTTTAGATCTCTTAATTCAGATGACTCGCAGTATTGAACTGATTCTCATCTCGTTGGCCCGTGTTTTTAAAGGGTAAGGATGGGTCAAGAAGAACTGTTTAAAAGAAGAAACACTGAAAGATTCGTTTTAGGAGCGACAACCAAATTCGTTTTAATTGGATATCACTGGTTTTCCTTAAATCAGATCACAAGCATTTCGGGGGAAAAGATTGGCAAGGTATAATAATCGGCCTACATGTCTGTCAACATCGAAAGCTTTTAAGGGGCACTGGAAAATCCTGGAACGTCACAGAGTGAAATACCGGACCACTCGTACAGCTGCCTTGCGCAGTTCGTTCAAATTTAAACAACCAAAAATCCCCCCTAATCGCGCAACTCCGCCTCCCTTCACCAAATGATAAACTGCCGTGATTGTGATTTATGTTGATAGCTCTTCGAAAAGGGAGAGAGTTCTCACCAATATATTTATTGTTCCTGTGCTCTGACGAAAATTTTGCCGCCAAAATTTGCTTGAGGCCTGCTCTGCTGTCTGGGTTATTAAAGCCACCTTTAATGTTTTGCCTTCAGATGATCACTAAGCACTACACTGCCGATTGCGCCATTAACCCCTTGCTGGAAAATTAAAAATAGAATGAAATGAAGTGAGGAAACAGTAAAATGAAATAAAATATAAAATAATATGAAATGAAATACAACTAAAACTAAACCAAATAAAGTAAAATGAAATAAAACGGAAAAATAAAACTAAAATAAAACAAAATAAAAGAAAATAGAATAATGAACTAAACTAAAATCCTAAAAATGAAAGGAATAAAGCAAAAAGAAACTTAGAGATAAATTGATAAAATAAAATAAAACGATAAAATAAACCAAAAAAATATAAAATAAAAAAATTAGGGAAAAACCAATGCAAGGGGTTAAAGGAAAGCAATCATGGTGACAGTGATCCTCTGTGTTCAACAGTGATCCTCTGTGTTCAAAAATACCTCCGCCTACAAAGACTTTGAGACAAGTAGTCATGAGAAATTAATAGAACTGTTTTCACCCCCCTCACATTTTTGATATGGTTCTTAATGTCTGAAAACACCACCAGCTACACCGGCTTTGAGACGGTATTCACAGTGATCTTGGTGTCAGACAACACCACTACCTGCAATGGCTTTGAGACTAGTCATGAGAAATTTTTTGGATTCTTGTCGCCCCCTCAACATGTTTAAGCAGTTTTCTTTGGTAGCTCTTGTTCCGTTCCTTTATTCAACACGGGTTCTAACATGGTGAGAAGTCACGTGGATGATCTGGAAGCTGTGCCTTTACAAGCGGGGCTACTATCGGTGGAATGTGCTCGCTCAATTCTTTATATAAGTATACCGAGGGTTATGCATTTTACTGTTAAAGAGTTTATTATAGTAATATGAGCGCTTTGATTTGTTGCTTTACAAGATTCAGCGCTATATAAATTCCATATATTATTATTTTTGTTATTATTATTATTTATATATTTAGGTGTTCATTTCTAGCTGCATGGTTAGGAAAGTAAAGGTGTTCTCATGTAACGGTTCTGTATGGTAGACTTGTACACAGCGAAGTGCCTTGTCTGTAATATACAGACAAGATGGATCACCAGGAACAGGGTTTTAAAACAAAATTGCTTGAAAAGCCCATAAAACGGTCATATTTGCGATGTATTTATCATAGTAGTTGTAATGTGTGCTACGTATTCCATGTACTTTGAAAAACAGAAACTGTAAAGGGAAACAGTTGAATAATTCCTTATCTCGTAGGTTGTTACCTGTAAAGTTTGTAATGTTTAATCACTTCAGACATGGCAACATAGTTCTGGAATGAGGAATATTCCGATTGTGGTGAAATTTTCCTTCTTTGCAAATCGCTTTATAAAATGCAGTGAAATAGTGTATCCATTAAGATATGCTGATGATCCAGTGTCATGTGTTTAGAATTTCTAGCACTATAAATTGACTTAATTCGACTTTACTAAATTGATGGGTTTTTTCCTGCTCTTCTTCTGCTAGAGCTCCAAGGTTGACCATTGGCGAGCTTGTTGTTTATGCCGCCTTTTTGGTATCCTGACTTCGGGGGAAGCAGTTGGGAATTAAACGTAATTTTTGCCAGGACAGTAGGGAGGTACCTCCCTGCTCTTTCTGATTTTCAACTGTCGTCAGTTCTGTTGTGTACAAGTCCGAAATCTCAAGGGTCTGACTGATTTAGCCTCCTCCGAAAGACTCGAGTTTTCTTGTCGAACTGGGGGGGGGGGGGGGGGGGGGGAGGAGAGAGAGAGAAAGGGCAAGGCCGGGAATCAAGGGCAAGGCCGGGAATCGAAACCGGAACCTCAGAATTTACTTGTTAGGCGGGTGAACGTGTTTAAGCTGTCATGCCATCTTCCTTGAGGTTATGAAACGATTGGCGAAGAAACATTGTGAATGAAATCAGTGATGAAGTCGCATAATTTGAAGCCAGTAAAATTGGGTTATCATTTTTTTCAAAAATGCTGACTTGCTGCTTTCAGGTGCTCTGGGGCCGGAATCGAGTGCCAGTGGCCTGACGTGTGTGATGGCAGCAGGGAGGTATCGGCATCAGCAACATCAGCAGTCCCTTGACCAAGATGGTCGTCAGGGGTACAGACGCCTTGATCAAGTTTTGTCCAGGCTGGTACAAGGGAGGTAAGTTGTTTTTTCACCCGGCTTTTTGGGGTGTCATATATTTCTAGCCGTATTTAAAGTCAAGTTTAAAAAAATGTTTAGGGGGTGTGTTCGACTTTGCCAGTCTTTTAAAAAAATTTTCTGCGGGTTTTTTCCATTTAACTTGAAGACTGGATTGAAGAGTTTTGGTACTTGCCCATTCTTTATTTTATTTTACTCTGTTTTTATTGACCCGACTCGGGCTAGGCCTATTAGGCATCTAAGAAAGCATTTTAGCCTCCTCCAAAAGACTTGAGTTTGCTGGGGTTTTTTAATTTGTAATTGTGTGTTTTGGGTCTCTGTTCATCGTTTGTTTCCTTTTTTGGTTTTTGTTTTTGGTTGTTGTTGAAAACAGATTTTCTCATATCTTTTACTTTGGCGTGTATTTCTGGTTTCAGCATCAGAATCGCCAGGCCACTGACCAAGATGGTTGTTGGTGGGGGGACACGCGGAATACGTGGGTCGACAATGTCCCTCCAGGCTGATGATCTGTACTTCAGCCTTTCGCAGCAACAGCGCCATGTCAAAGCCAGCCCAGCCCAGTCTTTGATGTTCTGCATCCAGTTCTTCTTCATCTGCCTTTCCTTGCGTCTGCCTCCCTCGTGCTTTATCAGATGCTGTCTGAGATGGGAGAGTGCGACTCGAGTCCAATACCGCTAAGATATATCACATCAGGCAACAGAAAGGATTTATCAAGGTACTATTCATTGTCATCTGTCTGTCTTTGTTTGTACAGTGTACTTGCATTCGTGTCTGATGTCGATTGTGTGCCTGCCTTTTCCCCTCGTGTTTGTCTGTCCTTGCTTGAGTGTGTATGATGGACATTTTGGGGGTATTTCGGCTGAGTGTCTCGGGTGTGTCTTTGTGCCTGTCTGTCTCACTCAAAATTTCGAGTTTCTCTGTTTTGTCTTTCTGTCTGTCTCAATTTCGATTCTGTCTGTCCGTCTCTCTCTCCCTTTCTGTCTCCCTCTCTACCTCCCCTCTTTCCCCCCTCTCTCCTCTCTCTCTCGTTTTTCATCGGTTCCTACCGGCATGCAATGGCCTACTATTCCGAAAGTCGGAACGGGATATTTTTTTTATATCGAGGATAATGGAATAAACACGTGTGCTTTTTTACATCCTGTCCCCGTGTGTATGCGGTGATGTCAATTTTGTCATCTGTTTCTACCGGCATACAATGGTCTGCTCTTTCGAAAAGCGGAATGGGTTTTAATGCGTGCGAGAAACTTTAAAAAAGATTTATTTATCAAGGATAATGGAATAAGTACTCGTGTGTTTTTTTACATCCAGTCCCTGTGTGTATGCAGTTTTGTAAATTGCCATCTGTTCTTACCGGCACAAAATGGTCTACTCTTTCGAAACACAAAACAGGATTTAACGTGTGCGGAAGATGTTTTGTGTGCGGTTTGCACACGGAGCCTCGGTTTATAGTCTTATCATCCGAAGGACTTTTGGGGAGAGTGGAGTCGGCACATGTTCTGCGTGCGTTTGTACACAGGACATAGGTTTATAGTCTCATCCAGTTGACTTTCCGGGGAGTGGAATTGGTAACTGATAACTAAAGGGGGAAAACTCCCTTTGAAGGGTGTGTCTGGGTGGTGGTTCGAACCCGTGACGTCAGATCGGGAGCTCAAAGCTCTAACCACTAGGCTATCCCCCCCTCCCCCACTCCCTCCCACTGGCAAAAAATGTTCTTGATCAGAAAACTTAAATTTTCCGTGTAGTGATTTTGTGACTTCGGTCAGCAGTACGTTACTGGCTGTTTAAGAAATAGGCTGTTCAATGCATGCACATATAGGATGCTCTGTGTGTCTGTCTCTGTCTGTCTCTGTCTCTCTCCCTCCCTTCCTTCCTCCCTCCCTGCCCCCTCTCTTTCTGTGTCTCTTTTCCTTTCTTTCCTCCCTCCCTCCTCCCCCTCCCACACTCTGTCTCCCCACTTTCTCTCCCTCCCCCTCTCTTCTCACAACACACACACACACAGGCACACATAACACACACAGACACGCACACAGTGCATGTTTTCTGGTATAAGCACCTGAGAAAACTGAAGATAATACTAATAATTTATCAAAAGAATTAACACCAAAGCCGTTATCTTAGTTTTTGTTTATTTTTTGTCCAGGATCTTACCACAGAGCAACACTAGCAAGCCCAAATATAGAGGACACATTATGCTTCAAGGACAAGTCCGTCATTAAGCAGGACACCAAAGTCATCAACAAGGACACGAAAGTCATTGACAAGCAAGACATCTAAGTCAAGGACACCAAAGTCAACAAGGACATCAAAGTCAACGAATACACCACAGTCGTCAACAAGCAGGACACCACAGTCGTCAACAAGCAGGACACCAAAGTCATCAACGAGTGGGACACCAAAGTCGTAAACGACTCATCGACAAAGACACTAAGTCATCAACAAGTACACCAAAGTCATCGACGAGCAGAACACCAAAGTAATCAACGAGCAGGACACCAAAGTCATAGACAAGCAGGACACCAAAATAATTGACAAGCAGGACACCAACGTAATCAACAAGGAAACCAAATGTCAACAAGCAAGACACCAAAGTCATCGACAAGCAAGACACCAAAGTCATCAACAAGGACACAGTTATCAACGAACAGGACGCCAAAGTCATCTAGGACACCAAAGTCAACAAACACACCAAAGTCAAGGACACCAAAGTCATTGACGAGCAGGACACCAAAGTCATTGACAAGCAGGACACCAAAGTCATCGACAAGCAGGACACCAAAGTCATTGACGAGCAGGACACCAAAGTCATTGACAAGCAGGACACCAAAGTCATCGACAAGCAGGACACCAAAGTCATCGACAAGCAGGACACCAAAGTCATCGACACGCAGGACACCAAAGTCATCGACAAGTAGGACACTTAAGTCGTCGACAAATACACCAAAGTCATCAAGGACACCAAAGTCATCGACAAGGACACCAATTCGACGAGCAGGACACCAAAGTCATCGACAAGGACACCAATTCATCGACGAGCAGGACACCCAAGTCATTGACAAGGACACCCAAGTCATCGACAAGGACACCAAGTCATCGACAAGGACACTAAATCATCGACAAAGATACCCAAATTCATCGACGCCACGAAGAAGAAATCCCAGTAGCTAAAAACATTTCTACCATATTCTGAAGCAAACAGTAAGATTTTGTGTTGAGATGCGTACCAAGACTTGCAAAGTTGAGGTAAAAAAAGTGGGAAAAACAGTTGCATAAAACGCGGTTTTCACAAGAGAAGGAGCAGTTCACAAGAAGACCTACAAAAACATTACTCCAAGGAATGAACAAAATAATCATATCAACTGCAAAGTTGTTGTTGTTGCAAGTTTACGAATTTAAACGGGAAGCTGGTTTATGTCAAAACTGCATCTTCCAGCGACGATCCACTTGAAAAAAGGTATGGGTTTTATTGCAGACAGAATAGGTATATGATAACGTGTATTATTGCAACACATACTAAAGTAGTAATAAACCTAAGCGAAGGTAGTCACGAAATCAAATGATAGGACTGCATGCACCAGCGCATACTAGAGCGGCAACAAACCCGGTCGCATGTAATCGCTTGTAATAAGCTTAGAGGGCATGTGTCAATCCACCCTAGGGCAGTTTTTACTCTATATGTTAGGAACGACCTAAGGAAAGCTTTTTTGGTGCTATTTTTGTCTCTAAAGACAAATGTGTAAAGCACCCACTATATACCATCCCCCGAAATCTAAAGAGAAACATGAGAAAGAAAAAACCCCGATCCCACAAAAAAGAAAAAAAAAGCAAATAAAAAAAAGAAAAAGGGAGGAAACCATTGAAAATTGCAGGAAAAGACAGAAGAAAAAAGGGAGACAAAAGATTCATAACAAATGTTTTTAAAAATCTGCATGCAGATGAGACGAAATGAAACTAATAATGATAAAACGAAAGGGTAAAATCCCTTCCAGATAAAAACTGGAAATGGAGAAAAAAGTAGCTGGATGGTGGAAGCAAGAAAGGTTTTAGTTTTTATTGATTTTTCCATTTGTATTTTTTAAGCATTGAAATGTTAAGTATGTGTATATCTTTTTTTAAAATTAAGTTTTACAAAATAGCTGGCATCGCTTTGTTTTTATTTTCCCCATGATTTGAAAAATATGCCGTTTGAATCTTTCGCAGATGTTTTTTTTAATCGTTCCTCAGGTAGACCTCAGAGGCTCGATCATCAATGGTGAGATGTTTGTGTATGCCACCATTTCTTCCCACCATGGATTAAGGTAGCCGCATATCGACTCGGCAAGGTGTTGTCTAAACATGACACTGCCTGCATGCGTTTTAAAAAAAAAAATGTAGTCTGTTCTTTCTGGCACGCAATGGCCTACTCTTTCGAAAGGCAGACAGGTATTTTATAAAATGCGAGCGTTGAATGATTTTTGATGAGAGAGTGAGAGAGGAGTATGGGTGTGTGTGTGTGTGTTGTGTGTGTGTGTGTGTGTGTGTGTGGTGGTGTTGTGTGTGTGTGTGTTGTGTGTGTGTGTGTGTGAAGGGGGTAATAGCAAAAGAGAGGACATTATACGTTTGGTAGGAGATATTTACAAGAAGCACTCGGGAGGAGGAAGGTCGATGGGATGGGGGGGGGGGGGGGGGGGAGGGGGGAGGGAGGGAGGAATTATGTTTGGATCAGTAGGGATAGAAATAAAGGGAGATGGCTGGTAATAGATTTTCTAGCATGGTTTATTTCCGGGTATTTTTTCAAAAACTACTTTTCCGGGGCCGTATATTTTGGGCTTAATCTTTTTTCCTCTCCCTCCCCCCCCCCCCAACTTTTTGTTTAAAGGGATACAACTTGCTGAAAAATATCCTTAAGACCCGACATTTTTTAAACTCGCTTTGCCCATACCTGGACCCTGAAATTGGCAATAAAAAAAATCCAAATACTGAAATCCAACAAATAAACCCTTCGTAGTTGACAAGGACTTGTAATTCACGATTTCAAGAAAGATCTCTAGACCATTGTCTTAAAGCTTCAGACCATAGTGTCTCTGTGCCCTTGTGTCCGCATGCAGGATTCTAACAAGACAGTCCAGCCGAGTGATTGCTGGCATCCCTGACCTTTATGTTCATTCACTCTTTTAACACTTAACACTAACCCTAACTACTAACCTCGACTCTAACCCTGGCCCCTCATGTGGACACAAAAGGCAGATGGATAACATGGTAGGTGACGATAGCAAATTTCGTTTTTCTTAGGGCTTGGAAGAGAGGGGATGTGGCGGGGGTGGGGTCGGGGGGAGGGGGGGGGGGGGGAAGGAGATGCTAGGAAGGAGGAAGGTAAGGATTTTTTTCCTCTGTTTGAAGGGGTATGATGACTCTGTGTGTGTGTGTGTGTGTGTGTGTGTGTGTGTGTGTGTGTGTACGTGTATGTGTACGTGTGTGTATGTGTGGATAAGGGGTAGGTAATAAGGGGTTGTAATGATGCTCCTGAGTTGGAGGGGGGGGGGGGTGAAGGGGATTATTAAAAATGATTTAGAAAACGTTTGGGTGCTGGTACTAAAGGTATGGTTGAATAGTCTTGGAAATATAGGAGGTGTTATGGTGTGCGTGCGTGTGTGTGTGGGGGGGGGGGGGGGGCGTTGCCAGGGAGAGGTGGGGGGTGGGTCCTTGGGATGATGAGGGTGCATCATAGAGTGTTAAACAGTAGGTATAGAAAGCATGTTTAGGTCAGTGGGGAAAATAACAGAACTGACCATCAGTGAGCCAGTAAGAGAATGGGTGTGTGGGTGTGTGGGTGGGTGTGTATGGGTGGGTGGGTGTTGGTGTTTGTGTGTGTGTGGTTGGTGTTGGGTGTGTGTGTGTGTGCGCGCGCTCGAAGGTGCTAACTTTGTGTGTGAGTCGTTGAAATGTTTTTTAAAAGTTTTTTTTAAAGTGTTTGCAGAATCCTTAATTCTACTGATGAGACAACAGCTGAAAAACAACAACCCACATAGGTGCTGTGATGGCCTCTGATACTAGCAGGAATGTCATTAGTTTGTGTAGTGGAGTGAAAAGTGTGTGTGGGAGCTGGTGGTTTTCTTCATATCACATCAAATATTTGAAAACTTAAGTAAATGGGCGTGTAAAAGTACGTGTGGGAGTGTGGTTTAAATTTTATGTATACATGTATCAAAACATTTGGAAACAAAGTTTATATATTGGTGTTAAGTATGTGTAGGCGAGATGGTTGTTTTTTTTAAACATATCAAATATTTGAAAACAATTTGTATAGCAATGTGGGAGTTTTCATTTAAGCATATGGAATAATTGGAAGCAAAGTTTATATAATGGTGTAAAGTATGTGTGGGATACTTTTTTAAAATAAAAATTATTTGAAAACAAAAGTGGGTGTTGAGGTGTGTAAAGTATGTCAAGAGGTTGTTTAGAGGTGTTTTTTTAAAAAAGAAGAAATATATCACATTATTTGAAAAAATTTGTATACTGGCATTAAAGTATTTGTTGGGGTTTCTATTAAAAAAAACCCCAAACATATTGTTTGAATTGTTTATATAGTTTATAAAATGGTGAAAATGTGTACGAGGGACTTTTTTAAAACATGAAATGTTTTTAAACAAAGTTTGTATAGCTGTGTGTAAAGTATGTGTGGAGGTTGTTTTTTTTAAAACATACGAAGTGAATTTGAAAAGTTTGTAAAGGGGTGTGTAAAGTATGTGGGAGTTTTTAAAAATTATTTAATGAACATTATGAAAACGGAGTTTGTAAACGGGTGTGTAAAGTATGTGGGAGTTTTAGGTGTTTTAAAAAAAAAATCAATGAGAATTGAAAACAAAATATATAATGGTGTAAAGTGTGTGTGAGATAGTTTGAAAAAATATCAGTTATTCGAGAACAGTTTCTACAGTGGCTGTAAAGTATTGTGCAGTTAAACCCTGTTATATAACGTATATTATATATATTATACTATTTATAATAATATAAATATATTTAATTATATATTTATATATATCAAATAGTTTGTAAACAAGGATTGTGAATAATGGTCAAAGTAGTGTCTGGTGTTTTGTGTGTGTGTGTGTGTTGCATGTGTTATATAAGAAATTTTGAAACAAAGTCCTAGATAGTGGTGTGTAAAGTTATGTGGTTTTTTTTTTTGGTATAAAAAATCATTGATATTTGAAAACAGATGGATCCAAATATTTTAAAAATGTTTGTATAGGGGTGTGTAAAGTATGTGTGGGAGTTTTTTTGTTATAAAAATATTATGTGAAAACAAAGTAATGATGAAATATTTGAAAACAAAATTTGTCTAGTAGTGTAAAAAGTATATGTGGGAGAGATTTTTCGTTTTAAAAAACCGCATTAAAAATCGCATCAAATATTTGAAAAGGGTTTGTAAAGGGGGATGTAAAGTATGTGTGGCAGTTTGTTTTGATTTTTTTGGTTATAAACGTATCAGTGATATTTGAAAACAAAAGTTTATATAGTGGTGTTAAGTATGTGTGCCAGCTGGTTTTTTCCTTTATAAACATATCAATGAAATTTGAAAAATTATATAATGGTGTAAAGTGTGTGGGATAGCTTTCTCTTTTTTAACATATTAAATTACATTTTGTACTGTGGCTGCAAAGAATGTGTTGGGAGTTTTTATTTTTCTAAAAAAATTGTTATAAACCTATTGGTGATATTTGAAAACAAAGTTTTAGTTAAGTATGTGTGAGAAAGCCTGTTTGTTTAAAAACGTATCAAATATTTGAAAACATTTGTATAAGGGTGTGTAAAGTATGTGTGGTATTATTTTTTTTAAACCTATCATGTATTTAAAAAGTTTGTATAGTTAAGTGTAAATTATGTGAGGGAGTTTTTTTTTTTTTAATAGATAACATTTTTGAAAACAAAAGTTCTAAAGTTGTGTGAAAAGTATGTGTGGGAGGTTTTTAAAAAAAACAAACAAATCGATATTTGAAAACGAAGTAATGATCAAATATTTGAAAGTAAAGTTTGTATAGCGGTGTGAATAGTTTGTGTGTTTTATTTGAAAACAAAGTTTGTAAAGGGGCATGTAAAGTATTTGTGGGAGGTTGTCTTCAAATTATTACTTTTTATAAATGTATTAGCGATACTTGTATTTGTGAGTTTTTCAAGTTTTTAAAAATAAACATATCGTTGATAAAGTTACATAATGGTGTAAAGTATGTTTGGGAGAGTTTTGTGTGTGTATTTTTTTTTTTTAAAGATGTGAAACATTTGAAAACAGTTTGTATAGCCATGTGGGAGAGGGTTTTTGTTTTGTTTTTTTAAACATCAGATAGTTGATAAAGTTTGTGTGGGAGAATTTCTTTCCTAACGTATCAAACATTTGAAAACAAAATTTGTTTAGCAATGTGTCAAGAATGACATCGTGTGGGAGAGTTTTAAAAAATACCAAATATTAAAAAAACCAGTATGTATTGCAATGTGTAAAGTATATTGTGTGGGAAATTTGAAAAAAAAGTTCAAACATTTGAAAACAAACTTTGTATCTCTATGTGTAAAGTACCACACTGTGTGGGAGAGGGAGATAGTTTTTTTTAAAGCATATAAAATATTTAAAAGCAAAGTTCTGTATACTGGTGTGTAAAGTATTGTGTGGGAGAGGGTTTATTTTCTTTAAACAGATCAAATATTTAAAAGCAATGTCTGTATTTCCTGGTGTGTAAAGTATTGTGTGGGAGAGGGTTTATTTCCTTTAAACAGATCAAATATTTAAAAGCAAAGTTATGCATACTGGTGTGTAAAGTATTGTGTGGGAGAGGGTTTATTTCCTTTAAACAGATCAAATATTTAAAAGCAAAGTTCTGTATACTGGTGTGTAAAGTATTGTGTGGGAGAGGGTTTATTTCCTTTAAACAGATCAAATATTTAAAAGCAAAGTTCTGTATACTGGTGTGTAAAGTATTGTGTGGGAGAGGGTTTATTTCCTTTAAACAGATCAAATATTTAAAAGCAAAGTTCTGTATACTGGTGTGTAAAGTATTGTGTGGGAGAGGGTTTATTTCCTTTAAACAGATCAAATATTTAAAAGCAAAGTTCTGTATACTGGTGTGTAAAGTATTGTGTGGGAGAGGGTTTATTTCCTTTAAACAGATCAAATATTTAAAAGCAATGTCTGTATTTTCTGGTGTGTAAAGTATTGTGTGGGAGAGGGTTTATTTCCTTTAAACAGACAAATATTTAAAAGCAAAGTTCTGTATACTGGTGTGTAAAGTATTGTGTGGGAGAGGGTTTTTCAAGATATCAAATAGTTTGAAAACAGTTTGTATGTGTACAGTATGAGATTGTGTGGGAGAGGTGGTTGCTGTTTGTTTTTAAAGATATCAAATATTTGAAAGAAAAGTTTGTATTGTGATGTGTAAAGTTTGTGTGGGAATTTTTTTTGTTTGCACATCAAATAATTATTTGGAAAAAGTTATCACAGTGTGTAAAGTATGACACTGTGTTGAAGAGGTGGTGGTGGGTTAAAGAAATTGAAAAGTTGGTATTGCTGTGTGTGAAGTATATGTTGGAGATTTTTTTTTAAAAACATATGAAGTATTTGAAAACGAAGATTATATAGCAGTGTGCAAGTATGTGTGGGTTTTGTTTGTTTGTATGTGTTTATAAAATATTGACAAAGTTTGTGATGATGAAGAGTATGTTAGTACTTTTTTCTTTTTAAACATATCAAATATTTGAAAACAAAGTTTGTTCATTGGTGTGGGAGGGTTTATTATTATTATTATTATTATTATTAATAAACATATCAAATATTTGAACATTGTGTAGTGGTGTGTAAAGTATGTGTGGGAATTTTCTTCGTTTAAAAAGTATTTTTTAAAAATAGATCAAATGTTTGAAAACAGTTTGTATAGTGTGTAGCGTATGTGTGGGATTTAAAAAAAAATCAAATATTTAAAACAAAATTTATATAGTGATGTGTAGAGTATATGTGGGAGTGGGGTTTTTTGTGTGTAAACGTATAAAATATTTGAAAACAAATTTCGTGTAGTAGCGTGAAAAGTGTCTGTGGGTGGTGTTGTTGTTGTTGTTTTGTTGTAAACATAATTATATTTGAAAACAAAATGTATTGATGGTCTTCATAGGAGAGAGGAGAGAGAGAGAGAGAGAGAGAGAGAGAGAGAGAGAGAGAGAGAGGGGAGAGGGAGAGAGAGAAACGCGTGCACACGTATAGGTATACAAAGGTGGTTATGTTGGTGATTATTATCATTATGTCTAAAATATTCCTTAAGATTAGAACTGGCTGTCTTGCGTGTTTTTGTTTTTTATGTGTTAATGAACTATAAGTACTTTTGAAATATATTAATTTATTTTGGATATGTGTGTGATGCATTGTCTTTATAATTTTTTTTTTTGGGGGGGGGGGGGGGGGTCTCGCCCCACCCACTCTCTTAAATCCAGTAAAAAGGAAATCTGTGATAAACATTGTAAAGTTTTTGTGTAGGCATAAAAGAATATTGTGTGTGTAGGGCTGATAAAACCATGCAGTTGTGTGCTTTTTTTAAAAATCAAAAGTATCCGAATAAACCTTTCCTTATTTGTTGTGGCTTTATTATTTTTGGAAGAAATATACATAACACTTGTGTTGACTGCCTGAATTTTCATTTTTTGACTGGTAACTTAAAAAGACTTGTCATGTCATTTTTAAAAAAAAAGTCATTTATTACACTCTTATTCTGACTGAATTGATTTTTTCCCTTTTTTTTGTTTTTGTCTTTGGTAACTTTTTCCTGAAAAAAAGTTGGACATTATTTGTGTTTGTTCATATGGTAATAATACAGACATACCATCTGTTTTGATTAAAATTAGTTAATGTCTAGCTGTGTTTTTTGTGTTGTGTTCATTTGTATTCCTCTCTTCTCTCTCTCTCTCCTCCGCTCTCTCTCTCTCTCTCTCTCTCACTCTCCTCTCTCTCTCTCTCTCTCTCTCAATAGCATTCTCTCTCTCTCTTGTGAATAGCATTTTCTCTCTCTCTCTGTGAATACATTCTCTCTCTCTGAATAGCATTCCTCTCTCTCTCTCCCCCTCTCTCTCTCTCTCTCTCTCCTCTCTCTCTCTCTCTCTCTCTCTCTCTCTCTCTCTCTCTCTCTTCTCTCTCTCTCTCTCTCTCTCTCTCTCTCTCCTCTCTAGCTCTGTAATGCCATTGTAAATGTGTCACAATACGTGATGTGTCCGAAGTTGTTCGATATTTTTCATGTGGTGGTTGTACTCCCATAGAAGGCTGGGTATTACCAGTAGGACAACTTACCTATGGTTATGTCAGCGTGCAAGGGTTTCCCCCACCCATTATTTATCCCCGAAGTGGGAATGCGGCTACCTAAATGGTGGAGAAAAAAGGGTCGCATACACACACAAATTCAGACCATTGGTGAACCTCAAAGCTCTAGTGGAAGAACGGGAAAAAAAGAAAAAAGAATCTCCATATTAGTAATAATATATTTCTAAGTGTAGTGAACTGTAATGTCTGTAATTTTTACTTTTCTTTATTTCGGTTGCGTGTTCTTTTGCATTGATTTAGATTTTTAAAAAAATACTCGTAATATGTATTTGCATTTTTGCATATGAAATATATATTTTTTTAATAAGCGTGTGTGTATTAAATCGTGCGACGTTTTTAGCTATGAAGTTAAATTCATATTTTGCTAACGTGTTCCTGTTTTTACATGTCTCTTTCCATAATAAAATTGATTTATGAAACTATAAAAGGAAGCGCGCGCGTGTATGTGTACGTGCGTGAGCGCGCGTGCATGGCGCATGCTCGTGTGTGTGTGTGTGTGTGTTGTGTGTGTGTGTGTGTGTGTGTGTGTGTTCAATTTCATTGAACATCTCTGTACAACTTGTAAGCTCTGTGTGTGTGTGTGTGTGTGTGTGTGTGTGTGTGTGTGCAATTTCATTTAACATCTCTGTTTAACTTGTGAGCTCTGCGTGGGTGCGTGTGTGTGAGTGTGAGTGCAATTTCATTGAACATCTCTGTACAAGTCGCGAGATTGTGTGCGTGTAAGTGCGCGCACGCGTGCTCCTCTGTGTGTGTGTGTGTGTGTGTGTGTGTGTGTGTCTGTGCACCTCTGCCCTCCTCCCTTTTGTCATTCCTCTCCTTACCCCCGAAGTTGGTTTTTTGTTTTGTTAGCCGACACAAGACTGTCATGATGTAAAACCTGTATTGCGTTGGACACGGGGCAGAATGGGCTGGACCTCGGCAACGACTGCAGCTGTATTGCTGCATTTGATTTTTTTTCTTCTCATCTCTCTCAAATTAAGATTTCTCTTTTCTTACAAGCCGCTTCTTTATGACAGTCTGCCACTGAGTGTCGTTTAAATTAATGGCACTTGTGCTTGTAAACTCAGCTTATGTTGCTTTTTGTGATGCAGTGTGACTACACCAATCATTGCACACGTGTATGAATAATAATAATAATGTATGGAATTTATATAGCGCTGAATCTTGTAAAGCAACAAATCAAATCGCTCATGCAGACATGCAGACAGATAGACAAATAGACTGACTGACAGACAGAGACAGAAAGAGTGCATACTGAAACCAGAGAGAGAGACAGACAGACAGACAGACAGACAGACAGACAGATAGACAAATAGACTGACTGACAGACAGAACTAAGATTCGTCAAACCTTTGAGGCTGGTCAAGGAATCAAAAAGGACACTTTCAGAGTTTTACACAGAATTGACAAAACCGCATACACACGCATACATTTTTTTTAAAAGTCATCTGAGCGCTTTGATTTGTTGCTTTACAAGATTCAGCGCTATATAAATTCCATACATTATTATTATTACTATTATTATTATTATTATTATTATTATTATTGGTAGTAGTCGTGTACACCGCACAGGAGGGTCCAGAGCTAATGCACTTGCCTAGAAAGCCAGAAACCCAGGTTCGATCCCCGTTTGTGCCCGAACTTTTCCTTCTATCCACTAGACCCTGAGGAGTAGTGGTCTGGGTTCCTCGTCTCTTAGATGGGACGATAAGCCGAGGTCTTGCGTGCAAGCGGGCGTTCCAAGTGCACGTAAAAAGAACTCCCAGCAACCAAAAATTTGTCCCTGGGAAAAACAAAATTCTGTAGAAAAAAACCCACTCCCGTAGGAGAAAATAAATACATATGCAGATAGGAATTAAAAAAAAAAAGTGGCGCTGCTCTTGTGGCGACGCGCTCTTCTCGGGGTAGAGCAATCCGAATTTCACACAGACACAATTTCTGCCGTGATTGTGTATGCATGTATGTATATTTGTCCGTCGTGTCCGACGATGACCTCCAAAACAGCAGAGGAGGCAGTTGCTGTTTTGGAAACTGGGCAGAAATTTGATTATAGTGGAGATGCCTTGCCCACTGTACATCCCCACTCTCTCGGCCAAGTGGGCATAAGGACAGTCAGCGTTGGAGATGTTCTCCAAAGGCCAACCAGCCCCCAGGGCTGCAGCACACAAGGACTGTGCGAGTCAAGCCCTCCTAGTCGGAGAGTCATAGTCGATCGCTAAAGACTAAGCTGTAAAGTGGAATTCCATGAGTGGGAAATCCACTGGTCATGCTACAGCCTCTCACTTTGCTGTTGCCCCCAGCGTCAATGGTTTAATCAAGAACTGTGATAAAGCCCAGGCGCTGCCGTGACTGTAAATGGTATGCAATACAGTACGATTATAGCTCAGTGGTCAGAGCACTCGCATTCCCCCAGCTAAGGTTAAGCAGCGTCGAGCGTGGTTACTGCTTGGATGGGTGACCGTTTGCGCGCCTCGGCTTCAGTGTAGTCCCCTAGTTCACCCAGCTGTAAATGGGTACCTGCCCTTTCTAGGGTCGGGGAAGGTAAATAAAGCAGCGAGGGAGAGGAGATGGGCATTACCCTCAATATGCTGACCTCTAGAGAAGCTGAGGTATCTGACCCCTCGCTCCCCTACGACCACTTAGGTTAGGGGACACCTGTACCTTCTGCCTATATAGTACAATACACTACAGTACAGTGCAGTGCAGCGCAATGATAATAATAATAATAATAATAATGTATGGAATTTATATAGCGCTGAATCTCCGTGGTATGAAATAAAATCTGAGCGCTTTGATTTGTTGCTTTACAAGATTCAGCGCTATATAAATTCCATACATTATTATTATTATTATTAATCTTGTAAAGCAACAAATCAAAGCGCTCAATGCAAATAAAAACACTGTAATACAAAACGCGATTGGTACTTTTGACATGACACTAATGTGTGAACCCTACCGTCTGTTATTGGAGGGGGGGGGGGGGGGGGGGTGGAGGGGGAGGCTAAATCTATGACGGCGTATGTTCAATCCTTCTGAAGTCAGGTTACGTGTGATGTCATCTATTTTCTTATCCACTATCCATATTAATGTTTTGCCCCATGCTGAGAGAAAATGCTCACCTTCGCATAGGTGAAAATGTTGAGTTTTATATAATTATTATGTGAATTTTTCTTTTTCTTTTTTTTTTCCTCTTTTTTTCTTGTTTTAGTGGCAGGGGGAAATGGTAGACATTTTGATGTCTTATTAGAAGGAAAACGTCTGTTGGTGACGTCATTCCTAACTGGACTTGAATTGGGACTTGAAGAGGATTGAACATATGCTATGTGTGTGAGTGGTTTGTGTGTGTGTGGTGTGTGTGTGTGTGTGTGGCTCATTGATTGGAGGATGGAGGGGGTGGGGTGGGTAAAAGGTGTGAGGAGATCTGTTTGTGGTCATGCGGGTTTGCTTTTCTTTGGGGGGGGGGGGGATGTACTAGTCTGACCGAAAAAACACTATTATGTAATAGGGGCGAGTATTTATGTAAACACGAACAGACCGTTACGCTTTGTGTTTGTGTGTGGTGTGTGTTGTGTGTGTGTGTGTGTGTGTGTGTGTGTGTGTGTGTGTTGTACTTATAGAGAGAAGGAGAGTAGCACTATATACCATCTTGATTTCATATGTTATTGTTTTTATATTTGTACGAAAGCAAAAATGGTATTGGTTTGTTAGATATTAGATCTTTTGCGGTTTTTCATTCTTCTGTTGGTTATTTGCTATGCTTGTTTCCTTTCTTTTTTCTCTTTCTTTTTCTTTTAGCCACCGTTATAAAAGCATATCAAACTTCACACATCTTTTGTGCAAAAAAACCCCAAAGAAAATCATACTCTTATAACACAAATTCCTCTGAAGTCAGAGTATGGCTGCCTATATGGAGAGGTACAGTACTTAAAAACAGTCATACACGCAAACTTCTCATTCAGTGTGGCAATTTCAATCTCAACAGTGATTCCCAGGTGGGATGAGAGAGTCACGAGTGCACATTCTGGGTGACCCCCAGAGTGTTAAGCTGGGGAACGCACAGCAATATCAACAAGCACAAATGCTCTCATGTAATCTCATCTGCTCCCGTAACCCCATGTGGGGTCGTAGGGACACTGCAGTGACGAACGTTACACCAGTTGGCTCCATTTGCGGCGGTTGTGTGCAAGTGCCTGGGTTGTGGAGAAGCTCTTCCCGGTCCATTCAGTGATGTTGTCTGCCCATTTCTTCTTCGGCCTGCCTCACTTACGCACAAATGCTCATGTGCTAATTTTACCAATACGAATAATGTTATTATCGTAAACCATGGAAGTTCATGCAAGTTACGAGCAAAGTTATAGAATGAAGGAATACACAGGAAACATGTGATCAGCAGAGCTTACAGAACCATACAGAATCAACGTCATTACGTCCTCTGTACAAACAACGACAACAACAACACACACACACACACACACACACACACACACGCGCGCGCGTGCATACACACCACACAAACACATACGCACACGCACACGCACACGCACACACACACACACACACACACACACACACTCATGACGGTTCAAGATTCAAGTTCGTGTGAACGTGTGCACGAGTACAAGCACACGCACACACACACACACACACACACACACACACACCACACACACACACACACACACACACACACACACACACGCGCGCGCGCGCGCGCGCGCGCGCGCGCAAACGCGCATAGAGTTGGAAATATAAATTTGTAGTATAGTCCTAATATCTTGAAGGACAGTACAAACTATATATGTATATTTGTATTATATACTATACATGCATATTATATATACAGATATATTAACCCACCTTCATATTATGTTATATGCAGATATATGCACACATATGTACAATATATATATATATATTTTTTTTGCTGCCTCATTTTCTGTGACGTTCCTGTCCTGCTGTTCCCACGCTGTTCATTTCAATCTCCCCGCCACAGCCATACCCAGATTCGTTATGGTAGCATCCTCAGGGCCGGAAGTCCACAGGGACCCCATCAATGTCAGGCCGCCGTGGGGCCACCAGCTAGAGGGTCCCTGCAATGCTTTTGGGTTAAACTTTGGTGGTGATAAGTGGTGCTTGCTCTGAGCTAACATGCACAGGACACCACCTACTGAAGACCCTTCTACTAACGACAGTATTAGCTCAGTCACAGAGCCAGACTGAGAGAGTTTCCCACCTGAGGTGGCGACCACTACAACATCCTTCCAACGGCTGTCCCCCTTGAACCTCCGACCCCAAAGTCTTTGACACAAACTCACCACAGGCACAGAAGTGTATAGGGAAACCAAAACTGAGGTCACCATGAGACCAAAGGAACCGGGGCCATTGAATCTGAGACCATTTTTCTATTGCATATATAATCAATGACAATGAAGATGATATAAAGATGCTGTTACGAGACTACTTGAGAGGGCTGTACTTTAAGCTTCCTGTCATAGTGTTTCCCAGCGTTAACCGGGCCTGAGAGATACAGACACCTGCAGTGTTGATCAGGTAATTAAAGCAACACTCTCAAACTCGCATCCGTAAAGTGGATGAAGCTCGACTGTATGGTCCCAGTCTTCCCAATGAGCCCACAGCACACTCACTCTGGGTAGGAACGACCTCATCTCATCATCTCATCTGCTCCCATAACCCCCTCCAGGGTCGTAGGGGCACTGCAGTGACGAACGTTGCACCAGTTGGCTCCATTTGCGGCGGTTGTGGGCAGGTGCCTGGGTTGTGGAGAAGCTCTTCCCGGTCCATTCAGTGATGTTGTCTGCCCATTTCTTCTTCATCCTGCCTCGCCCTCTCTTCCCCTGCACTGTTACTTGCAGTATGGTCTTGGAGAGCCCATCTGATCTTGTCATATGTCCATACCATCTGAGCTTCCTTTTCTTGACTGTGGTCAGCAGATCTTCGTAGTGCTTAACTTGTTGGGTGATGGTTTGTCGGACTTCTTCGTCGGTAATGTGGTCCGTGTATGAAGTCTTTTGAGGCATCTCATCTCCAAAGCCTGGATCCTTCTGTGCAGATTTACATTCAATGTCCAGGATTTGCATGCATACAGGTACGTGGAGATGACCAGTGCATGCAGTAGCTTGACCTTGGTCCTGAGAGAGACGTTTGGAAACATCACTCTCAGGACCAAGGTACTGACCGAAGCCCGAAGAATCCCTTTGACTCTTTTGGGATTCGAACCTGCGACCTTCCAGTCCGTAACCCAAGGCGCTAACTACTGCGCCAAGGCGGCTTGTCCAGGCTATATCTGTCTGTCTCTGTCTCTCTGTGAGAGGGTGCATTTTAGACCCTTCCCTTCTCTCCCTCCCCCGTCCTCCCTCCATTCACGTTCCCCACTTTTACCGATTTAGGTGGAGCTAAACTCGGCTCCTCTGATTTTAACTGTATTTTAGACATTTTATGCTTTGAACATTCAACATTCTTTTAGGTGGTTTGAAATTCTCTCTCTCTCTCTCTCTCTCTCTCAATCTCCCATTTTAGACAGGCATGTTCCGGTTTTGAGTCAGTGACGTCACATCCACGTCACACATGCTAAGTGCCCCCCCATAAAATTAATGTAATTCAGACATGAGCAATAGCTGCCCTGCCTGGAATAATTATGAGTATAATTACCATAGACGGGTAACATCACCACTATACTTATTTCTGTTCCGAGATGCGCGTTTCTATACTGGAATCCAGTTGAGTTTGGAACCAGTCTGACGGATGCTACAGTGGAGTGGTTTACACCCCCTGACCTCACCCCCCCCCCCCTTCCTCCCTCCTGGGTTCCATGAAGCCGTGGTGAATTCAGGGTGGGGATTTTTTTTTTTTTTACATTCTCCCAGCTTAAACAAAATTGCAGACCTGCCAGTGCCTGAATTTACTTCGTGCATGTAGCCTACACACGCAGAAGATCAAACATGAACGTTTAAAAGATACTGTGAATTCGTGTCAGCGATGGGTGGGGTTGCGGAAACACGAATAATTATAACCTAGCATGCATCCGGTACGAAAATAGGAGCTGCTTTCTACATTGGGACTGGTGTTGGCTGAAGGTAGGCTAGCGGGGCAGACTTCCTGCAGAGTGGAGTGACAAGCACAGGGAAAGAACAGACACTAACACACACACACACACACACACACACACACGTCTGCCCAATCATCTACAGAACACAGAGAAATAGGAGTGAAATAGTTTGGTTCCAAAGGAGCGTATATTTAGCTCAATGGATGTATTCTTGTACAAGTTTTGCTTCCAGACGTTAAAAGGATAGTTCGGAACAATAAGTTAAAAAGAAAGGGTTATTACACATAATATCGCATCATTGTATGGCCTAGAATACAGCCCAGCTTCACTTTTGAGCATTTGAATGGTGCGCAGAAAATAATAGTTCTGCAGAATAAATTACAGACGATTTATAGTTTAAGGCCGGTAATTAAGTAAACGGGTACCCTATCCTCTTTAGGGTCAGGGAAGGTAAAGCAGCGAGAGAGAGGAGATGGACGCCGCCCTCAATATGCTGGCCCCCTAGAGAAGCTGAGGTCTCTGATGCCTCGTTCCTCAACGACTACATAGGTTATGCGAACACCTTTACCTTTAATTTAAGTGCTAGGATTTAGTCTGTGATTAACAATCTTGCTGTCACGCTCACAGTCTTTCATCCTGATTTAACTGCCGAATATGAATGAAAGAGTATCACCATGTCTAGTGTTCATCAAGTCTTGGTGAATTTCTAACACTTCCATGCCAAATGTACCCCGGACAAGTACTCTATTTAAAAAAAATTGTCATCAAAATCGTGACCCTTCTTTTATTAAAGCATATGCAGATTTGAATTTTTTTAATAAAAAAGAAAGAATTCAGATTGTGGCAGTTTTTATGAATAATGAAGACACTGAATGATAAAAAATCATAGATTGTGGGAATATGTACGAATAATGACGACATGTAATTGCTAATAATCACCACCCTTTGACCAAGCACCCATTTTATTGCCTAGGTTCAACACTTTTCAAACATCTATCCAAAAAAAGTATCATAGAGGAGATCTCCCCCACAAAATAGTAGAATTTGTTTATTTATTTTATTTATTTATACCACTTT
>CM054143.1:46263003-46273003 GCA_028751875.1 Rapana venosa
ATCTCAAATCTACCCCTGCCTAAAACAGCCAAAATCCCATCACCCTGCCAAAGTGTATAACCTTTGTGTGTGTGTGTGTGTGTGTGTGTGTGTGTGTGTGTGTGTGTGTGTGCATTTCAATTTGTTAACTCTGTTAATTGTTATTGGTTGTATGCAAGCGCTTTGAATTCTTTTTGCAAGATATTGCGCAATATAAATTCCATTTATTATTATCATCATCATCATCTCATCATCATCATCATCATCATCATCATCATCATCATCATCATCATCATCATCATCATCATATGAGACCATAAACTCAGGTCTTGTGTGCAGGTTCACATTCAGCGCGCTCCAAAAGAACCCAAGAAAACATGAAAACTGTCTGTCCCTAGCACAAAATTCTATAGAAAAAAAGCCCTTTTGATTGAGAATCAGAAACACGTGTAGACAGGAAAACACACACACACACACAAACACAAGATGTGGCGCTGCACTTGCGGCGACGCACTCTCCCCCAGGGAGATTAACCCAAAATGTCACGCAGAGAAATCTGCTTGTGGCTGAAAGTGGTATGTTTATAATATGTTATAACCTTCTCACCATCGTCAAGAAGAAAAAGCTGACATGGTTCGGCCACGTCACCCGCCACAGGTGGCAGAAAGAGAGGAAGACAGAACAAGTCATGGATGGACAGCATCAGGGAATGGACCAGGATGAATGACTCGGCACTACTGCGCAGAGCCGAGGACCGAGATGGATGGAGGAGGCTTACCACGGCATCGTCTTTCGTGTCTCCCCCACGACCGCCAAGGTCACGGGTCTGATGATGATGATGATAACCTTAGCACAACCTAGCGTTTGTTAAACATGAAAACTGCACTGCCACGTCAAACTACGCGTAAGAGGTGCTCGGGACACATTTTTTTTTTTCCCCCAGGTAGTCCTTCGTTGCCAAAGATGACGATGGAATCCTGCAGCTCATCTGTGGACGCGCATGTGGCTGTTGTGCAATCCGATCTTGGATGTACAATGTCTGTTGCAGTGGGGACACTGGAATGTCGTGGTTAGGGGGGTGGTTGGGTTATGTCTCCTCTCTCTTCTGATAGTCAGCCTCTCCCTGTTAGTTGATATCTGCTGTTTCTGCTGGCAAGATGGACGGCCCTGCGCCAGGCGTTCCTTTCGGTGGCAGTTCTTTCCAGTTCTTTGGGGGGGGGGGGGGGTAACCTGTGCAAACGGACACATAACTTGCTCTTATTACGTGCCGAAAGGAACATAAGACACTAAAAAAACAACAACAACAAGACACAAACGCACATACAAACTGGTGTCGTATTACTACTATACTACTACTACTACTACTACTACTACTACTACTACTACTACTACTACTACTACTACTACTAAATGGAATTTATATAGCGCTATATCTTGCAGAGACAAATCAAAGCGTTTGCACTCAATTCATTCTTACACAGTCATACAACCAGTAACAATTGATAGTTCCAACAAGTCCAAATGTGCACGCACGCACGCACGCGCCCACACACACACACACACACACACACACACACACACACACACACACACACACACACACACACACACACACACATACACACACACACACACACACACACACACACACACACACACACACACACACACACATACACACACACACGCGCACACATACACACACACAGAGGTCAAACACCCTGACAGGGCTATATAATCTCGGCTGTTGAAGGCAAGGAAAAGCTATGAGATGAAGCAGGAGAGGAAAATCTCAGGTTTGAAATAAATATGTCTTGAGACTGGATTTACAAGCGTCATAAGAAGACTTTTGGCGGAGAGAGAGAGAGAGAGAGAAGAGAGAGGAGAGAGAGAGAGAGAGAGAGAGGGAGAGAGAGAGAGGCAGAGGAGAGAGAGAGAAGAGAGAGAGAGAGAGAGAGAGAGAGAGAGAGAGAGAGAGAGAGAGAGAGAGAGAGAGAGAGAGAGATGTCATTCCTAGAGTCGGACTGCGGCTCTATCAATGGTGGGCAAAAATGCTCGCATACACACAATCTCACCACAGATAAACGTCGGCGGAGCTCAAGCCGATGAACGAAAAGAAAAAGTTCAGACTCCTTACCCTTTCAAACTCTTCTGTTCAGACCAAAAGTCAAAGATCCCGTGGAAAAAAAACCCCGCATCCAGATCTTGCACACACTTAACCTCCCCCCCCCCCCTCCTCCGAGAAAAATTCCCAAACAATCAAGCAAAACCAAAAACCAAAAACCAAAACCAAAAAACAACTCGAGCAATTCATTGATGAAAGCTGAATCAAATATAGCCAGTTATGTGAAGGATTAAAACATTATGATGATATAAACTCGACCCTCTCTAACGATCTCCACACGCTTCAAAACCCAATATCTATCTTTCTATTGGAATAATTATAGGCCAGTCATGACCAGTTGTGAGAAAGACATTTTAATGAGCATAAATAAAATCGGGGCCGTTTGTAATTGATCGACACGAAGAACACCAGCACTGGGACAGCATGATACCACGCTGAATAGATAAGGTTTACCCTAGCAACATCAGAACACTAGGTGAAGAAACAACACGGCTGGGAGTGCCATGCCTCGCATGCCTCATGTGATCTTGGAGCAAACCATTCCACCGAATATGATGGACATTCAACCTGGTTCATCGTGTCTTCAACCCTCCCCCCCCCCGCTCCCCCCCCCCCCCTCCCCCCCCCTCCCTAGTCTGATGGGAGAATAGTACCAACACGAGTATATAATAATAATAATAATGTATGGAATTTATATAGCGCTGAATCTTGTAAAGCAACAAATCAAAGCGCTCAGATTTTACTTTAAGTCACGGCAGATTTCTCTCCGTGAAATTCGGGCTGCTCTCCCCGGGGAGAGCGGGAGAACGCGTCGCCACTTAGCGCTGCGCCACCCTTTCACCCTTTTTTTTTTTTTTTTTTTTTCTGCAGCTGTATTTGTTTCCCTATCAGAGTGGCTTTTTTCTAAGAATTTTGCCAGGGACAACTCTCTTGTTGCCGTGGGGTTTTTTACGTGCGCTAAATAATTACGTGTAACACACGGGACCTCGGTTTATCGTCTCATCCGAAAGACTAGCGCCCAGACCACCACTCATGGTCTAATGGATGGGGGAAAAATTTCCGGTCCAAACGGGGTACGAACCGCCGCACACTTCAGACCCGGACTTTTTGCTTTCTAGACAGGCGCGTTACCTCTAGACCACCGATCCACTGATATATGAGTAATATATGTAATATGAGTAATGTCAGATGATGATGCTAGCATTATCTTTTCAAGCAGCAGTCTTCGCTGCCAGACAAAAGAAGACAAGGTACCTTAGTGCCGCGTGATGACAGACCCAGAATCATTGTGGGGAAAAACCGAAATTCCTGTCTTTTAGAGGAACGTGCTTTTGTCTTTTTTGTTTGTTTGTTTTGAGTTCAGTTATATAAGCTCATGTTGTTCATTCGCACGCACGTTTTCACGTTTACACGCTAGCGTGCGTGAGTGTGTGCGTGCGTGCGTGCGTTGCGTGTGCACACACACATTAAAACCCGTGCCGCTATTCGGAAGAGTAGGAAATTTTGGGAATTTATGCTATACGGTCCAAGAAAAAAAAAAGAGTTGAAGAGGGAAAGAAATGGGGTAGGAGACACACACCTCGCTGCAACAGGCACGCCCAATCGGCTTTTGTCAACTGAATAAGGGAGATTTCAATAGGTAGCGCTAGGGTGTCTCCGCCCGGTAAGACATATGCTAGACATGTTATTTAACCTTTCCCCCAATCAAAGACTAGATAGAATCAGCTGATAGTAACCAGTGGGGGGGGTGACGACAATTCCGCTCAGAAACTCTTGTTGTTGCAAACCGCGCCCTAGCTGTCTTGTCATTTCGCAGTGTGAAGTAGTGCAGTGAAGACGTGCGAGCTTTTCATTAAAAGTGTTTGAATTTATCTTACCTGTACCTTGCTTAGTTTGTTAGGTTCAGAACAACCTCTCACCCTACCTAAAACACAGGATCTGCGAGCTTCTCAATGAAGAATATGCATGGCTTAGTCATCTACCTACCAACTACTACCTAGTCAACTGACCTAGTCAACCTCATCTCGCCAACTCTACCTTGTCTACCTCACCTACTGATCTAGTCAACCTCACCTACTGAATAATGAACTAGTCAACACCATCTCATACTAGGACGTAAATACTACTAGTGGATGTAAGTAACTGACTAGTCAACCCATCTCGCCAACTTCACCTGTCACCTCATTTGTGATCCGTGTCCTAGTCAACCTCATCTTCATACTCATCTCATCCTAAGGCTTAAATATTCTAGTGTGTGCCAATCATCATTGTGTTATACTACGATCCATTTCATCATCATTGTGCATAGATAGACTGGAAAATAACCATTACTACGAACTATAATGGTCTGTCCCACTAGAAGTAGGCCTAGGCTAAAAACCGGAAACCAGAAGAATATTCTTACTAGACTAGACAAACTATCAACATGCTTAAAACAACACTGTGCTACTTTAGTTATAGCTTTGTGTCAAAAATTCCTACCGCCCCAGGACAACACTATGACAACAAACAGAACATCAACCTCAGCAACGTTACACCAACAAGCCGACCGCATTGACGCAACATGCGCTGACTTCATCAGCTGCAAACATCCAAACCACCAGTCACCGCTCAACGGACGCGCACGAACCCACTCTACTTATACTATCCATACTCCTTTTAGGAGACCTACAGCTAAACCCTGGACCTACAGCAAACCAAAATTTTCACCTACCCTTGCGGCCTCTGCGATCACCCAGGACATGGAGCTGCAAGGGTATAGCCTGCGACGACTGTGGAATCTGGTTCCACAGCTCGTGCGTAGAACTATGTAGCACAGACCTTTCAACATTGAAGACACCAACACACAGTGGATGTGCTACAGATGCAACTCTACCACTGCGACACATTTACATTTAGGAATCCTGACAAGCAGCACAAACTACTACTTACCCACTACATGACTCCATCACATCACTTGACTGCACGCATCAGCCTTCAGCCACTAAAAAACAAGCACCCAAACAGCAGCCACCAGCAAACTACCAAGGACAGCCCGTACAGTAGAACGACTGCCACTTAAGCCCACTGACAACAGTTTACACCAGCCCGACCAACCCAATCTACAAAACCCGACGAACAACCCCAAAGCCCAGGACCAAGCTATAGGAACTATGACTCCGAAACCCACAATAGTTACGCCACCCATAGGAACTATAAATAAACGATCACTCCAACACTTCCTCAACTCTCCAGCATACCAACTACCGGAGAGGAAAAACCTTAGACTAATGACAGTGAACTGCAGAGGATTAGAAATAAAAAACCAGCAGAGTTAGTAGCAGCCTCCACTACAATCAAACCTGACATTGTCTGGGGACCGAATCCAAACTCGACAAACAACGTTTCAAAATCAGCGAAGTTGTTCGGATAAACTATGTAGTATATAGAAAGGACAGAGGTCATTCAGTTAGGGGGGGGGTATTCATACTAGTACGTAAGGAACTTATTTCAACAGAAGAAAAGGAAATAACAGCCAACTGGAAACAATCGGGTTAGAGTAAAACTCACAAAAGCAAAAGACTTATGTAGGATCCTTTACACACCGTATAGAACACAACGGACATGAAAAGAACTAGAAATAGCACTAGGGGAAGCTTTAGACCAGGAAGAAAACGGACAAACCATCCTAGCAGGGGACTTCAAACTGCTCCCGAGTAGACTGGGACAACAAACACTGTACCACAGGATCACCAGCGAGACCAGTTCAGCATAGCTAGCAGGAAGGTCACCGCCGAAGAGGTTTTTTCACAGATCCACAGAGAAAAGCACTTAGAGAAAAGAACCTACTAGATTTTGTTTACCCCCAACCCTTCACTCATCAGAATCCTCCATCTCGTCCCAGGAATATCGGACATGACCTTAGTTGTAACAGACATCGGACACAAAACCCACTACACCAAACAGGCAAGAAGGAAATACTAAACTTACAAGAGCAAAAACTGGAAGGACTTGTGAAGGAATTAGACGACTAAAAGACACAATTAGTAACACCAACAAACAAGGGGGACGACGCCAACACACTATGGACAACCTTTAAAAGGGAAAATAATGCAAGAAATAGCCACCTAATCATCACAGATGAAGACAGAAAACAACAGCACACATGGATAACGAAAGATATAAAACGCATGCTCAGGAATAAACTGAGACTCTACAACCAAGCCAAAGAAAGCAACAACAAACTGGGACACTACAAACACTACCAAAAGAATGCAAACGAAACATACGGCAAGCGGAATGGCACCACATCAACACGACAATACTACAAGGGCTACAAGCAAACAACAACAAACCCTTCTGGCGATATATTGAAGATCAAAAGACAGGACAATGTAGGAGTAGCACCATGAAGGAAGGGAGGCAACCCTAGTTAGCGATAGCTTAGGTAAGGCCAGAATATTTTTAAAAACAATTTCCAATCAGTTTCACTCCAGAGGTAGGACCAAACCACCGCCAATGGGACATCTACATTCACCAACCATAGAGAGCCATCACCGTCACAAGTAGATGGAGTTGGCAGAAAAACTCAAACAAACCCCTGAAACTCTTGTTGTGGCTCACACCATTTATTTGCTCCTTTTTTTGGGCGAATCTGTTGATCAGCAGAAGAGATAAGTAAACTACATCAAACAAAAAAAATAAGGGAGGTAACTTAAGCATCTAATAAAACAAGGCAAGCCAATCATTCAACGAGTGAGAAGTTACAGTGTCACTGCAAAGGGGAATAATTATTCCATATCGACATTTGGGGACGGGATAAGCTCAGTGGTAGCGCATCCGCTTTCCCCCAGCTAGGTTAAGCAAACATGAGCGTGGTTACACTTGGATGGGTGACCGTTTGCGCGCCTCGCTTCAGGTAGTCCCCACAGTTTCACCCCAGCTGTAAATGGGTACTGCCCTCTTTAGGGTCAGGGAAGGTAAAGCAGCGAGGGAGAGGAGGATGGGCGCCGCCCTCAATATGCTGGCCCCTAGAGAAGCGAGGTCTTCTGACGCCTCGTCCCTACGCCCACTAGGTTATGGCCACCTTTGCCTGTTCAATATTGAAAACAGCCACTTACATTGTTGGAGCTTCAAATGCTTGCGGGTACGATTCATATCCTACACACACCACCAGCCACACCTGATTTAGCTCACAAGAAAAGCTGAACTTTCAGTAAGATCTGTAAAAGATCTTAGCGTTCTCAGATGTTCTGCGCAACGCAGAACATCTGCGCGCCACACGTTAAATCTGTTCCCGCTTTTTCGTACGAGTAGGCCAATGTGTGCCTGGTGGAACAGATGACAGTATTTACAAAAACCGGCATACACGGCGGGGACTGGAATGTAAAAAAGCACTCAGTGTTATTCCAGTATCCTCGATATAAAAGAATCAAATAAAGAATAAAATAAAATAAATGAATAAATTCGCGCTGGTAATTCAAACTTCACCGAAAGATGTGGGAGGGAATCAATCCACAACTTCTTTTATTTTTGAAGATAAGGAATAAGCACTCAAGTGCTTTTTTCTTTTCTTTTCCCCACCCAGTCTCCTCCCTTACCAGGAATGTATCATTCATGAAAATAACAATAACAATAATTATAAAAAGTCAGATAGAAAAGTAGAAAGATCCCAGCACCCTAAAAAACCCTAAACAATGCCATCATCTCTAGTCATAATTCACCAGGTTAGTATGGGGTCAACTGGACCCTCAACCAACAGCCCAGAAAGAGATATAACCCACAGCCTCAGAGATCAGGAGCTGTCATATTCCATTGGGGTGTATTAGATGGCTTGGAGGTCCAGTGGTTAAAAACACCTGCTAGAAGACGAGAGTGCAGTTCAATCCTCGTTTGTTCCGAAACTTTGGCCCCCATCCACTAGGACCATGAGAGGCGGCCGCCGAGGTGCTAGTCTTCCTCTCTTCCTTCGCCAGGATGCTGCTTATGGACACTTTAAAATCCAGCCTCAGGACATATTTATTCCAATCTGATTTTCCCTCTTGTTTTCATCTCACAATCTACCAACTGCCTTAAAACAGGCAAAATCCCTTCACCCTGCCTAAAGTGTATAAACCTTTGTGTGACTTGGTGTGCTGTGTGTGTGTGTGTGTGTTGTGTGTGTGTGTGTGCATTTCAATTTGATCACTCTGTTAATTGTTATTGGTTGGATGCAAGCGCTTTGAATTCTTTTTGCAAGATATTGCCGCAATATAAATTCAATTATTATATCAATCATCATCATCTATCATCCATCATCATCATCATCATCATCATCCATCATCATCATCATCATCATCATCATCATATGAGCACATAAACTCAGGTCTTGTGTGCAGGTTCACATTCGCGCGCTCAAAAGAACCAAGAAAAAACTGAAAACTGTCTGTCATAGCACAAAAATTCTATAGGAAAAAAAAGGGGGCCCCCTTTTTGATTGAGAATCAGAAAACACGTGTAGACAGGAAAACACACACACACACACAAACACAAGATGTGGCGCTGCACTTGCGGCGACGACGCACTCCTCCCCCAGGGAGATTAACCCAAAATGTCACGGCAGAGAAATCTGCTTGTGGCGGATGAAATTGGTTGTTTGATAATATGTTATAACCTTCTCACATCGTCAAGAAGAAAAAGCTGACATGGTTCGGCCACGTCACCGCACAGGGTGGCGAAAGAATGAGAGGAAGACAAACATTCAGGATGGACAGCTCAGGGAAATGGACCAGGATGATTGACTCGGCACTATGCGCAGATCCGAGGACCGAGATGGATGGAGGAGGCTTACCACGGCATCGTCTTTCGTGTGTCTCCCCCACGACCGCCAAGGTCACGGTCTGATGTTGATGATGATTCACAACCTTAGCACAAACCTAGCGTTTGTTAAACATGAAAACATGCACTGCCACGAGTCAAACTACGCGTTAAGAGGTGCTCGGGGACACATTTTTTTTTTCCCCCAGTAGTCCTTCGTGCCAAAGATGCGATGGATCCTGCAGCTCTCTGTGGACGCGCATGTGGCTGTTGTGCAATCCGGTTTCTTGGATGTACAATGTCTGTTGCAGTGGGGACACTGGAATGTCTGGTTAGGGGGTGTGGTTGGGTTATGTCTCTCTCTCTCTGATAGTCAGCTCTCCTGTTAGTTGTATCTGCTGTTTCTGCTGGGCAAGATGGACGCCCTTGCGCCAGGCGTTCCTTTCGGTGGCAGTTCTATCCAGGTTCTTTGGGGGGGGGGGGGGTACCTGTGCAAACGGACACATAACTATGCTCTTATTACGTGCCGAAAGGAAACATAAGACACTAAAAAAACAACAACAAACAGACCGCACAAACGCACATACAAACTGGTGTCGTATTATCTACTACTACTACTACTACTACTACTACTATACTACTACTACTACTACTACTACTACTACTACTAAATGGAATTTATATTTGCGCTATATTCTTAGCAGAGAACAAATCAAAGCGTTGCACTCAATTCATTCTTACACAGTCATACAACCAGTAAAACAATTGATACGTGCCAACAAGTCCAAATGTGCAGCCGCACGCACGCGCCCCCCACACCACACACACACACCACACCACAACACACACACACACACACACACTCACACAACACACACACACACAATACACACACACACACACACACACACCACACACACACACACACACACACACACATACACACACACACGCGCACACATACCACAACACACAGAGGTCAAAACACCCTGGACAGGGCTATATAATCTCGTCTGTTGAAGGCAAGGCAAAAGCTTTGGATGAAGGCAGGAGAGGAAAATCTCAGGTTTGAAATAAATATGTCTTGGATGGATTTACAAGCGTCATAAGAAAGACTTTTGG
>CM054143.1:46278003-46286627 GCA_028751875.1 Rapana venosa
TTCGCGTAGGGGACACCCGGTTTATAGTCTCATCTGAAGGACTTTTGGGGGAGAGAGGAGTCGGCACTGATGTTAATTCCAGAGGAGAAATCCTCTTGAACGAGATTCCAACCCGGGTCAGTAGATCACTAGCGCAATGCGCATCACTCTAACTGCCAGGCTAGTAGAAGGTGAGTGAGAGAGAGAGAGAGAGGCAGACAGACAGACAGACAGACAGACAGAGAAAGACAGTGAGAGAGTGAGAGAGTGAGAGACAGACAGACATATATGCATGCACGCATGCACGCACGCTCGCACACACACACACACACACGAATCACACACACACACCACCGCGCGGCGCGCACACACACACATACACACACACACGCGCGCGCGCGCGCACACAACACACACACACACTCTCTCTCTCTCTCTCTCTCTCTCTCTCCCTATCTCTCACCACACCACACATCCCCCCATCACTCACACACACACACAACACTCACACACACACTCCCTCTCCCTTCTCTCTCACAACACAGAGACACTAACGACACACACACACACACACCACACCACACACACACACACACACACAACACACACACACACACACAACACACACACACAACACGACTCCCCCCCTTCCTGCCCCCTCCCCCTCCCCCCACACACACACACCACTCACCATCACCACCACAACATACACAACACCCCCCCTCTCCCCTCCCCCCCACCACACACATCACCCCCCCCTTTTCACCTTCCCCCCCCCCCCCCCCCCCCCCCCCCCCCCCCGTTCCTAACACACACATGAACAACTCCTAAAAAACCCACCAAAAACTTTGTACCCCCCCCCCCCCCCCCAATCCACCACTCCTCCGTACCCACCCAACCCCAACCCCAACCTCAATGCTCATAAAACTCATAAGAAATGACAACTTAAGTGAAGCGGACAGACGCACTTTATAGACCTAGTGGCTTTATAATGGACAAGTGGGAGCAACGTCATCAGTGAGATCTGACAGGAAGAGAGAGAGAGAGAGAGAGAGAGAGAGGAGAGAGAGAGAGAGAGAGAGAGAGAGAGATTGGAGAGAGAGAGAGAGAGACGGAGGACAGACAGACAGACAGACAGACAGACAGCAGGCAGGCAGCCAGACAGACAGGACAGGCTGACCGTACTTGGAGAGCAGGAGCAGAGCAGAAAAAATAAAGACCGGGAAAACCCGCTCTTGGTTGTTTGGAATTGCTTTGAAGATTGTACTAGAAATAGGATGGGTAGAGGAGGAGGGGAGGGAGGGAGAGAGAGAGAGGAGAGAGAGAGAGAGAGAGAGAGAGAGAGAGGAGAGAGAGAGAGAGAGGAGGAGAGAGAGAGAGGACCAACAGACAAAGACATACAGACAGAGAACACGTTCACACAAACGCGCGCGCGGTGCATGAATTCATGCACACACACCCACACACACACACACACACACACACACACACACACACACACACCTACTTCCCCCCTCCCACCCCCCAAACACACACAGTTATACCCCGCTGTTTTCGTAAAAATGGCCATTGTTGCCGGTAGGAAACAGATTAACACAGTTTACAAAAACTGCATACACCCGGGCGACTGGAATAAGTATGATAAAGATAATTTATACCAAGTATGATATCATTAATAAGAATTTAATTGAAGTAAATAAAAATGTTTAAAATATTATGTAAAAAACCACATGAATGCTTATGCCATTATCTCGGAATAAAAGAATAATAAATAAAAAAATAAAAACATACTTCCATACCACACATACATACATATATATATATATATATATATATATATATATATTATATATATATTATTTTAATGTATCTATATTATATAATATTTTAATTCACACACAACCTCCCCATCCACCCTCCCTTCCCCCTCCTTACATACACCACCCACACACACACACACACACACACACACACACCACACACACACACAGAGAAACTATGATACAGGAGGTTGAGATGACGGATGCCTGAAGTGACATTGTCAGGCACGATGCTGGTTCCTCTGGCACTGTCTGGTTCTGGCACTGGTTCTGGCACTGTCTGGCACTGGTTCTGGCACTGTCTGGCACTGGTTCTGGCACTGTCTGGCACTGGTTCTGGCACTGGTTCTGATACTGGTTCTGGCAGTCTGGTTCTGGCACTGGTTCTGGCAGTCTGGTTCTGGCACTGTCTGGCACTGGTTCTGGCAGTCTGCAGACTACCTGTTTGTTGGCGATGGGGCTCGTCTGGTTGATAGGGTATTATAGTGTGTGTGTCTGTCTGCCCTTTTGCTGTGTCTGTTGTGTATCTCTCGGTCTGTTAGTGTGTGTGCGCGCGCGAGTACGCGCGTGGTGTGTATGTCTCTCTCTCTCTGTGAATGTGTGTGTGTGTGTGTGTGTGTGTGTGTGTGGTGTGTGTGTAGTGAGTAGGTCATACATCACTTTAACAAAGAGGTAAAAAGTAAGAAAATGTACCTCTCATCTTCGACCTCTGTTTTCTTCTTCATTCGGTTATCAATTGACTAATTAGTTAATTAATTCATTCATTAACTTATTCATTCATTTGTAAATAATAATAATAATCATCATCATCATAATCATAATCATAATAATAATGATAAATTGAATTTATTAGCGCTGTATCTTGCACAGACAAATCAAAGCGCTTACACTCAACTCATCTTACACAGTCATGCAACCAATATCACGTAATAGTTCTAAACAAGTCAAATGTAAACACACACACACACACACACACACACACACACACAACACACACGCACACACACACACACCACACACACACACACACACACACACACACGTAGAGGTTATACACTTTGGCAGGGTGATGGGATTTTTGGCTGTTGAAAAGCAGGGACAGCTATGAAATGAAACAGGAGAGGAAAATCCTAGGTTTGAAACAAATAATTATATCTTGAGGTCGGATTTAAAAGTGTCACAAGAAGGCCTTTGGCAAAGAGAGATAAGGAGGTCATTCCAAATCGATGGACTAGAAACAGAGAAAGAGCAACGACCGATTAATGTTATCAAGTTATTTTATCTATCGATCAATTATCTATGTATTCTCTCTATACTTTTTGGGAAAAAATACTTCTATGACTTGACAAGTGGAATATGTGGCATGTAATATATATATATGTGTATGTATGTATGTATCTCTCTCTTTCTCTCTCTTTATCTCTCTCTCTCTATATATTTGTATATATACTTAATTATATATATATATATATATATATATATCTTAACTGTGTGTTTCCCCCCCCCCCCTTTTTTTTGTGTGTGTGTGTGTGTGTGAGTGTGTGTGTGTGTGTGTGCTGTGTGTGTGTGTGTGTTCTTTCTTTAGATTTAATTAACATCTGTTCTCTCAACAAGGTGATAGCTACGACTAAAAGATTAAAGTATTACAATATATAGCGAACGTGTTTGTTGGGTATGTGTGGTTGTATGTGTGAGTGTGTTCTGTGCTTGCGTGCAAGTGGTATGTTTGTGTGTGTGTGTGAGTGTGTGTGTGTGTTACAGAGGGCGACAACTCGTGAAGAATGTAAACCTGTAACCTCTCAGTGAGAACTAAGCCCTTCTTGTATTTTTTTTATATTACAGAAGGAGCGTTGACAGTAAAAAGAGATGCTCTCAAGGCTGCTGACAACTGAGCCTGGAACTGAGTGCTCTCTGAATCCCATCATTCCGATCCGTGGAATTCCCTCACGTCTGGTAAACCTTTCCCGGGGGCTTTATATGGCAGAAGTATTTGTTGCATGTGCTAGAGTGGGGATGGTTGCAAGCGCTGAGATGTGTGGTGTGTGTTGTGTGTGTGTGTGTGTGTGTTGTGTGTGTGTGTGTGTGTGTGTTTTATGTTTAAAATATTAAAATTTTTTTTTTTTATATCGAGGATAATGGATTAAGCACTTATGTGGCTTTTTTTTTACATCCAGCTCCCGTGTGTATGCGGTTTTGTAAATTGCCATCTGTTCCCACCGGGACCCAATTGCCTACTCTTGCAAAAAGCGGAACAGGATTTTAACGTGTGCGCAAGATGTTCTGTGTACGTTCGCACACGGGGCCTCGGTTTATAGTCTGTGTGTGTGTGTGTGTATGTGTGTGTGTTTACAAGATATAGAGCTATATTAATTCCATGTATGATGATGATGATGATGATGATGATGGTGATGATGATTATTGTTGTTATTATTATTTTTAGTAGAAGTAGTATTGTTATCATTATTACTTTCATCATTATTATTCTTACTATTACTATCATCATCATCATAATTATCATCATCATTATTATTATTATTATTATTTCATTATTATTATTTCATCATTATTATTTCATTATGTTTTTCACTTGAGAAATTGAAAGCCGTTTTGTACACTTGTATCAAAGATCCCTCTGGTCTTTATATGCAGGAATTGTTCTCACCTGTCTCACCTGTCGGCATTCTCGGTTTTTAGTGTCGGCTGCTACACTTCACGACACTGCCATAACCCTCCACGCGGCTATGTCTGGAATTTTGGTGGACAATTTGTTTAATATCCAGTCCCCAACGCGTAGACAGACAGACAGACAGACAGACAGAGAGAGAGAGTGAGAGAGAGAGAGAGGGGGTAGAGAGGGGGCGGAGAGAGAGGGAGAGAGGGATGGGAGGAAAGAGGGTGGGAGAGAGGGGGAGAGAGAGATGGGGGGGGGGGAGGGGAGAGAGAGAGAGGGGGGAGAGTTAGAGAGAGACAGAGACAGGGAAGAGTAGGGAAAAGGGGCATTCAAGCTCCTTTGCCGATAATTTTTACCAAACCTCTGCAACTTTGAGCCGATTCGGCTACGCCTCATCGACTCAAAACTGGCGGCGTTTTTGTTAAAACTAGGGCAAAACAATCTGAATGCCCTTTTCCCTATCTCTCTACTAAAACTGAAAGTATACTAATTTATTTTTGTGGGTAAAAATATAAAATTTTGGGAATTTATGCTATACGGTCCAAGAAAAAAAAAAGAGTTGAAGAGGGAAAGAAATGGGGTAGGAGACACACACCTCGCTGCAACAGGCACGCCCAATCGGCTTTTGTCAACTGAATAAGGGAGATTTCAATAGGTAGCGCTAGGGTGTCTCCGCCCGGTAAGACATATGCTAGACATGTTATTTAACCTTTCCCCCAATCAAAGACTAGATAGAATCAGCTGATAGTAACCAGTGGGGGGGGTGACGACAATTCCGCTCAGAAACTCTTGTTGTTGCAAACCGCGCCCTAGCTGTCTTGTCATTTCGCAGTGTGAAAAGTTGTGCAGTGAAGACGTGCGAGCTTTTCATTAAAAGTGTTTGAAATTTATCTTACTGTACCTTTGCTTTAGTTGTTAGTTCTGAACACCTCTCACCCTACTAAAACACAGGATCTGCGAGCTTCTCAAATGAAGATTGCATGGCTTAGTCATCTACCTACCAACTACTACCTAGTCAATCTGACCTAGTCAACCTCATCTCGCCAACTCTACCTTGTCTACCTCACCTACTGATTAGTCAACCTCAACCTACTGAATAATGAACTAGTCAACACCATCTCATACTAGGGGACGAAATACTACTAGTGGATGTAAGTAACTGACTAGTCAACCCATCTCGCCAACTTCACCTGTCACCTCATTTGTGATCCGTGTCCTAGTCAACCTCATCTTCATACTCATCTCATCCTAAGGCTTAAATATTCTAGTGTGTGCCAATCATCATTGTGTTATACTACGATCCATTTCATCATCATTGTGCATAGATAGACTGGAAAATAACCATTACTACGAACTATAATGGTCTGTCCCACTAGAAGTAGGCCTAGGCTAAAAACCGGAAACCAGAAGAATATTCTTACTAGACTAGACAAACTATCAACATGCTTAAAACAACACTGTGCTACTTTAGTTATAGCTTTGTGTCAAAAATTCCTACCGCCCCAGGACAACACTATGACAACAAACAGAACATCAACCTCAGCAACGTTACACCAACAAGCCGACCGCATTGACGCAACATGCGCTGACTTCATCAGCTGCAAACATCCAAACCACCAGTCACCGCTCAACGGACGCGCACGAACCCACTCTACTTATACTATCCATACTCCTTTTAGGAGACCTACAGCTAAACCCTGGACCTACAGCAAACCAAAATTTTCACCTACCCTTGCGGCCTCTGCGATCACCCAGGACATGGAGCTGCAAGGGTATAGCCTGCGACGACTGTGGAATCTGGTTCCACAGCTCGTGCGTAGAACTATGTAGCACAGACCTTTCAACATTGAAGACACCAACACACAGTGGATGTGCTACAGATGCAACTCTACCACTGCGACACATTTACATTTAGGAATCCTGACAAGCAGCACAAACTACTACTTACCCACTACATGACTCCATCACATCACTTGACTGCACGCATCAGCCTTCAGCCACTAAAAAACAAGCACCCAAACAGCAGCCACCAGCAAACTACCAAGGACAGCCCGTACAGTAGAACGACTGCCACTTAAGCCCACTGACAACAGTTTACACCAGCCCGACCAACCCAATCTACAAAACCCGACGAACAACCCCAAAGCCCAGGACCAAGCTATAGGAACTATGACTCCGAAACCCACAATAGTTACGCCACCCATAGGAACTATAAATAAACGATCACTCCAACACTTCCTCAACTCTCCAGCATACCAACTACCGGAGAGGAAAAACCTTAGACTAATGACAGTGAACTGCAGAGGATTAGAAATAAAAAACCAGCAGAGTTAGTAGCAGCCTCCACTACAATCAAACCTGACATTGTCTGGGGACCGAATCCAAACTCGACAAACAACGTTTCAAAATCAGCGAAGTTGTTCGGATAAACTATGTAGTATATAGAAAGGACAGAGGTCATTCAGTTAGGGGGGGGGTATTCATACTAGTACGTAAGGAACTTATTTCAACAGAAGAAAAGGAAATAACAGCCAACGGAAACAACGGGTTGAGTAAAACCCAAGCAAAAGACTTATGTAGGACCCTTTACCACCGTATAAACAAAAAAGGACATGAAAAAACTAGAAAAGCACTAGGGAAGTTTTAGACCAAAAACGAAAAACCATCCTACGGGGACTTAAAACTTCCCGATAGACGGGGACAAAACACTGTACCCCCAGGTCCCCGCGAGCCCAGTTCGCAAGCTAGAAAAGGGGTCACCGCCGAAGAGGTTTCACAGATCCACAAAAAACACAGAGAAAAGAACCTACTAGATTTTTTTTTACCCCCAAAACCCTTCCCTCATCGATCCCCCATCTCGTCCCAGGAAAAAACACATGACCTAGTTGTAACAGACATGGGGACCCCAAAACCCCCACTACACCAAACGGGCAAGAAGGAAATCTAAATTTTACAAGACAAAAATGGAAGGCTTGGAAGGATTAACCCCCTAAAAGCACAATTATAAAAACCAACAAAAAAGGGGGGACACGCCAACACATAGGGACAATTTAAAAGGAAAATAATGCAAGAAATAGCATAACATCCAGATGAAGCCCCAAAAAACAACAGCACCCCATGGATAACAAAAGAAATAAAACCAGTCAGGAAAAAAACGAGATTACAACCAAGCCAAGAACCAACAACGGGGAAAACTCAAACACTACCAAAAGAAGCAAAAGAAACAACGCAAAACGGAATGGCCCCCATCAACACGACAAAACTACAAGGGTAAAGCAAACAACAACAAACCCTTCTGGCATATATAAAAAACAAAAGAAAAAGGACAATGTAGGATTTTGCACCATGAAGGAAGGAGCAACCCCAGTTACGATAGCTTAGGTAAGCCGAAAATTTAAAAACAATTCCCAAACAGTTTTCACCCAGAGGTGGACAACCACCCCAATGGACAAACTACACACCAACCTAGAGAGCTCACCGCCAGTAGATGGGGTAAAAAACTGCTTAAAAAAACCGACCCCAAAACAGGGGCCCGATGCCCCCCCAACTAGTATAAAGAACTGCGCAGCTATTGCACCGCCTAACACCTCTACCAAAAAACTTGACAAGGGAATTTTACCGGGGGACTGGGGCAAGTAAAAATCAGGGACTTTTAAAAAAGGGGCAAAACACCAAAACATCCAACTAAGACCATTTTTCCTTTCTTAGTATGCTGAAGATTTAGAAAAATATTTTTATCCGCCACCCAATGGAACACCTGAAAGGAAAAATATTCTAACACACTTAAACCACGGCTTCCCCTTGGGTACTCCTGTGAGCCCAATCCCGACCACCACCAGGACTTTTCCCATCTTTATTAACAAGGGGGAACAAAAAGGGTGTAGCATCTTTGACTTTAGAAGGCCTTTGATCTCCCCCCCCAGGAAACACTAATAATTAGAAATATGGCTAGTAGGAGAAATTCACACCTGGTGAAAAATTCCCAACCACCAAACAATGAGAGTAGTGTTAGAAGGGGAAAAAATCGAAGAAGTTAGAGTGGTCAGGAGTACCCAAGGAACTGTTTAGGGCCCCCTACCTTCCCAGCCAATTAATACCTCCAACTCACGATCCCAAGTAAAAACTTTTTTTCAGATGACTGTCTTTTATATAGA
>CM054143.1:46287127-46314627 GCA_028751875.1 Rapana venosa
AACTTTCGTTTTTGGAAGATTAAATGTGTTTTAAACTTTTATGTAAGAAGCCTTCGATCGGAGTGGCAAGAAGCTCTGTGGCAAGTCATGAGAGACTATAGCTTCGACGAGGACCTGATTCAAGTCATCCAGGCCTCATGGGTGGAGAAATCGGGGAGTTCTTCCGGACTTCAGTTGGAGTTCGACAAGGCTGCCCGCTATCCCCCGTTCTTTTCAACGTGTTCCTGGAGAACATCATGCAGGAGGCCCTCCTTGGCTTCAAGACCACAATCACAATAGGAGGAAGGCCAGTCTGCAATCTTCGATTCGCAGACGATATTGATCTCATGGGCCGCAGTGAAGAACTCCAGGATCTCACCACCAGACTGGAAAATCAGCCAATGCCCACGGTATGGAGATCAGCACAGAAAAGAGCAAGATCCTAGTGAACAGTACCACACCGACCACTCCCACCAGCATCAAGATGAGTGGCGAGACACTAGAGAGGTGGAAACTTTCAAGTACCTTGGGGCAGTCATCACCAAAGAAGGCACGAGCACACAAGAGGTGAAGATCAGACTTGCTGTGGCACTCTCCTCCATGACTAAGCTGGCGAAAGTGTGGAGAAACCACAACATCAGAACCCACACTAAGGTCAGACTCTACAAGGCACTCGTCACATCCATTGCCTTGTACAGCTGTGAAGCATGGACACTTACTGCCGATTTAGAACGTCGCATTCAAGCCTTTGAGATGAAGTGCCTCAGGCGGATCCTGAACATCACCTACAGAGACCGCAAAACCAATGACTACGTCTGGCAGCAGATCGAGGCACTGGCTGGCAAACAAGAACCATTGCTAGATACAGTCAAACGGAGGAAACTGAAGTGGTTTGGCCACACCACAAGGCATAACAGCCTGTCAAAGACAGTCCTGCAGGGAATGGTGGAAGGAGCAAGGAGGCAGGGACGACCACGCAAAAGCTGGATATCCAACATCAAGGAGTGGACCGGCCTCACTGTACCAAGCCTCCTGAAAGCAGCCCAGGACAGAACCATTTGGCGGTCCACTTGCAGCGTCCATGCGGGTACCCCAACGGTTGTCCCGACCAAGGGATGAGTGAGTGAGTGAGGATATGATTTGATATGATTTGATTTGGGTTGGTTTCACAGTGACAGTACGGACACATGCCCACACACCCGGCCATCAGCCGATTCTCCCATCTGTCACACACATTACATACACACACACGTGCACGCGCGCGCGCGCACGCACGCACGTACACACACATGTGCGCGAACGCACACAAGAACGCACGTACACACACCTACACACACACGTGCGCGCGCACGCACGCAGGCACGTACACACACATGTGCGCGAACGCACACACGCACGCACGTACACACACACGTGCGCGCACAAACGCACACACACGTGCGCGCGCACGCACGTACACACACACCTACACACCTACATACACATACACAGACACGTGTATGCGCGCGCATGCACGCAGGTACACACACAAAGACCTACACACACACACACGTGCGCGCAAGCACGTACACACACACACCTACACACACACGTGTGCGCGCACACACACGCACGCACGTACACACACACACACACACACACAAACACCTACACACACAAACGTGTGCGTACGCACGTACACACACACCTACACAAACAAACCTACACACGCATACACCTACACACCTACACACACCACCTACACTGACAAACCTACACACACACCTACACACATACACACATGTACACACACATGTACACACACATGTACACACACACACTCTCACTCACACACATACACACACACACACACACACACACAACACACACACACACACACACACACGCACACACACACACACACACACAAACACACGCACATTCTAGTTGGTATAAAGTGAGAGAAACATCAAACCACAGAAGCATGACAATTATAATTATAATGAAAATAATAGTAATAATGATACTAATAATCATAATAGTAATGGTACCACCACCACCACCACCACCACCACCACCACTACTACTACTACTACTACTACTACTACTACTACTACTACTACTACCACTACAACAACAACAACAACAACAACAACAACTACTACTACTACTACTACTACTACTCCTACTCCTACTCCTACTACTACTACTGTATGGAATTCATATAGCGCTGAATCTTGCAAAGGAAGAAATCAAAGCGCTTGCATTCATACATAGACCAGTATACATGACATATGAATATATGTGTGTGTGTGAGTGTCCGCGCGCGCGCGCGCCCGCGCCCACGCGCGCACGCGCACGCGTGCTCTCAATGGCCGAAACACATGCCCAAGCATAACTCTGACCAACTTACTCGCAGGTAAAGTACATGACACCTTGACGTGATGCCAAGAGCTCTGACACCTGGTTCAGACAGATGTTGCCGACTGCCATTCACTATAATTGTTATACATTGATATTCTTCTGCATTATGTCTGTCTGTCTGTCTGTCTGTTTTCCGTGTCTGACTTTCTCTATTGAAATATACTTACTGGTTTGATATTTTTGAGAGAGAGAGAAGAGAGAGAGAGAGAAAAAGGAGGGAGAGAGAGAGAGAGAGAGGGAGAGAGAGAGAGAGAGAGAGAGAGAGAGGAGAGAGAGAGAGAGAGGAGAGAGAGAAGAGAAGAGAGGAGAGAAGAAGAAGAGAGAGAGAGAGAGAGAGAGAGAGAGAGAGAGAGAGAAGAGAGAGAGAGAGAGAGAGAGAGAGAGAGAGAGAGAGAGAGAGAGAAGAGAGAGAGAGAAAGAGAGAGAGAAGAGAGAGAGGCAGGTTATTCGTTTCATTTTATCGATGCAGTCATCCGAAGCCAAAGTGCGGCTGCCTCTACTACTACTACTACTACTACTACTACTACTACTACTACTACTACTACTACTACTACTACTACTACTACTACTGCTACTACTACTACTGCTACTGCTGCTGCTGCTGCTGCTGCTGCTGCTGCTGCTGCTGCTACTACTACTACTGCTGCTGCTGCTGCTGCTGCTGCTGCTGCTGCTACTGCTGCTGCTGCTACTGCTGCTGCTACTCCTGCTGATGTTGCTGCTGCTGCTGCTGCTACTACTACTACTATTACAACTAGAAGTAGTACTACTACTACAACTAAAAGTACTACTACTACTACTACTACTACTACTACTACTACTACTACTACTACTACTACTACTACTTCTACTACTACTACTACTACTACTACTACTGCTACTGCTGCTGCTGCTGCTGCTGCTGCTGCTGCTGCTGCTGCTGCTGCTGCTGCTACTACTACTACTACTGCTGCTGCTGCTGCTGCTGCTGCTACTGCTGCTGATGTTGCTGCTGCTGCTACTACTACTACTACTAACTTACTACTACTACTACTACTACTACTACTACTACTACTACTACTACTACTACTGTATAACATTTATGTAGGGCTGGTTCTTGCAAAGCAAACAAATGAAAGCGCTTACATTCAAAATTATTTACGCGCATGTGATCGCCCACAAACAAAAGGATTAACAGATAACAGATTTATGCTCCATATGTCTCTCTGTCTCTTTCTCTCTGTCTCTCTGTGTGTCTCACTCGATATATATACAAAAAGTACAATAAAACTTTTCAGTGTTCAGTGTTCTCACACACACACACACACACACACACACACACACACACACACACGTTAACAAACTGCTTAAACATAGCTTAACCACACATAATAACACACACTATTATTTGAAGAGAGTGTGTTAAAATTTGCTATACGCACCATAGATGTCATTATTGTTTGAAGCATAGGATTACACTGTATAGTTTTCGAAACTGTTACTTTTTTCCCCAGAATTCTTTTGGCGTGGAATACATGATGTGTATCTTTTGATCTGTTGTAGTTTAATTAGCTATAGTTATTCATAAGGTAAATTCATTTCTTTCATTGTATTATAGTTACAGTAGTTAGGACAAATCCTTAACCATGTTTTTCTGAATTATTTACCTTTTGTGTGTAATATCACTTAATGTGAATAGACGTTAAATTGAGAAGAAGAAGAAGAAGAAGAAGAAGAAGAAGACGACACACACACATACACACACATACACACATACACACACAACCACCACACACACGCACACACACACATACACACACACGCACAACGCACAACGCACGCACACACACACACACACACACACACACCACACACACACACACGCACAGCACGCACGCACGCACAAGAGTACGCGACAACACTTAGGCAGGGCGGTGGAAATGGAGGTGGCTGTTGGCTATATAATATATACAGCAAGGTACTTAACAACACCCCTACACACTAGCCTCTCGTCCAGTGTACTACTCTTGTGTAACCAGGACTCCTTAGCAGATGCATGGACACAGAGGGCTCTTTCTTATGTTTGTCCGTCATGTCCAACGATGACCTCCAAAACAGCAGAGGAGGCAGCTGCTGTTTCGGAAACTGGGCAGAAATTTGATTATAGTGGAGATGCCTTGCCCACAGCACATCCCCACTCTCTCGGCCAAGTGGGCTTAAGGACAGTCAGCGTTGGAGATGTTCTCCAAAGGCCAACCAGCCCCCAGGGCTGCAGCACATAAGGACTGTGCAAGTCAAGCCTCCTAGTCATAGTCGATCACTAAAAGACTATAAGCTGTAAAGTGGAATTCCATGAGTGGGAAAGTCACTGGTCATACAGCCTCTCACTTTGCTGTTGCCCCCAGCGTCAATGGTTGAATCAAGAACTGTGATAAAGCCCAGGTGCTGTTGGCTATATAATACATACAGCAACGTACTAACAAACACCTCTACACACTAGCCTCTCGTCCAGTGTCCTACTCTTGAGTAACCAGGACTCCTTAGAAGCATGCATGGACACAGAGGGCTCTTGCTAGGAGAGACCCCACCCCTCTCCTCCCAAAAGTGTGTTAAGCTAGGGAACACCGAACTATAATAACAAGGGTTTATCACCTCCCATCTATCACAGTTATTTCTCCTGCCTGATAGCTTCCCCACCTTCTGGAAATTCTGTACCAGCCATTCCCTCTTTTTTTTTTTATCCCTTTCTTTGTTTCTGCCTTGTTCCTTTTCTTCCTGTCGCCCCCTTCTTATCTATTCTCTGCCTTCTTGGTCCATACTTTGGCCCCCCCTTTTTTTTTTGGTTCTTCTCCAGAAAGTCTTAAAATAAAACGATTCTCCTAGAGAGGAGGCTTGTCCCCTTAACGTGTGGCCTGCAGGCCCATCTTGTACGCGTGAGACCTCAGAGTGTAGTTTCATGTGAAGGATTTGCATGGGAATAGAGTTGGGAGTCGAGATATCTTCTTCAAGAGAAAGATTCTCTTGTATTAATCACATACACGGTCTGATCGGTTTAGTAGCAAATTTAAAGACGTTGATCACAAGCCCGCAACTTTGAGACACGAAATACAATGGACACGCACGCACACACTTTGTGTGTGTGTGTGTGTGTGTGTGTGTGTGTGTGAGGGAGGAAGGTGTATGTGGGGGAGAGATGGAGTGAGGGAGAGAGGGAGAGAAATAGAAAGAATGAGAGACAGAGACAGAGACAGAGGGACACACAGACTAACAGGCAGTCATACAGACAGATGGTGTGTGTGTGTGTCAAGTCAAGTGAAGTCAAACTTTTATTTCCAGATGGTACATTGAATAAGCAATGCATTTGCTTTTTTTCATCAAGCCATCTATCTAGGAGCAAAAACAACTTGATAAATAATATCTCACTACATTATTAAAATAAAACAGAGAAAAAAAACACATCACAACCCAAAAAATCACAACAAAAATACAAAAACCCTCCCCCTCCACCCGCCCCCCCCCCCCCCCCCCAACAAGAAAAGTACACGCATAACTCGTACACACACACACACACACACACACACACAACCACACACACACACACACACACACACACAACACACACACCACACACCCAACGCAACCCAGCCCAAACCAACACCCAAACCCAACCCAACACAACACACATTCATACACATACACACATACATACATACACGCGCACACATGCGTATTCACTTACATTTGGATTACATAAAATGAGTGTGTGTGCATGTGTGTGTGTGTGTGTGTGTGTGTGTGTGTGTGTGCGTGCGTGCACACAAATTGCACACGTGACTCAATTAAAAAAACCGCTGCAAAAAAATCGAAGCAGTAGAACATACTCATCTGAAACCAAACAGAACGATAGCACACAATAGAGACATCTAATTCTTTTTTCTTTTTTTAAAGCGTGTTGAATTTGACATTCAGCGTGGCCTCAAACACAGACAAGATCGTCTACAAACTTTATCAGTGAGCGGAAGCGTAAATCATTATCTGAAGAAAACAACAGATTGAATAAACAAAACAAAAAAAGCACACCATCTCCCCTCTCTCCTCCACCAACCCCCCCCCCTCCCACCAATTCCCACAAAATAACAACTGCACTAAAATGAACCAAACAAAACAAAATTAGCAAAAAAAGAAAAAAAAGAAGAAAAAAAAGCTACCCAAAATACGAAAAAGCAACCCCCTCCCCGTTACCCCTCCCCCCTCTCCCGAATTTCACCGGAAGAAATAAAACAAAACCCCAAACAGAAAGAGAGTAAAAAATACACCGCAATCCTTATTCGTCATCCTAAAATTATCGCCCCTTTGTCACGTGACCCTATGACGTCATACACACAGCATGAAACCGAAAGTACAGACAATGAGCAATCAAGAGCACGCGACAAGAGGGCACGCCTGTCTATTGTCTTTAGTCTGTGTGTGTGTGTTTAAAAAAATATCTTTTTTACCGCATGTTTTGACGTCATTAATTAGTGTGTGTGTGTGTGTGTGTGTGTGTGTGTGTGTGTGTGCGTGCGTGTGTATGTGTGTGTGTGTTTGAATATGTTGTGATCATTTAAAGAAAAAAACTTAAAAAAAAATTGTTCTATGACCCACAACATTATTTTGCCTTGAGAGTGACCGGAAGAACTAAATTCTGTCCACTACCCCCCTCCCCCCAAAAAACCCCCCACAAAACAACAACACCAAAACACCCCAACAACAACAAAAAAACAAAAGCAAAAAAAAACCATAAAAGAAAAATCCTCAGATTGCCTCAAAGAAAAGGGCAACAATAAACATAGAAACAAAGAAAGAAACAAACAAAACTTAGGCAGGTTTAAAGGCAAACACAGTATGATGTATATTTGTTGCTAAAATCATTTTAGAGCAGATACGCCCATCCACATCACACACAGACAGGCAGGCAGACAGTCAGACAAACAGACACACACACATACCCAGAGCCAGATAGACACACAGGCACAGACACACACACAGCCAGACAGCTAGACAGACAGACAGACAGACAGACAGACAGACAAACAAACGCATACACAGAGGCAAACACACACCACCACCAGACAGCTAGACAGACAAACAGACAGACATACATACACAAAAATGTCAAAGACACACACATACACACACATACACATACACACAGAAAACATCTTGCGCGCAGGTTAAATCCTGTTCCGCTTTTTGGAAGAGTAGGCCATTGTGTGCCCGTGGGAAAGGATGACAACATGCTCAAAACCCTCATACTCACGGGTACTGGATGTAAAAAAAAAAAGCACATGAGTGCTTATTCCATTATTCTCGAAGTAAAAGAATAAATAAAATAAATAAAAATGTTAAAGGATAAACACACACGCACGCACGCACACACGAACGCACGCACGCACACACACACACACACACACAAACACACACACACACACACAAACACACACACACACACAAACACACACACACACAAACACACACACACACACACACAAACACACACACACACAAACACACACACACACACACACACTTTTTGTGTACATTCCCAAACACACTATTGGCTATAATTACTGTCAAGTATTTCCCCAGTGGAAATTCTGTGCAAGAAATCCCCCCCCCCCATTTCTATCACTCTCTTTCTGTCTTTTCTCTTACTTTTTTTATCATCTCTCTTGCTTTTCTTTTCCTATCTTCCTAGCTCATTCTCTTACCTGCGTTTGAGCAAATCTCACAAATATTTTCTTGTGCTATCTTTTATTATACAACATGTCGCCTGTATTGTTTTGTTGTGGGGACCAGGCAGGATTATTGCACACGCTGGGATGGGCACAGGATGTCCGGGACATTCTGCAGTGTCCTTCGCCCATATGGCATGTTTTCCTGTGTATCATTTCTCTATTAAAGTATTGGTTATCCTTATTAACGGTCTTTTTGTGGTAATCTTGGGATGATAAATTAAGCGAAATGGCTGGTGTTATCAGTACTGCCTGACTTAATTGGCTTAAAAAGGAAGAAAACACACATACACATGCACGTGCGCACGCACGCACGCACGCACACACGCACACACGCACGCACACACACACACACAGCCAGACAGCTAGACAAACAGACGCACATACATACACAGAAGAATTAAAGTACTTTGTCAGTCAATTTTTTTCCATGTTGGCAGTATTGAACATTTTTATTTTTCTTCTTTTTTTAAAAACCATTCTTTTGATTTTGAGGATGAAGCGCTCAATTACATTTTACCCTGAGTGCGTGCAGTTTTTGTTTCTAAATATCATCCATTCCCACTGGCACATAATGGTCTACTCTTCCTAAAGGCGGAACAGGTTTTAACATTTGCGCAAGATGTTCTGCGTATGTTCACATACACTGAACCTTGGCTTAGAGTCTCATCCGAAGGAATTAGATGGTGTTAACTTGAAGTGAATGTTATTGTAACTGCAAAAAAATCGTTATAAGGTGATGACAGTCCTGGTATGGCCTTTGTGGTCAATGGGGCTATAAACAACTGGAAATGAAATGAAATAAACTGACTGACCAGTGCTTGGCATCTTGCCATTGTCAACTCCAGTCCCCTCCGGCAATGAGATTGCTGACTCCCTGGCAAAGGAGGGCACAAGGCAAGAACAGGTGGATGTACAGGTCTGTCCATTATTCTGAAGACAAGACCATCATCATCAAGGCCAAGCTACACAACAAGAGGATACAACAACATCATCCACACTACAACAGGGCAGACCTCTACTACCTGCTTATACTGAGGGAAAAGGATAAGCGTAATGGTGGCTTTTTTATTTTTTTTTATCCAGCCCCTCAGTCCGAATAAGTAATAAGTGTTGATGATGATCGTGGTGGTGAGAACAGAGATGACGACAACGACGACGAGGACGATGATGATGATGATGGCAATGACGACAATGGTGATGATAATAATTACGACGATGATGAGATGGAGAACAGGAATGATGAAGAAGAAGAAGAAGAAGAAGAAGAAGATGATAGTGATGATGATAATGATAAAGAAGAAGAAGATGATAATGACGAAGGCGACGACGATGGTGATGACGACGACGACAATGTAACGTTGTCGTTGCCGCGCTGCTGTTCTTGTGAAGAAAAAAGACAATAAGTCACAGGAAAGAACCCTACAAAAAAAGCAGAATGTCTTAAAACGAGAATCAAATGTTACACCGCTTCTCTTTGCTCAGCATGTAGACGTGTATGTGAAAGACGCTCCTTTCAGATCCAGCGCACACGTTAAATCCTGTTCCGCTTTTCGTCAGAGTAGGCCATTGTGTGCCGGTGGGAACAGAGGACATAATTGACAAAACCGCATACACACGGGGACTGGATGTAAAAAAAAAAGCACATAAGTGCTTGTTCCATTATTCTCGATATAAAAGAATAAAAAAAATTAAATCCTAAGTTGTGAATGTCTTCTCTTCATAACAAAATGATTATCTTGTCAGCGGAATGAAAGCACCTTTATATTATGTTTGAGGAGAGCAGTAGAGAGAGAGAAAGAGAAAAGCGAGAGAGAGAGAGAGAGAGAGAGAGAAGAGAGAGAGAAGAGAGAGAGAAAAGAGAGATGAAGGAAGGAAGGGATAAGGAGGAAAAGGGGTGTAGAGAGGAATATTAAAAAGAAATGCTATGTCTGTGTTTGTTTTTGTTTTTTTCTCTACAAGAAAACATCTTTTGCTGAAAGTCATGAAAGAGAGAAGTACTTTAAAGCAGAGGCTACAAACTGTTAACATTCTTAGAGCGACTGAACTTCAAGCGCGCTGATAAAATAGAATAAAATGAAATAGAATATAATAAATAAAAGGGAAACAAATTATAAGCCCTTTAGGATACGAGAGAAACACCTTTTGATGTGAAAACGACTTAAAAACAGGACAAAGAAAACTTTCTGCAGATCATCACGAGAGGAAGCTAATCAAATTCCAACATTGTATTGCATGGAACTTACAACTATCTACCCAGATGCATAATTATAAGGTCAAAGGCATTGCTATGCAAATGAACATAAGTCTAAGGAATGTGGCAAAAGGAACATGACGTACCACTTGTCATGTTTCCTCCAACAGGGCATATGTTCCATCCTACTGAAGTCGGGTTAGATGTGACGTCATTGACAATTATGCATATCCTCCTCGCACAGTTCACAGAAAAAAAGGCTGGTAAAGTTGTCAGTAGGGGGGCGTGGTAGGTGGGGTCCTATGTATGTTGGGGACGGGATAGCTCAGTGGTCGGAGCACTCGCTTTCCCCCAGCCAAGTTAAGCAGCGTCGAGCGTGGTTACCAGTTGGATGGGTGACCGTTTGTGCGCCTTGGCTTCAGTACAGTTCCCCCAGTTCACCCAGCTGTAAATGGGTACCTGTCCTCTTTAGGGTCAGGGAAGGTAAAGCAGCGAGGGAGAGGAGATGGGCGCCGCCCTCAATATGCTGGCCCTAGAGAAGTGAGGTCTCTGACGCCTCGCTCCCCTACGACCTTATAGGTTATGGGACTCCTTTACCTTTACCTTTTTTATGTATGTTGGCTCAAGGAGTTCAGCCACAGAGCAGGGCGACTGTGGTTGGGGACCCAACAGCCTCGGACAATGATTAGCCTCTGATTTGTATTTGCAAGATAAAGCGCTATATAAATTCCTTTTATCATTATTATTATTATTATTATGGTTATGATTATGATTATGATTATTATTATGAGTAGTAGTAGTAGTAGTAGTAGTATCATCATCATCATCATCATCATCATCATCATCATTATTATTAGTAGTAGTAGTAGTAGTAGTAGTAGCTCTAATGACTTTTTTTATACCCCAGAATGTGACATGACGAGCTTAGTTAGCATCAGGTATAGCTTGAGAGAAATCTCGGACTGAGCAGCGTCAGGGCATTGGGACAGAAATGTTGCGGAAGATGAGGCAGGAAAAGAAATACACAAGAGACATTCTTGACTAGTCAAAAAAACCACATCGAAGACTTGAAAACTTGTCGGAAGAAAATAAACTGAGCGAATTAGAATCATACTTGTTTGGCAGGAGGAAGGGAAAAGCTCAGTGGTCAGAGCACTTATTCTACCCAAGCAAATGTGGAGACTGGGATAAGCTATTGGGGACGGGATAGCCTAGTGGTTAGAACATTGCGCTCGCAATCTGACAACCCGGGTTCGATTCCCGTTCATGGAGGATATTTTACCCTGGAGTTAACATCAGTGCAGACTCCACTCTCCCCCAAAAGTCCTTCGGATGAGACTATAAACCGAGGCCCCGTGTGCGAACGCACGCAGAACATCTTGCGCACACGTTAAATCCTGTTCCGCTTTTCGTAAGAGTAGGCCATTGTGTGCCGGTGGGAACGGATGACAAAATTGACGAAACCGCATACACACGGGAAGTAGATGTAAAAAAAAAAGCACATACGTGCTTATTCCATTATCCTCGATATAAAAGAATAACATAAATAAAATTTTAAAAATAAAAATGTTAAGCAGCCTTGAGCGTGGTTACCAAGTAGATGGGTGACCGTTGGTTATGCCTTGGTTTCAGTACAGTTCAGTTCCCCTCTATTCCCCCCCCCCTTCCCCCCAAACACACACACAACTCCCAGTTCCCCCAGCTGTCAATGGCCTCTGGAGAAAGCTGAGGTCTCTGTCACCTTGCTCCCCAACGACCAAGCAGCCACCGGGAAAATCTCAACCCTGACCTTCTTTTTTTGGAACCAAAAAAAAAGAGAATCTGTATTTCAAGAAGTTGGGTTTTTCCCCTAAGCATGGGAAAACTAACTCCCCACCTACCAAGAACCTGTGTGTGGATAGGCGGAAGCTTGGTTAGTTATTTAAGTAGTTTGAAGAATGTGAAGAATCCCACAAGGTTGTTTTTTTTTTTTCCTTTTCATTTTTTGTCTCAGAGAGAGAGAAAAAAGCCTTTTCCCGGCTTTCTGGGGGGGGGGGGGGGGGGGGGGGGGGGGGGGGGGGGGGGGGGGGGGGGGGGGGGGGGGGGGGGGGGGGGGGGGGAAGGTGACAAACATGGAAATGGCGTATGTTCAATCCTTCTGAAGTACCGGTTAGGTGTGACGTCATTTAGAATGTTGACATTCCCCCACCCCTCTCTCTCCAAAGTTAATGGAAAATAACCTGACCACTATTCCGACAAACTTGTAGAGTTCATGCATGTAAGCTTTTCTGATAATAATAAAATAGATAGATAGGAAAAGAGGAGAGAGAGAAGAGAGAGAAAAGAGAAGAGAGAGAGAGAACAGCCCAGACCGACAACAGACGGGACAGACAGAGAGAAGAGAGAGCCCCCGAACCCCTTTAATGCAAAAAACTGAAAGGGGGGAAAAAAAAGGGCGGAAACGCAAAATTCCACTTTTGGTAAAAATGGGGAGCTCTAGTTTAGGAAAAAAATATCTTTAAAATTCCAAACCCCCTCCCCCCCCCCCTCCCCCCCAACCACCAAACCCAACGCCCCACAACGCACGCACAAAAACCACAAACACACTACAAAAACACTCTCTCCCAGACACACACATATAAAACGCCCTCTTTTTCAACACACCCACACACACACACACACACACACACACACACAACCCACACACACACCACACAAACATTTCTCTCCCTCCTCTCTCTCTCAAAAACCCCCCTTTTCGCTCACCCCCCTTCTCTCCCCCTACACACACCTTACTCTCCTCTCTCCCTCCCTCCTCCCCTCTCTCTCTCACCTCTCACTTTTCTCTCCCCTTCACACACCAGCCACCTCTCACTCCCCTCCTCTCTCTCTCCCCTCCCTCACGTACACTCTCTCTCCCCCCCCTCCTCGCACAAAACAACACACACCCCCCCCACCCTCTCCCCTTTAAAAACCCACACACTTACACACCACCCCAACACATACAAAAACACCACACACACACAAAACACACACACACACCCCAACACACACACCCCAAAAACACCCTCCTCTCTCTCTCTCTCTCTTTCTTTCTCCTCCACTCCCCCAAACCCCACACAAAAAAAAACAAAACACACACACACACACACACCCCCACACACCACAAACACACACACACACACACTCCCCCTCTCTCTTTTACTTCCCCCAAAAAATCCCCCCCTTTTCCCCGGCTGCTGTCTCCCCTCCCCCCCTCCTCTCTCTTTTACACACACACAAGCACGCTCTCTCTCTCACAAAAAAACTTTGCTCTTTCTCCCCCACACTCCCCCTCTCATTTCCCTCCTCCTCTCTTTTCTCTCTCAAACACCCCAACACACTCTCTCTCACTCCCCTCTCCTCTCTCTCTCTTCTCTCTCTCTCCACACAAACATGGGGATTATTCAGTAAACGTCACATTAAACCTAACTTCCCCGGGGGGATCGAACATGGGGCGTTTTTGGGGAAAAAAATTTGACAACCCTAACCACCCCTAACAATTTGTAATATTTTTCTAAATGTCTTTTTGGAATGCCCCGAAAAAATTTTCAAACACTTTGAAAGAAAGGAATTCGGCGATTCTTTGGAAAAAAAATAATTAAAATCTCGGGTAAATTATTCCGGTATTTTAAAATTAGTTTACCATTTTGGTTTTTTTTCCCAGGGTGTGTGGTGGGGTGTGTGTGTGTTTTGTGTGTGTTTTTGTTTGTGTTTTGTGTGTTGTTGTTTGTTTTTTTTTTTTGGTGGGGAATTATGTGTGTGTTTTTTGGGTTTTTTGTTGTTGTGTGTTTTTTTGTGGTTTGTGTGTGTGTGTTTCGAGTTTGTGTGGTCTTTGTGTGTCTATTTTTTTGTTTTTTGTGGTGTTTTATTTTTGTGTATTGTTTTGGCCGCACGCGCGTGTTGTGAGTCTCTGTGGTTTTTTTTGGGGCATTTTGTCTTGTTTTTTGTTCTGGGGTTTTTTTGGGGGTGTGTGTGTGTTGTTTTGGTGTTTTTGGCGGGGCGCGCGCGCATGCTGCAATGTGTGTTTTGTGTGTGTGCGATTTTGTGGGGGGTGTTGTGCGGGGTGTTAAAGGGTCCCGGGGCCGCCCGGGGGGCCGGTGCTGTTTGTGCGTGCGCCGCGCACATTCACACGCATTGCTTACATCTCTTTTTTTTTTTTTCAAATGCTCAAAACCTAAATAATGTGACAACAAAAAAAACCGCCCTCTTCTTTTACAAAGTCTTGACAAAATTTCCCTTTGGGGGTTTTAAAACGTGTAATAAAAGCACTTTAAAACCCAAAACCTCAAAAATAACAATCAGGGTTTTTTTGTTGTTTTTGAAAAAAGGGGATTCCTTTATGGGGGGAAAGGGTTTAGGGGAATTTTTTGTGGGGGGTGGGGGTGGGGGGGGGGGTGGTGGGGGTGGTGGGGGGGGGAGGGGGGGGGTTTGGTTGAAAAAGGGGTTTTTTTCCTTTTCCCCCTTTTCTTTTTTTATGTGGGGGTTTTTAACCATATAGGTATTCCTCTTGTAAGGGGCCCCTTTTTTTCTGTAAATGTGTGTTTTTTTTGTCTGTCTCTCGGTCTTTTTTTTTTTTTTGGGGTGCTTTTTTGTCTATTTGTCTGCCTTTGTCTGTCGGGCCCGTCTCTGTCTTTTCCCTGTCTGTCTGTGTCGTCTGTCTCTCTGTGCCCTGTCAAAATTCCTGCCCTCCGTGTCTGTTGTCTCTTTTCTCTTTTTTGCTTTTTTCTATTTGTCGGGACTGTCTTTTTTTTTTCCCCTTTTTTTTTGCTGTCTGTCTATTTTTTTCCCCTGTCTGTCTCTGTCTCTGACTCGCCTCTCTCATCCTCCTCAAAGCCGATAATGAAATTTTTTTAAAAAAAAAGGGAAATACTTACTGTGACTTTTGGATTTAAAGGATTCAACCCAAATCAATCAAATAAATCCCCCAACCAATCAATCAATCAATCAATCAATAAAATCAATCAATTCTCGTCGTTGCCTGCTGTCTTGTCTGTGTTTGCGGGGTCTGTCTGTCTGTCTGTTTTCCTTCTCTCCTCTCCTCCCCTCTCCCCTTTTTTTCGTGTGGGGGGTGTGCGTTCATACCCCTAAAATATGCGCAAAAAGTAAATGAATGGAGAGAGAGACAGAGGACAGAGATAACAAACAGGCCCCCAAAACGCACAAAAAGGCCCCGCCCCCGCACGCATTTTTCCAACGCACACACAGCACCACCCCACACACCAAACACAGCAAAAACCCTCACACAAAACCTTTCAGAAACACACACACACAAAACCACAACTCAACACCCCACACACACAAAAACACACAACAACACACACACACACACCACAAAAACCCCCCAAAAACACACACACACCCCATGAACAAAAACCCACAAAATAGCCGAGGCATACAAAAACGGGAAAGGACAGACAGACGGGGAGAGAAGAGGGACAGACAGACAACAGGGAGAGACAGACTGACAGACAGACAGGGAGAGACAGACACAGACAGACAGACAGGGAAAGAGGGGCCCGACAGAAAAGATAGGGAGAGACAGACGGACGGACAGACAGACAGGGAAGACAGATGACAGACAGACAAAACGGGGAAAACCCGGACAGCCCAGACAATAGGGAAAAGACAGAGGGACAGACGAAAACAGGGAAAAACGGGACGGACAGACAGACAGGGAAACAGACGGACGGGCCCAGACAGACGGGAGAGACAACAGACGCCCAGGGAAAAGAGAGACAGACGGACAGACAGACAGATAGGAAGACAAAACGAGAGCAGACAACAGGGAGAAAACAACGGACAGACAACAGACAGGGAAAAACAGACGGACAAAACAGACAGATAAGGAACAGACGGACAGACAGACAAAATGGGGAGAGACAGACAGACAGACAGATGGGGAAGAAAAGAGGGAAACGGGACAAACAGACGGGGAAACAACGGCCCAGAAAAAATGGGGAAAGACAGAGGGACAGACGGCAGATAGTAAAAAGACAAAGGGACAGACGACAACGGGGAGAGACAACGGACAGACAACAATGGGGAAAAGACAGACGGACAGACAGACAGATAGGAGAGACAAAGGGACAGACAGACAGATAGGGAGAACAGGGGGCGGGACAGGGAAGCGAAGGTCGAAAAATGTAATAAAATAACAGCTGTGGAAAAGAAACAATAGAAAAAAGGGGGTGGGGTTGGTGGGGGTTGGGGGGGGGGGGGGGTTTGGGGTTTCCAGAGACAATCACTCCCCGGGAATCAATAACCATTTTCCCCCAAAAATGACCCCTCATCTCAAAGAATAGCCCTTTAATTTCACGAGACGTTTTTTTACTTACGGGCTCAGTTTTGGTTAAATCACGGAACCAATGTTTTATACACATGCACACACACACACAAAAAACAAAACACAAACCAAAAAACAAACAACACACAAATATACAAAAACCACGCCCCGCACCCCACTACCATGACCTTAGGGTTTTTTTTGCAAAAAAGCCTTTCCTGTTTTAGTGGACGGGACGGGATGGGCTAAAGAGGTCGGAAACCCCGCTTTCCCCCCCACCCAAAGTTAAGAAACCCCGGGGCGGGTTCCCAAAATTTGGGAGGGTGACCGTTTGCCCCGTTTTGGGTTTTCAGACATTTCCCCAGTTCACCCACTGAAAAAGGAAAACCTGCCCCCCTTTGGGTCAAAAAAAGGAAAAAGAAACGAGGGAGAGGAATGGCCCCCCCCGGGGCCCCCCCCCCCAAATATGCGGCCCTAGGGGAAGTGGGGTCCTGACCCCTCGTTTTCCAAAAACGACCTTATGGGAAATGGGACTCCTTTCCCTTTTACCTTACCTATTTAGGGGGCAATAAATTTTTTTGCACAACACACACCACACCAAAAAATACAAAAAAACAAAAAAACCACCCAAAAAACCCACCACCCCCAAACCCCCAACCACCACCACCCACCCCCAAATTTTTTTTATTTATTCTTTCCCTTTTATTCGGGGGAAATTTGGATTAAGCACGTATGTCTTTTTTTGGTTTTAAAATCCAACCCCGGTGTAGGGCGGCATTTTTGTAAAAAACCCAACCACCACCAAACCCCCAACCCCTTTTAAACCTCCACCACCACCCCAAATCGAAAATTTCTATACTCCCCAACACCAAGCATCCAAAATTTTGCGCAAAACCCTTTAAATCCTTTTTCATTTTTCCGGAAGATAGGCCATTGTGGTCGGGGAAACAGAGACAAAATTTACAAAACCGCATACACACGGGAACTGGATGTAAAAAAAGCACATCAGTGCTTATTCCATTATCCTTGATATAAAACAATAAATAAATAAACAATCTATCTATCTATCTATCTGTCCCGTAGTCTGACGACCGTAGGGGCACCCTCAAAGACTCAGCAACCAGTTCCCTCCATTCTTCTCTCTGTTCTGCCTTTCTCAGGGTTTTGTTGAGTTCTAGGCCTGTCCATTCACTGATGTTATCCCCCCGCTCTTCCTTGGTCTGCCTCTTCTTCTTCCTCCTTGGACAGTGCCTTGCAAAACTGTCTTTGTAATTCCTTGGGATCTTGTGACATGCCTACCACTTAAGTTTACGCTTTTTCCGATCGTTAGAAGGTTCTCATGGGGTCCAATGGTTTGCTGGATTCTGTTATGCACGCTTTCGTTGCTTATGTGGTCTTTGTAGGAGATGCCAAGGAGTCTCCGAAAGCATTCACTCCACTGCCTGTACTCTTCTCTCCAAATCTGCAGTCAGGGTCCATGTTTCACAGGCATACAAAATATGGATATGAAAAGGGAGCGCATTAGTTGATCTTGGAGTAAGTGAGATATTCTTATCTCTCCAGATGGTGTTTTGTTTTGAAAAAGCTGTTTATTGTCTGTGCAGTCCTGCATACTATTCTGGCTTGGATCCCTGGTCGGATACAATGGTTTCCCGGGGTACTTGAAGCCTTTGAACTGTTTCCAGTTCTGGTCATTAACCTGATATCAGTGCTAATGCCGTTGGTGTTATTAGTCATCAGTTTGGTCTTCTCTGCACTGATTTCATGCCGTATGTTTTGGAGGCCTTACCCAAGTGTTCTGTTAGGCTGGCAAGCTCTTTTTCTGATCCTGCTTTTCCCATCAATGTCATCTGCGAGCGGAGGTTGTGATCGTTCTGCCACCAATGCTGACTGATCCTTCATGATGTTCCAGTGCATCAGCCATGATTCTCTCAAGGAAGATGTTGAAAAGGGTGGGTGAGAGTAGACAGCCCTGCCTTACTCCAACTGTTGTTCGAAACCATTCCCCAAATGTTGTTGTTGTAGTACACTGCACTGGGTGGCCTCGCTGTACAGCTGTTTGATGACTCTGATCAGGTTTGCATTGATGCTGTACAAGTTCATGGTTGCCACAAAGCTGCATGCACACACCGTCAAATGCCTTCTTAAAATCGATAATACGTGGTATAGGTCTTGTTGATGTTGAAGGTACCGCTCAATAGTATTCTGAGGTTGAATATCTGTTCTGTTGTGCTGCGCCCTGCTCTGAAACTGCTTGTTCCTCAGCAAGGGATGGTTCTGCTTGTGGCTTCAGTCTATTCAATTATTATCTGCAGCATGACCTTGCTTGGGTGACATATGAGGCTGATTGTGCGGTAATTATGGCATTTGTTGTAGATTTCCTTTCTTGGGGAGGGTGATGATGAGTGACTGCGTCCATGGTGTTGGCATTTTCCTGTCTGCCAGATCTTGTTGCAGATTCTTAGTAGGGCGCTGATCATGGCTTCCCCTCCAGCTTGGACCAACTCAGCTGGAATGTTGTCAGCCCTGCTGACTTCCCTTTTTCAGCGATCTGACTGCTGTTTCCCACTTCTTCTCGGAGGATAGGGTGACTGGTCTGTGTCTTTGCTTTCGGGTACATTAAGGACTTCGGGATCTCCTGCGGTTCTATAGTTATACAGGTCGAGCAGTATTCTGTCCATCTGTTCAGAATATCCTGGTCGTCAGTGAGACACTTCCATTTTTTTTCTTGGATTGTTAAAACCTTTTCTCTGTTTGTGCTAGTCAGGTTTTCACCAGCTGATATCTTTTTGCTATGTTTTTCTTGATGTTCTTTCAATGTCTTGCACTGTTCACCGATCCATTTCTCTTTTGCCTCGTCTGGACTTCCGTTTTTTTTTGTTATGCCCTATATTGTTTGCTCTTTCTTTTGTTTCATTTTTCTTTTTTTCAACTCTTAGCTTGTCGCTAGTTGTAGGATGTTAGGTTGACCCATGTTTTTGATGGTCGGCGTTTGCCAGAAGTCGTTTGCTGTTTCAGTCACTGCTGTATTGAAACTATTCGTCAGTGTGTCTATGTCTGAGTCAAAACAGTGAGTGCTCAAATTTACCATCCTTGCTTGAAAATTTCTAATACTTGGGTCCTTCAGCTTCTCGAGGTAAATTTGATCCTGATGTTTTTTCGTTTGGATTTTCTTTAGACGTAGTCGGAAAGTCATCATCACAAGATCATGATCACTCCCTATGTCTGCTCTGGAAAACTTCGTTTTCTGTGCGATTTTTTTACGCTAATGAAACCGTTTTTTTCACCATGATGTTCTATTTGGTTGTGGTGTTCTTCCATTTGGGCTTGCCCTGTCCATTTTTGGATTTTTTTGTTGGGCAAGTGTATTCAAAAGTGGAGGTGGTTGTTTACGGCAAACTCCAGGATCTCAAGCCTCTTTATTTGATTGGTTATTACAATGTGGCCCAAACGCCCTCCGTCTTTCCATCTTCTTTCTTACCTTGGGGTTTCCAGTCGCCTTGCACACGGGATGTCTTTCCCTTGGTGATTTGATTCAGACCTCTTGTAGCTGGGCATAAAATTCTTCTACGGGTTCATCTTTTGCAGTCTGATGTAGGGGCGTATGCCTGTACTATATTAGTTAAGGGGGGTTTCTCTCAGGCGGATGGTATAGTCCCGCTGGACACAGGCTGACGCTCATGACGGTGTCACGGTGTCTTTGTGGGAAAGAGGAACCCACGCCGTGTTCTGTTTATCTGTTTTCCACTGTGTTAATTTGTGGTCTTCCTGGTCGTTGTTTCTCCCATGTTTTTCCACCTGACTTCGCAGAGCCCCCAAAGGGTGTGCCAATGATATCTGGACCTCTATGTGGGCAGTTTTCCACTTTGCCTGCAGTCTTAGTGTCCGTTTCATTCCATGTGCCAATGTGGTTTTTGTGCTGGCAGATTTGCTGCGTTTACATCGTAGCATACTTTTGACATCTGGCCCGATGAGCAACAGAAGGCGCGGTCCTTGGTAACCCGGGCGACGACCGATCCGGTATGGAGATTCTGGCTGTCTTTGTCATTGGTGTATCTTGGGCAAATCAAACCAGGTTTGATTTGCCCAAGATACACCAAAAAATAAACAATACAAAAACAAAAACCTACAAAAACGACACACAACTCATTTTCGCAGTGAAGGACAGTCAATCCACAAAATTTGCGCAAACCAGGACCGAAAATTTTGTACTGACCTTGAAAACGAAATTTGTAACGAATGTATGTGAAAAAAGGTTTACCGACACGAAACATGGAAGGACAGCTGAAGAGACGTTCCATTATTAAAATTTGGGAAGCTTCACAATCCCCACTCTATAGATGATGGTATCCGGATAGTGTGCAGAGAAAAAAAACGTGGAGAGGATTATTTATACATGAACGAAGTGAAGACACTTGGTGGGAAGATTGGTTTAGTTGAGGATGATGCGTACATTGATACATAATACATATAAAATACATACAGCATGCATGATACAACATACATACTACATACATCATACATAATTCTAGTGAGTGCAAGTACTTGATGAAGTGTGTGTGTGGGTAGGTGTTGTGTGTGTAGAGTGGGTGGTGGGGAAAGGGGGGTAGGTTAAAGGTAGGAGTTTGGGTGTGGGGTGGGGTAGGTGGGTTTGGGGTGTAGGTGGTGTTGTTGTAGAGATGGTGGGTGGGGTAGGTGGGTAGGTTAGGTATGGAGTTTGGGTGTGGGGTGGGGTAGGTGGGTAGGTGTGTAGGTGTGTGTGTGTGAGTGTGTGTGTGCGCACGTGCGTGTGAATCTCGGAAACACTCCTTTCCCTTCTCTCCCCGCCCCTCTTTCCCTCTCCACCTGTAATCTTGGAATCTCCCACTTCCACCCTCCACCCTCCCCCCCCCCTGTATTTCTTTTTAACCTTTTTTTTTTCATTTTCCAACACATCGTACAACATGTCAGAGCTGGAATCAGTATGGCCGAGCAAAAGATGATTCATTACACCAACATGTTGAAAGACAGAGGCATACCTAGATATCTCAACATCAAAATCGTCCAAACACTACTCTGGCCTGTTATTGCTGTATGGGTCAGAAGCCTGGACACTACGAACACTGGACACAGACAAACTAGGCGCCTAAATGTGGTTCTATAAGCGACTTTTAAGAGTCAGATGGTCAGACAGAAGAACAAAAGAAAGCATTCTTGTTGAACTCTCAGTGCAAAGACAAAATGTTGGCTGAAACTGATATCAGCACAGACTGAGATATGATGGTCACGAAAACAGTAAACACACAGACAAATTAATCTGATGACGACAGTTAGTTCTCTAAGGTAAGGTTGAGGGCAGAAGAAAAAAAGAGGCAGACCACCACCACCAGCATCCTACATTGTCAACATCACTGAGATCAGTGGTCTGGGAGTAGGGCTACAGAAGATTTTATTTTTTAATTTGTTTTATTTTATTCTTTTATATCGAGGATAATGGAATAAGCACGTATGTGCTTTTCTTACATCTAGTCCCCGTGTGTATGCGGTTTTGTGAATTCTGTCATCTGTTCCCACCGGCACACAATGACCTACTCTTACGAAAAGTGGAACAGGATTTAACGTGTGCGCAAAATGTTCCGCGTGCGTTCGCACACGGGGCCTCGGTCTCATCCGAAGGACTTTTGCGGAGAGTGGTGTCTGCACTGATGTTAACTCCAGGGGAAAATATCAAACAGGAATCGAACCCGGGTCGTCAGATTGCGAGCGCAATGTTCTAACTACTAGGCTATCCCGTCCCGTCGTAGAACTCAGCAGAGACAGAATATTCCCTGTGGGGATGCCGGGGGCCCTGTCAGTATAAATCAGCATCCCCACCTTCAAGAAATTCAGTGCTTGGAATTCCCTCTTTTCTATCCCTCTCTTTGTTTCTGCCTTGTTCATTTTTCTCCTTGTCACCACCACCTACTCAATCTATTTTCTGCCTTCTCGGTCCATTCTCCTGCCTCTTTTTTTTTAAATACTTTTTTTTTAACCCAGAAAGACTTTAAAGATATTTCTCTTCCAAGCCGAAGTCGGACGCGCTGGGCCTGACTTGTCAGGCGCTTAACGGCAGCGCCACGCGCTTTCGCTCATAATTAGGACAGATAACAATAGCTGCTGTCTGAGCATTTGTCCATGACAACGAAGAAGAAGAGGAAGAAGAAGAAGAAGAAGAAGAAGAAGAGATAGAAGAAGAAGAAGAAGAAGAAGAAGCAGAGACAGAGAAGGATGGCGAACCCGGGTGACATTGCGTGAAGCTCCTACCGACGACAGCGGCGATAGAGACAGGTGACAGGTGACAGGTGACAAGTGACAGGTGACAAGTGACAGGTAGGTTATTGTCCAGTCTATATTTTATTACGACCTGTCTGATGTGATGAGATCAACGTGCTATTTCCAAACAGACAACGAACATATAGGTATTGTATTTCGATTCTTTTCTAGTATTGCTGGTTTTGAAAGTACTTGGCATACTTTTTTTAAACTCTGGTATGTCATTGTCTTCTTTATGTTGTTGTTGTTGTTGTTGTTGTGGGTCTGTGGCCTAGAAGGTAACGCACCTGCCTTAAAAAGCGAGGAGAAATAGTTTCGTGTTTTGTAATCATCGTCGCCGTTATTGTCGTTGTTGCTGCTCTGTATGTTTGTCTGTTTGTCTGTCTGCCTCTGTGTGTGTGTGTGTGTTTTTTTCTCTCTCTCTACCTCCTATCTTATCTATCTATCTATCTATCTATCTATCTATCTATCTATCTATCTATCTATCTATCTATCTATATCTATCTATCTATCTATCTATCTATCTATCTATCTGTCTGTCTGGTCTGTTTGTCTGTCTGTCTGTCTGGTTGTCTATCTATCTATCTATCTATCTATCTATCTATCTATCTATCTATCTATCTATCTATCTGTCTGTCTGTCTGTCTGTCTGTCTATCTATCTATCTATCTATCTATCTATCTATCTATCTGTCTGCCTGCCAGTCTGTCTCTGTATCTGTCTCTCTGTCTCTCTGTCTCTCTGTCTGTCTGTCTCTCTGTCTGTCTGTCTGTCTGACTGTCCCATCTATCTATCTACCTACCTACATACCTTTCTCTCTATCTCTCTATCTATCAGTCTGTCAGTCTGTCTGTTTGTCTGTCAGTCTGTCTCTCTGTCTCTCTCCACTCTATCCTCTCCCTCTCTCTATCCCCTCCCCTCCACCCTCTCCACCCCCCCTCTCTCTCTCTCTTCACAACTGATCGATCTGTCTGTCTGTCTCTTCTTCAGTCTATCCTTCTCTTTTCCAACTTTCTTCTTCACCATCCCAAACCTGTTACTGTCATCACAAAACTTAACTGGCAACGCAAAAGTGACAGTAGAAGTAAACAGAGTAATTAGCAGTGAGAATTTCCCACTTGAAATATGAAGAGAATGTTGTCATCATCAGCAGCAGCAGCATCAGCATCAGCGGCAGCAGCAAAAACAGAGGTAGGTAGAGTGGGGACAGTACAGGTTTCTAAGTTTTTCACACCTTGTTACCTGTCAAAAACACACACACACACCTTGAACAAGTTTCCACTGTTAATAAGAAGGTGCGCTCTCTCTCTCCCCTCTCTCTCTCTCTCTTCTCTCTCTCTCTCTCTCTTTACTTTCTGCTAGTGTGTTATAGTGTGGGGTTGATGTGTGTTGTGTGTGTTGTGTGTGTGTGTGGTGTGCTCGCGCGTGCACCAAACGTGCCATTGTGTGGAGTCAAATTTAAACTAAGAATTAAACGTTTTTTCCAAAATAAGTGCATTGAACACGCAATGCATTTTTTGGTGTGGGGTGTGTGTGTGTGTTTTTTGTGTGTGTGTATGTTGTGGTGTAGTGTGGTGTGAGTGGTGTTTTGTAGTGTGTGTGTGTGTGTTTATGTGTGTTCAGCAATGTGTATGCGATCGTGTGCGTACAAATGTATGTAGTTGCCAACGTGTTTGTATGTGTGCCGTGCGTGCATGTGCATGCGTGTGTAAGTATGTGCTTGCGTGTGCGCGCGCGTACGTTGTGCGTGCGTGTGTGCACGCGTATATAATATTATATATATAAAATATATATAAATATATATATATATAATATATATATAATTTTTTTTTTTGGTGTGGTGTGGGTGTGTGTGTGTGTGTTTGTGTACTTGCTTGTTTGCTTACTTGTGTCAAAGTCAAAGTCAAAGTCAAACTTTTATTTCCAGATGGTACAGTGAATAAGCAAAATACTTGCGTTTTTTCGTCAAGCCATCAAAGAAAGGAAAAACAACAACAACAACAACAACAACTGTGTGTATGTGTGTGTGTGCGCGCGCGCGCACGCGCTACATACTTGCAAGTGAGCTTCAAAACACATTTATTTCAAATCTAAGACTTCCCTCTCTTGTTTCATCTCATTTCTGTCCTTACCCTCAACAGCCGAACCCCCCACCACCCTGCCAAAGTGCACAATCTCTGTGTGCATGCGTGCGTGCGTGCGTGTGTGTGTGTGTGTGTGTGTTACTGTGGTGTGTGTGTGTGTGTGTGTGTACTGTGTGTGTGTATGTGTGTGTGTGTGGTGTGTGTGCGTGTTTGTATACATTTGAATTTAAAAAAAACGTTAAATGAAAACTTGTTGCATGTGTTAGAGTAGATAATGCAAGCGCTTTGATTTGTTTTTGCAACATATAGCGCTATATAATTCCATTTATCATCATCATCATCATCATCACACACCACCACCACCCACCACCACCACCACCACCACCACCACCACCACCACCACCACCACCACTACCATCATCATCATCATCATCATCATCATCATCATCATCATCATCATCATTAAGTGAATCTCCATTATGTAATTACGGCCACTAAAGCTTAACGTGCTTTTTGCGCATCAGTGCAAACACACATACATACACATATCTCACATACTTTTAATACCTCACCTCAAACACAAAACAAACATACAACACACACACAACACACACACACACACACCACACACCCCACACACACACACACAAAACACACACCAAAACACACACACACACACACACACAACCCCCCCGCAACACACACACACACACACACACACAACCCCGCCCCCAACACACACACACACACACACACACACACACAACACACACACACACACCCACACACACACACACACACACACACACGAAACGCAAGGTGTGAAATAAGGCAGTCAAAAAATTCAGTGAAACTCCGATTCTACCTGTCACAACAAAACAGAAGGCTTGGGAACATCTCCCCACTCACTCCCCCAACCCTTCTCCCCCCCCCCCCCCCCAAAAAAAAAAAAATCCGCAAACATCAACAACAAAGAAACAAACCCAAAAAAAACAAAGAAAAAATCCCTAAGTACCCTCCCCCCCCCCCCCCCCCCCCCCAAAACAAACCTTTAGCTATTGCCATAATGAAGATTCCTGTTGAAAGAGTAAGGGGAATGAAAAAACAGAACTAGATCTACATGCAACTCACACCTTGGAGAGAAGAGTAGGAGGGTGTGGGGGGGGGGTTGGGGTAGGGGGTGGGGGGGGTGGGGCTGGTTGTGGAGAGGGTGGAGGGTGGGAGGGGGGGTTAAGACGAGAGGGGAGATAGAAATAATAAAAGGGAGGGAAAGAGAGGAGATAGAGAGAGGAGAGAGAGAGGAAAGGGAGGAGGGAGAGAGAGAATGAGGAGAGAGGAAGTGGGTGGGGGATGGTTGTGGAGAGAGAATGATTTTGTGTGTGTGTGTGTGTGTGTGTATTTTGGCCTGCGTGCGTGCGGGGAGTGCGTGCCAATCAAGTCAAGTCAAGTCAAGTCTAGTCAAATTTTTATTTCCCGATGGTACATTGAAAAGCAATGCTTTTGTTATTTTTCATCACGCGGGGTGTGCGTGCGCGCGGGGCGTGCATGCATGCGTGCGTGTGCGTACTTGCTGCATGCGTGTCAGCATGCGTGCGTGTGCGACTTGCATGCATGCGTTTTGTGGGGTGTGTGTGTTTTGTGCGTGTTGCTGCTGCGTGCGTTTGTGTGTACAATGCAATGCGTATTTGGCTGTAACTGTGGGCAGATGCAGGCAGGTAGCGAGAAGGGAAGGAAGCCTCCCCCTACTGAAGTGTGTGGCTTTCAATTTCAAAAGACAAGAATGTTAATTACCTCAAGAGGCTGCTAGCTAGCTGTCTGGTGGCTATACCTCCTTCCTTGCCTTAACTTTCCTTTCCTTTCCTTTCTTTTCTTTTCTTTCCTGTTTCAACCAGCGTGTACAGTTTTGGAATGGTTCCCTCGTTAGGAATTTTGCTTCTGGATAATTTTGATTTTGTGTCTGTGTGTGATGGTGTTAGGATGGTCTCGTGTTAGGAATATCTTGTGTGTGAGATTAATGTTCCTATTGATAATCCTATGTTGGAAATGTCCTGTGTTGGAAATGTCATGTGTTAGAAACGTCCTGTGTTGGAAATGTCCTGTGTTAGAAATATACGATGTTAGAAATATCCTGTGTTGGAAATGTCTTTACTGTGTTGGAAATGTACCGTGTTGGAAATGTCCTGTTTTGGAAATGTCCTGTGTTAAAAAATAATGTGTTGGAAATGTCCGGTATCAAAATAATACACTGTGATAAATGTCCTGGAAAAAAGAACTGAATGAAAAATGTCCTGTGTCAAAAATATATTCTGTGTTGGAAATGTCCTGTGTAAAAATATACGGTGTTAGAAATGTCCTGTGTTAAAAATATACGGTGTTAGAAATGTCCTGTGTTAAAAATATACTGTGTTAGAAATGTCCTGTGCTGGAAATGTCTATACTGTGTTGGAAATGTACCGTGTTGGAAATGTACCGTGTTGGAAATGTCTTGTGTT
>CM054143.1:46324627-46332127 GCA_028751875.1 Rapana venosa
ATTCACACAGGGACTGGATGTAAAAATATCCTCAGTGCTTATTTCCATTATCCTCGAATATATAATAAATTAATTACAAACAAGAAACACAAAACGACCCCACATCCGTCCGACCCCCCCCCCACCCCCCCAAAAACCCACCAACCTCCACACATATAACCCGTCCAAGATCAATTCAAATAATACAAAGAAAAACACACACAACAGATGCCACCCCACCCCGAACCCCACTAAAATCCTCTCCTCTTCCTTACCTACCCCCCTCCTCCTTGTTTCTCTCTCCTTCCTGTCCTTAGTCTCTCTTTTCTTCCAGTGTCACAGCGTGACAGACGCAAGAGGTAAATAATAATCACACCTACCAAGACAAACTGCACAAGTATCTATGATTGCGTCAAAGCCTGTGACTCATTCACAATAAGTCCCTTGACAATATGGGCAGATTCTTGCAATGAAGAAAGCAGTACCATGCAGGCTCCCCAAGCTGCAGTGGGCCAACACAACACCATTTTTAAACTTTTAACCACTTTTCCTTTCCGACTGTTTCCAATTATTATATGACTCTAATATTCATACCGCACGTACTAAGGCATCCACAGAAATAAAATAAAAAAGCCACCACGTTTTGTGAAAGACTAGCCTTTGACTGAAAACTCGTGTGATTTTGAACAAATTTGGTAGGTTTGATTATTTTTTGTTGTTGAGTTTTCAGCAAACACTGTAGGCTACTCCCTCGGTCCTTTGTCGTCTGCTAGCTTCTTAAACAGCAATATGCATGCGCGGGGTCAACACTGTAGGAGCACAAGCAGTCCTCATTTGATGATCATGTCCAACTTTCTCGTGACTACCTGGTACTGCTCTATGTCCTCAATACCCCACCCCCCCCCCCCCCCCCAAACAAAAGCATAGTGCATTTTTTCATACTTTAAAAAAAAGTGAAAATAACCAGCAAACTACCTGGTATTGCTCTATGTCCTCAATCCCCAAAAACAAAAGCATAGTGTATTTTTTCATACTTAAAAAACACCCAAACCTGTGAAAATCACCAGCAATGTTTCTGACTAGCACTCTATTATATACAAGGTACTACATGACCCTCAAGCTAACACAGGAGTGTGGCCTGTAGAGCTTCTTGGCCACTTGGGGTGGGCCAGGTCCTCTGTCTCTCTTTCAGAATGCCTGGCGCGAGGGAAAGGGCACTGCTCTAATGTGGCCTATGCGGAGTTTCGTGTACATGTTTACGGTAGTCTGGGCAGTTGTGGCCTGTCCCGAGTCTATACAGACCCGCTCCTTTCGCGTCGACAAGTGATATTATGAATCTTATTTTGATGACATCTCCCCCCCCCCCCCCCACTACCTCCATCTCCCCCTTCAGAATCCTTCGGATGAAAACTATAAACCGAGGCCCCGTGTGCGAACACATGCAGAACAACTTGCGCACACGTTAAATCCTGTTCCGCTTTTCGAAAGAGTAGGCCATTGGTGGTCACCATCATCATCATCATCATCATCATCATCATCATCATCATCATCATCATCATCAATGTAATTTCATAGCACTGAACCTTGTAGAACAAACAAATCAAAGCGCTTAATAGTAATAAATGTAATAATTGATAATAATAACAATAAATAATAATAATGATAAGAATCATCATCATCATCATCAGCAGCAGCAGCAGCAGCAATGTAATTTCTATAGCCCTGAATCATTGTAGAACAAACAAATCCAAATGCTTGCATTCAATTCAAATCATTCACGCGCATGCCACCATTCACCAATAAGGTTAACAGATTTTAGGGATGCTTCATGCCATGTCCAATACCTACTCTCCCGCCTGTTTTAATGTGTAACATTTGATCACACGAACGGAACTTGGTGACGGAAAAGATGCCAACACCTTCAACACCATCATTGTTCTGCATGAACGCATGCAGAACATCTTGCGCACACGTTAAGTCCTGTTCCGCTTTTTTCGAAAGAGTAAACCATTTGTGCCGGTGGGAACAGTGGCAAAAATTTACAAAACCGCATACACACGGGACTGATGTAAAAAAAAAAAAAGGCACATGAGTGCTTAATTCCATTAACCTCGATATAAAAAAAGTCATCTGAGCGCTTTGATTTGTTGCTTTAAAAAAGAAAATTCAGCGCTATAATAAATCCATACATTATTATTATTATTATTATTATAATATTATTAATCTTCCCTCCTCCCCTCCTCCTCATCATCATAATCATCAACAAAATCAAACCCACCTCAATCAAAATCTCGTCCGCGTCATCATCAATCAAACATCAACACCATCATCGTCGTCACCATCAAACAACATCATCACCATCATCGGTCGTCCACCATCATCATCATCATCACCATCATCATCGACGCCATCACGTCACCGTCCTCCTCTTCCTCACCTGCGCCACCACCACCACCACCACCACCACCGCCACCACCACCACCGCCACCACCACCACCGCCACCACCACCACCGCCACCACCACCACCGCTAGCACCATCCTCCTCCTCCTTCTCCTCGTCGTCGTCGTCGTCGTCGTCGTCCTCCCCTCCTCTTCATCATGATCATCACAATCCTCCTTCTCCTCATCATCCTCACCATCCTCCTCCTCTCCCTCACCATCACCATTACCACCACCATCATCATCTTCAATATCATCACCACCACCACCACCCTCCTACTCCTCCTCCGCCTCACCACCCTCCTCCTCCTCCTCCTCCTCCTCCTCCTCCTCCTCCTCCTCCTCATCATCATCATCATCATCATCATCAGCAGTCCTTTGATCTTGATGGTGGACACGAGGGACACCTTGGTCAACAGTTTTCTCCAGGCTGGTCTGTCTTCAACTTTCTCCACAGTAGTGTTGCCAGGTCACGGTTGGGCCATTCTTTGAAATTAACTATCCAATAATATCAAAGAAAATGTGTAAACATGTGCTTAAACAACATCGTATTTTTCCATCTCAAAAACATGCTTGTACTGATTGTATAATAGCCTGCTGCATTACCAACATGCTAATCAAGCCTTGAGAATTTTGTACTGCTTAGACTACAAGCTTCAATGGTGTATTTCTACCCCCAAACATGTATTTTTCGTGTGTGTGTGTGTGTGTGTGTGTGCGTGTTTGTGTGCGTGTGTGTGTGTGTGTGTGTGTGTGTGTGCGTGTTTGTGTGCGTGCGTGTTTGTGTGTGTGTGTGTGTGTGTGTAGATGAGAGAGAGAGAGGTGTGTGTGTGTAGATGAGAGATGTAGATGAGAGAGGTGTGTGTGTGTATGTTCATAACAGGACCTCGGTTTGTAGTCTTATGCATTTGAAAGATCCGCATACATAATTATAATCAATATTTTTCTTCATCAAACACTCAGAGAGCTACTATTATTGTCTGTCATGTGAGCGAAAACGCGTTGCACTGCCGTTAAGCGCCTGACAAGTCAGGCCCAGCACATCCGACTTCGGCGTGGGAGAGAAATGTTACCTTTTAAGTCTTTCTGGAAAAAAAGGTAGGAGAATGGACCAAAAAGGCAGAAAATAGACACAAAAGGTGACAGGAAGTAAAAAATGAAGAAGGGCAGAAACAAAGAGAAGGATAGAAAAGAGGGAATTCGTAGCACAGAATTTCCAAAAGGTGGGGATGCTATACTCATACTGATAGGCCCTCCAGCATGCACTACGGCGGGGAGAATCAATATTAACCCCCGTAAAACCAAGAAAGAAAGAAAGAAAGAAACAGACGGGACAGCCTGGTTGGTTAGAGCGTTGCGCATTGCGCTTGTGATCTGCTGACCTGGGTTCGAATCTCGTTCAAGGGGATATTTTCCCCTGGAGTTAACATCAGTGCAGACTCCATTCCTCTCCAAAGTCCTTCAGATGAGACTATAAACCGAGCCCCCGTGTGCGAACGCACGCAGAACATATTGCTCACACGTTAAAACCTATACCGCTTTTCGGAAGTGTAGGCCATTGTGTACTGGTGGGAACGGATGACAAAATTTACAAAACTGCGTACACACGGGGACTGGACGTAAAAAAGGACACGAAGTGCTTATTCCATTATCATGGAAATAAAAGAAAGAAAGAATGAATACATAAATGAATGAATATTAACCCCATACAACAAACACAGAAACAAAACAAACAGAAGATCTAAACAAACATAATCATGTTACCTGGTCACTGATGATTTCTACACTGGCCAGATCAAAAACATTTAATGAAAAGTGTAGTCTTCAGTTCAACATTGAACAGATTCTCCAACCAGAAAGTTCATTCCTAGCTCACACTTGATCTCCCCTAGCAGTGTCTCGACAGAATGATGACAAAACATTCTAAACACACACTCCAAACCAACCTCCTACTGAACTAGGCTAACTGGCTCCTTGTAGTGGTTGTATGGACACACAGATAGTATTGTGGCTGTCCAATTCCATTACGCAGATAATTTTAGTTAAAAGTAATTCCTCTTGCACAGTGATACTATACACCATAACGATTATTTTTTAGAAAGGAAAACACGATCACAGGATCCTGTATTAGGCGCAGTGATCGATAATCTATTTCAAATCATTGCCATTTTGACTCTGTGGGTACATGTATGCATTGGGTGTTCGTCAGTTGACCTTTCTCCTTCCATTGTACTCATTTTTAGACTGTGTGTGTGTGTGTGTGCATCATGTAGGGGTCACGGCCATTGACAATTCTGAGGTGGAGAAAAGGAAGAGAGGGAGTGGGGGAGGGGGAAGGGGTGGATGTGGTGGTGGTGGTGGTATGTGTGTGTGTGTGTGTGTGTGAGTGTGTGTGAGTGTGTGTGTGTGTTGGGGTGGTGGTGGTGGTGGTGGTGGTGTGTGTGTGTGTGTGTGTGTCAGTGTGTGTGTGTGGTGGTGGTGGTGGTGGTGGTGGTGTGTGTGTGTGTGTGTGTGTGTGAGTGTGTGTGGTGGTGGTGGTGGTGGTGGGTGTGTGTGTGTGTGTGTGTGTGTGTGTGTGTGTGTGTGGTTGGGGGTGTGTGTTGGGGGGGATGGTGTGTGTGTGTGTGTGTGTGTGTGTGTGTGTGTGTGTGTGTGTGTGTGTGTGTGTGAAAAAGTCAAAAGGATCTTTATTGAGGTAAAAGATTTAAATTTACACAACTTTTCTTTTCATCCTGCTTCCCCCCCCCCCCCCCCTTCCGTTTTTTTTCCCTCATCCTCTGTGTGTGTGTGTGTGTGTGTGTGTGTGTGGTTTAAAAAAAACAGTTTTAGTCTTTTATATCGAGGATAATGGAATAAGCATTTATGTCTTCACTTGTACACCCCTTCTCGTTCTCACCGCTCTGCTGCAGATACCTTGTCCTTACGAATACCTAGCTTCAACCAATCCACCATCGGCCGTCGCTCTTTCTCAATTTCTGGTCCATTGATGTGGAATGATCTCCCCTCTCTCTCCGCCAAAAGCCTTCTTATGACACTTTAAAATCCAGTCTCAAGACATATTTATTTCAAACCTAAGATTTTCCTCTCCTGCTTCATCTCATAGTTTTTTCCTGCCTTCAACAGCCAAGATTCTATTGCCCTGCCAGGGTGTGTAACCTCTGTGTGTGTGTGTGTGTGTGTGTGTGGTATACAACATTTTGGTTTTTGTGTTACTTATTTTTCTCACTAAAATACTAAGCAGCTAGCTCGGCAACCCCCCTTCATGTATGGGCTAATGGCCTTTTTGTGAATAAATCTTTCGAGTTGAGTTTCGAGTTTTCTCTCTCTCTCTCTCTCTCTCTCTCACACACACACACACACACACACACTCACACACACGCACGCACACACAGAGTTGGGTTTTCATTGTTTTTCTTTACAGCCTTTGGCGTGGAGGCGGGACAGAACTCACTGAGCACAATCTGTTTTCAATCCAAAACCACCACAATAAAAATCAGTTCCAAAAAATATGACTTAAGAAACCAAGATATGAGAAGGAGAGAGAGAGAGAGAGAGAGAGAGAGAGTCCCCAAGGCTTTATTTTTGATCGTTGCATTTTATGGAGTGGGGTTGTTTTGTGTTTTTTTTATCTGGTTGTCAAACTGGGGTGGGTGTTTGATGTTGTTGTTGTTGTTGTTTGTTGTTGTTTCATGCTTATTTTTCTTTCCAATTTTTCATTTTCTTTGTTTCTTTCTTTTTTTAGTTTTTCTTTCTTATTTTCTCTCCTTTTCCGTTTATTCTCCCCTGTCAGCGTTCCCCCCCCCCCCCCCCCCCCCCCCCCCCGCTCTCTTTTGTGTCTTCTTATTATATCTACGTGGCTATCTAAATGAAAGAAAATTTTAACAGGTCCCATTTCTAAATCAACTAAGCATGCTTTCATTTTGTTTGAGTTTGATTTCAAGTGCAAACCTGCCTGTACAGTGCTATGCCCATATTCTCTTCGCGTATGACACATATTTACAAGATCAATCACGCCCGGTAGATATCCCAGAATTAATGGTCAGTGTTCATCAGTAGATTACGTAGGCAAGGACAAGCGTGCCCAGCATGCATCTTGTGCCTTGACCAAAATGGACTCCGCCGTGTTCAATATGTGCAAAAGGCACTGCCTGAAAAATTCAGTGCGGTGTCCTGATACCTGCTCGAGGTGAAGATTTATTTGTGTATTAATTCATTCATTGATAATTTATTTTCATTCCATTCCATTTCTTTATTAATGTACTGTATATCTGTCTGTATCTCTGCCTGTCTTTCTCTGTCTCTCTGTGTTTGTCTCTGTCTGTCTGTCTGTCTCTGTTTGTCTGTCTGTCTCTGTCTGCCTCTGTCTCTCTCTCTCTCTCTTTCTCTCTCTCTCTCTATCCCTCTCTCTCTTTCTCTCTGGTGTATGTTTAATGTGACATTAAGCAAAAATATATCTCTGCAAAATAATATATATATATATATATATAATTTTTATATATATTATATATACACACAATCCACACCCTAATGCAGTGTGACTCTGTTTACTCCTAGGATATTGTAATCCTAACAATTATCATTAGCAATTGAGCTCTATGTTTACGCAAAGCTTTTAGAACAAGAGATGTTATGATATCAAAAGTTATTTTTATTTTTGTTGTTGCTGTTGTTTATGTTGGGTTGTTGTTGTGTTTTTACCTCGGTACTTAAGATGTTGGGGACAGGATAGCTCAGTGGTCAGAGCACTCGCTTTCTTCCCAGCCAAGGTTAAGCAGCGTCGAGCGTGGTTTCCACTTGGATGGGTGACCGTTTGTGCGCCTTGGCCTCAATACAGTTCCCCCAGTTCACCCAGCTGTAAATGGGTACATGCCCCTCTTTAGGGTCAGGGAAGGTAAAGCAGCGAAGGAGAGAGGAGATGGGCGCCACTGCCCTCAATATGCTGGCCCCTTAGAGAAGCTGAGGTCTCTGACACCTCGCTCCCCCTAACGACCACAAAGGTTATGGGGACACCTTGGCGTTTTTACCTTTTAGTTAAGTTCTTAGTTCTTTTCGCTGTGGGGAATCGTTTTGCATGTGTGTTG
>CM054143.1:46337127-46339627 GCA_028751875.1 Rapana venosa
ATGTGACGTCACCGATTATAGTCCCATTTCCCCTTGTACCCCAGAAGAAACTAAAAAAAGCTGACTATGCTTAGATAAAATTGTAACGTCCTTGTAAAGTAGGTTTTTTATGTACAATTTAGGAGTCCAAGTAGACCGCTTGGGCACCACTGAAGATTTTGCAACCAGCTTCCTCCACTTCTTGCAGTTTTCAGCTTTCCATAGCAAGTCGTGGTTCCACTCAATGCCAGTCCACTCTCTGATGTTTTCTACCCATCGTTTTTTTCTCTGTCTGCCTCTTCTTCGTCTCCCTCCTTGCACTGTTCACTGTAGTAGGACAGTCTTGGCCAGTCCAGATGTTCGTGTGACGTGCCCGTACTATTTTAGTTTGCGGTTTTTCACTGAAGTCAGGAACTCTTTATAGGGTTAGATGGTATTTTTAATTCTGGTTTTCACTTCCTCAATAGTTACAATGTATCATAAAATACACCATAGGGCTGATACCCTATTTTTCACTAAAAAGCCTTGAAATTGAAAAAAAGTCAGTGCACAAACAAAACAAAAATGCAGAGTTGATGTAGGTAAGTTTTAACAATACATGAACGCAATGGGACGGGCAAAATGTATATTATTTTCTTAAGAAAAAAAATCAAGTGACATCACTCTAACCTCGACTTCAAGTAGGATTGAACATATACATCTGTTTTGTTTGAACAGTGAGGAAGGATTGGAGGATAAGCTCCCCTGTCTGATCTTTCTGTCCGCAAGGGCTGCTGGGAGAGGGGTACCAGCTTCCGCTTCCGGTTGGTTACCTGATGCTGTTGTTGTTGTTGTTGTTCAGTCTGTTATGATTGTAGAGAGGTCTTATACTTTACCAGGACACTGCTCTCTGAATGATTTGTAGCAGTAGTCTGTTATGGCTGTATGTGTGCTGTAAAGTGGCCTTTGTTGTGGTGTTTTTTTTGTTTTTGGTTGGTTTGCTTTTAGTCTCGTATACTACTTTCAGTCAAATATGTTTCTCAGCTTGAAATTCAGGCTGTCTGTTCCTGGGAAGATGACGTCACCACAAGAGAGGCGCCGCCACCTTTTCTAGGTATAGATTTTCCTGTCTGCATGTGTGTTGGTTTCCGTATTAGAGTGGGTATTTGTTTTCCCTTACAAAATGTTACCAGGGACAGCTGTATTGTTGCCGTGGGTTATTTTATGTGGTGTTGAGTGCGGGTTGCACATGAAGCCTTGTTTTTTGTTTTGTTTTTTATTTGAAAGGCTACCACCCAGATCATCATTTTGAATATGAATGCTTTAGGGTTTTTGTTTTATTATAAGGTTATGCGCTTTATACATTCTATGTGATTTTAATTGCAGGTATCCTATCGTCGTCGTTATTGTACTTGTTCCTTTATTATTATTATTATTATTATTATTATTATTATTATTATTATTATTACTGCTACTGCTACTACTACTACTACTACTACTACAATAACAACAACATCAACTACTACTACTACTACTATTACTACTACTACTACTACTACTACTACTACTACTACTACTACTACTACTACTACTACTACTACTACTATGACGGTGATGGTGATGATAATAATGATGATGGTGATGATGATGATGATGATGATGATGATGTTTAAACGCAAAACTACTTGATGGTAACTCGGAGTTACTGGCAACCTTTGATTTCAACATTAAAAATGGAACAATTTCATAAAGAATTCCGTCCCCTTCGTCATGGAAAATCACCGTATTCTAGACAACTCGCTCATTTTGGGGGGCATACGGTGATTATACCTTAAAAAGGTTAACGGTAAAGGTGTCCCATAACCTATTCGGTCGTAGGGGAGTGAGGCGTCAGAGACCTCAACTTCTCCAGGGGCCAGCATATTGAGGGCAGCACCCATCTCCTCTTCCTAGTTGTTTTACTTTCCCTGACCCCAAAGAGAGCAAGTACCCACTTATAGCTGAGTGAACTGGGGGATTGTACTGAAGCCAAGGCACACACACGGTCACCCATCCAATTGGTAACCACGTTCGATGCTGCTTAACCTTGGCTTGGGGAAAGCGAGTGCTCTGACCGCTGAGCTATCCTGTCCCCAGTATACCCTATACAGAACACAAAAAGATGAAACTGAATGCTTACTGTCGCAAAGCAGTTTGTTCAGCGTGAAAATCGGGCTACTCTTCCTGGGGGAGAGCGCGTCGCCACGAGAGCAGCGCCACCCATTATTATCTTTCTTTTCCCTGCGCTGCCTGCATGTGTGTTTTGTTTCCCTATCAGAGTGGATTTTGACTACAGAATTTTGCCAGGGACAACTCTTGTGTTGCCATGGGTTATTTTGCGTGTGCTAGATGCGTGTTGCACACGGGACCTCGGTTTATCATCTCATCCCAAAGACTAGCACCCAGACCACCACTCACGATCTAGTGGATGGAGGAAAAGTTTCAGGTATAAACGGGTACTGTATTGTATGGTAGTGTATGGCATTGTGATTACTGTGTAGTG
>CM054143.1:46357127-46362127 GCA_028751875.1 Rapana venosa
CCACGCACACACGCACTTGACAATCAGGGGGGTATATCAGAGAATGTAAAACTGTTTGGTCAGTGCTGTTTTGAATTTAGAATTCGAATAACTACTGGAACAAAGGAATTTCTTTTTCTATTTGTTTTACTGTTGGAGCACCGAAAGCGGCGTCCTGAAGGCAACAACTGAAATTCCGAAGACATAGCATGGGATGGATCAGCCAAGATGGCAGTCGCTTTGCGCACAAGCTGCTGCTCGCAGTACGGCTTGAGATCTCTTTGTTCTTCTCCAATTATTTTTTAGCAGATTCTAACAATTCTCCGAAGACTATTCTTGTTTTTAACACTAAGGTTGTTGTACCAACAGATGAAAGCAAAACTTAGAACACTCTCTATGTAGGACTTGTAGAACAAAGAAAGAATCTTTTTGTCAACAAAAAATGAGTTAAGCTTCCTCAGAAAATACATACGTTGTTGTTCCTTTTTGACAATAGCGTCAGTGTTGGCATCCCAGTTTAGTTTGTCATCAAAAATAGTTCCCAGATACTTGTACTTCGAAACATTTTCAACTTCTTGACTATGGATGGCAACATGCTCAGAAGTGTGACCCGATCTTCTGAAATCGATAGTTAAGATATTTAGTTTTGGAAACATTTAGCTCCAGATGTGCCTCATCACACCAATTGACGAAATCAGTGAGGGCTGGACCATAGTTTTGGACAGATCCAGATAAGAGAGACAAAAGAGCACTGTCATCGGCAAATTTTACAAGAAAGGAATTTTCATAGCTGCTTCTGCAATCATCTGTGTATAGAATGTACAGAAGTGGCGAGAGAACGCATCCCTGTGGAGAACCCGTACAGGTAAATCTAACCGATGAAGATATCTTATTGGCAAAAACCCGCTGCGGTCTGTTAGTTAAAAATTCCATCAGCCAACGAACAAGTTGATAGTCTACATCAAATTTTGAAAGTATTTTGTGAACAAGAACATGAGGCTGCATTGTATTGAAAGCTGAACTAAAGTCAGCAAACAATATTCTGGCATGAGAGTCAGGTGCTTCTAAGTGGTTGTACAACTTGTTCAAAATGAACAGTTTGGCATCTTCGACACCTCGTCCTGTCCTGTAGGCAAACTGTAGTGGGTCAAGGTCTTTTTCTATAGCGGAAAGAATGAGAGATTTTATGATCCAAAGACGAATCCAAAGAAGAATGCGAAGAAGAATGCGAAGAAGAATACAAAGAAGAAGAAAAATCGCAAAGAAGAATCGTGAAGAAGAATTGCAAAGAAGAATTGCGAAGAAGAATGCAAAGAAGAAGAAGAATCACGAAGAAGAATTGCGAAGAAGAAGAAAAACTGCGAAGAAGAAGAATTGCGAAGAAGAAGAATTGCGAAGAAGAAGAAGAAGAAGGAGAAGAAGAAGAAGAAGAAGAATCGCGAAGAAGAAGAATCGCGAAGAAGAAGAATCGCGAAGAAGAAGAATCGCGAAGAAGAAGAATCGCGAAGAAGAAGAAGAAGAAGAAGAAGAAGAAGAATTGCGAAGAAGAAGAATTGCGAAGAAGAAGAAGTGCGAAGAAGAAGAAGAATTGCGAAGAATTGCGAAGAAGAAGAATTGCGAAGAAGAAGAAGAAGAGAAGAAGAAGAAGAAGAAGAAGAAGAAGAAGAAGAAGAAGAAGAAGAAGAAGAAGAAGAAGAAGAAGACGAAGAAGAGAAGAAGAAGAAGAAGAAGAAGAAGAAGAAGAAGAAGAAGAAGAAGAAGAGAGGAGGAGGAGGAGGAGGGGGAGGAGGAGGAGGAGAAAAAGGTGAGGAAGAAGAAGAATACAAAAAAGAATGCGAAGAAGGAGAAGAATGCGAAGAAGAAGAAGAATGTAAAGAAGAAGCAGAATGCAAAGAAGAGGCGAATGCAAAGAAGGAGGAGAAGAATTGCAAGGAAGAAGAAGAAGTCGAAGAAGAAGAAGAAGAAGAAGAAGAAGAAGAAGAAGAAGAAGAAGAAGAAGAAGAAGAAGAAGAAGAAGACAGAAGCAGAATTGCAAAGAAGAAGAAGAAGAAAAAGAAGAAGAAATCTCGGGACTTGTAGCCAACTTTGCCATCCACACTCTCTAAACGTTTCGTCTAGCAAGTTCGTCCTTTTCACACTGAGAGATCTGCACCCACTCTCTCAAACAGCCCGTTTGAACATAAAAGGTTGAACAAGGCAGTGCGTCCCTAACTTTTACTGTACTTGATGACGTCCCAAACCTCATTTCAAACAGTGTTTCCTCCTTCCGGCAGTTTTGGTCAGCCAGCTCATGACATGCTTGTCACTAACGAGAAAGGTTCGGATTTACAATTGTAGGAGGAAGTGTGGGGGTGGGTCCAAAGGGTTCATTAGTACTGCAATTACTACAGTTCCTGTCTTCTTTCTGGTGTGTGTGTGTGTGTGTGTATGTGTGTGTGTGTGTATGTGAGTGTGTATGTGTGTGTATGTGTGTCTGTGTGCATGAGAGAGAGAGAGTGTATGTGAGTGTATGTGTGTGTGTGTGTGTGCACTTTGCGTGTGCGTAGGTGTGTGAGTGTGGGCGTGCTGGCATGCTCATGTGTGTGTGTGTGTGTGTGTCTGTGTGTGTTCGCGCGCTAGTATGCTCCTATGTGTGTGTTTGTGTTTGGGTGTGTGTGTATGCACAATCGAGTGTACGTACATGTGTGTGTGTGTGTGTGTGTGTGTGTATGCTCGTATTTATGTGTGTGAGTGTGTGAGTATGTGTGTGTGAGTGTGTGTGTGTGTGTGAAGTCAAATCAAGTCAAGTCAAGTCAAATTTTTATTTCCAGATGGTACATTTAATAAGCAATGCATTTGCTTGTTTTCATCAAGCTATCTATCTAAAAACAAATTTCTTAATGATTATACTGAAATACTACATTGTTGCAACCTGTGTGTGTGTGTGTGAGTGTGTGAGTGTGTGTGTGTGTGTATACATGGGCGTGTGCGTACGTGTACGGATGTGTGGAAGCTAAGGTGCTCTTGAGTATATATGTGTTTATGGATGTGGTGGGTGTGTACTATACGTGCTTCTGTGTGTGTACTCGCATGCATGAGTAAACATTTGTGTATGCTTGCATGGCTATCAAGATGAGAGGGTGGGGGGGATGAGGATGGGTGGGTGGGGTGGGGGTCCTTGCTTCCAGGCATAATCATGGGATGGAGGTGTACCGCCCACTACCGTCGCCCCAAGAGGTAAAGCTCTCTTTCTCTGAGGGCCAGTAAGCCAAAAGTTCACTTTGGGGAATGTTCCATAACTGTGAGGAATACACCATACAATAATACCATACAATGCACTATACTACGCTACACTATACAACACTGCACTGCACTGCATTGCACTGCACTGCATTGCACTGCGCTGCACTACATTACACTACACTACGCTACACTGCACTGCACTGCACTACACTACACTACACTACATCTGGGGACGGGATAGTCTATTGGTAAGAACATTGCGCTGGCAATCTGACGACCCAGGTTCGATTCCCGTTCAAGGGGATTTTTTCACCTGGAGTTAACATCAGTGCAGACTCCACTCTTCCCAAAAGTCCTTCGGATGAGACTATAAACCGAGGCTCCGTGTGCGCACGCTTGCAGAACATCTTGCACACACGTTTAATCCTGTTCCGCTTTTCGTAAGAATATGCCATTGTGTGCCGGTGGGAACAGATTACAGAATTTACAAAAACCGCAAACACACGGGGACTGGGTGTAAAAAAGCACATAAGAGCTTATTCCATTATCCTCGATATAAAAGAATAAAATAAAAATAAAATAAAACGTTACACTACGCTATACAAAACTACACTACACTACAGTACACTACACTACACAACACTGCAATGCAATGCAATGCATGCAATATATTACAATAAAAAACAAGACAAAACTACACACCACAGTAGAGTATACTGCGAAACAATGTGTCACCGTATCATACACCACAACATGACATGCATGACACAACTCAGTATGAAATCACACAATACTGCACAGTACAATGCAACGCAATACAGTATACCAATATAGTCTAGGAACACATAATGCAAACCAATATAACACAACAAGACCAATAAAAATGATTCAATACACTGGAAAACATTGTCAGGCAGTATGATAATTTAGAAGCATACAATACAATACAATACAACTCTAGACATTGCAGAGCAACACAATAGTCTCGAACCACACAATACAATACAACACAACACAATACGACTCAACACAAAAAAAATTCATTACAACGCATAATTACTACAATGCAATAATTCTAATCGTCTAGAAACACACAATACAAAACATTACAATACAATACCACACGACAAAATACGACATTTTATACTACAATTCAATACAAAATGCAACACAATACGCAATACAGAGCCGTATATATAATAGTCCAGAACAACACAACACAACACGATACAGAACAACAAAATACTTTTCAATACAATGTCACACAATACAGCGTAGTGTAACAGTCTAGAAGACAATACAGTATAGTACGATACAACGCAATAGGACACAAATACAACACAATATAGGGTAAATTCAAAAGTCAAGAAGCAGACAATAACCCTGGGCGTCCCCTAGTCTCCCTCTCCACCCCTTCCCTCTCCCGTCTTCCAAAGGAACTGAATGGACAACAGTTTTATAGGTCAAACACACAAATAGCCTAGTCTCTTCATTAAGTACAAAAATAGCCTGGACTCTTCCTCATTAGTCTACTCTCTCGTGGCTACTATTCTCCCCTAAAATAGTATTATTATCACTATCTGATGACAAAATACGATCGTGTCCTGTTCTGAGTGCAAAACGAAGGCTGCCATGATATTGTCACGTGGTTTGGGACATACAGGTCACGTGGCGCGGTGTACGTGTGAATTTGCAGACGCTTTTTTATATTCTTGTTTGTTTCGCGTTGTTGTTTCGTGTTGTTGTTGTTTGAGTAGTTTCTTGGTGGGGGGGGGGGGGGGGGGGGGTTGAGGGGGGTG
>CM054143.1:46384627-46392127 GCA_028751875.1 Rapana venosa
CAGCAGAAATAGAAACAGAAAGAGAAACTGCAGCAGCAGCAGCAGCAGCAGCAGCAGCAGCAGCAACAACAACAACAACAGTATCACAAAAACAAAAAAACCCAGGCATATCAATAAGAGCAAGTTGCTACAGTGCCACCAATGATGATGATGATGATGATGGTTGTGGTGGTGGTGGTGGTGGTGATAGTTGTGGTGGCGGTGATGATGATGGTGATTGTGACTGCTGCTGCTGCTGCTACTACTGTTACTGCTGCTGCTACTATTACTACTACTACTGCTGCTACGTCTACTTCTACTGCTACTGCTGCTGCTGATGCTGATGCTGCTGATACTACTACTACTACTACTACTACTACTACTACTACTACTACTACTACTACTACTACTACTACTACTACTACTACTAGTAGTAGTAATAATAATAATAATAATGTATGGAATTTATATAGCACTGAATCTTGTAAAGCAACAAATCAAAGCGCTCAGATTTTATTTCATACCACTTTAAGTCACGGCAGATTTCTCCCCGTGAAATTCGGGCCGCTCTCCCCGGGGAGAGCGGGAGAACGCGTCGCCACTTAGCGCTGCGCCACCCTTTCACCCTTTTTTTTTTTCTGCAGCTGTATTTGTTTCCCTATCAGTGGCTTTTTTCTAAGAATTTTGCCAGGGACAACTCTCTTGTTGCCGTGGGTTTTTTTACGTGCGCTAAATAATTACGTGTAACACACGGGACCTCGGTTTATCGTCTCATCCGAAAGACTAGCGCCCAGACCACCACTCATGGTCTAATGGATGGGGGAAAAATTTCCGGTCCAAACGGGGTACGAACCGCCGCACACTTCAGACCCGGACTTTTCGCTTTCTAGACAGGCGCGTTACCTCTAGACCACCGATCCACCAGTAGTAGTAAAACTGCTGCTGCTGCTGCTACTACTACTTCTACTACTACTACTACTACTACTACTACTACTACTACTACTACTACTACTACTACTACTACTACTACTTCTACTACTACTACTACTGATGCTACTCCTACATCTACTGGTGCTGCTGCTGCTGCTGCTGCTGCTGCTGCTGCTGCTGCTACTACTACTACTACTACTACTACTACTACTGCTGCTGCTGCTGCTGCTGCTGCTACTACTACTACTACTACTGCTGTTACTGCTGCTTCTGCTGATACTACCACTACTTCTACCACTGCTGCTGCTACTACTACTACTGCTGTTACAGCTGCTTCTGCTGATACTACCACTACTTCTACCACTGATGCTGCTACTACTACTACTGCTGTTACTGCTAAAGCTGCTGGGGCTACTGCTACCACCACTATCATCATCATCATCATCATCATCATCATCATCATCATCATCATCATCATCATCAATAATCAATCATCGTCGTCGTCGTCGTCATCATCACCATCATCAAACATCAGTCATCAACTTCATCATCATCGTCATCATCATCATCGTCATCATCATCATCACCATCATCATCAAATCTTCTGTCGTTGTCTTTGTATCCGTTTATCTGTTTACATGTGTCTGGTGATATTCATCCACCATTGCAACCCCTATTACACTCCCCCTACCTTACTTGGCTCCAGTACAGTCTCCCGGTTCACCCAGCTGTAAATGGTTACCTGCCCTCTTTAGGGTCAGGGAAGGTAAAGCAGCGAGGGAGAGGAGATGGGCGCCGCCCTCGATATGCTGGGCCTAGAGAAGTGAGGTCTCTGACGCCTCGCTCCTCTACGACCACATAGGTTATGGGAACACCTTTACCTTTTACCTTTTTCATTTAATTTTAATTGTATACCCCTTTAAGTCACGAGACGTGCAATTCGGGCTGCTCTCCCCGGGGAGAGCGCGTCGCCACAAGAGCAGCGCCACCCTGTGGCGCGTCCACCCCCAACCCCACCCCTGCTCCCCGTTCTCTTACAGAGAGCAAAACTTCTTTGTTCAAAATCTTGCTTGTCCATGGCCAACATCGTAATCTCCGGCACTCACCTTAACCCAGATTTCTTTAACGTGCGCAAGCAAGTAGGTCAGGTCAACATGGCAGGCTGTCGTCGGTCCTTGTGTCTTTTATCCCGGTGTCCGAGGTAATGGATTGATCTCATTAGTTCACACTACCCCCAACACCCACCCACCCACCCCATCTCCATCCACTCACTCTTTTATCTCTCTTCCACTCCCGATCGTTTCTCTTTTCCTATGTGTGTGTGTGTGTGTGTGTGTGTGTGTGTGTGTGTGTGCATGCGTGCGTGCGTGCGTGTGTGTGTGTGTGTGTGTGTGCGTGCGTGTGTGTGTGTGTGTGTGTGTCTGTGTGTGTGTGTGTGTGTGTGTGTGTGTAGTGTTAGTGTAGTGTTAGTGTCGAAATAGGGATAGGGGAGGGGGTGCGTCCGTACGTTTGTGTGTGTGTGTGTGTGTATGTGTGTCTGGTGTCGTTAGTAGTGTGTGACGGGGACTTTGTGCGTGCACGCGCGGGGTATGTGTATGTGTGTGTGTGGTGTGTGTGTGTGTGTGTGTGTGTGTGTGTGTGTGTATGTGTGTGTGTGTGTATGTGTGTGTGTATGTGTGTGTGTATGTGTGTGTGTGTATGTGTGTGTGTGTGTGTGTGTGTGTATGTGTGTGTGTGTATGTGTGTGTGTATGTGTGTGTGTGTATGTGTGTTTGTGTATGTGTGTGTGTGTATGTGTGTGTGTGTGTGAGTCTGTAAAAATCTAAAGACATGAAGAGCGACGATTACGACCATGACGAGGATGATGGTGATGAAGATGACGACGACGACGATGATGGTGATGATGATGATGATAATGGCAATAATAACAGCAAAGACGACGATAAGATAATGGTGTTGACAACAACAAAGAGAAGGACAAAACAGAGACGACGACAAAGACAAAAAGACACAGACGATAACGATAACAAAGACAATAACGATGATGACAAATAACATACATTCAACAGTGATGCAGATCAAAGGTATGACATGCGTCTAAACAGTTGACATCACTTAATGTCACACAGACATAGACATAGACAGACAGACGCGCAGGTGTGTATGAGTGTGTTTGTGCGTGTGTATGTCATCATCATCATCATCATCATGCCTTTGTGCCTTATTGGCACGTAGGGCAGCAACAAAAGTTCTCCACTCCTGTCTGTCCTGGGCCAGCTTCTGAATGGTTCCCCAGGTATGTTGGAAGGTCTTCAGCTCTGCTTCAACAGTCCGACGCCAAGTGTTCTTGGGTCGTCCTCGTTTGCGTTTTCCCTCTGGTGTCCAGTGGAGGGCTGTTCGGGCGATGTTTCCATGTTCCCGACGGTAGATATGCCCTATCCATCCCCATCGCCTATACATGATGATGTTGTCCATGCTTTCTTGGTTGCAACGGGCAAAAAGTTCTTGGTTGGAGATGGTCTCAGGCCAGAAGATGCGCAAGATTCTTCTGAGATTCTTCGTGTGGAATGTGGATAGTTTGTCGAGGTCACTCTCAGTCATCCTCCAGCACTCCGAGCCGTACAAAAGGGTGGAAAGTACACAGCTCTGGTATAGTCTTAGTTTGGTTTTGGTGCTGTACTGGGACGATTTCCACACATTGTTTAGATTTCTATAAGCATTTCTTGCTTTGCTAATCCGGTTCTTGATGTCGCTGCCTGTTCCACCGTCATGCCTAACAGTGCTCCCGAGGTACGTGAACTCTTCAGTTGTCGGTAAAACTTCTCCATTCACTGTGACCGGTGAGGGGTTCTGGACGTTCAGTGTCATTACCTCTGTCTTCTTCTGACTGATTTTCAGGCCTACTTGCTGTGCGAAAGTGCTGAGACGGGATGTCTTCTCTTGAATGTGATGGTGGGTATGTGAGAGCAGTGCCAGATCGTCGGCAAAATCTAGGTCTTCAAGTGTTGAGAAGGGGGTCCATCTGATGCCCGTGACTGGTCAGCTGTTGTTTGTCTCATCACCCAATCAATTGTCAGGTTGAAGAGTAGTGCTGACATGGGGCAGCCTTGTCTGACGCCGGTTTGTACACTGAAACTGGTTTTGCTGTTTCCTACTCTGCACGTGAAGTTGTTGTAGAAGCTCTTAATGACTTGGATAATCTCCTGTGGGAATTCCATATGCTCGGAGTATGCGCCATACACTTTCTCGATGAATGCTGTCAAAGGCTTTTTCAAAATCTACGAAGTTGATATACAGCTGTCTCTGCCATTCCGTGCACTGTTCGATGATGTTACGCAGGGTGAAGATCTGGTCTATGCATCTTCTTCCTGGTCTAAAACCTGCCTGATTCCTTTCTGAGTTGTTGGTCACTGCCTCTGAGAACCGTCCGATGATGATCTTTGCCAGAATCTTTCTGGGAACAGATAGCAGAGTGATTCCTCTCCAGTTGTTACAATTGTTCAGGGCTCCTTTCTTTGGGATCTTCACGATGACTCCTTCTGTCCAATCTGCTGGTAGCTGTTTCTCCTCCCATATAGCTGCAAAGAGTGGCTGTAGAACTTTAGATGCAAATTCTGGATCTGCCTTGAAAAGTTCTGCGTTGAGGTTGTCCTGGCCAGGGGCTTTTCCATTCTTGAGAGAGCTGATTGCTGCTATAATCTCTTCCTTCTTTGGTGGTGAGCTGTTCACATTGAGATCAGCATCAGGATCTTGTTACATCTGCCTCTTCAGTTGGTGGTGGTCTGTTGAGAACTTCGCTGAAATGTTCTGCCCATCTTGCATCTTGTTCTTCTTCTGTGGTAAGTATTGGCCTTGTTTATCTAGGATTGGTGTTTCGGTGTTGCTCCGGTACTTGCCACTGACAGTCTTAGTGATCTTATACACCTGTCCTTGTTCTCCCTTTGCGGCGGCCTCCTCTGCTTGTCTTGCAATATTCATCCATGTAGGTACGCTTGTCTGTTCTTGTCATTCTCTTCACAGTTTGGTTTGCTTCTCTGTACTGTTGTTTGTACCTCTCTCTTATCCGTTCTGACTTTGTCTCTAAGATTTTCTCTTCAGGTTCTTCACTGTTCTCAATGGCTTGCCAGGTGTCTGCTGTAATCCACCTTTTTCTCTTCCTCTATCTCTGTCCTAAGCACGTTTCGCTGGCTTGTGTGTAGGCTGTCCTGACTTGTTTCCACATGGTGTTTATATTAGTCGTGTCCGGAGGTGTGTAGTTTTCAGTATCCACCAGTGCTTGGAACTTGTTTTTGAGCTGGAGGGTGAAAGCACTCTTTACTTTGGTGTTGCGCAGTTTTTCCACATCAAAATGTTGTTGTCTTGGTTTCCCAGGTCCATTTTTTCTCAGCTTCACTTTTAGGGTTGCAGTGACAAGGTGGTGATCACTGCCAACATCGGCTCCTCTCCTTACTTTTACATCTAGGAGCGATCTCCTCCATGTCCCATTGATCATCAGGTGGTCGATCTGGTTTTTGTCTCTTCCATTGGGGGAACACCAGGTAAGCTTGTGGATCTCAGGGTGTGCAAATAATGTTCCTCCACTGGCCAGGTTGTTTGTCATGCAGAATTCCACCAACCTTTCTCCGTTGTCATTTATGCTGCCACATCCTTCTTTTCCCATGGCTCTTTCTTGATTTGTGTTGTCTTTTCCGACTTTTGCATTTAGGTCACCCATCACTATCCTCATGTCATGGTTTGGTGTGTTTTCCATTTCAGCCTGTAATTGTTCATAAAATGTATCTTTCCTTTCTTCTCCACTGTCGTTGGTTGCTGCATAGCACTGTATGATTGTGGTATTAGCATGCTTACCTTTCATTCTTATCCTCATCATCCTGCTGTTGATAGGTTTCCATTCCATCAGGCATTTCTCCATTCCTTTCTTCATGATGATTGCTACTCCCTCATGGTGTTGGCCGTCATCTCTACCACTGTACAGCACTGTCTCTCTGTGCTGGCTCTGTATTTGCCTGATCCTGTCCATCGGCTTTCACTGATTCCGAGAATATGCAAATTGTAGCGTCTCATCTCTGCTGTAACTTGCGCTAGTTTTCCTGTTTCGAACATGGTTCTCACATTCCAGAATCCTATCTTGGTCTTATTTTTGGCGCTTAAGACTTCCATCTTCCTGTCAGTGGCTTCCTTTCGGCTTTCACCACTGCCATTCATACGAGCATCTTCCGATGACTCTGGAAGCCCGTCACACCCAGTATTGTTAATTTCTTTTGTTGCTGTTTCCGTAACAATTTTTTTTTTTACAGAACAGGGTTGTTAGCCCTGTGTCTAACCCCCTACCTGGGGGAAGGGTTCCACCTTAGTCGCCTTTTACGACATGCCTGGTTGGAGGGCAGAGATCCTATTCTTGCGATGCTCGCTTTGCAAGCATACCCCGGGAGTCCCACGGGGGGCGTGTGTATGTATGTGTGTGCAATTTGTATTTTCCAATGTATTATTTGATCGGTTTTCCTCTTTTTACTGGTTCAATTTATTGGTAAAGGTTGCAATAATGTAGTATTTTAGTATTATCATTAAGAAATTTGTTCTTAGATAGATGACTTGATGAAAAAACACAAATGCATTGCTTATTCAATGTACCATCTGAAAAGAAAATTTTGACTTGGCTTGACTTGACGCACAAACACACACACAACACACACATCTGAGAAAGCAACAGCAAAATATGTGTAGGAGAGAGGAGTAAAAAGAAAAAAAAGGAGGAGGAGAAGAAGAATGATGAGGAGAAAGAAGGAGGAGGTGGAGAAGAATGAAGAGGAGAAGAAGGAGAAGGAGGAGAAGGTGGAGAAGAATGAGTGGGAGAATAAGGAGAAGGAGGAGGTGGAGAAGAATGAGGGGAGAAAGAGGAGAAGGAAGGAGAAGGAGGAAGGAGAAGGAGGAGGAAGGAAGGAGGAGATGGGGAAGAGTGAAGAGGAGTAGAAGGAGAAGGAGAGGGAGGATTACCAGTAAGCAAGAATAATAATAACTAATGTAAAAAACCAAGGTAGACAAAACGGAGTGAGACAGACAACACACACACACAACACTCACACCACCACACACATACACAAACCACACAACCACACACTACATACACAAACCACACACACACACAAACCACAAACCACACACACACACAAACCACACACATACACACACGTACACACAAACCACACACTACACACACACAAACCACACACACTACACACACACACTACAAACATATTTCACACACACAATACACCCATCCCCCCACACACACACCACACACACACTACACACGCACACACACTTTGCACACACAATACCCCCACCCCCTAACACACACATCATCCCCTCACACACATACACACACAACCCCCCCCCCCCACCTCTCATACACAAACCACCCCTCACGACCCCCACCCCACACCCACCCACAAAACACCCTCCACCCACCCCGAACCCCCATACCCCCCCGCCCACCCCCGACACCCCCCCCCCCCCCCCACATCCATTCCCGCCCCCCCCCCCCCAACCCCACTGCACGGGTTTGTTTTTTTTTGTTTTTTTTTTGCACGT
>CM054143.1:46394627-46407127 GCA_028751875.1 Rapana venosa
ATCAGAGCATACACAACATCGCCCATAATTATTTGCCCTACAGGCAATAACAGAATACCATGGCCCATTATGTCTGGGTCTTCGTCTTTATGACGTCATCGTAGAGCAAATACCCCAGGGCTATGAGGCATAATTGAAGGGCAAGGGACTAAACTCTGGCCTCTGAGTTGTCCCTCCTCGGTCCCCCCCACCTCCCTCCCCTTTCTTTAAGTTGTGACTAAGAAAAAAAAAACACTAGGACATTCCGAAGCGATGCTTTATAGTATTTTGAAGAAATGATTGGATGTGAATATTTCTTTTGTTCACATATGGATAGGTCTGAGGAGCTTTAGAATTTTTGTTTTGTTTTGTCTCACTTGTGTTATATTGTATTTTATCCTGTTGTTATGTATTGTAATGAATTGAAGTGTGTTGCATGGTAGTATACTGTATACCACTTTATTGATAGGTGTGAGGAATTTTAAGGGGAAAAATCATTTGTCTCATTTTGCAATTATTGTAGTGTATTATATCCTGTTGTTATTGCGACCTTGATCCCATACCTGCTCCTGTTTTCTCACAATGCCTTCCACAACTTGTGCATATTATCACTAAAATAGTAAACTCATCTCTTGTGTCAGGAAATTTTCCATCAGCTCTTAAAACAGCAATAGTCACACCTCTACTGAAAAAGCACGACCTCGATCCCAACATTCTGAAGAATTATAGGCCTGTCTCAAACTTACCCTTTGTTTCTAAAGTACTAGAAAAGGTTGTTCTCAAACAGCTCAACAGTCACCTTCATTCCAATGATCTCATTCCCACTTTTCAGTCTGCCTATCGCCCTAACCACAGCACCGAAACCACCCTAGTCCACACTTTAGATACACTTCTACTTGCTTCTGATGCAGGAAAAATCTCCCTCCTCACTCTTCTTGACTTATCTGCAGCCTTTGATACCATAGATCACTCAATTCTTTTTCTCGCCTCCAAAATATGTTTGGTATTAACGGCACAGCCCTCACCTGGTTTACTTCATACCTCACAGACCGGTTCCAGAAAGTTATTGTAAACAAAATTCAATCAAAACCTGTCAAAATGGTATGTCGAGTCCCGCAGGGATCAGTCCTGGGCCCTGTTCTCTTTACTCTCTACACTGCTCCACTCTCACATATAATAAACAACCACCATATTGATCATCATTTCTATGCCGATGACACTCAGCTTCAGTGCAGTGATACTGTTGAAAACTTGCCTTCCCTCCTGACAAATATGTTCTACTGCCTTCAAGACATTAAAAACAGGATGACTCAGAACAAGTTACAACTTAATGCCGATAAAACCGAAGCCATGCTCATAGGGACCCAACATAAACTTTCCTCTATTGCAAAAACTTCAATAGAATTCGGCAATACGTCAGTTCCTTTGTCCAACTGTGAAGTATTTAGGAGTAGTTCTTGACAACACACTCTCTATGAAAAAATTAATCACCCAGACCTGCCAGTCTTGCTACTATCAATTACGGCGCATAAGTGCGATTCGCAAGTATCTGTTCACTGATGCAACTTCCAAGCTTGTCAAATCTCTCATTCTTTCACGTTTAGACTACTGTAATTCTCTTTTGGCTGGCTTACCAGCATCATCTATCTACTCTCTTCAACGCATACAAAACTCTGCAGCTCGACTGGTCCTAAGAAAGAAAAAAATCTGAACACATCACTCCTCTTCTGTGATCTCTTCACTGGTTGCCTTTCTCACAAAGACTGGAGTATAAAATCAATACCCTCTGTTTCAAATGTCTCCACAAATCTGCACCCTCTTATCTCTGTAACTGTCTTCACCTGTACACTCCATCCCGTTCCCTTCGTTCAGCCGCAGATACTTTGTGCTTTCGAACACCCAGATTCAAACAAACCACTGTTGGCCGTCGCTCCTTCTCTGTTTCTGGTCCATCCACCTGGAATGACCTCCCTCTTTCACTTCGCCAAAAACCTTCACTTGATACCTTAAAATCCAGCCTCAAAACACACTTATTTCCTACCTGAGACTTTCCCCCCACATATCTGTCCCTCATTTTCAACAGCATCTTTCACCTTCTAAGTGTTGTTCCGAGTGTGTGTGTGTGTGTGTGTGTGTGTGTGTGTGTGTGTGTGTGTGTGTGTGTGTGTGTGTGTGTGTGTGTGTGCGTGCGTGCGTGCGTGCGTGTGTGTGTGTGTGTGTGCGTGCGTGCGTGCATACGTGCGCGCGCATGGATTTTAAATCTGTTGTTCATTGTGTTTAAGGAGAGTTGCATGCCTGTAAATGATTGAGTGCAAGCGCTTCGATTTGTTTGTTTTTTACAAGATTCAGCGCTATATAAACTCCATATATTATTATTATTATACATTGTAATGAATTGGAGTGTATTATATCCTGTTGTTATGTATTGTAATGAATTGAAGTGTACTGAATCGTCCTATAATTATTGTATACTACTTTATAGATAGTTGTGAAGAATTTTAAGGAAAAGTTTTTCTTTTGTCTCACGTTAGTTGTATTATAGTGTATTGTATCATGTTGCTATTTATTGAAATGAATCGAAATATTTTGCATCATACTGTATTATATACCACTTCCAGTCACAGTGATTTCTGTGCGAACTTCAGCTACTCTCCCCGAGAAGAGCATGTCACCACACCACAAAAGAAACCCACCCATATTTTCTTCTAACATTTTCCCGTCTAAACTGAATGTATAGTCTATTTGTTTTTTCCTGTAAGAGTGATTTTTTTTTAAAGTAAAAACTCAACGAATTTACTTATATCTACATGCTATCATTTCTACAAGGACAGGTCAGGTGTTTTAAGCATCACCTTCTGAAGGCTGTCTACCAACCCGGAGTGTCCTGTCTGCAAATCCATCAGTCAGACCACCACTAATTTCGCTACACAACGTTTTCTTTAATATCCTCCGTGGATTTTCCCCCAAGTCTTTGGCACTAAAGTGATCCTGGTAAAAGTTTCTCCTTCTAATTCTTCGATTTCATTTTTGAAGCTTCATCATCAGCATCAGCAAGTTCCTTTTCCAAGATGGTCGTTGTGGGAGATGAGGCAGGCGGGAGGGGGGGGGGGGGGGTTCGGGTAGGAACATGTGGGATGCTTTAGTAGACAATTTTCTCCATTCTGGTCCGTCTTCAACCTTTTGTTTTTTCTCGCAGCAACACCGTCATGTAAATGCTGGTCACAACTTCAGGAATCTGAGGATCTTTGGCTTTATACAGCAGCATCAAATTCTTGACAGTAGAGCTTAAAGAAAGAAGAACACCCAGACCCCCACTCATGGTCTAATGGATGGGGGGAAAGTTTCGGGTCGAGATGGAATTCAAACCACGGTACATTTCTGACCCGGACTTTTAGCTTTCTAAGGCAGGCGCGTTATTATCCTCTAGACCAGCGATCCATCCCTAGATGTTGCTACCTTAATGGTTGGCAAATGGCCGCAGAGGAAAAATCTCACCTGTGGTGACCCTCGGAGCACTAGCCAAGGAACAGGGAGTAAAAAGTTTTTTAATCTATTTTCCAGGGGTAATAATGAAGGCACTGTGAACATGTTCTGTCTTTAGGAGTCGAAGATGTTTGTCCCATACCGCCCCCATCCCTCCCCCTTCCTTCTCCTCCCTCATGCGTCTTTTCTTTCTTTCTGTCTTTCTTTCTTTTTTCTTTCTTTCTTTCTTTATTTCACCACACCACCACCACCACCACCACCACCACCACCACCACCACCATCATCATCATCATCATCGTCCTGCTGCTGCTGTGCTGCTGCTGCTGCTGCTGCTGCTACTACTACTTTTTCTTCTTTCACTTGTTTTTCCTATTCTCCTACTCTTCCCCTTCTCCTCATCCTCCTTCTCCTTTACCTCTTTTAGCACCAAGGTTGGGGAATTCCTTCCCCACCCCACCCCCACCCCCAACACACACCCCCACAAACACACACACACACACACAACCCCCCCCCCCCCACCCACCACCCACACACACACACACAACACACACACACAATCTGCTGAAATTAGTCTCTATTCGCAAACGCCGTAACCATATCACGGGACGGACAGTGTTGTCAATTATTAACTATTGAGTCTTTAACCTTACCCTCCATCCAAAACTAGAACGTCATTTTGTGGCTTTGAACTTGCTGCTTAGCAAGAGGCAGTTACTTTTCTCTGTCCTCTCCAGACTTGCTGAAAATAACAGAATTTGCCTGTAGCTTTTCAAACTTCTGGGTCCCCTCTCTGCCTTACTTCTGAGTAACGCTTGTTGTCAAGGAGGGGGACTGTTATAGTTAGTCTGGTCTGGTGCCAGATGTTGAGGAAAATTCGGTGTAATTTGTTCAGTCTGCTGAAAATGTTGATATAGATAGATAGATAGATAGATAGATAGAGATAGATAGATAGATAGATAGATAGATAGATAGATAGATAGATAGATAGATATAACACTTTTCTTAGACATGAAGTTGTTTTGTTTACTTTCCCTGTGGGGATGCTGGTTGCAGGGGGGGGGGGGTTGTCTTCCAGTATAAATAGCACAGCCACCTTCTGGAAATTCTGTGCAATAGATTCCCCGATTTCTATCGCTCTCTATGTTTCTGTCTTTTCCCCCTTACCTTTCTATCCCCTCTCTTGCTTCCTTTTTTGCCGTCCCAGTCCGCTCTCCTGTCTTTTTCAAAAGCTCAAATCCTACTCATATCATTTTTCATTACCTGATATGACATTTTTCTGTATTGTTTTGTTCTGGCAACTACGCAGTAAACACTTAGATGGCCATTGGATGTCCATTATGCAATGTCATTAGCCTCTATTTATTTATTTTATTCTTTAATATCGAAGATATTGGAATAAGCACTCATTTGCTTTTTTTAACATCCAATCCCCGTATGTATGCGGTTTTGTAAATTCTGTCATCTGTTCCCACCGGCACACAATGACCTACTCTTTCGAAAAATGGAACAGGACTTAACGTATGCGCAAGATGTTCTGCGTGCGTTCGCATACTGGGCATCCGTTTATAGTCTCATCCGAAAGACTTTTGGAGAGAGTGGAGTCTGCACTGATGTTAACTCCAGGGGAAGATGTCCCCTTGAACGGGAATCGAACCCGGGTCGTCAGATTGCGAGCGCAGTGTTCTAACCACTAGGCTATCCCGTCCCCCTCTATGACAAATTTTGCTACGTCTATCTTTAACATTGAAGTGTTCATTATTCTTTATTTTTATATTATATTTTTAACCTGAAGATGATGAATTAAATGGAATGGCTGGCGTCCTCAGCACAGCCTGGTTTTACTGGCCTTGAGCAATGAAATAGTTCAAGCACTCTATTATTCATTATCTTGTCTTTTCTTCAGATCGACAATGTTAGGTGTGTCGAATGATAATATGGTATTGATGTTGAAAGTTATTGGAGTTGCTGAAATTGATAAAAGGAGACAGCTCTAAGAAATTATGACCTTCGTGGTCAGTTGGGCTTTAAAGAACTTGAAATGAAATGAACATAATTTGAATGCAGGCTTCTCATTTGGTCTAATGTTCAATCCTACAGAAGTCCGATTAGTGGTAACATCACAAGCAATGCTACATTTTTCGACAGGAAAAAAACTACCCGCATTTTCCCTTAACTTTGAAACAAAATGACACAGATGAATTCTGCATGTTTGCCCGACCAGTAGTTAGGGCAGCTTTGTCCCGGGAAGGGTCTAAAAATTTTCCATGCCAACTTTGGGCCCAATTTTTTCCCCATCCATTAGAGGGAAATGGTGGTCTGGGGCTAGTCTTTGGGATGGAAATAAACCGAGGTCCGTGTGTTACACAAAATTATTTAGCGTACAAAAAAGAACCCACGGCAACAAAGAGTTTCCCTGGCAAAATTTTGTAGAAAAAACCCACCTGATAAGAAAAAAATACAATTGAAAAAAAAAAAAGGGTGGCCCTGCTTTTGTGGCGACGCGCTCCCCCCCGGGGAGAACAGCCCTTTTCACGCAGAGAAATCTGCCGGACTAAAGTGGTGTATTAATTTTTAAAAATTATTATTTAACCCACTTGAGAAAGAGGGATAGCAATCTGCGACAAAAAGCAATAATTTCAGACTGATGATGAAAGAAAAGTTTTTCCCTTGTCCCTTGGTTCTAAAAATGCCTTTTTTACCCCCCATTCAGCTAACCGTTCGCTGTTGACTGAACGCGAGATAAAAGGGCTTTTTTAAAAAACAAAAACGCATAAAGGGGAGAAATTGGGTTTAGCTGAACGTTATGAACTCTGTAAATATGACACCCTTATCAGCAGCAGCATTAAGTTTAAGCCCTTTTTTGGTATTAACAAACAGAACACCCATCTTCAGTGCCAAGTCTCGCATCAAAAGGGAAAAGAAAAAACTTTTCCCCAAATGTGTTTGTCATGGTTTAATTATGTGGTAACTATAGGAAAGGTAAAGAGTCCCATAACCTAAAGGCGTAGGGGGGCGAGGCGTCAGAACCTCACTTTTCTGGCCAGCATATTGGGGCGCGCCCATTATCTCTCTCGCTGCTTTTACCTTCCTGACCCAAAGAGGGCAGGTACCCATTTACCGGGGAAATGGGGAACTGTACTGAAGCCCGGCGCGAAAAAGTCCCCATCCCAAGGTAACCCCGCTCGACGCTGCTTAAATTGGGTGGGGGGGGAAAACAAGTACCGACCACACTATCCCCCTCCCCCCTTTTTAACTTTAAAATTAAAGTATTTTCCCTTTTTGTTTGGGCAAAATTTCTGCATGAAATTCGGGATGCGCTTCTTACAGAGATTGCTCATCAAAAGAACAGCGCATGATTTTCCCTTTCCCCCGTCTGAATACATTTCTCATGGATATATTCTTATGATTTAAAAATTTCTGGGGGACTCTCCTACTGTTGTAGGTTCTTTTTCGTGCGCAAAAAAAGTTTCGCACGGAAACTCGTTTAACATTCATCACTAAATGTTTCTGGTGCCCGGCTGACGGTAAAAATCACTGAGATTCGTTAAACCGCCCCAAGGGGCCAGAAAAAGATAAAGTGTCAAAGCGCTGTGGGGGGTTGTAATGGTGGTAAAAGGTAAAAGGGGTTCCATAACCTAGTGCTTGAGGGGAGCGAGGGGCAGAGACCTCACTTCTCTAGGGGGGGCCCCATATTTTTTAGGGGGGCGCCCATCTCCCTCCCTCGCTGCTGTCTTTCCTTCCCCGACCCAAAAAAAGGCAGGTACCCCTTACAGCTGGGGGAAACTGGGGGGAAATGTCTGAAGCCAAGGGGCGCACCATCACCCAATCAAAACTGGAACCCGCTCACGCGCTTAAATTGGCTGGGGACGCGAGTGTGTCTCGCCCGGAGATATCCAGTCCCGTTGTAAAATGGACGGGGAACATATGAATTCATGTTTAATGGGAAAATCGAACCTCCGACTTCTCGCTTTCTAGACGGGTGCGTCACCGCTAGGCCACCCACCCAGTGTACTTTTCTGTGCATGTAGGCGTCCATTCTGTTTGTCCTTAGACAGCATAGCATAATCATGTTTCTCGCTCCGCCGACCACAAAGGCCCTGACAGGATTATCCCGCCAAACAAGGTTTACTTGTAACAGCACATTACAGTAATACCATCACTTACCACACACACATACACACACACACACACATAGAGGCACACACACACACACACACACACACACATACGCACACACACACACACATGCACACACACACACACACAACGCACACACACATACACACACACACACACGCACACACACACAGAAACACACACACGCACGCACACACGCACGCACGCACGCATACACACACACACACACACAGCGCGCGGGCACTGACTCCAAGGAAAGTACTATTGCCACGTGCTTTCACATGCACGTGCACACTCTTCCTGTCATCACCCTTTCCTCTTCTATGTACATGCACAGGCAAGCACGCGCGTGTATGCAGACAGACAGACAGACAGACAGATTGGTGTGCGCTCGTGCACCCACATGAACGTACACACACACATGCATGCGCATGCAGGCGCGTGTATAATTATGAACGCGCGCGCGCGCACACACACACACACAAATTATGCATGTACACACACTCTCACACATAAACACACACACACACCCACACACACCCCCCCACACACACACACACCCACACACACACCCACACACACACACACACACACACACACACACATACACACACACACACACACACCACACACACACACACACACACACACACACACACACACACACACACTGTACCATCGGGAAATCAACATTTGACATTGATTTTGACGTACACGCATACATACACACCATCACCACCACCATCACTAACAACCACCACCATCACCACCACCACTGCCCACTACCACCACCACAACCACCACCACTACCACCACCACACCCCACTCTCCCCTCACCACCACCACGAACCACCACCACCACCACCACATCCCCATCCCTCCCCACAACCACCACCACCACAGACCCAAAATCCCAAACGAAGCAATCAACAAAGTCACAGTAGAAGAAGAAGACTGTGGACAATGAAATCTGCTACACAGTCTGTACAAATAATTCTCTTTAAAACCTGAATACACCCTCCATTATACTGCTGGTCCAGCTCTTGACCCTAACATCAGTTTCATAGGAGAGCTAGAAAAAGTGCAAGTGTGTGTGTGTGTGTGTGTGTGTGTGTGTGTGTGTGTGTGTGTGTGTGTGTGTGTGTGTGTTTGTTTGGAGGTGGGGGTGGGGTCATGTATTTATTTATTTATTGTTATTTTTGTTTTATTTTTATTTATTTATACCACTTTAAGTCACGGCAGATTTCTCTGCGTGAAATTCAGGCTGCTCTCCCCCGGGGGAAGAGCGCATCGCCACAAGAGCAGCGCCACCCTTCTTTTTTTCCTCTTTTTGGTCTGCAACTGTATTTGTTTTCCTATCAGAGTGACTTTTTTCCCCTAAGTATGTTGCCAGGAGCAACTCTCTTGTTGCCGTGGGTTCTTTTACGTGCGCTGAATAATTTTGTGTAACGCACGGGACCTCGGTTTATCGTCTCATCCGAAAGACTAGCGCCCAGACCACCAAATCATGGTCTAATGGATGGGGAGGGGGGGGGGGGGGGGGGGGGGGGGGGGATTTTCGGGTCCAAACGGGATTCGAACCACCGCGCACTTCCGACCCGGACTTTTCGCTTTCTAGACAGGCGCGTTACCTCTAGACCACCGTTGGAGTGGTTCCTCTCTGTAATAATAAGAATAATAATAATAATAATAATATATGGAATTTATATAGCGCTGAATCTTGTAAAGCAACAAATCAAAGCGCTCAGATGACTTTTTATTAAATATCGAGGATAATGGAATAAGCACTCATGTCTTTTTTTTGTTTTTTTCACATCCAGTCCCCGTGTGTATGCGGTTTTGTAAATTTTGTTATCTGTTCCCACCGGCACACAATGGCCTACTCTTTCGAAAAGCGAAACAGGATTTAACGTGTGCGCAAGATGTTCTGCATGCGTTCGCACACGGGGCCTCGGTTTATAGTCTCATCCGAAGGACTTTGACATTCAGTTCGATTTTTTTGTCAAATTGGGAAGAAAAGGCGAAGCTGAGAATCGAACCCAGAACCTCACGGTTTACTTGTTGGCAGGCAAACGTCTTAACCATCCTGCCACCTCTCTTTTTCTTAATCAGTGTGTCTTTGAAGGAAGGTACTTAACGTGGTCATGGAATCGTTACCTGACTTGTTCAGACAGCCAGGCATGGTATGGCTCAGTGGTCAGAGCACTGGCGCTCTCCCCGAGCTGAAGTTCATCAAACAGCGTTGATCTCCAAAGTCGGACTGCGGCTATGTACCTTAATAATGGGTTAAAAAAAACCCAACCCGGTCGTATTCGCAAAACTCTCACCATTGGTGAACCTGAACCTCGGAGCTCTAACCGAGGAATAAACCCCACCGTCCCCGCCCAAACCCTCCTCCCCCCCCCAAAAAAAAAAAAAAAACCACCCCCAAAAAACACAAAAACAAACAAAATAAAAAAAAAAAACGAAAACAAAACAAAAAACCAGCCAACAAACAAACAAACAAAACCCCAACAAACAAACAAAACCCAACAAACAAAAAACAACAACCAACAAACACACAAAAACCCCACAAACAGCGTTGAGTGCTGCTGCCTCGCTGATGCATGACTGTTGATGCGCCTTTGCTAGGCTTCAGTACCGTTCCCCTAGTTCCCCCAGCTGTGAAGGAGTGCCTGCTCTTTTAAGGGACAGGGAAGGTACAGCAGCTATGGAAAGGAGATGGGCGCCACCCACAAGATAACGGCTCCTAGAGAATACGTAAATAAAGGTATCAGGAAACAGTCATTGTCCATATGTAGCAATGTCTGATGTATGGGGTCTTAGAGTCCGATTGTCATGACTAGTTCCAACGTTGTTGTTGCTGCTACCACTATTACTTTGCTGTTGCTACTGTTGCTGCTGCTGCTAGTGCTGCTACTGTTGTTGATTCTGCTGCTGGTGCTGCTTCTGCTGGTGCTGCTGCTTCGAACTTAATTGCAATTATGTTCAACAATTTTTTCAACGGTTGTTTTGATTTTATTATGTTATAGTCCCAGAGGAGGTATCCGATTTAGGGACTGTACCATCAACCAACCATCACCATCACCAGTTGTTGCCGCCACTTTTGAGTTTAGACTTTAAGAAGTAAAAATAAAAAAGAAACCAGGAAATACTTTCAATAACTGAAGGAAGAAGGGATCTGTTCTATTCCGATCATTGGGATGTATTATTCAGCTTCTTCGAAGTGCGGCTTATGAGAGTGATTTATTTTTCTACAGAAATGTTGCCAGGGACATCTCTCTTACTGCCGTGGGTTCTTTCACGCGCACTGAATGCGTTTTGGACACAGGTTTATTGTCTCAAATTCAATTCAAACACTTTTTTTTTATCTCAAAGACATAGACATTTAATCGGGTTACAAGCGATACATAACAACAGTGAACATGGAAGCATATGAATATCACGGGAAAAAACAGTACCAGAACACAGTATCCGAACATCAGCACGCACTCATCACAATCTAAAACCCACAAAAAAAACAAACACCCACAAATCAGCAATACCTCAGCCAGCCATACACTCACTCTCCTCTCGAAGAAAAAGAAAAGAAAGAAAAAACAAAACAAAACAACTCGCACCCAGATCCCCCATCACTCACTCCAGGTCAAACAGATAAGGGAGAAGATTTCAGATTGAATGGTCGTGAGTCATTCGTTGTCTTGCCTTGAATCATTGTTGTTGTTGAAGTTGGAGTTTCGCAATCACTGGTCCAAGTTTAGATGAAATCGAAAACTGATTTTCTCTCCTTTTCAGAGACACAGATAATATCAAAGAACGGGAGCTTGAGGGCATTGTTTCTTCTCGCTCTTGCTCTCTGTCTCTGACAGAAATAAACCACAGTCTAAAGGTTAGGTCACACGACACCTTGAGTGAGCAGTATGAAAACAGAGGACGAAGAGAAAAAACAAAATAACACCCACGAAAAATACCCCCCACCCCCCAAAAAAAAACCCACGACAACAACCAACAACAACAAAAACAAGAACAACAAAAACAAACCCAACAACAACAAGACAACAACAAAAACAACTCAACAACCACAAATAAAGAACAAAAACAAAAACACCCTTATATAATAAATAATAATAATAATAATAATAATAATAATAATAATATAATAGTAATAATAATAATAATAATAATAATAATAATAATAATACATTGAATTTATACAGCGCTATATCTTGCAACAAAACAAATCAAAGCGCTTTCATTTATCCTACTCATTCACATGCAGCCAGTTACAATAAAAGTTGTTTTTTGTGTTTTGTTTTTTTACAAATTCAAATGTATACACACACGCTCGCACGCACGCACGCACATACACACACACACTCACGCACACACATAAAGGTTGTATACTCGGCAGGGTGATGGGGTTTTGGCTGTTGAGGGCAGGACAAAAATGAAATGGAACAAGAGAGAAGAATCTTAGGTTTGAAATATATGTGTCTTTTACACCCACATGCACACGTTATGCCATGCCCGCACAGACGCACCCTAAACACACACACGTGCGCGCACACACACACACACACACACACACACACACACACGCACACACACACACACACACACACACACACACACGCACGCACGCATGCACGCAAGTACACACACATAGAGGCACGCACGCAGGAAACCACGCACGCACGCATGCACACACAAACCACACGTACACTCCCCCCCCCACACACACACACGCGCAAGCACGCACACACATACACACACACTAATTTACAAAACTGCATACAAACGGGGTCTGGATGTAAAACAGCACAAGAGTGCTAATTCCATTATCCTCGAATTAGAAGAATAAATAGATAACATACACGCACGCACGCACGCACGCACGCACG
>CM054143.1:46412127-46424627 GCA_028751875.1 Rapana venosa
ACTACTACTACTACTGCTGCTGCTGCTGCTGCTGCTGCTGCTGCTGCTGCTGCTGCTGCTACTACTACTACTACCACTACTACTACTACTACTACTACTACTACTACTACTACTACTACTACTACTACTACTACTACTACTGCTGCTGCTGCTGCTGCTGCTGCTGCTATTACTACTACTACTACTACTACTGCTGCTGCTGCTGCCGCTGCTGCTGCTGCTGCTACTACTACTACTGCTGCTGCTGCTGCTGGTACTACTACTAGTACTGCTTCTGCTACTCCTGCTGCTGCTGCTGCTGCTGCTGCTGCTACTACTACTACTACTGCTGCTGCTACTACTACTACCACTACCACTACTACTACTACTACCACTACTACTACTTCAACTACCACTACTACTACTACTACTACTGCTGCTGCTACTGCTGCTACTTCTACTACTACCACCACTACTACTAGTGCTGCTGCTGCTGCTACTACTACTACTACTGCTGCTGCTGCTACTACTACTACTACTACTACTACTACTACTACTACTACTACTACTACTACTGCTACCACTACTACTAGTGCTACTACTACTACTACTATTACTACTACTACTACTACTACTACTACTACTACTAGTACTACTACTACTACTACAGACAAGAATGGCCCAGGTTTTGAGTCACACTGAGTGAAACATCCACTTCCTTCTTCACCTTCACCTCTCCCGTAGTGCCTGTATGACCCTGGATGTACCACTGAAGATCTTGCGACCAACTTCCTCCACTCCTCGCGGTCCTGATCCTGTGCTTTCCGTAGCAAATCGGTCCACTCAACAAGGCCAGTCCACTCTCTGATGTTGTCTTCCCATCGTTTTCTCAGACAGCCACTTAGGTGGTAACTAACGCAACGTCCGTCCAGTGACCTTGTCCCTCTGAACTTATGATCTCAATGGCTTTGATACCACTTAATAAGGCTGTACGCTAAAAACAAACCTGAAGTCACTGTAGGACCAGAACAATAGGGGCTACTGAATTACAGACCGCTATTTTATCATTGCATGACAGTCAATGGTAATGGGGATGCTACGATAAAAATGCTGTGAAAGTGTACAAGCTTTGAGAGACTTTCTGACACGGGCTATACTCTACATTCTCTATCACAGCTATATACATCAGATTCAACCAACAAGTAAAAATGAGGTAAAGGTGTCCCATAACCTATGTAGTCGTAGGGAAGCTAGGCGTCAGAGACCTCAACTTCTCTAGGGGCCAGCGGGGCCCATCTCCTCTCCCTCGCTGCTTTACCTTCCCTCACCCTAAAGAGGGAAAGGTATCCATTTACAGCTGGGTGAAATGGGGGACTGTACTGAAAAGCCAAGGCGCACAAACGGTCACCCATCCAAGTGGTAACCACACTCGACGCTGCTTAACCTTAGCCTGGGGGGGAAAGCGAGTGCTCTGACCACTGACCTATCCCATCCCCTAAGAGGACCATACTGTAAATACACAGAATCCAGGCAGTGTTTGGTCAAAGTCATGTCATTTCAGCAACACTCTCAAAAAAACCCAACAAAATCACGTCTGTAAAAAGTGACTGTTGCTAAACCGTAAAGTAGGCCTGCCTGTCTTTCCCCCCAAAATGAGCTCAAGGCAAACTCGCTCTAGGCAGGCGGTCCAATACTTATGGGCTTCCTGTGGAGTTCCAACCCTGAGGATAAGACATGACAAATCTGGGTATGGCTGTGGCGGGGAGATTGAAATGAGCGGCATGGGAACAGCAGGACTTGGGACGTCACAGAAGATGAGGCAGCACAGCACATAACAAAACAAAACAAAACAAAACGAAACAACTCACTCTAGGCAGAGAGTCGGTCAGAGTCCAAAAAGAAAACACCACCAACAATAATAACAACAATAACAACAGCAGTAACAACAAAACAACCAGCAACAACCTATGAGTATTATATAGGATTTGAACCCTCGACTGTTCAGTCAGGAGTCCAACGCGTTCGTTAACCTGTGGCCAAGCGTCTGCCTGCCTCTTTTTAAGAGATGTTGTATCAACAAATAATGATAATAATGATGATGATGATAATAATAATGACGATGATGATGATAATAATGATAACAACGATGATGATAATAATGATAATAATAATATAAAAACAACAACAACAACAACAATAATAATAATAATAATAATAATGATAATAATGATGGTGATGATGATGATAATGATGATGATAATGCTGCTGCTGCTGCTGCTGCTGCTACTACTACTACTACTACTATACTAACGATAATAATAATGATAACATGGAATTTATATAGCGCTATATCTTGTAAAAACAAATCAAAGCCTGTCTTCGCTTGTCTTTCTTTTTTTCCCTCGGTTTAAAAAAAATGATTTGACATATTATCTTGTGGTATTCGACACGCAGACAGACAGACAGACAGAGAGAGAGAGAGAGAGAGAGAGAGAGAGAGAGAGAGAGAGAGAGAGAGAGAGAGAGAGAGAGAGACTCGCAGAGAGAGAGAGAGAGAGACTCGCAGAGAGAGAGAGAGACAGACAGACAGACAGTCAGGGACCAAGAAACATAGACTCACAGAGAGAGACAGACAGACAGACAGACAGAGAGACAGACAGACAGGAACACACAGAGACAGACAGACAGACAACGAGACAAACACACACACACACACACACACACACACACACACACAACACACACACACACACACACACACACACACACACACACACACACACCATACTATTTGCAGCAACAAGAAACAGAAAACGAAAAAGAAGAAAATGTGAGAGGTTTCGTGTAACAAGCCCTTTAGACCAACACGCTTTAGGCTGAGGTCTACTTGGCGCGGTTGGTGTCTGAAAATAGCCCATGGAAGACGAAAGGAGACCTGACATCAGAGCCCCAGTAGTGGTGTTCAGTTTATTTGTAGCCAGCCTGTGTCCATAATCGTCCTTATTAGGGTTTTTTTGCTACTGAGGTTGTTTTGGCTTGTTTGTTGTTGTTGTTTTGTAGGAGAGAGAGAGAGAGAGAGAGAGAGAGAGAGAGAGAGAGAGAGAGAGAGAGAGAGAGGGAGAGAGATAGAGAAAGATAGAGAAAGATAGAGAGAGAAATTGACATAGACTCAGAGAGAGAGAGAGAGAGAGACAGACAGAGACAGACAGACAGACAGATGGACATACAGACTCAGAGAGACAGACAGACAGACAAATGGACATACAGATTCAGAGAGAGAGAGAGACAGACAGACAGATAGACAAATGGACATACAGATCCATAGAGAGACAGACAGACTCTCAGAGAGAGAGAGAGAGAGACAGACAGACAGACAAATGGACATACAGACTCAGAGACAATGACAATGACAATGACAATGACAAATTCTTTTATTTCGAGGATAATGAATAAGCACACATGTGCTTTTTTACATCCAGTCCCCGCCCGTTAGGGATACATCTTAATAATAATAACCCAATACTTATACAGTTTCAAAATAAAAACAAGGGGAAATAACCCTTTTCAAAACAGCTCCCCCCAACAACCCCCCCCCCCCCCCCATAGAGAGAGAGAGAGAGACAGACAGACAGACAGACAGACAAATGCACATACAGACCCATAGAGAGACAGACAGACTCTCAGAGAGAGAGAGAGAGAGAGAGAGAGAGAGAGAGAGAGAGAGAGAGAGAGAGAGAGAGAGAGAGAGAGAGAGAGATGATGATGATGATGGAGCAGAATCGCCTCAGGGCACAAATCGTTTAAATTCATTGAAGTAGTCTTCCCCCAAAACAACAAACAAGCAAACAAACAAAACAAAACAAACAAAGAAATTCAACAAACAAAACAAACCCAAGCAAATAACTCATAGATTTGTTGTTGTTGTTGTTATTGTTGTTGTAGTTGTTGGGTGTTCCTCAGCTTAACTACCCTAGGGAGCACACAGAGTATGCACTCTATATCATGCATCAGAACTAGAATTCACCTGTGAGAGAGTACACACTGGATAAGAAGTTTGCGCGTGTGTGTGACTTGTTTTCTTATACCTCGTCATAATCATAGGCAGCCGTACTCCGTGGACTTTTTAAAATACATTTTTCCTCTAACAGAAGATACGGGCTTTTTTTTTAAATGTCAGAAGTTTGTTATGGATGAAGATAATGTTTATATTTGAATCAAAATGCCATAGAAAACTGCTGGGCATATCCTGGAGAGAACGAAAGACCAATGAATTTGTCAAGAGCCAAATAACACGGCTGGCAGGTCCACAGGAACCCCTTCTCACCATCGTCAAGAAGAAAAAGCTGACATGGTTCGGCCACGTCACCCGCCACAACACTCTGCCAAAAACAGTACTGCAGGGAACACTCGAAGGTGGCAGAAAGAGAGGAAGACAGAACAAGTCATGGATGGACAACATCAGAGAATAGACCAGGATGAATGACTCGGCACTACTGCGCAGAGCCGAGGACCAAGATGGATGGAGGAGGCTTACCACGGCATTGTCTTTCGTGTCTCCCCCACGACCGCCAAGGTCACGGGTCTGATGATGATGATGAATGTTTATATCACATTGCAAAGCATACCAACATTGTAATGCAGGAATTGGCTTTTTGCTTACCTCAATAACTGATAAAGTGTTTGGCTTGGGCCAGTGTAAATAACAATTGACAATTTCAGGATTTAAAAAAAAAGGCGATTGACCTGCAGATAGGAAAATAACATCTAACAAAGGAGATAATTAGTGATTACTTTTTGATAGGACCCTCTCCTCCCCGCCCCACCACCCGCCACACATAAACACACACACACGCGCGCGCACACACATAAACACACACACACACACAGAACATCTTGCGCACACGTTAAAACCCGTTCCGCTTTTCGGAAGAGTTGGCCATTGTTTGCCGGTGGGAACGGATGACAAAATTTACAAAACTGCATACACACGGAGACTGGATAAAAAAAACCACATATGAGTGCTTATTCCATTATCCTCGAAATAAAAGAATATAAAAAAGAGAAAGAAAACACACACACACACACACACACACACACACACACACACACACACACACACACACACACACACACACACACACACACACACACACACACCTAATTCACAGCAAAAATAGGGGGAAATAGTCCCCCCTCCCCCGAAAAGCCAATCGAAAGAAAAAGGTGTGGGTGGGTAAAGAAATCAATTGCTCATTTCACAGAGGAAATATGTCGGGTGATCACGGCAGATCATTCGACGATTCAAAAGAAACAGAATCAGTTTCAGAGCGGAAGAACTGACAATTTTACAGCGGAAGAACTGACAATTTTACAGCGGAAGAAGTGATAATTTCAGGGCGAAAATGTTGACAATTTCACAGTTGAAAGCGCTTTGATTTGTCTGTGCAAGATATAGCGCTATATAAAATCCATTTATGATGATGATGATGATGATGATGATCATCATCATCATCATCATCATCATCACCATTAGAAGAAGAAGAAGAAGTATCAATTTCACAGGAGAAGAATCGACAATTTCTCAGCGGAAAAAATTGACAATAGTGGAAAAGTAAACAATTTTATGGCAAAATGAATGATTATTTCACAGTACAACTAATCAAAATTCCACAGCGTGAAAAAAATGAACAGACTGATTGACAATTTCTTTGCAGAAAAACTGAAAATTTCACAGCAGAAAAATCGACAATTTCTTTGCAGAGAAACTGACAATTTTACAGCAGGCAATAAAAAATTTCATTGCAGAAGAAAAAAATCTTCATAGCAGAGAAATCAGCCCTTTTAAAGACAGTTTAACACCAGAGAAATCGACCATCTTACAACCAAAATATCGATAATTTCATGGTGGAGAAATGGGCAATTTTTGGCAAAAAATCAGCAACTTCAGATAGAAAAAATCAACAGTTTTCTTGCAGAAAAGAGATAATTTTTACAGTAAAGAAATCAACAATTTCACAGCGGAAACATAATTTCTCTCCAAAGAAAACAACCAGGTGGGAAAGATCTACAATTTGACGTTCATATTCGGAAGAGTAGGCCATTGTGTGCCGGTGGGAAACGAATGACAAAAATTATAAAACTGCATACAAACGGGTACTGGATGTAAAAAAACACAACCCTAATGAGTGCTTAATCCATTATCCTCGAAATAAAAGAAAAGAATAAGTAAATAAAAAAAATAAGTATAGCAGTTTCTTTGGCTATAACAATGGAAAGCGATCATACACAATCTATACAAAGCTAATTTCATGTAACAAAAAGCATATAAACAGCAACAAACATGCAAGAACATGTAAAAGAAACACAAAAATCAAAATACCACCGCCTCCCCCCACCCCTTCCCCTCTCCTCCTCAGATAGCAGCAAGACGGGTGTCTATAGCTGAACTAAATAAAGGCAGAACCGCTGGCATGTAGGTACGAAAATGGACAGAGACAGAAAAAATGTGGCGCTGTCATATGGCGATGAGCTCTCGTGGAAAGCTTCCTTATTTTAAAAAAAATAATGCAACAACAATAATTCCCCCTACCCCCCCAACCAAAAAAACAACCCAACAAAACACACACACAACAAAAACAACCTTACAGCAACTACCCACCTCCTACTCACTAAAATTGTCAGATAAAAGCTGAACTACAATTTTCATGTCGACCTGCACTTCATAGCTCTTCTAAAAATAAGTTCGTAAATGTTGCCAGTCCAAAAATAAAATAAAAGAGCTCAAAGTTATGAATATTGCGTTTCGTTTTTATTTTAAACAAAGATAACACAAGCAAGCCTGTGCACAAACACTCTCATGCGCGCGTACGAATGTGTGCATGTGTCAAGTGTATGTGTGTGATTTTGTTTCTAAATTTTTCTTGGAATGTGTAAATACACAGTAATCATTTTTATTCTCTTTTTCTTTAGTTTATATGAATTTTACAATGCTATGTAAAAGTGTTATTCTCGGTAACTTCCCTTCATTGAAACTTCCCTTCATTGAATAAATAAAACAAATTTTACTTGACTTGACTAAGTGTTCGACTTAAATGCACATGCACACACATTTTTCCAGACAAACGTGTGAATGTATGAACATATAGAGAATCTCACACATGGTCTCCCATCAAAATGCACTCTAATATCGACAAATATCGCTAGAAAAAAATTGGGGCCTGACTTGTTCACTAGTTTAGTTAAGTATCTACTAAGTATATTTTGGAAAACTGCTCAGCACTATATACTTGGATTGATGGATGGTGAATTGATGGATCGGTGGTCTAGAAGTAACGCGCCTGTCGAGAAAGCGAAAAGTCCAGGTCGGAAGTGTGCCGTGGTTTGTATCCCGTTTGAGCCCGAGACTTTCCCCCATCCATTACACCATGAGTGGTGGTCTGGGCGCTAGTCTTTCGGATGAGACGATAAACCGAGGTCTCGAGTGTTACACAAAATTATTCAGCGCACGTAAAAGAACCCACGGCAACCAGAGAGTTGTCCCTGACAAAATTCTTTGAAAAAAAGCCACTCTGATAGGGAAACAAATACAGTTGCAGAACTAAAAAATAGTGGGTGGCGCTGCTCTTGTGGCGACGCGCTCTCCCCGGAGAGAGCAGCCCGAACTTCACGCAGAAAAATCTCGTGAATTAAAGTGGTATAAATAACTAAATAAATAAAATAAATACATTATTTCGGAAAACTGCTCGGTCCATGTACCAAGTGCACTTGTGAAAAACAGCTCCCCGATTCTCTTCAGGAGATTTTAGAAACTGCTCCATGTATTTAGTGATATATATATATATATATATATATATATATATATAATATATATATATATATATATATATATATATATATATATATATATATATATATATATATATATATTATCAAACTGCTCGAGTGTTTTGGGAAACTGCATCGTCCATCTTTTAAGTGGATTAAGGGGAAGACACTACTCTCTCCGTCTGTTAAGTGGATTTAGGAGAACTGCTTGCTCCATCTATAAAGTGCATTTGGGATTTTTGGAAAACGGCCCCCCGGACTTTGGAAAACTGCTTTCTCCGTCTATCAACTAGACTTTGCAGATCTGCGTGTTTCGTCTGTTAAGCGGATTTTGGAAAATTGTCCGCTCCATCCATTCAGTGGATCTGAGGGAAAACTATTTGCTCCCTATGAATTTTGGGAAACTATTTTCCCCATTTAGTAAGTGGATTTTGAATAAAAGCTGACCCATCTATTAAGTGAATTTCAAAATACATCTTTATCTTTTGAGTGGATTAAGAAAATTACTTGCTCCATCTGTTAAAGCTTGAGTGGATTAAAAAAAAAAACCCTGCTCCATCTACAATGTGCTTTTTTGAAAACTCCTTACTCTATGCACTGAGTGGATTTGGGGAAAACTCGTTGATCCATATACTGAATGGATTTTGAAAACCGCTTGTTTCGTCTACTTAGTAGATGTTTGAAGCTGATCCACAGCTGGCTTTCATCTCATCTCTCGTTTATTAACTTTTGATTTGATTGTATTCAGAGTTCCAGCGAAGCCATCCAAAGTAGGGACTATACCCTCAGCATGTAGCCATCACCATTACTGGGTTGTTGTTCTTTTTTTATGAACTCCCTAGCTTTTCCTTTTCAAGAAAAACGGCTCCTCTCCCTGCCCCTCACCAACACACACACACACGCTTTCAGAAACCTTGCAGACACTGGAACAACCCAGACAGAACATTCTGCACCCAGCAACCCCAGCTTTTTTTCCCCAAAATACCCAAAGTTGAAATTACAAGCCCGTAACTCGGCACCAGGGATGAGTCACTACGTTACATCCTCAGACCAGTGATAACGCCGGGGTCATAACTAGTTCTTGTGCCCCCCACATGTTAACCTCCCCCAGAAAGGTTTGTGTGCTGAGCCCCTTAGCGCAGAACGCCCGTAAATTCTCCATCCTTTATTCTGCTGCAGCTGGGGGCTGAAAATAGACCTCGGGAGACGAGATTGCACCTGAAGGATTGGACAAACAGTCGTCGTCAAACGCGGTTATTTTTAGCCTCGGTTGTCATGTAAATTATCATACTTATTGATTCACACAGGAAGTTCATTGGGTGAAAGTTTAGTTTGGGAATGAATTTTTTTTTTTTCGCAGGAGGAAATTTTGACGAAGCTGAAAGAAAATATTCGAAAGATTTGCAGAGAAATATGTTTTGAATTCTTATGAGGAAATGTTCAGAATTTCACAAAGGGACAGGACGGTGGATGATCTCACAAATTTAAGAAATAGAGTAGTTCGGTACTACACAGATAAAAGCTGACATTTTAAGATTCAAGGGATATTTTGAGATTTGATTGGCATTCTAAGGTTTAAAAAACAAAGAGCAAAGCAATAGGTAACCACTCTCATCTTTCATCCTTACGAAAGTTCTGTTTGACACATATCCACACACAAAGGAACACACGCACGCACACACGCATGCACATGCACAGACATTCCATTGAAGACACCCCCCTCCACACACACACCACAACCAAACTTGAAAGCAATTACCATTAAAAAAAGGGGGAGGGAGACAAAATCCAAATAAACAAACAAAATACAAGCTAAATACGAAAGCCCTCCCCTCCCCGACCCCCCCCCCCCCCCCCACTCCCAAAGTAACCTTGCCCTTCCCCATATTCATATTTTTACAGACACAGATACAAACAGATACAGATACAAACTATTGCACAAGCGGCGTAGTGATTCTTGCATCAGCTCAACTCAACTGTCCCCATCACCACTGTCGTCAGGAGGAGCTCCCAGGCCTCGCCATCTCTCTCTCTGTGTCTCTGTCTCTGCTGAGTTCTACCATCTCCTGCACCCCTACTCCCAGACCACTGATCTCAAGTGATGTTGGCAGTGTAGGAGGATGTTGGTGGTGGTCTGCCTCTTTTTCCTTCTGCCCTCAACTTTACTTTGGAGAACTAACTGTCGTAATCAGATTAATTTGTCTATGTGTTTCTGTTCGCAAACAGAACCCGACTCTTACATATCAAAACTAAAACACAAAAAATGGCCCAGGTCAAAAGCTTTGCTACCTGTTGATTGAAGGAAATTGACAAAGCCCACATGACGATGTTGTTATCTCTGAAGTTGGAATACGGCTACCTTTATAGTGGGCAAACATGGTCGTATAACGCAACATCGTATCTTCGGTCAACCTTGGAGCTCTTGCCTGAAAAAGAAAAAGAAATGTTATACTTTGAAATGACAAGAACGTCGCCATGGGCTCCAGATCAAACTGATACATTTCCTGGTCATGTCCTACTTTTTTTTATGCATGTGAAACGTGGATCATAACAGCAGACACTGAAAAGAAATACGTGCATTGGAGATGACATGCTTTCACAAACTTCTTGGTATCTTACGTTAGCCCAGAACAGGCACCACAGGAACACCACAAAAGTGACCCAGCAGCTGTGCCGGGCCGCTCTTGCTGGTGGCTCCACGGCGGCCTGATATTGACGGGCTCCCCGTGGACTTCTGACTCTGAGGATGAGACATAACAAATCTGGGTATGGCTGGTGCGGGGAGATTGAAATGAGCGGCGTGGGAACAGCAGGGCGGGGACGTCACAGAAGATGAGGCAGTCAAAAAAACTTCTTGGAATCTCTTACAAACATCACACAATTAACCAGAACTGAAAGCGCCATCGGGCCATATGAAGAGCTGACTTCAAGGAAAAGACACAAACTAAAGTGGTTTGGGCACGTCACACGAACATCTGGACTGGCCAAGACTGTCCTACAGGGAACAAACGGTACAAGGAGGGAGACGAAGAAGAGGCAGACAGAGAAAACGATGGGAAGACAACATCAGAGAGTGGACTGGCCTTGAGTGGAACGACTTGCTACGGAAATCTGAAAACAGTGAGGAGTGGAGGAAACTGGTCGCAAACTCTTCAGTGGTGCCCTCAACGGTGTACAAGACTAGGGGATAGGTGAAAATGAAGGTGGATGCTTTGAAAAGTTGAGATAGTCCTCACCAATGACAAGCACTTAGGATAGCAACCTGTAAAAGGCAAAGGTGTCCCATAACCTATGTGGTCGTAGGGGAGCGAGGCATCAGAGACCTCAACTTCTCTAGTGGCCAGCATATTGAGGGCGGCGCCCATATCCTCTCCCTCGCTGCTTTTTCTTCCCTGACCCTAAAGAGGCAGGTGCCCATTTACAGCTGGGTGAACTGGGGGACTGTACTGAAGCCAAGGTGCGCAAACGGTCACCCATCCAAGTGGTAACCACACTCGACGCTGCTTAACCGTACCAGGGGAAAGTGAGTGCTCTGACCACTGAACTATCTCGTCCCCAAACTACTCATACACTCCATTAAGCAAGAGATAAAAGTCTTCTTAAATCGGAGTATGGCTGCCTGTGTGGCGGGGAACTAGAAATACACGTGAAGCTATCTTCTCATCCAGTGTGCACTTACTGTCTAACAGAAATTCCCAGATGTCATGAGACAGGGGTATATGTATGTTGTGGGTGACCCCCCCAGAGTTGATCTAGGAAACGCCCAACAATAAAATCAAAATCAAAAGCAGCAACAGTTGCATCATCATCATCATCATCATCATCATCATCATCATCATCATCACAATCACCATCACCATCATCATCATCGTCATCGTCATCATCATCATCATCATCTGCAGCAGCAGCAGCAACAACAACAACCACCACCACAACAACATCAACAACAGCAAACAACAGTGACGACGATGGCAACAACCGCAACAAACTTGAAAACAACAAACATCTGTAACTCCAAAAAAAAGTAGTATAGTCATGTTATCAGACTCTCTTCTTCCACAACAACCAGACCAAGTTTAGCAGCCACTCAGTGCTATCTGGTGGTTTTCAAAAAGACAAAAAGGAATAAAAGAAAAAGAAAGAAAAGAAGACAAGAAAAGACACAGAAGACAATTTCCTGACCTCAGGAAAAGAAAGTAGGCTTTCAATTCAATATATTCAATCCCCCAAGAAGTCGGGTCAGGTGTTACGTCACCAGTAAAAGCCACATTTCTTAACAAGAAAAAAAAATGCAAACACTTCCCCTTTTCACTAATAAACTTAAATACACCTGAAATCCACATTTTCACCTAAATAACAAGTCAGGGATTTTTTCCCCGAGTAAAGGTAAAGGTGTTCCCATAACCTATAAGGCCGTAAGGGGAGCGAGGCGTCAGAGACCTCATTTCTCTAAGGGGCCAGCATAATAAAGGGTGGCACCCCTCTCCTCTCTCCCTCGCTGCTTTACCTTCCCTGACCCTAATAAAGAGGGCAGGTACCCATATACAGCTTCCAGAGTATACAGTGAAAATGGCGGATACTTCCAGTGACGTCACACCTACCTCGACTTTAGAAGGAGGGGAACATAACCGCCAAGAAAGTAAAAATGAATTGCCACAAAGCCCTTGTAGGGCAAGATGCCATAGAACGCCTCGGCT
>CM054143.1:46427127-46439627 GCA_028751875.1 Rapana venosa
GAGAGAGAGAGAGAGAGAGAGAGAGAGAGAGAGAGAGAGAGAGAACACGTTTGCGTAGGCATGTGTGCACCTACTTGCGTGTATGTTATTTCTATTATTATTATTCTTTCATATCGAGGATAATGGAATAAGCACTTATGTGCTTTTTAAAATCCAGTCCCCGTGTGTATGCGGTTTTGTAAATTCTGTCATCTGTTCCCACCAGCACACAATGGCCTACTCTTCCGAAAAGCGGAACAGGATTTAACATGTGCGCAAGATGTTCTGCGTGCGTTCGCACATGGGGCCTCGGTTTATAGTCTCATACGAGGGACTTTTGGGGAGAGAGGAGTCTGCACTGATGTTAACTCCAGGGGAAAATATCCCCTTGAATGTGTGTGTGTGTATGTGTGTGTGCGTGTGTGTGTGTCAAGTCAAGTCAAGTCAAAATTTTATTTCCAGATGGTACATTGAATAAGCAATGCATTTGCTTTTTTTCATCAAGCCATCTATCTAAAAACAAATTTCGTAATGATTATACTAAGTCACTACATTATAGCATCATTTACCATTAAATTAAACCAGTAAAAAAGAAAAAAAAAGGAAAAAATCGTTAAGGAAATACATTGAAAATACAAATTACCACATATACATATACACGCACACACATACTCATGCACACCTGTGCGCGCTCACGTCCACACACACATTTAAATAAAAATGTTTTAAGAATTAAAAAAAGAAAAGCATAAAACGTCAGGACAAACAAATTACTTCACTTACTGTTTCATCCATTTTTTCACGTTTATACTTTAGATATAAAAAAGGTACAGGAATAAAACGTTAGAAAATACTAGGCATTCGTCGTTACTGATAATATTACCTTCAATGACCTCCCTCCTCTCCTCCTCCACCCAGCAAAGGTGTGCTTTTTTTATGCGCTCATACTTTTCAAATAGCGCTTTTTTAAAAATGACATATTCACACAATAACTATCCAAGCAAGAGAAGTCAAATAAGATTACAATAATGATTATTATAATAGAGATACAATTATAACAACAATCACCCATCACCATGAGACAACAATATAACAAATGATCCCCATCACCATGAGACAACAACATAACGATGATAACAGAAAAGCATTGGAAAGGATGGGGGTGGGGGAGGAGTATCAAGGGGGAAGGGGAAATACACCTTCAATCAATAGAGAAATACTAATTTTAAAAAAACCCAATTATTCAAACAAGTAGAACCCCTATACGATACAGAATTCAAAAGCCCATAATCAACTGGACTATCAAAACTAAAACAATATCAAACTAAAACAGTATCGCTTATAATAATACTAATAATCTCATCTCTAACTGCAATAAAAACAACTTCCACGATAAAATCTATTGAATTAGACAAGACAGGGCATGAGGAGAGGAGAGGAGAGGAAAGGAGAGGAGAGGAGAGGAGAGGAGAGAGAGAGAGAGAGAGAGAGAGAGAGAGAGAGAGAGAGAGAGAGAGAGAGAGAGAGAGAGAGAGAGAGAGAGAGAGAGAGAGAGAGAGAGAGAGAGAGAGAGAGAGAGAGAGAGAAGGACACACTATCAAGCTATCAGGTCTACCATAAAAAGATTTTTAAAAATTTCCTCCTTTCCACTTGTTTCAACATTGCAGATTATTTACTAGCTTGCATAGATTCTCTTACTTCTTTGCATAATTAGTGTGCCTCTTTCCTGCCTCTTTCCTCTTTCCTCCTCTTTCCTCTTTCCTGTGTAGGTGTGTGTGTGTGTGCGTGCGTGTGTGTGTGTGTGTGTGCATGTGTGTGTGTGTGCCTGTCCGTGTACGTGCCGGTGCATGTGTGTGCATAAGCGTTCGATATGCTTGCATAAACAGTCAACATCAAACTATCAACAGCAACAACAATTACAAAATCGACTAACATACCAAACCAAACCAAACAAAAAGCACCCACACTATCCGTCATGGCGCAGTGGTTAGCGCCTTGGGTTACGGACTGGAAGGTCGAAGATTCAAATCCCATAAGAGTCATAGGGATTTTTCGGACTCCGGCCGGCTCATACCCAGAGTGAGTGTGCTGTGGGATCAATGGGAAGACTGGGACCACACAGTCGAGCTTTATCCACTTTACGGATGCGAGTTTGAGAGTGTTGCTCAAATTACCTGACCAACACTGCAGGTGTCTGTATCTCTCGGCCAGGTTGACGCTGGGATATATTATAAATGTAAGCGTAGAGTACAACACTGTCATGTACTCTTGAAGCATATGCATTTCCGTAGCAGCATCATTACATCATCCTCATTATCACTGATCAGCATACAATAAAAAAAAAAAAAAAGAAGAAGAAAGAAATGCCTCTGATTCGGTGGTCCCAGTTGCTCTGGTCTCATGGTGACCTCAGATTCGGTTTCCCCATACACTCCTGTGCCTGTGGTGAGTTTGAGTCAAGACCTTTGGGAATGGAGGTTCGCGGGGGACGGTATTTGGATGGATGTTGTGGTGGTCGCCATGCATAGGGGGACGGGATAGCCTAGTGGTCAGAACATTGCACTCGCAATCTGACAATCCGGGTTCGATTCCCGTTCAAGGGGATTTTTTTCACCTGGAGTTAACATCAGTGCAGACTCCATTCTCCCCAAAAGTCCTTCGGATGAGACTATAAACCGAGGTCCCGTGTGCGAACGCACGCAGAACATCTTGCGCACACGTTAAAAATCCCATTCCGCTTTTCGTAAGAGTAGGCCATTGTGTGCCGGTGTGAACAGATGACAATTTACAAAACCGCATACACACGGGGACTAGATGTAAAAAAGCACATAAATGCTTATTCCATTATCCTCGATATAAAAGAGTAAAATAAAAATAAAAATAAATAAAATAAATTAAAAATCTTGGGTGGGCAACTCACACAGTCTGGCTTCACCACTGAGCTAATACCGTCATTAGTAGGAGGCTTAGTAGGTGGTGTCCTGTGTATGTTAGCTCAGAACAGGCTTCACTGAACACCACCAAAGTGACCCAGCAGCAGTGCAGGGTATCTCTGTCTGGTGGCATCACAGCAGCCTGATATTGATAGGCTCCCTGTGGACTTACCCATCCTGGGGATGAGACATAACAAATCTGGGTATGGCTGTGACGGGGAGATTGGGATGAGCGGCGTGGGAACAGCAGGGCAGGGACGTCACAGAAAATGAGGCAGAAAAAAACAACAACAACCAAAAACCTACACAGATACACAGAGGGACCAACAGAGAATGAATGAATGAACATTTTTGAATGAACACTTTTATTGAGGGAAAAGAATAAGCACAATGGTGGATTTTTTCATCCAGCCTTCAGTCCAAAAAATAAGTAAATCAATCGACTAAACATTCAGTTAAACAAACAATAATGAAATGTCTAAAGAAATGGGTAAAATGTAAACATGCGTAAACAAACAGAATAGAGACAGTTGTATACACATGATAGATATATAACAGAGAGGGAGGGAGGGAGGGAGAGAGAGAGAGAGAGAGAGAGAGAGAGAGAGAGAGAGAGAGACAGACAGACAGACAGACAGACAGCAGACAGACAGACAGACAGACAGAGACAGAGAGGAAGGAGGGGGGGGTGTCGAAAAGGTTGAAGGAGGAGGAAAGGGGAAGGAACTGGAAACAATCAGAACTTTCTTATGCAAGTTACAACACCTATACATATCAAATGAACAAAATAATAACATACATGAAAATATACAAGGTTTCATCACATAGCAGAAATATAATGTCTACCTGCCAGAGAGAAAAGAGAGAGAGAGAGAGAAGAGAGGAGAGAGAAGAGAGAAGGGGAGAGAGGAGAGGAGAGAGAAGAGAGGAGGGGAGAAGGGGAGAGAGAAGAGAGAGAGAAAGAGAAAGTAGAGAGAGAAAGAACCCCAGGAACTCAGAATTTTAATTTTAAAGCCACCGGCCTGTATACAAGGGGGTATTCATTTTGACAACAGAAACTTCAAACAAAACAGTACCAAAAACATAGATAATGTTGGCATTACCAAGAGTGATTTCCCAAAGAAACATGAACTAATTCATCTTTGTGTACACCAGTTACACCTAAAAAAGTTCTCGGGCTTTCAGAGCATAAAACATATACATACCTAAATGTCTTAACATTTTCACTATTCAGAATAGTTTGAAGAGATTGTTCATTCGTATTTGTGAAGACGTACTTTGTCAGATATTTCTCTCGCAAGTCTGTACATTTTGTGCATTTCAAATAGAAAATGGATTTCAGTTTCGATTTTGTCACAAAAAGGGCACTTTTAGATTTATCATTATATCTGTTATTTACATGTAAACTACCAATTCCAAGTCGAAATCTAGCCAGAGCATACCTGAATTTACTTATCGTGATAGCAGTAAGATATGTTTTCAGGCTGCAACAGTTAAAAAAAAAAATAGGAGAGAGAAAGAGAGAGAGAGAATTCCTATTGCGGTATAGGGAAGACAACTCTGGTAAAGCACGGTCAATGTGTATCCGTTTGAGTAGTGGTACTTCAGAGTCAGCCCTTTGTTATTGAGAGAGAGAATGAATGAATGAATGGATGAATGAATGAACGAACGAATCTTTATTTTTCAAGGGTAACAGAATAAGCATGCGCATACTTGTTTCATCCGGCCCTTGCCCTGATTAGGGACTATCTATAAAACAAGGGGAAAATCCCCTACTACAACAATGACAACATGATTTAAAAAAAGATAAGTATATATTTAACAATACATAATCCCTAACTAACTTGAACATTAATTTCAGGAGATACATAGATTATAAATGTTTATATAAAAGAAATATGCGTTACTAAACATATAATTCTCAAATGAATTAAACATTAACATGAAAACTGATTATAATTAAGTAATATTGATAAATTAAAATAGAAGGGAGACAGCAAGAAGAGAGAGAGAGAGAGAGAGAGGGAAGAGAGAGGAAGGAGAGAGCGGAGAGAAAAGGAGAGAAAAAGAGAGAAAAAAGGGGGAGGGAGGGAGGAAGAAGGAGTTTTATGTTTCTTCCTCGACTAGATTTACCAGGTTGACCAATATTGGAGTACCGGGTTTTTTGCTTACGCAACCGGTTGGGGTTTTTTGCCCACCATTATTAAGGTAGCTAGGGGATGGGATAGCTCAGTGGTCGGAGCACTCGCTTGCCCCCAGCCTAGTTAAGCAGCGTCGAGCATGGTTACCGGTTGGATGGGTGACCGTTTGCGCGCCTTGGCTTCAGTACAGTTCCCCCAGTTCACCCAGCTGTAAATGGGTACCTGCCCTCTTTAGGGTCAGGGAAGGTAAAGCAGCGAGGGAGAGGAGATGGGCGCCGCCCTCAATATGCTGGCCCTAGAGAAGTGAGGTCTCTGACGCCTCGCTCCCCTACGACCTTATAGGTTATGGGACTCCTTTACCTTTACCTTTTTATTAAGGTAGCCGCATTCCGACTTTGGGGATGGTGTCTAAACACGCACAGCGTAAGCGCGCTTTTTGATGATATTATCTGTCGTCTTCCGTCCTCACCCGAACGAATGGCCTACTCTTCCTAAATGCAGAACAAGTTTTGGGGTGTTTTTTTTTTCATGCGTGCTTAAGATGTTCTTTTTGCGTGGGTTAAGGTTTATAGTCTCATCCGAAACTTTTGGAGGAGTGGAGTTAATACTGATATTAACCCCGGGGGGGGGGGGGGGGGGGGGGGGGGGGGGGGGGGGGGAATATTCACTTGAACGGGGCATGCTTCGATGATGGTTCAAATCTAGGCTTGGTCTTGGGCTGTCAAATCGCCAGCGCAATGCTCTAACCACTACTAGGCTATCCCACCGAAATATTGGACATTCTTCTCAAAAGATGTGAGTAAGAATCTGGCAACACTCTCACAGACGTTGCACGTAACGACGACCGAGTCAACCTCTAACGCTGGACAGTCCTCGGTTTCTTGTTCATAAGTGGGTATCATTATGTGTATGGTCTCGTTTGTGAGATGGCGTGTGCGTTCTAGCGGATTTGCCTGCTCGTGTGTACAGTTACCTGTTAGCATATGGTGTGTTTTTTCTTTACGATCGGTTCAAATGGTCAGTTGCGCATATGTGTGAATCTCCTTCACATCATGAATCATACTGCACAGAGGGTCAATTTTTGGTTGTTGTTAACGTGTTATTTATATCCGATATAAAGAAAAGTCGTTCAATTAATAATAAAAACAAAAACAAAACAAAACCCACATTGAAAATCGTACAATTCTATGAACAGTTGTAACCAATTGAAATGATAGAAACCAGGAAGTTTCAAAATAAGAAATTCACACAACTTTGCATCGTGACAGCTTGACAGGATGGGTGCTGGGTGTTTTAAAACTCTTTTTTTAAGCAAAAAAGAGAGAAAATTACACCTTTAATAACTACTTCAGTAAAAGGTAGAAGATTTAGAAAGCTTATCTTTCTATATTCAATCAAAGTCCCAAAATCGAAAACCGGACCCTCGCCTGCCTAAAATGGCAGATAGGGTAAATAAGTATGGTTTATGTGCAACGCGACTCATTTCGTTGTGGAGTGTCACGTTTTTGTTGGTGTGCGTAGACGTTCTGGTTGGGACTTTGTTTTCCTTGGTGTCTGTTCGCTACTAGGTGATTATGACTGATAAACTTTCATAATCAAACCATTGGACAAAGCAGAGGGAAGTATGCAGTGTCTAAGAAAGGACAAAAGCAGAGGGAAGTATGCAGTGTCTCAGGAAGGACAAAAAGCAGAGGGAAGTATGCAGTGTCTCAGGAAGGACAAAAGCAGAGGGAAGTATGCAGTGTCTCAGGAAGGACAAAAGCAGAGGGAAGTATGCAGTGTCTCAGGAAGGAAAAAAAGCAGAGGGAAGTATGCAGTGTCTCAGGAAGGACAAAAGCAGAGCGAAGTATGCAGTGTTTAGGAAGGACAAAAAGCAGAGGAGTATGCAGTGTCCAAGGTAGGACAAAGCAGAGGGAAGTATGCAGTGTCTCATCTCATTATCTTAAAACCATTACACCCAGCGGGTTTTTGTTTGGGGGCAACAAGCGCTTCCACTCCTTGCCTTCCCGGGGCCAACTATTCATGATCCCCAGAGTGCTTTCTGGCCTTTTATCTCCTTTCTTACAGTCCTCCCTCCGTTGCTTTTGGTCTTCCTTCTTTTCTCCTTCTGGGGTCAGTGCATTGCTTGTTTCTGTGATTAAATGTGGGTTTCTTCGGAAAGGATGTGCCCAATCCACTTCCACCGTCGTCTGGTGATGATGGTTCCCATGTCTTCTTGCCTGCATCTCCGTAGTAGGTCTTCATTGGAGATTCTCTGGCCAAAAGATCCGGAGAATTCTTCGGAGACATATGGTGTGAAAGGATCGAAGTTTGGTAAAATCCGCTTCCGTCATCCTCCAGCACTCAGAACAAAAAGCAGAGGGAAGTATGCAGTGTCCTAGGAAGGACAGAAAGCAGAGGGAAGTATGCAGTGTCTAAAGGACAGAAAGCAGAGGGAAGTATGCAGTGTCTAAGAAAGGACAAAAAGCAGAGGGAAGTATGAAGTGTCTAAGAAAGGACTGAAAGCAGAGGGAAGTATGCAGTGTCCTAGGAAGGACAGAAAGCAGAGGGAAGTATGCAGTGTCTAAAGGACAGAAAGCAGAGGGAAGTATGCAGTGTCTCTAGGAAGGACAAAAAGCAGAGGGAAGTATGCAGTGTCCTAGGAAGGACAGAAAGCAGAGGGAAGTATGCAGTGTCTAAGAAAGGACAGAAGGCAGAGGAAGTATGCAGTGTCTCAGGAAAAGGGCGAAACGAGGGAAGGGATGCAGTACTCAGGAAGGACATAAAGCAGAGGGAAGTATGCAGTGTTTAAGAAAGGACAGAAAGCAGAGGGAAGTATGCAGTGTTTAAGTAAGGACATAAAGCAGAGGGAAGTATGCAGTGTTTAAGTAAGGACATAAAGCAGAGGGAAGTATGCAGTGTTTAAGTAAGGACATAAAGCAGAGGGAAGTATGCAGTGTTTAATAAGGACTAAGCAGAGGAGTATGCAGTGTTTAAGTAAGGAAAAAAAGCGAGGAAGTATGGGAGTGTCTTTGAAAGGACAAAAAGCAGAGGGAGGTATGCAGTGTCTCAGGAAGGACAAAAAGCAGAGGGAAGTATGCAGTGTTTAAGGAAGAACAGAAAGGAGAGGGAAGTATGCAGTGTCCCAGGAAGGACAAAAAGCAGAGGGAAGTATGCAGTGTCTCAGGAAGGACAAAAAGCAGAGGGAAGTATGCAGTGTCTCAGGAAGAACAAAAAGCAGAGGGAAGTATGCAGTGTCCAAGGAAGGACAAAAAGCAGAGGGAAGTATGCAGTGTCCCTTGAAGGACTAGACTATAGCAAGCTTGTCACTATGGAATTCATTTCATTTTCATTTATTTATGATAAATGACTTCAGCAATTGATGCTAGGTATTGCTGAGAATCACAGTATTACACTCTAAATATTTCCAAAGTTTGAGCTTTTATTCATTCCCTTCTTTGTATAGGGGGAGGGGGGGGGGGCGGGATAGTTCAGTGGTCGGAGCACTCGCTTTTCCCCAGCTAAGGTTAACCAGCGACGAGCGTGGTTACCAGTTGGATTGATTGACCGTTTGCGCGCCTTGGTTTCAGTATAGTCCCCCAGTTCACCCAGCTCTAAATGGGTACCTGCCCTCTTTAGGGTCAGGGAAGGTAAAGCCGCGAGGGAGAGGAGGTGGGCGCCGTCCTCAATATGCTGGCCCTAGAGAAGTGAGGTCTCTGACGCCTCGCTTCCTACGACAATATAGGTTATGGGACTCCTTTACCTTTGTATACAAATCGTTAAGAAAATGGAGGATGGGCTATTATAGAATGAGAGCATGAGTATGCCACACTTATGGAGCATTTTGTGTTTCAGGCACTTCATCATCAGTAGGATTTAAAAAAAAAAGTTTACAAGTGCTATATAGACTATTAGTGAAATAAACACAAGCACATTTCATCAATGACGTCAAACAACAAGAGATAAAAATCCAACAAAAGAAAGCAACCCCAAAAGCCAAACAAATAAGTAAACTAGCAAACCCAAAACTACAGCTACTGCTGCTACTTCTGCTGCTGCTACTGCTGCTTCTGCTGCTGCTACTGCTGCTACTGCTGCTGCTGCTGCTGCTGCTTCTGATTCTGCTGCTGCTGCTACTGCTGCTTCTGCTTCTGTTGCTGCTGCTACTGCTGCCAGCAACGTCCACAACATTGGTAGCAATTTATATCCAAAATCAGCGACAAAATATGTAAAGAAATAGATTAAACAACTTACAAATATTCAAAAAGAATATTTTTAAAAAATACTTATAGTGCCCCTGTGATTTATGATTTAAAATATAATAATGAAAGAATGTCTAGAGAAATGATCAAAGAAATGAGAGAGAGATAGGGGGGGGGGGAGAGCGAGAGCGAGAGCGAGAGCGAGAGCGAGAGAGAGAGAGAGAGAGAGAGAGAGAGAGAGAGAGGGAGAATGAATGAATGAATCTTTATTGAATGAATGAATCTTTGAATGAATGAAACTTTATTTTTCAAGGGTAACAGAATAAGCATGCGCATACTTTTTCATCCGGCCCTTGCCCTGATTAGGGACTATCAACAAAACAAAGGTAAAAAATCTTACAACAAAGACAACATGATTTTAAAAAATATATATTTATTTGACAATGCATAATCCGTAACTACCTTGAGCATTAATTTCGAGAGAAACATATTTTATTTTTGAGAAAAGAGATATACGTTAATAAACATATAATTCTCAAATAAATCAAACATTAACATGAAAAATGATACACTGATTATAATTTGGTAATAGGGATAGAGGGAGAGAGACAATTACAATGACAAATTCTTTTATTTCGAGGATAATGAATAAGCACTCATGTGCTTTTTTACATCAAGTCCCCGCCCGTAGGGATACATCTTAATAATAATCCAACACTTATACAGTCTCACAGTAGAAACATGGGGAAATAACCCTTTTAAAAACAGCCCCCCCCCCCCAACACCCCCCAACACCCCCCAACACCCCCCCCCCCCAAAGCAAACAAATAAAAGAAAACCCTAAAAACACCCCCACCACCCCTCACCCACCCCCACCACCACCACCCAAAAAAAACCACAACCAAAACAAACAAACAAACAAAAGAGAGAGAAAAACCAAACCAACAAAAGAAGAAAAAAAGAGAAAAAGAAACAACAACAACAACAACAACAAAACCAAGAAAAATAACAACCAAACTCAATAAGTCATATAGATAAACATCTACACATTGTCAAATGGTACATATACTTGTTACACATAACATTAAGATATTGAAATAGGGCACTCATTAAAACTTAAGTACAAAGGACAAGTCCAATAAGTATTGAAAATATAAAATATGAATCCTTCATCAGGATACACCATAACTATAAGCAAAACGATAAAAGGTGAGAGACAGAGACAGAGAGTGTGTGTGTGTGTGTATTTCAAAGATAATATCCAATATATAATTCCCAAAACAGTACACGATCACCATCAACACCCATTTTTTGATTATACTCGTTTCAAATTATATGTCATGATAATGAAATAAACTCAATACCCATACATTCACACAATAAAAACAAGAAACAAAACAAAAGAAGAAGTCTAAACCTATACAGTCTTTGAGGGAGAGAATGTGAGTGAGTGTGTGTGTGTGTGTTGTGTGTGTGTGTGTGTGTGTGTGTGTGTGTGTGAGTGTGTGTGGGTGTGTGTGTGTGTGTCTCAGGGATAATACTAAATATATAATACTCACAGAGCACACGATCAACACCAACACTTTTTAATTATACTCATACAGATTGAATGTCATGATAATAAAAAATAAGTGCAACACCCATACACTCAAACAACAAAGAGGGGAGGGGGGGGGGCGCCAATAAAGTCATAAAAAGAACATCTACACATTGTAAGTAATAGAGGCAAATTCTTTTTTCTCCAGGATAATGAATAAGTACTCGTGTGCTTTTTACATCCAGTCCCCGCCCGTAGGGTCGCATATTAATAATGAACTCAGTACTCATACTTTCAAACAGTAGAAGCAAAAGGAAAAAACTTTTAAAAAGAAAAAGAGAGAAAAAGAAAGAAAGAAAGAAACAAACAAACAACCCCAGACAAACAAGAAACAAACTAACCCCCCAAAAAAAAAAAAGAACCACCCCCGATCAAACAAAGAAAAAAACCAAGAAAAAACAACAACAAACAAACAAATGAGAAAAAAAAAAGACCGTCCAACCCCCCCCCCCCCCCCCCCCACCACACACACACACATACACCAAAACAAAAAACAAACAAACGAACAAAAAACCCAAACAAATCAACAACAAACAACAAAACAACAACTACAGCAATAACAACACAGAGAGAGAGAGAGAGAGGAGAGAGAGAGAGAGAGAGAGAGAGAGAGAGAGTAAGCCAAACTTATAGATCATAAAATTGAACACCTTCATATTGCAAAATAGTACACATAGTTGTTACACGTAATAATAAGATATTGAAATAGGACATTCACTGGAGCTCAAGTACAGTCAACAAGCCCAAAATAATATTGAAAATAGAACGTATGAAAATGCCCTTTATTAGAAGACACAACAACTATAAGAAGAGAGAGTGATGAGAGAGAGAGAGAGAGAGAGAGAGAGAGAAGAGAGAGAGAGAGAGAGAGAGAGAGAGAGGACAACGGTCTGACAGACAGACAGGTGAAGGGAAAGGGCAGGGCAGATAGGTAAGATGGAAAGGGCAGATAGGTAAGGGAGGATATACAACTTTGTTTTTAAGGCTATGGACTGTGGTTTGTTATTGTTGATGTATCAAGTGAGTGGGTAATTGAGTTTTGTAGATTGTTATTGATTGATGTTATTTAACTGAATCAGGAAGGGAGTTCCACAGCATAGGGCCTGAGTAAAGTCTATTCTATTTTAATAAGTCTATTCTATTTTAATAAGTCTATTATCGGAACGATAGCAAACTTATGCATGAAAAAATAAAAGATGTGACAGGGAAGAAGTCATCTGCAAAAAAAAGGTTGTATAAAGTCGAGAGATGGAGATATACTCATGGAAAAAGAAGATATTCTTAACAGGTGGTCAGAATACATCGAAGAGTTATACCACGACGACAGAGGTTCCCCTCCTCATATTAGCAACGAAGATGGCCACATAATCATGGAAGACGAAGTGAGACATGCACTCAGCAAGATGAAAAGTGGTAAGGCGCCAGGACCTGATGATATCCCATCTGAATTGATAACAGCCCTGGATGAAGTGGGAATTAAGGCAGTCACAAAACTACTAAACAATATATATATGACACAGGAGAGATTCCGACAGATATGAAGAAGTCCATCTACATTGCGATCCCTAAGAAACTGGGTACAGCTGAATGTGACCAACATCGTACAATCAGCCTGATGAGTCACCTCACCAAAGTTCTTTTACGAATACTCATGAAGAGAATGAGAAAT
>CM054143.1:46444627-46449627 GCA_028751875.1 Rapana venosa
GATAGGAAGAGAGAGAAAAGAGGAGAGCAGATTTAGAGAGAGAGAGATAGAGAAAGAGAGAAGAGAGGAAGGAGTATAGAGATAGATAGAAGAGAGGAAGAAGAGAGTTAGAGAGAGAAAGAGAAAGAGGAGAGAGAGAGAGAGAAGAGATAAAGAGAGAGAGAGAGAGGAGAGGGGATAGAAGAGAGAGAAGAGAAAAGAAAAGAGAGTTAGAGAGAGAGAGTAGACTGACAATGACACTAGAGAGAAGAGACAGAGCAGAGAGAGACAGAAGAAGACAAAGAGAGAAAGAGAGACGAGAGCTCCTCCTTCCCACAAAAATCCCAGATTACTCATAACGGCAGACAATCCTGCACAGAGAAATACCAGGCAGAAGATTCAGGGAACAAAACAAACACAACCAAACACAACCAAACAAAACCTAAGAAATGAACAAGTCTGCACGCACCATGATAGTCTTCCTTCTTCTCTCTGTCAGTCTAGCTCACAAAACCCAATCATTCCCCACCCCCTACCCCTACACCCACCCCCCTTTACCCCCTATCCCGCCACAGACTCAACCAATCTCTGTAACATAGGCAGATATACAATAGATGATAACACTGCGGAGCTGGCCAAACAAGATGATTTAAAGTGCTTTTTTGTATTTTTGCCATCAAGAGCGAGATTATAATGTACGACACATTCTATTAATTTTATGTTATTTTTATTATAGTTAGTTAGTTATTTAGATTATACACTTTAAGTCACGCAGATTTCTCTGCTGAAATTCTCGGGCTGCTCTTTCCTTCCCGGGGAGAGCGGGTCCGCACAAGCAGCGCCACCCACTTTTTTCTCGTTTTTCGCTGAATCAACTGTATTTGTTTCCTATCAAGTAACTTTTTTTTTTTACAGAATTTTTGCATAGGGACACCTCTCTTGTTGCCGTGGTTCTTAACGGCGCTAAATAATATGTGGAAACACACGGACCTAGGTTTAATCGTCTCATCCGAAAGACTAGGCCACAACTCCATGGTCTATGGATTGGTAAAATTTCGGTCCAACGATTCGAACCACCGAACACTTCCGACCCAACTTTTCGCTTCTAGACAGGCGCATTACCTCTAACCAACTCGATTCCCCCTAAATCTCTAATCGATATCATTTTAACTAGTCAAGAAAACGTAGCCTTGGAGAAAATAAGTGCAGGTATACAAGGATGGATAGCTCAGTCGGTCAGAGAGCCACTCGCTTTTTTCCCCCCAGCAAGGTTAAAACAGCATCGGGCGTGGTTATACTTCGATGGGTGGCCTTTTTTTTTGCGCTCTTGGTTTTCAGTACAGTCCCGCCCAGTTCCCCCAGTTTGTAAGGGGTACCTGCCCTTTTTGGGGTGGGAAAGGAAAGGGAGAAGGAGGGGAAGGGGCGCCAAACCCCTAAATATCGGCCCTAAGAAGTTAAGGTCTCTGATGCCTCGTTTCCCCAGATCTATAGGTTATGGGACACCTTTCCTTTTTTTTTAGCCAGTAACAACCTCTTTGGGTTTTGTTTTTTTTGTTTTTTTGTTTGATTTTTGGTGTGTAGGGGGCGTGTGTGTGTGCGGGTTTGTTGTAGGGGAGGGGTGTGTTTAGGGGGAGTGTGTGGTAGGGGGGAGGTGTATTTGGTGTTGCCCCGCGCGCGGCGGTGTGCGTGCGTGGGGGCGGGGCGTGTTATGTTTTTAAAACAGTTTAAAATTTTTAATGTACGGGGGTTTTTTTGGTTTAATCATCCACCGACACTTAAAGCGAACCAAACAAAAAAACAAACAAACCAAACAAAGCAAAAAAAACAAAACCATACAAAAACAATACACAAACAACCCCAAAAGTAAATCCTTTCGTCTTCGCTATCCCAAATACGAAAAAACAACGAACGAACAAAAAAAAATCAAAAAAAAAACAAAATTTTCTTTTAAAAAAAAAAAGAAAGAAAAAGTCTGCCATTTGGCTAAAAAGCACGTGGCATATGGAACGTCAGTTTATTGTCTCTTCGAAAAAATTAGTACCGAAACCAAACGGCGGGGGTGGGGTGGGGGGTAGGGGTAGGGGGGGGGGGAGTATTGGCGGGGGGGGGGGGTGGGGGGGGGTTTGGGGGGGGGGGGGGAAGGGGGGGGGGAGGGGGGGGGTAAGCTGGAGGTTTAGGGGGTTGTGGGGGTTGAGTGGAGAAGTGGGGGTGGGGGGGTTGGGGGGAGGGGGGGGGGGGGGTGTTGTGTGTGAATCAGAATAGGATTCCAACTTGGTATCGTACACACTCCTCTCCCGCCCTCCACCCTCACCAGCCTTTCCCCCTCCTCAACCCCCATTCCCCCCCAACCCGCTGAAAGTCTTCCCGATTCCCGATCAGACTATAAACCGAGGTCCCGTGTGCGAGCGCGCGCAGAATATCTTGCACACATGTTAAAACCTGTTCCGCTTTTCGGAAGAGTAGGCCATTGTGTGCCGGTGGGAACGAATGACAACATTTACAAAATTGCATACACACGGGGGCTGGATGAAGAAAGCACATGAGTGCTTTATGCCATTATCCTCGAAATAAAATAATACATTAAAAGAATAAAATAAATAAATAAATGAATAAATAAAAGGACGAGACGAGACAAGACATAAGAATACAACACAAGACTTGACTAGACTATGCAACACATTACACAATACAATATAATGCAATGCAGTGCAATACAATACAACACAACACAATATAATGCAATGCAATGCATTGCAAAACACCACACGACACACGACAAGACCAGACAAGACAAGACAAGACCAGGCCAGACAATACAATGCAATGCAATGCAATACAGTACGATGCATGCAAACTCCAATACAACACAACACAACACAAAATTTACAAAACTGCATACACACGGGGACTGGATGTAAAAAAGCACATGAGTGCTTAATTCCATTATCCTCGATATGAAAGAATAAATAAAATAATAAATAAATGAAAAAAATAAACAATACACTACAACACAACACAACACAGCACAATCGAATTGTGCATAAGCAGTTCAGACATAATTTCTGTTTTCGTTTGTTTGATTTCTCTTTCGGTTTGTCTGTCTGTCCGTTTGTTTGCTTCTGTCATCTTTTCCTTGCCTGTTTGTCTGTCTGTATGTCTTTCTGCCTGTCTGCCTGTCTGTCTGCCTGTCTGTCTGTCTGCCTGCCTGCCTGTCTGTCTGCGTGTATGTCTGTCTGTTTATTTGCTTCTGTAATTGTTTTCCTTGCCTGTCTGGCTGTCTGTCTGCCTGTCTGTGTTTCTTCTTGGCTGTCTGAATGACTGTCTGTCTGCCTGGCTGTCTGCCTGCCTGCCTGCCGGCCTGCCGGCCTGTCTGTCTGCCTGCCTGCCTGTCTGTCTGCGTGTCTGCGTGTCTCTCTGTCTATTTGCTTCTGTAATTTTTTCCCCTTGCCTGTCTGTCTGTCTGCCTGCCTGCCTGCCTGCCTGCCTGTCTGTCTGTCTGTGTTTCTTCCTGTCTGTCTGATTGACTGTCTGCCTCTCTGTCTGCCTGTCTGTCCGACTGTGAGTCTGCCTGCCTGCCTGCCTGCCTGCCTGCCTGCCTGTCTGTCTGTCTGTCTGTCTGTCTGCTTGCTTTCTCGCTTGTTTGCTTACTTGTGTTTTTCCCGTCTCCTGTGTCTTTGCTATGCATAGGCTGGTGTGATTTCTGGTACATAGTTGGTGCTAGCAATAGTTTCCGCAGATCTCCCCAAGAACTTTGCTAATGCAACGGAACAGGATGAGTAATGGTGTGTTTACAGCAATCCCATACCCCCAACCCCCCCTGCCCCCCCTTCCCCCCCCATCTCAACTATCACCTAACCTATCTTCCCCCTTTTTCTTTATCTCTCCCAAACACTTTTGCCTCATGTGTGTGTGTGTGTGTGTGTGTGTGTGTGTGTGTGTGTGTGTGTGTGTGTGTGTGTGTTTTGTGTGTTTGTGTGTGTTGTGTGTGTCTTTGTGTGTGTGTTTTGTGTGTGTGTGTGTGGTGTGTGTGGTGTCTTTGTGTGTGTGTTTGGGTGTGTGTGTGTCTGTCTGTTGTTTGACTGTCTCTCTATCTCTGTCTCTGTCCATCTGTCTGTCTGTCTGTCTTTCTCTGACTCTGTCTTTCTCCCGTTTCTCTCTCTGTCTATTTTTATCTCTGCCCTGTTTATTTTTCTCTGTTTCTCTGTTTCCCTGTCTCTGTCATTTTTTGTTTTTTCTGTCTCTGTCTATCTGTCTATTTCTCTCTCTCTCCTTTTCTCTCTCTTCTCAATCTCTCTCTCTCTCTCTCTCTCTCTCTTCTCTGTTTGTCTGTCTGTCTGTCTGTCTCTCCCTCTTTCTCCCTTTCCCCTCGAAATAAAAGAATTGTCATTGTCATGTCATTGTCATTCTCTCCTCTTTTCTTCTCTCCCCCCTCTTTCTCATCAATCTTCTCTCCCCTCTCCTCTCATCTCTCTCCCTCTCTCTCTTCCTCATCGAATAAAAGAATTTGTCATTGTCATTGTCTCTGTCTCTTTTATCTCTGACTTTGGGGTCTCTCTGTCTTTCTGCTGTCTGTCTCTGTCTCTGTCTCTCCTCTCTCTCTCTATCTCTCTCTCTCTTTTCTCTCGAAATAAAAAGAATTTGTCAAATTTTCATTATCTCTGTTTCTGTCTCTCTTTCCTCCGCATCTCTCTGTCCCTTTTTGTCTGTCTGTCTGTCCTGTCTCCCCCCCCCCTTCGAAATAAAAGAATTTGTCATTGTCTCTGTCTCTCTCTGCCTCTGTATCTCTTTTTCTTCTCTCTGTCTGTCTCTGTCTCTCTCCCCCCCCTTCGAAATAAAAGAATTTGTCAATGTCTCTGTCTCTGTCTCTCTCTCTCGCCTTGTATCTCTTTGTCTTTTCTCTCCTGTCTGTCTGTCTGTCTGTCTCTCTCATTTGGAAACAGATGAAAAAAAATTACAAAACCGCAAAACACCGGACTAGATGTAAAAAAGCACATGATTGCTTATTCCATTATCCTCGATAT
>CM054143.1:46462127-46464627 GCA_028751875.1 Rapana venosa
TGTTACCTGTATAGTAGGTGGGGGTTTTATTTGTTTGTTTGTTGTTTATTTTTTGTGTGTGCCTACAACTTTCGAAGGATTGTGTGTGTACGTGTGTGTCTGTGTGAGACTGCTACTATTACTGCTACAACTACACACCTTTCGAGAGAGAGAAACAAGAAGAAAAAAGAACATCTTGATTTTGATTTTTTTCTTCTTTTTTTCCCCCCTTCGTCTCTTTTTAGGCTCGGATTTAGTAGTTTTTGGAGAGTGATTGAGGGTTTGGTAGGATGAATGAATGATAGATAGGCCTAGCTAGGCCTATTATTGCTCAGTATTGTGTGTGTGAGAGGTGAGAGAGCGTGTGCAACTTTGAGCCTACTGCGATGAGTCAAACCCTTGTGACTGCAGCGACTCAGAAGAACGTGTAATTTCGCCGTTGTTGTCTGTGTTTCGCGCTGCGGAAGGGAGCCAGGTAACTTTTGTGCAAAGCTGGCACGCGCACACACGCGCGCGCGCGGGAGTATGTGTGTTGTGTGTGTGTGTGTGTGTGTCGCCGAGTGTGTGTGGGTGTGTGTGAGTGTGTGTGTGCATTGTGACAGAGGGTGATGAGTTGGTGTAATAGTGTGTGAGGATTCGTGTCAGAAAACTTGATGCAAAAGAAGGAACTGGGTTTGTTTTGTTGTGTTTTTTGTTTTTTTCAACACGAAGTTTGGAGTCTTGGAAGAATTTGACTTATTGGTTTAAAGTTGTGTGGAATAGATTTCGGATTTCGAGATGGTCAAATGAAGGTGAGTTTTTTTTATTGTTAGTTTATATGTTTATCTTTTTTTCCATTAAAAAAAAAACCCAACACCCAACCTAACTGATCATTATTGTTTCTGATCTTTTTCATTTTTTGGTTTGGTTGGTTTTTGTATTTGATTGGCGTTTTCTTTGTTTTAAAGTTCTCTCTGGATACGAACAGATTTTTGGGGTTCTTAAAGCTGTGCTTCGTAGTTTCAATACTCCGTGGTGTGTCTTCCTCACATCACCTCACCTCACCTCACCTCACCTCACCTCCACCTCACCTTCACCTCACCTATCCCCTAGTCCCTTGGACCGTGAAGGCACTAACGAAGATGCGTGTATTCAGAATCAAGCAAAAAAAACACAGCAAGCAGACCAGTTCTGTGTTCTTAGCTAATACATCTTTTTGATTCATTCTTGATTTGTTATCTTCTGAGAGCGGAGTAGGCCTGCTTATATGGTGAAGTACTCCACTGTATTGTATTGTATTGTATTGTGCTGTGTTGTATTTGTGTTGTGTTGTATAGTTGTGTATTATGTTGTGCTGTATTGTGTTGTGTTGTGTTGTGTTGTGTTGTATTGTGTTGTTTGTGTTGTGTGTATTGTGTTGTGTTGTATTGTGTTGTATTGCATTGTGTTGTGTTGTATACCACTTTAAGTCAAGGCACATTTCTCTGCGTGAAATTCGCCACTAAAGCATCATCACCACCCCCTTGTTTTCTTTTTCTTCTTCTTTTTTCTTCTTCTTCTTCTTCCTTCTTCTTCTTCTTCTTCTTCTCTTCTTCTTTCTTTTCTCTCTTTGTCTGTCTTCTTCTTCTTTTCTTGTTCTTTTTCTTCTTCTTCTTCTTCTTCTTTCTTCTTCTTCTTCTTCGTTCTCTCTCTTCTTCTTCTTCTTCGCAATTCTTCTTCTTCTTCATGTCCCGTCTACACGTGTATTCAGTTCCCTTATCAGAGTGGCCTTTCCCCCCACCCTACATGTCTAATTTTGCCAGGGCTAACTCTCTTCTTCCCGTGAGTTCTTTTACGTGCGCGAAATGCGTGCTCCACACGGGGCCTCGGTTTTTAACCTTTCATCCAAAAGACTAGCACCCAGACCACCACCCACGTTCCAAGTGGATGGGCGGGGTGGGGGGGGGGGAACAGTTTCAGGAACAAATGGGGATGGAACCATACACATCTCAAAGCCGGACTCTTTAATTATTTATTTATTCTTTTATATCGAGGATAATGGAATAAGCACTTGTGTGCTTTTTTTTTTTTTTACATCGATTCCCCGTGTGTATGCGGTTTTGTACATTTTGTCATCCGTTCCCACCGGCACACAATGGCCTACTCTTACGAAAAGCGGAACAGGATTTAACGTGTGCGCAAGATGGTCTGCGCGCGTTCGCACACGGGGCCTCGGTTTATAGTCTCATCCGAAGGACTTTTGGGGCAGAGAGTGGAGTCTGCACTGATGGTAACTCCAGGGGGAAAAATATCCCCCTTGAACGGGATTCGAACCCGGGTCGTCAGATTGCGAGCGCAATGTTCTAACCACTAGGCTATCCCGTCTCTCCCGTACTCTATCTCCGTGTTACCTAGGCAGGTGCGTTCCATACCTGTAGACCACTGACTCATACAGACAGGCTCATTCTGTTCCTCTGGTAGCATACCTTGGACCTCTCGGCAATGCCCAGGTTTCTAGCACGAGTGAGAAAGAGCGCACTCTGTGGGTGGTCGGTCCCCTCTA
>CM054143.1:46482127-46484627 GCA_028751875.1 Rapana venosa
GACATGGTCGGACTAACACCAATTCTCCACCATATCGAACAACAAAGGATCAGGTGGTTTGGTCACCTCACTAGACACCAAATACAATGGCTGAAAAGCCAGAGGTAGACCAAGGAGACGATGGAGCGACTCCGTGGCTGACACCCTGCGAGCCCATGACCTGTCACTACATCAAGCCTCCCGCCTAGCTGCAGACAGACGTCTGTGTCTCCCCGCGACGCCGAAAGGCACCAGCGGCAGATGAAAGAAGAAGAAAGCTTCATACAGAAGGAAATTCATTATCAGAGGGATTTTTACTGTCGTCGCTTGATTCAGAGGAAATTCATTATCAGAGGGATTTTTCCTGTCTTCGCTTGATTCAGAGGAAATTCATTATCAGAGGGATTTTTCCTGTCATCACTTCATACAGAAGAAATTCATTACCAGGGGGATTTTTTCCTGTCGTCGCTTCATACATAGAAAAATCATTATCAGGGGGATTTTTCCTGTCGTTCTTTGCTTCATTCAGAGGAAATTCATCATCAGAGGGATTTTTCCTGTCGTCGCTTCATACAGAAGGAAATTCATTATCAGAGGGATCTTCTTCCTCTCGGTGCTAGATTATTCCTGGGGCATCGTCAGATGAGAGATACTGCAGACTTGCGGTCTGACAAGAAACGTGTTTCTGCATGTGCCTGGCAGAAACTGTTCTCTTTGCCCGGGATCTGTTTGGCATGATCTGAATATCTTCGAGAGAGAGAGAGAGAGAAGAGAGAGAGAGAGAGAGAGAGAGAGAGAGAGAGAGAGAGAGAGACAAGACAGACAGCAGACAGACAGACAGACAGAGACAAAGAGAGAAGAGGAAGACTGACTGACAGACAGGCAGGCACACGCACACACATACACAGACACTCATACATACACACACCATCACCACCACCCCTGCACCACCACCACTGCCACCACCACCACACCACACCACGCCACATCACACCACACCACACCACATCACACCCAACACCACACACCACCACCACCAACCACACCACCCACACCACACCACACCACCACACCACCACCACCACACCACCACCACCACCACCACCACCACCCACACCACACCACCACCACCACCCACCACACCACCCACACCACACCACACACACCACAACACCACACCACACCACACCACACAACACCACCACACCACACCCACCACCATACCACACCACCCCACACACCACACCACCACACCAACACCACCACCACACCACACACACACCACCACCACCACACACCACCACCACCACACCACCACACCACCACACCACACCACACCACCACCCCAACCACAACCCACACCCACCCCACCCACCACACCCACACCACACCACCCCACCACCACCACACCCACACACACCACCACCACACACACCACACCACACCACCCACACCACCCCACCCCACACCACACCACCACACCACACCACCACACCACCCACACCACACCCACCCCACCCCACCCCACACCACACCACCACACCACCACCCCACCCCACACCACACCACCCCACACCACCCACACCACACACCCACACACACCACCCACACCCACCACAACAACCAACCCACACCACACCACCCACACCACCACCACACCACACCACCCACCACCACCACCACCCCCACCCCACCCACACCACACACCACCCCACCACACACACCACCCCACCCACACCACACCACCACCACACACACACCACACCACCACACCACCACCGCAACCACCCCCCACCCACCACCACCACCCAACCCCACCACCACCACACCCCACACACACACCCACACCACCACCACCCCACCCCACCCCACACCACACCATCACCCACCACACCACCACCACACCACACACACACACCACCCACCATCTTCTCTGACCTAATTTACACAGAACTTACAACTAGGGGATGATGATGATTGTGTTGACATCGGCCACACAATTAAATCCGTATAGATCACACACTGATCAGTGTCCATGTGACTGAAGCATGATGTGTGTGTGTGTGTGTGTTGTTGTGTGGTGTGTGTGTGTAGTGTAGTGTGTGTGGTGTGTGGTGTGGTGAGTTGGTGTTAGTTTGTTGTGAGTATGTGTGTTGGTGTTGTGTGTGGATGTAGTGAGTGTGTGTAGGTAGTAGTGTAGTGTAGTGTAGTAGAGTATACTATACATAATATTATTATATATAATATAATTATATATATAGAATTTATATATGTGTGTGGTGTGTGTGTGTGTGTGTGTGTGAGTGTGTAAAGTGTAGTGTAGTGTAGAGTATATTAGTGTATTATTGTTGTAGTGTGTGTAGTCGATTGTTGGTGTGTGGGTGAGTGTCTGTGTGTGTGGTGTAGTGTAGTGTAGTGTAGTGTGTAGGTATGTGTGTGTGTGTGGTGTGTGTGTGTGTGTGTGTGTGGTTGTGTGTGTGGTGTGTGTGTGTGGTGTGTGTGTGTGTGGTGTGTAGTGTAG
>CM054143.1:46494627-46497127 GCA_028751875.1 Rapana venosa
TCTCTTTCTGTCTCTCTTCTCTCTTCTGTCTCTCTCTGTCTGTATTTCTGTCTGTCTTCTCTCTCTCCCTCCCCCCCCCTCTCTCTCTCTCTCTCTTTCTCTCTCTCTCTCCCCTCACTTTCTCTCTCTCTCTGTCGGCACTTCCTTCTCAATTTCGTCAATAACTGTAGGCTGTGCAGCCAGTAAAAAGCGACACATTTATTTGTCATTTGGCCATTCATGCTGTCGTTAAGCCTCCGTATTCCTAGCTCTGCATTGTATGTTTCCAGAGGAGGGGGATTTTGTTGGTGTTGGTGTTGGTGTTGGTGTTGTTTGTTGTTGTTGTTGTTTGTTCTTGATTGCATGTAATGTCTATTTGTCCAAAGGAGGGGGATTTTGTTGTTGTTGGTGTTGTTTGTTTGTTTGTTTGTTCTTGATTGCATGTAATGTCTATTTGCTTATTTATAGCTGTTTTGTTGTTCTTGCCTTTGCTTATATTTGTTTGTGCGTTTTGTGAGTTTTGCTTTGTTTTGGGGTTGGTTGTTTGGTTTGTTTGGCTGGGTTTTTTTGTGCTGTTTTTTGTTTGTTTGTGTGGGGTTTTTTTGTTGTTGGGGGGGGGGGGGGGTTTGCTTGTTTAAGTTTGGATTGGATGTTTTGTCGTTTCTTTGTGTGTGGGTGGGGGAGGGGGGTGGAGGGGGGCTTTGTATTTTTGGTTTGTTCGTTTTGCTGCTATACTGTTTGTTTGTGATTTGTTTTATTATTTGGGTTTTTAAAAGTCATTTCATTGTTTCTGTTGTTGTTGTTGTTTTAGAGTGTGTTGTCAAGAATCCTTCCGTGTAACTATTCTCTCCGCAATAAAGCAGTCAAGTGCAAATTAGAAATGAGAAATTTCTTTGTCTCTGTACGTAGATCTGTCTGTCTTTCTTCCTGTCTGTTTGTTTATCTTTTTTGTGTCTTTTTTGTCATCTGTCTCAATGAAACACAAACACGCGCGCGCGTGCATGCGCACACACACACATACACACACAAAGCGCGCGCACACACACACGTACACCCACACACGTCCACACTACGCAGTACACACACATACACACTGCACATACTTTATACTACACTACACCCACACATACACACACTGCACACACACATACCCATACACACACTACACTACACTACACTACACTACACTACACTACACCTACACTACACTACACTACCCTACACTACACTACACTATACTACACGCACAACACACACAATGCACACACACATACCATACACACACTACACTACACTACACTACACTACACGCACACACACACACACACACACACACACACACACACACACACACACACACTACACACTTACATACCCAAACACACACTACACTACACTACACGCACACACACACACTGCACACACACATACCCATACACACACTACACTACACTACCCTACCCTACACTATACTACACTACACTACACTACACTACACTACACTACCCTACACTACACTACCCTACACTACCTACATACACTATACTACCCTACACTACACTACACTACACACACACGCACACACACACCACACTGCACACACACATACCCATACCACACTACACTACCCTACACTACACTACCTACACTACCCTACACTACCCTACACTACACTACACTACCCTACACTACACTACCTACACTACACACACCCCACACACACACCACACACACACCACAACAGACCAAACCACACTACACTACACTACCACACACACACCACACACACACACACACACACACACACACACACACACACACAACACACACACACCAACAGACCACACCACACTACACTACACTACACACACACACACACACACACACACACACACACACACCACAACAGACCACACCACACCACACCACACTACACTACACTACACTACACTACACACACACACACACACACACACACACACACACACACACACACACACACACACACCAGACTACACCACATTTCACACTACACTACACTACACCACACCACACTTCACACTACACTACACTACACTACACTACACACAAAAAGCGCTTTGATTTGTAGCTTTACAAGATTCAGCGCTATATAAATTCCATACATTATTTTTATTATTATTATTATTACACACACACACACACACACCAGACTACACCACACTTCACACTACACTACACTACACTACACCACACCACACTTCACACTACACTACACTACACTACACTACACTACACCACACCGCACCACATCACACTTCACACTTCACTACACTACACTACACACACACACACACACACACACACACACACACACCACTACACTACACTACACTACACTACACTACACTACACTACACTACACTACACTACACTACACTACACTACACTACACTACACTACACACACGTCCTCTCCTCCTCCTCCTCCTCTTCTTCCTCCTCCTCCCCCATCCCCTCGACATACTTACTACAGGCAGTCT
>CM054143.1:46509627-46516305 GCA_028751875.1 Rapana venosa
CTGAACCCGCTTCATTATCGCTCAAAAGTGAACCGTCAGTGTAGATTTTTAGATGTTCTGGATATGTAGTTTGCATATATTCTTTTACTGATGCACTAAGAATATTTTCATTTCCTTTTTTGGTTAGAGAAGAATAATTGACATCAAAATTAGCTCTCTGTTTAGTGTGCATGTATGTATGTATGTATGTATGTATGTATGTATGTATGTATTAATGAATGAATGAATGTATATATGTGTGTATCTATGTATCTATGTGTGTATGTATGTGTCCGCATGTGCCAGCGCACACAGACAGACACACTGTGGGATCAATAAGCTAGCTAGCTAGATAGGTAGGTAGCTAGATAGGTAGGTAGCTAGATAGGTAGGTAGCTAGATAGGTAGGTAGCTAGATAGGTAGAAAGTTAGATAGGTAGGTAGCTAGATAGGTAGGTAGCTAGGTAGCAGGACAGCCAGCAGGATGTATGAAGGGAAAGCCTTGGGATCTTTTCCTGCGGCTGAACAAACCTTAAATTAACAGGTTTATGTCTGTGAAGTGGAGATGTGGGGAAATGGAGTACAGGGCAAGGAAGGAGGGGGGAGGGGTGTTTGGTGGAGAGGGGGGGTGTTGGTAGGATGAGGCTGCGGGAGGGACCGGGGGGGGGGGGGGGGGGATGGGGGGGTAGAGGTGGAGGGGTGGAGGGTTAAGTTGGGGGATGGAAGAGAGAGAGAGAGGGAGGGAAGGGAGGGGGGAGAGAGAGGGCGGGGGGAGGGGAGAGAGAGGGAGGGAGAGGAGGAGGCGGGAGAGACAGAGGGAGGGAGGGAGAGAGAGGGGATAGGAGAGAAAGGGAGAGAGGGGGAAGGAGACAGACTGATAAAGGCTTTGACAATGACAATGACAATGACAATGACAAATTCTTTTATTTCGAGGATAATGAAAGGTGTGGAAACAAGAGCAGAGGAAGACAACGCACAAAATTCACAGACAGCTTAAACAAATTCGCAACGAATAAAGAGGGCACTAACAATGAGCTCATGAGAGGGACCGAGAACAGGGAAGAATGGAGAGCCATGATCGTCGATGTCTGCAGGACCAGACCGGACACTTGAAGAAGAAGAATGAAAGGTAGGGAGGGGGTAGGGATGAAGGGGAGAAAGTGAGAGAGAGAGAGATAGAGAGAGAGAGAGAGAAACAGACAGACAGACAAACAGACAGATAGATAGCAGACAGAAAGACAGATAAAGGCTTTGAAACTAGATGAGAGAGAGAAGGAGAGAGAGAGCTTTAAAACTAGAGACAGAGAGAGAGAGAAAGGGAGGGAGGGAGGGAGAGAGATGGGGAGGGGGAGAGAGAGAAAGGGAGGGAGGGAGAGAGATGGGGAGGGCGAGAGAGAGAGAAAGGGAGGGAGGGAGAAAGATGGGGAGGGCGAGAGAGAGAGGGAGGGAGAGAGGGGGAGAGAGAGAAAGGGAGGGAGGGAGGGAGAGAGGGGGAGGGGGAGAGAGAGTGAGAGAGAGAAAGGAAGAGAGATGTGTGTGTGAGAGATGTGTCTATGAGTGTGTGCAGGGCGGGTGGGGGTGGGTGGGTTGCTACAAACAAGATGACTGTAATCAATGAGATCAAATCATTAACGTGCACAAACCTGACTGCCAGATCAATTAACTAGGAATCGATTTGTTGGGGGAAGTTATTGGTTTCATTGCTTCAGGGGTTGGTGGAGTGGGGTTGATGTTGAACATTTTAATAGGTAACAGTAATAACAAAACCTAACAAAACGAGTACACTTTGTGAAAACACACACAGACTGACACAGACTGACCTGACACAGACAGACACACAGGCAGACAGACAGACAGATACACATACACACACTACACTACACTACACACGCGTGCACACGCACAGTACACAAACACACACACACTATACACACAATACACTACACACACACTTACACTTCACAAACATACACATTACACACACACAATGCACACACACAATGTACACACATACACACACACCCTCCACACAAACACACACACACTACACAACACAAACACACACACACACACACACACACACACACACACACACACACACACAACACACACACACACTACACCCCCTCCACACAAACCACACACATTCACTACACTACACACACTACACTACACACACACTACACACAGCACACACACTACACCACACACAACACACTACACTACACACACACACACACTACACACTCACACACTACACACACACACCAGACAAAATCATCACCACTGGATACAAGAACTGTGTCAAAAAGGAATAACAAACCGAGGTTTGGGTTGGGTGTTTTTTTCCTCGCTCTTTTCTCACACGATCGATAGTTCAGCAACCCTTCTCTTGTTTTCACTACCTCCCCCCCCTCCCCCGCCCCCGCCCCTCCCCTCTGTGCCCCCCTCCCCCCTCCCTTGTCACTGGGTGTTTTTTTTCTGATGTAAGCTACTCAACAGTAAGATCTAGATCTGGAACACACTGGACTGTAGGTTTGTAGTGTCAGTACCACATTCTTGTTCGTTGGTGGGTTGTTGGGGTTTTTTGGCATTCTGTTACATTCTATTTTGTTACTTCTGTTGTTGTTTTGGATGGTGGTGGTGGTGTTTGTTGTTGTTGTTGGTGGTGGTGGTGATGGTGGTGGTGGTGGTGGTGGTGGTGGTTGTGGTGGTGGTGGTTCTTCTTCGCAATTCTTCTTCTTCTTCTTCAAAACTCTTCTTCTTCTTTGCATTTTTATTTTCATTCTTCTTCTTTGCATTCTTCTTCTTCTTTGCATTTTTCTTCTTCTTTGCATTCTTCTTCGCACTTCTTTGCAATTATTCTTCTTCTTTGCATTCTTCTTCTTCTTCGCACGTCTTCTTTTTCTTTGCATTCTTCTTCTTCTTTGCATTCTTCGCATTCTTCTTCTTCTTCTTTGCATTCTTCTTCTTCTTCTATGCATTCTTCTTCTTCTTTGCATTCTTCTTTCTTCTTCTTCTTCTTCTTCTTCTTCTTCTTCTTCTTCTTCTTCTTCTTCTTCTTCTTCTTCTTCCCAATTCTTCTTCTTCTTCTTCTTCTTCTTCTTCTTCTTCTTCGCAATTCTTCTTCGCAATTCTTCTTCTTCGCAATTCTTCTTCTTCGCAATTCTTCTTCTTCGCAATTCTTCTTCTTCTTCTTCTTCTTCTTCTTCTTCTTCTTCTTCTTCTTCTTCTTCTTCTTCTTCGCAATTCTTCTTCTTCGCAATTCTTCGCATTCTTCGCAATTCTTCTTCGCAATTCTTCTTCTTCTTCGCAATTCTTCTTCTTCGGGATTCTTCTTCTTCACACTTCTTCTTCTTCTTTGCAATCCTTATTTGCATTCTTCCTCTTCTTCTTGATAATCATAATAATGATCATCATCTTCTTCTTCTTCTTCTCCTCCTCCTCCTTCTCCTTGTCCTCCTCTCCTCTCTCTTCCTCCTTCTTCTTTACATTCTGCATCTTGTCTTCACCTTCCTCCTCTCCTCCTTTCTGATCTTCTTTTCTCTTCTTTCTCTTCCTGCTCCTCATTCTTCTTCTCCCTTTTTCCTGCTGCTGCTGCTGCTGCTGCTGCTGCTGTTGTTTCTTAATATGTCTATCATCAGTGCCGTTTATAGCCCAGCCGACTAACAAGTCCATTAATAAGATTGTCGCACAAACACATCAACCTGCAATATGACATAGCACAAAACAGGATTATCACTTTTAGCCTTACGTTTCTTGAGTCACATAAGAACACACTGTATTGATGACGTAAAAAAATTCCTCTCTGATTAATTTATACAATAATAACAACAACAACAGCAACAACAGCAGCAGCAGCAGCACAACAAACGAAGCAAAAACAACCCAGACAATAAACACAGATCTTGCAGGCATTATATTAACAAAACTCACCATGGGATAATCAACAACAATTATATACGACAAATAACATAAACAACACGAAACGAGGAGAAACATAAGGATGAGAGATTGCCTTCAAAAGAGAAAGGAAGATACAACGAGGCTGAATAGAATCATCATCATCGTCGTCGTCGTCGTCGTGGTCATCGTCGTCATCATCCGCAGCAGCAGCAGCATCACCATCGTCATCGTCTTCATCATCATCATCAGCATCGTCATCAGCAGCAGCAGCAGTATCGTTATCGTCATCATCATCATCATCATCATCATCATTACCATCATCATCGTTACTATCATCAGCATCATCATTATCGTCGTCATCACCATCGTCATCACCATCGTCATCGTCGTCACCATCAGCATCGTCATCGTCATCATCATTACCATCATTATCGTCACCATCAGCAGCAGCATCATTATCGTCGTCATCAGCATCGTCATCGTCATCATCATCATCATCATCGTCATCATCATTACCATCATTATCATTACCATCACCATCAGCATCATTATCGTCGTCATTGTCATCGTCATCATCATCATTACCATCATCGTCGTCACCATCATCATCAGCAGCAGCATCATTATCGTCGTCGTCGTCGTCGTCGTCGTCGTCGTCATCATCAACAACAACAACAACAACAACAACAACAACAACAGCAGCAGCAGCAGCAGCAGCAGCAACAGCAAAGCAATAAACTAGTCAGTCAGAAGGGAGACAGAATAGCGCCAGTGGTTAGAACGTTGCGCTCGTAGTCTGAGGGCCAGGGTTCGAGCTACCACCGAGGCACCAGTTCGAGGAGATATTTTTCCCCTGGAGTTAAACATCAGTACCGACTCCACCCCTAACAAAAGCCCTTTGGATGAGACTGTAAACCGAGGCCCCGTGTGCGAACGCATGCAGAACATCTTGCGCACACGTTAAATCCTGTTCCGCTTTTCGAAAGAGTAGGCCATTGTGTGCCGGTAGGAACAGATGGCAAAATTTACAAAACCGCATACACACGGGGACTGGATGTAAAAAAGCACATGAGTGCTTATTCCATTATCCTCTATATAAAATAATAAATAAATAAAATAATAATTAAACACACACACACACACACACACACACACACACACATACACACAGAACGTCTTGAGTGCATGTTAAAACTCCTTCCACCTTTGAAAAGAGGGGGGTTTTTTTTTGGTTTTTTTAATTTTATACCACTTTAAGTCACGGCAGATTTCTCTACGTGAAATTCGGGCTCCTCTCCCCAGGGAGAGCGCGTCGCCACAAGAGCAGCGCCACCCCATTATTTATATTTCTTTTTTTTTCCTGTCTGCAACTGTATTTGTTTCCCTATGGCTTTATTTCTACAGAATTTTGCCAGGGACAACTCTATTATTACCGTGGGTTCTTTTAATGGGTTCTTTAACGTGCGCTAAATAATTATGTGTGTAACACACGGGACCTCGATTTATCGTCTCATCCGAAAGACTAGCGCCCAGACCGCCACTCATGGTCTAATGGATGGGGGAAAATTTTCGGGCCCCCAAACGGGATTCGAACCACCGCACACTTCCGACCCGGACTTTTGGTTTTCTAGGTAAGCGCGTTACCTCTAGACCATGGATCCACTGAGTAGGCCATTCAGCGCTGGTAGGAGCAGACGACAACTGTTCCAAAAGGCATGGACGCTGGTGTCATGTTTAGAGACATCAGTCCTACCCCCTCCCTCCCCCCCCCCCCCCCACCACCACCACCACCACATACCAAAATCGGAATGAGGCTACCTTTAATGGTGGTCGTGGTGGTGATGGGGAAAAGCGGTCACATATGCAAAAAATCTCACCATTTGTGAACCATGGCACTCTAATTAAGATATACACACGCGCGTGCGCATACAAGCGCACGCGCACACACACACACACACACACACACACACACACACACACAACACACACACACACACACACACATTGCTTTCCGGAAGAGTAGGCCATTGTGTGCCGGTGGGAACGGATGACACAATTTACAAAACTGCATACGCGCGGGGACTGGTTGTATAAAAAAAAAGCACATGAGTGCTTATTCCATTATCCTCGAAATAAAAGAATATAAAAAAATTTAAAATGAAAAAAAAACACACACACGCACGCACGCACGCGCGCACGCACACACACACACACACACATACCAAATAAAGAAGAAGAAAAAATCCAGACAGATAAACAGGACAGAAAGAAAACAAACGAACAAACGCACAAAAACGGTGAGAAACATGGGGACAGAAAAACACATTTCCTTCTTTTGATTCCACCCCCACCCCCTACCAAAAAAAAAGTGGGGGGGGGGGGGGGGGGGAGAACGTGGTTGAGTTTCCTGCTGAGACAGGTACCTGCTGAGGGTTGTGGGGGTAGTGGGGTGGGTGTGAGGGGTAGAGGAAGTGGATGGTGAGGAGGAAGTGTGGTTGGGGGGGGGGGGGGTTGGGGGTGGGTGTTGGGGGGGGGGGGGGGGGGGGTGCGGGGTGAGGTAGCCCGTACTATCATGAGCATAATGATCTATTCAGACTGTTTAAAATTTACGTTCATAATTATATTATGGTGGGGGGGGATGTGTTGTTGTTGGGGTTTTTGCCTTCATGTGTGAAATAATGTTGAGGCGAACTTGCATGGAATGTTTTATATATATATATAAATATATATATATATATATAATATATATATATATATATTATATATATATATATAATATATATATATAAAATA
>CM054143.1:46516805-46526805 GCA_028751875.1 Rapana venosa
CGTTGTAACATACCCCGGGACCCCCAGGGGGGTTAGAGATATATATATAATTTTTTATTTATTTAAATTTTATTTTAAAATTTTAAAAATTTCTTTTTTTTCGAATAAGGGAAAAAACACTCAGTGATTTTTTTATTACTCTTTTTCCCGGGGGAAGCACTTGAAATTTTGTCACCTTCACGCGGAAATATATAAATATATGTGTGTATTGTTTTTCTTTCTTTAGATTGTTCTTCACCAGTAAGAACTTAACTTTTTTTTGCTTACTTTTGGTTTTTTCTCCCCCCCCCCCCCCTCCTTCTCACCCCCGGGGTAAGGTAAAGGATTCCCCAAAACCAAAAGGGTCAGGGAGCGAGGCGTCAAGACCTCACTTCTCTAGGGCAGTTATTGAGGCGGCGCCCATCTCCCCCCTTCGCGTTTTAACCCCCCTGACCCTTTAAAGAAGCGGGTACCCATGTACCTGGGTGAACTGGGGAACGCACGACCCAAGGGGCTCACAAACGTCCCCCATCCAATGGTAACCACGCTCGACCGGCTTAATTTGACGGGGAAAGCGAGGTTTTGCCCACGAGCACCCCGCCCTCACCGTCACGCCGGGTTTTAAACCCATTTTCTTGTTTAAACCCATTGAGGCTGGGGGCAACAGCAAAGTAGAGGCTGAAATTCCACAAACACATCTTTAGTATCGACTATGACCTCGAAAAGGGGCTTGCTCCACATCCTTATGTGCGCAGCCCGGGGGGCTTTTGGGGGCCTTGGAGAACATCTCCAACGCTGCGTCCTATCCCCACGGGGCCGAAGAGTGGGGATGTACTGGGGGCAAGCATCCATTATAACACATTTTGCCATTTCCAAAAACACACTGCTTTTTGGAGGTCATCGGGACACAGGGACAAAAAACATCACATACATACAAACCCCCCCATCCGTCCCCCCCCCCCCCCCCCCCCCCCCCCCCCTTACTTATTCTATCCCCTTATAAATAAGTTGTTCATTGTTCTTTAGCATACAATTTTTTTGATGCACCAACTACATGTTTATTACAGGGGATAGATAAAGGGGGTGTGTATTATAAGTGAAGCACCTGTGTAAACGTGACTAGGAAACAGCGCTGTTGAAGTTGGGGTGGGTGTGGGGGTTTTATTCTTGTGGGTGTGTGTGGGTGTGTGTGTGTGGTTGTGGGGTGGTTGGGTGCATGTGGTGTTTTGTGGGGGGTGCACCCGCACCGTGTTTTTGGGATTTTTTTTTATTTCATTCTTTTTTTTCGAGGATAATGGGAAAAGTTCATCTTTTTTTACACTAGCCCCTTTTAGCAATTTTGTAAATTTTGTCGTCCCTTCCCACCGGGGACACAAACCACCCCCGTAAAGCAAACCGTTTTTAATTGCGCAAGATTTTTCTCATGCTTTTGCACACGGGCTTTTTGGGGGGAAATGGGGCAGCCTAATGTTAAATCCAGAGGAAAAACCCCCTTTAAAAGATATTTAAAACAGGGGAGCAGACACCAGGGAATGCACTAACCCAAAACCCTAGCTACCTGTGTGTTTGTGTGTGTTGGGTGGGGTTGTGTGTGTTGTGTGTGTGTTGTCCCTGTTTTGGGTGCGCGGTGTGCGCGCAAAAGCGCAGGCTTTTGTGTGTGTATGTGTGCGCGGGCACGCCCACATGAGGGCAAGATTTCATGTGTACGCACATGCCGATGCGTGGCATTAAAAACAGTCTTGCAACCGACTTGTTCACAAACAGATAGACTCTGGCAGACAAAACAGTGGGATTGATCAGCCAAGCAGGCTGCTAGCTTAGTGTCATAAAATTAAGACCAGCCTCAGGATCTTTTCCTTTTGTGTTGAAAACTTTAACAGGCTTACTTACGTCTGTGATGTTCAGATTAGGGCTTGTCTGTAACCAGTGCTAAGGAGAAAAAAGGGATTGGGAGAGAGAGGTTTGGGTTACTAGTATGGGGTATTGAGGAAGAGAAAACCTAACCAAAAAAAGAGAATCAAAGCCTTTTTCTTTGTTTTTGTTGGTGATGGTGGTGGTTTGGGGGGGGGGGGAAGGGGGTTTGTTTTATTTTTTTTGCTTTTCACTTTAATGATTGATACTTTGCCAATCCTTCCTCTTCCTTCTGTAATCCCCTTGGTTTGTATGGAAGCCATTGAGCAACAAGACTCAGATCTGCACAATGTGATAATTCTGAAGTATTCTCCCTTTTTGTTGCTGCTGTTGTTGTTCTTCTTCTGGTTGTTGTTAGTGTTGTTGTTGTTGTCGTGGTTGTGGTTGTTGTTATTCTTCTTCTTTGTATTCTTCTTCTTCTGTGCATTTTTGGCATTATTCATCATCATCATCATCATCATCATCATCATCATCATCATCATCATCATCATCATTCATCATCATCATCAGCATTCATTATCATCATTCATCATCGGTCACCATCAACGATCATCACCAAACGTTATCACCTTCTTCTTCTCCTCCTCCTTCGCAATTCTTCTTGTTCTTCTTCTTGTTCTTCTTCTTGTTCTTGTTCTTGTTCTTGTTCTTCTTCTTCTTCTTCTTCTTCTTCTTCGCATTCTTCGCATTCTTCGCATTCTTCTTCGCATTCTTCTTCGCATTCTTCGCATTCTTCTTCGCATTCTTCTTCTTCTTCGTCGCAATTCTTCTTCTTCTTGGCAATTCTTCTTCTTCTTCTTCTTCTTCTTCTTCTCCTTCTTCTTCTTCTTCTTCTCTTCTTCTTTTTCTTCTTCTTCTTCTTCTTCTTCTTCTTCTTCTTCCCAGTTCATCTTCTCTTTCGCAATTCTTCTTCTTCTTCTTTAGGTTATTGCTGTTGCTGTCGTTGTTGTCTCTTCTTCTTGGCAACATGTCTATCATCAATATTTCTTATCACCCAGCCAATATCCAGTCTACTAATAGGGCAGAAGCACAACACACTGTAAACCTGCCATATGACCCAAGGCCTGACAGAATCATTACCTTTAGCATTTTCTTTCTTCCCTTACATAAGAACCAAGCTGTACTGATGACGTCAAATCATATATCCCCTAAATGTGTCCTCAGCCAGGGTGCAACAACAACAACAACAAGACAACAACAGCAGCAACAACAACAACAACAACAACAACAGCAACAACCAACATGAGCAGCAAGAATTCTTACACGTGTTTAGCAAAGCTCTAGTTAAAATAAAACCGGCCATATATTCAAAAAACATCATAGAAAGGAAAGGAAGGAAGATTTACACTCTGCAAATAAAGGAGACTACAAAGAGAAAGGATTGCCCAGACATGTTTCATGCAAAAAAATGTAAAAATGAACTAGAAAACGATAAAATAAGGATGAAAAAGTTCAGAGAGGGAGAGACAGAGAGACAGAGAGAGAGAGAGAGAGAGAGAGAGAGAGAAATTGCGTTGATTTTCTTCAAAAAACGTCAGGAGTGTATTGTATTGGATTGGTTTACAAATTGTTTTGTATCCTGTTATATTGTATTGTGTTGTGTTGTATTATATTACATGGTATCATATAGCATTTTATGGTATTGTATTGTATTTTATTGTGTTATACTTATTGTATTTCATCGTATTTTATTGTATTGTATTGTATTGTGTTCTATTGTATTGTATTGTGTATCTGTTTCTGTCAGCTAATTTATCTGCATGAAATCTGGGTTGCTGTCCCTGGGAAAGACTGCATCACCTATAAGAGCAACCCATCCACTTCTTTTCTTTTTTGTTTGTCTTTTTGTTTTCCTGCCTGCATGTGCGCTTCTCTCTCAATAATGGTATTCTTCCTCACTTGGGTAGGGGGGTTGGGGGGTTAGCATACCCTGTGATATCATTTGAATAATATTATAAAAGGTAAAAGTAAAGGTGTCCCATAATCTATGTGGTCGTAGGGGAGTGAGGCATTAAAGACCTCAGCTTCTCTAGGGGTCAGCATATTGAGGGCAGCGCCCACCTCTTTTCCCTGGCTGCTTTACCTTCCTTGACCCTAAAGAGGCAGGTACCCATTTATGGCTGAGTGAACTGGGGTGACTGTATGAGCCAAGGCGCGCAGTCAGTCACCCAACATCCACTCGGTAACCTCGCTCGATGCTGCTTAACTTTGGCTGGTGGAAAGTGAGTGTTCTGACCACTGAGCTATCCTGTCCCCTAAGCATATTAATATGCTGCAGTATTATACTGACACAAGCATGCAGGAGGATGTCCTGTTAGATGTCATTCCTGAAGTTGGAATATGGTCTCCTGACTGGTGGGTATAAAGGGTTGCATAAATTATGTAAAATTTTACCATCGGTGAACCTTGGAGTTCTAAGCCAAGGAACAAAAAAAACTGACTATGATTAAACATATCAATCCCAATAATACTCCTTTAAGATAACATACAGAACAGGTACAGAGATAGCATCACAAATTCATCCATCCCAACTCTAAACCTTTTTTTTCAAATTTTCAAGTAATATATTTCTCTCTAGAAGTTGTTAATCAGGCCAAAACACGACTGTAACCAAGTGGCCTCGCCTGCACATGTGTGTGTGTGTGTGTGTGTGTGTGTGTGTGTGTGTGTGTGTGTGTGTGTGTGTGTGTGTGCATGCACGCGGGCACGTGCAGATGCAATGCACAGCAAACAACCCCTCAGCAGGCTGCAGAAATCTGCCCTAGCAAACACGTGGTGGGATCGATAAGCTGTGCAGCCAACACGGGTCATAAAATTAAAACAAGCCTTTGGGATCTTTCCCTTTTTGGCTGACAACTTTAACAGGCTCTGCATCTGTGATGTTCAGATTTGGGGTCCCCGTAACCAGTGTTTAGGAGGGGGGGAGGGAGGATTTACGAGGGGAGAGGGAGGGGGGGCGGTTAATGAAGAGAGGCAAAACCAATCAAAGACGAGATGCTGAGCTGTTTTGATCTTCATTTCGATGATCAATTAGTGTTCCCATCCCTCTTCTCTTGTCCCTGTCTTCTTCCCTCCTATTTTTAAATAAACTGATGGAAGAGGAAGTCTCCGATCTACATATACTATAATAAGGTGGTAGAATCAAGGCTATTGCTTTATAAGATGCTGGTTTTTTATTTTCATTTATGTTGTTGTTGCAGTTATTGTTGTTGAACTTCTTCTTCTTTTTTCTTCTCTTTTCTCTTCTTTTTTTCCCGCAATTCTTCTTCTTTTTCTTCTTCTCACAATTCTATCTTCTTCTTCACAATTCTTCTTCTTTTTTGTAATTCCTTTTCTTTTGCTTTGCATTCTTCTCTTCCTCTTCTTTGGAATTCTTTCTTTACCAATTCTTCGTCTTCTTCTTCGAAATTTTTCTTCTTCTTCGAAATTCTTTTTTGCTTCTTTTTTTTCTTTGCATTTCTTTTCCTTAACAATTCTTCTTCTTCTTTTCTTCTTCTTCTTTTTCCCTTCTTCTTTCTTCCTTCTTCTCTTCTTTCTTCTTCTTCTTCTTGGTTTCTCTTCTCTCATCTTCTTGTTTTTTTCTTTATTCTTCTTCTTCCCAATTTTCTTCTTCTTCCCAATCTTCTTCTTTGAACTTTCTTCTTTTTTTTTGAACTCTTTTCCTTCTTTTTGAACTCTTCTTCTACTTCTTTGAACTCTTTTTCTTTTTCCTCTTCTTCTTCCTCTTCCTGCCCTCATTTTCTTTCCTCTGCTCCTGCTTTTTAATTGTGTCTATATCAAACTGTTTATTCCAGCCAACTATAAAGGGTCCACTAATAGGCTGTCACACCATACATAAAACCTAATTAAAATGACCCCGAGATGACACCACTTATTCGTTTAGCGTGCGTTTTCTTGAGTTACCTCGAACCATCTTAATCATCTCTTCATGTGCAAAATTCACAAAAACAACAAGAACAACAGCAAGCGCAACAAAAAACAACAAAAAACAGCAACAAAATAGACAAGACCAAAAATGTTAATTTTTTTAGAAAAATAATGAACTCAGATAATGAACGACCATGTACGCAAAAAAACATCGCTAAAAAAAAAAGGGGAGGAAGGAAAAAGATCCAGATTGAGAACAAAAAGTGAAAGAGAAAAACGAAATGGCAGACGTGCACTTAATTTCCAGAACATGAACTGGGAAGACAGGGAAAAAAATGTCTGAAGAAATGTGTGTATGTGGTGTTGGGTTGTGTGTGTCTGTACACACGTGCAGATGCAATGCACAGCAAACAACCCCTCAGCAGGCTGCAGAATCTGCCTAGCAAACCGTTGTGGGATCGATTTAAACGGGGCAGCCAAACGTGTCATAAAATTTAAAACAGCCTTTCGGATTTCCTTTTGGGCTGACACTTTACAGGCTCTGCCTCTGTGATGTTCTGATTTTTGGGGTTGCTTATAAAAGTGTTTAGAGAGGGGAAGGGAAATTTTAGGGGGGGGAAGAGGAGGGAGGGGGGGAGTGGGTAATGAAGAGAGCAAAACCCAAACAAGACAAGATGCTGAGCGGGGTTTTTGATCTTCATTTAGAGATCAATTGTTCACCCTTCCTCCCCACTTGTCCCGTCATCTTCTCTCCTCCTATTTTTAAATAAACTGATGGGAAAAGGGAAATCTCTGATCTGCATATCTATGGTAAGGCGGTAGAATCAAGGCTATTGCTTTATAAGATGTTGGGTTTTTTTTTTGGTTGGTTTGGTTGATGTTGTTGCTGTTATTGTTGTTTTTGCTTCTTTTTTTCTTTCTTCTTTCTTTTTTCTTCACAATTTTTTCTTCTTTTCTTCTCTTCTTCCATTTCTATCTTCTTCTTCACCCAATTTTTCTTCTTCTTTGCTTCTTTTCTTCTTTGCATTGATTCTTCTCTTTCCCTTCTTTGGAATTCTTCTTCACAATTCTTTTTTCCTTCTTCTTCGCAATTCTTCTTTTCTTCGCACATTCTTCTTCTTTGCCTTCTTTTTTTTCTTTGCCTTTTTTTTTTTAACAATTCTCTTCTTCTTCCTCTTCTTCTTCCCTTTTTTGGAATTCTTTTTCTTGAATTCTTCTTCATCATCTTCTTCTTCTTCTTCTTTCTCTTCTTCTTCTTCTTCTTCTTCTTTTTCTTCTTCTTCTTTCTCTTCTTCTTCTTTCTTCAGATTTATTCTTCTTCCTCGCATTTTTCTTCTTTGAATTCTTCCCTTTAGCATTCTTCCTTCTCTTTTAAACTCTTCCTCCTTCTTCTTTAAGCTCTTCTTCCTTTTTTTGCCCTCATTTTCTCTCCGTTCTGTCCTGCTTCTTAATGTGTCTATCATCACATTTCTGTTTATGTCCCAACAACTATCAATCCACTAAGGCTGTCACACCAAAGACATAAAACCCGCAATATAACCCCAAGAGACCCCAAATTATACTTAGCTTTATTTTTTTGATTATGCGAAATCTCATCTCAAACATCATCATCTTCATCAATGCAACATCACAACAACAAGAACAACAGGGAACAAAAACAAACAAAACAGCAAACAAAATAGACAAAAACCAAAATTGTTCATGTTTTTTAGAAAAACAACAAACTACAAATGAACAACGATGTACGCAAAATAAAAATCGTAAAAAAAAGGAGGGGAAAAAGAGATACAGATTAGAACAAGAAAAGGAAAGAAAAACAGAGAATGGCAAGGCGTGCCCTTAATGCCAGAACATGAACTGGGAAGACAGGGGGAAAAATCGTCTGAAGGAAATGTGTGTGTGTGTGTGTGTGTGTGTGTGTGTGTGTGTGTGTGTGTGTGTGTGTGTGTGTGTGTGGCACGTGCACATGTGCTGATACAATGCACAGCAAACAACCTCTCAGCAGGCTGCAGAAATCTGCCCTAGCAAACACATTGTGGGATTGATAAGCTGTGCAGCCAACACGTGTTATAAAATTAAAACAAGCCTTTCGGATCTTTCCCTTTTGGGCTGAAAACTTTAACAGGCTTTGCGTCTGTGCTGTTCAGATTTGGGTTTGCTATAACCAGTGTTAGGTGGGGGGGGGGGGGGGGAGGATTTACGAGCGGGGGGGGGGGGGGGGGGAGGGGGGGGGGGGGGGAGGGAGGGAGAGGGGAGTGGGTTAATGAAGAGAGGCAAAACCAATCAAGACAAGATGCTGAGCTGTTTTTGATCTTCATTTAGATGATCAATTAGTTCACCCATCCCTCCTCACTTGTCCCTGTCCTCTTCTCTCCTCCTATTTTTAAATAAACTGATGGAAGAGGAAGTCTCTGATCTGCATATACTATGGTAAGGCGGTAGAATCAAGGCTATAGCTTTATAAGATATTGGGTTTTTTATTTTCATTTATGTTGTTGTTGTTGTTGCTGTTATTGTTGTTGAGCTTCTTCTTCTTCTTCTTCTTCTTCTTCTTCTTCTTCTTCTTGTCTTCTTCTTCTTCTTCTTCGTCTTCTTCTTCTTCTTCTTCTTCTTCTTCTTCTTCTTCTTGGAAATCTTCTTCATCATCTTCTTCTTCTTCTTTATTCTTCTTCTTCCCAATTCTTCTTCTTTGAACTCTTTTCCTTCTTTGAACTCTTCTACTTCTTTGAACTCTTTTTCTTCTTCCTCTTCTTCTTCCTCTTCCTGCCCTCATTTTCTCTTCCGTCTGTTCCTGCTTCTTAATGTGTCTATCATCAATACTGTTTATGTCCCGGCCAACTATCAAGTCCACTAATAGGGCTGTCACATGAAGACATAAACCTGCAATATGACCCCAGAGATGACACACTTATTACGTTTAGCTTTACGTTTTCTTGAGTTATGTCGAAATCTCATCTCATCACATCATCATCATCATCATCATCATCAGTATGCAACAATCACAACAACAAGAACAACAGCAACAAAAACAACAACAACAGCAACAAAAATAGACAAGACCAAAATTGTTCATGTTTTTTAGAAAAACAACAAACTCACATAATGAACAACGATGTACGCAAATAACATCCCTAAAAAAATGAGGGGAAGGAAGAGATACAGATTGAGAACAAGAGAGAGGAAAGAGAAAAACGAGAATGGCAAGGCGTGCCCTTAATGCCAGAACATGAACTGGGAAGACAGGGAAAAAATCGTCTGAAGGAGATATGTGTGTGTGTGTGTGTGTGTGTGTGTGTGTGTGTGTGTGTGTGTGTGTGTGTGTGTGTGTGTGTGTGTGTGTGTGTGTGTGTGTGTGAGTGTGTGTGTGCACGTGCACACGTGCTGATGCAATGCACAGCAAACAACCTCTCAGCAGGCTGCAGAAATCTGCCCTCGCAAACACGTTGTGGGATCGATAAGCTGTGCAGCCAACACATGTCATAAAATTAAAACAAGCCTTTCGGATCTTTCCCTTTTGGGCTGAAAACTTTAACAGGCTTTGCGTCTGTGCTGTTCAGATTTGGGCTGCCATAACCAGTGTTTAGGAGATGGGATGGGGGGGGGGGGTGGAATTTACGAGGGAAGAGGGAGGGGGGCGGTTAATGAAGAGAGGCGAAACCAATCAAAGTTTAGATGCTGAGCTGTTTTTGATCTTCATTTAGATGATCATTTAGTTCACCCATCCCTCCTCTCTTATCCCTGTCCTCTTCTCTGCTCCTATTTTCAGAGAAACTGTTGGAAGAGGAAGCCTCTGATCTATATATATACTATGATAAGGCGGTAGAATCAAGGCTATTGCTTTATAAGCTGTCGGTTTTTTATTTTCATTTGTGTTGTTGTTGTTGCTGCTTTTGTTGTTGAGCATCTTCTTCTTCTTCTTCACAATTCTTCTTCTTCTTCACAATTCTTCCTCTTCTTCTTGGCAATTCTTCTTTACATTGCATTCTTCTTCTTCCTCTTCTCTGCAATTCTTCTTCCTAGCAAGTCTTCTACTTCTTCTTCTTGCAATTCTTCTTCTTTGTCTTCTTATCCTTTGCAATTCTTTTTCTTCACAATTCTTCCTCTTCTTCACAATTCTTCTTCTGCACAATTCTTCTTCTGCACAATTCTTCTTCTTCTTCTTCAACGGCTTCTTCTTCTTCTTTAATATCTTCTTCTATGAATTTTTCTTGTTCGTCTTCTTTGAAATACTTCTTCTTCTTCT
>CM054143.1:46536805-46541805 GCA_028751875.1 Rapana venosa
TGATTCTGCACCTGTAGAAATCTCATGATGATTCATGTAGGAGAGAGAGAGAGGTGGGGGTGGGGAATGACAGACAGACAGACAGAGACAGAGAGACATACAGACAGAGACATACACAGACAGACAGACAGACAGACAGAGACAGATACAAAATGATTGAAAACGTCAAATTTTCTTTGTTTCTTGTTGAAAAGTCGAAAAATCTCCATATATCTTGTTTTTTTCTTTAGTAGTGTTTCATTATCTTTTATATAGACCTGTTTTTACGTTCTTAAGTGACGGTATATAACATTTTTTGTTTTTAGATCTCTCTACTTTTGAGGTTTTGTAATAAAAAAATTCTAAAAACTGAAAATGCCGTACCTTGCCCTTTAAAACCCTAACAAAGTGCACTGCAAATACTAAACAGGTCAATGACGCAGACTTCATGCGAAACCTTGGCATCTAAGTCTTTCTATTCATAGATCAAGGGAAGCAAATCGCAATTCCTGTTCCGTGTACTGCCTTACCCATGGGTGGTATATGACCGATAATGTGACATTTCAAAGCACGAAGGTAAAATGGTTGATCTTTGGCTTCGCTGCCAACTGTCTGTGTACATGTAATTGCCGCTAGTATTGCAACATGGCATATGCCGTATTTGGGTTTTAGTAGAAGTTGTACTCCCCCCCCCCCCCCCCCCCCCTCTCACCTCTCTGTCTCTCTGTCTCTGTCTCTCTCTCTCTCTCTCTCTCTCTCTCTCTCTCTCTCTCTCTCTCTCTCTCTCTCTCTCTCTCTCTTTGTTGATATTCCCTAATCAGGGCAAGGGCCGGATGAAAAAAAGTATGCGCATGCTTACTCTGTTACCCTTGAAAAATAAAAATTCATTCAAAGATTCATTCATTCTCTCTCTCTTTCTCTCAGAGTTCTCTCTCTCGAGTCATGTTTTATGGTAACTGACTTTTGTTGTTGTTATACAATAACATTTTGTTGTTACCGCTGTTGCTTTTTTTTCACGCACTAAAATACTAAGCAGTTTGGCAACCAACCCCCTTCATGTATGGGCCAATGGCCCTTTTGTGAATAAATCATTCGTGTTCTCTTCTCTCTCTCTCTCTCTCTCTCTCTCTCTCTCTCTCTCTCTCTCTCTCTCTCTCTCTCTCTCTCTGCACTCCCCCCCTCCTATCAAATTGATAAACTAGAAATGTGAACTGTATGGAAATATAACTAGTGAAGCTTATACTTAATCCTAACAGCAACAAAAATGTTCAGCTGAAATAATTAGCACTTTTGTGTGTGTGTGTGTGTGTGTGTTTGTGTGTGTATGCGCGCGTGCGTGCTTTCATACACAGTCAACAGTGCATGTGCGTGTATGGACATGTCTGTATTTGTACATAATCTGTACACATACAGACATGTCCTTACAAGCACATGCATCTGATGCTAATTACCAACTTGCTGTGTGCATTTTCAGGGATGTGGGCTTGTAAAAACCATCGATTTGTTTCTACAATAAATACATGAAATCACCATCCAACTTGTCTTTATGTATGAGTTCATTATTTACCTATTTCATTAGTTAGTAGACCTACGCGTTTTCATCTTGATTTCATATCTACATGGGACCTAAGTTGAATTAATTACGTTGACAGTGGGAGAGTGGAGGAAGCTGGTTTCAAAATCTTCAGCGGTGCCCCCCACGGTCCATAAGACGAGGGTGAAGTTGAATTCTTCATGCATTTTATTCTTGAACTCATAATAATAAACTTTAGAAAGTGGAACTACCTTCCCTGGCTTGCCCTTAAAGCGATACCGAACTGCAACTGCCATGGCAGACAGGTCAACGAGGGGAAGTTGTGATGAAACCTTGGCATTGGCATCCAGCCCTTTCCAGATCAAGGGAAAAAGGTAAAGGTAAAGGAGTCCCATAACCTATAAGGTCGTCGGGGAGCGAGGCATCAGAGACCTCACTTCTCTAAGAGCCAGCATATTGAGGGCGGCGCCCATCTCCTCTCCCTCGCTGCTTTACCTTCCCTGACCCTAAAGAGGGCAGGTACCCATTTACAGCTGGGTGAACTGGGGGACTGTACTGAAGCCAAGGCGCGCAAACGGTCACCCATCCAACTGGTAACCACGCTCGACGCTGCTTAACTTGGCTGGGGAAAGCGAGTGCTCCGACCACTGAGCTACCCGTTCCCAGATCAAGGGAAGCAATGGGCAATTCCTGTTCCGTGTTTCATCACCGCTGCATGGTGACGTGTGACCGACATAGTAGTGACGTCATGTGGAAGGCAACAATATGTTGTTGCATGTAGATATTTTTTTTTTGATTTGGGCTGTTGCAATTGTCTTGAGTGTGTGTGTGGTGGGTGTGGGTGGTGTGTGGGGGGGGGGGGGGGGTGACGTCACCTGGAAGGCAACGATATGTTTGCATGTAGATATTTTTGATTTGGGCTGTTGCAATTGTCTTGAGCGAGTGTGTGTGTTGTGTGTGGTGTGTGTGTGTGTTGGTGTGGTGTGTGTGTGTTGTGTGACGTCATATGGAAGGCACAATATGTTACAGGTATATTTTGATTTGAGCTGTTGTATTGTGTGTGTGTGGTGTGTGTGTGTGTGGTGTTTTGTTGTGTGTTGTTGTTGTTGTTGTTGTTGTTGTTGTTGTTGTTGTTGCTATTGTTGTCTTTGATTGTACGTCTGTTCACTCTCAGTGATATGAAACGGAAGAAAGCAAAATGCATGGAAGTTGAGGTGGTGGTAGATGTCCTACTGAAATGTGTACAAGGGAAAAATAGTTTACATAGGCAAAAAAGAAACTTCACAAAGCAAGAAAACCAGTTAAAAACAAAAAAAACAAAAACAAACAAACAAAAACCCAACCATTAAACTCAATGAGGTTATAACAAATGTCCTATAGGACTGTGCCAGAGACCTTTTGCAATATTAAATACCAAATTCATGTTATTGAATATGCTGCTGAGGGAGTTTTCAGAAAACTGGGGTAAAAAAAGGCTTTTGTGCGCCTGCATTTAAATATAATATGAGTGTGTGTGTGTGTGAGTGTGTGTGTGTGTGAAATGTGTGTGTGTGTGTGAGTGTGTGTGTGTGTGTGAGTGTGTGTGTGTGTGAGTGTGTGTGTGTGTGTGTGTGAGTGTGTGTGTGTGTGTGTGTGTGAGTGTGTGTGTGAGTGTGTGTGTGAGTGTGTGTGTGTGTGTGTGTGTGTGTGTGTGTGTGTGTGTGTGTGTGTGTGATGTGTGTGTGTGTGTGTAACAACATCTACTGCCTCTTTTATATAGCGTCTCATGTCAGTTATTGTGTTTTGTCTCTTGTCTTTGCATCTGTCTCGACGATCTGTCTATGTCTGTCCCTTTGTCTGTCTATTGGACTATTTGTGTGTGTGTGCGTGTGCGCGCGCGCGCGCGCGTGTGTGTGTGTGTGTGTGTGTGTGTGTGTGTGTTTCAGTTGTTAATTCATTGACCAATAACATTCATGATATTTACAGAAAGAAAGAGAGAGAGAGAGAGAGAGAGAGAGAGAGAGAGAGAGAGAGAGAGAGAGAGAGAGAGAGAGAGAGAGACGCAACACAAGATTCAAGATTCAAGATTTAATTCCTTTCACCCCTTTTGGGGTATGGAGGATTACAAACAAATTGAACAGAAGAATAAACCTAACAGCAATATACCAACAAATAATATGAATACTAACAGTAACTGAAAAGCAAGAGTTCATCGCACACACACACCACATACACCACATACACACACACACACACACACACACACACACACACACTTGCTCTCACTCTCACACACACACACACACACACACACACACACACACACACACACACACACACACACACACAGGCAGACCGAGAGAAAAGCGACAGAGAATCCCAGAAAAACGACAAACTGAGAGAGGGAGAGATACAGACAGACAGTGAGAGGAGAAGACAGAAATAGTTACGTAGTCTTTTATTTCGAGGATAATGGAATAAGCACTCGTGTGCTTTTTTACATCCTGCCCCGGTGTGTATGTGCAGTTTGGTCAATTTTGTCATCCGTTTCGCACCGGCACACAATGGCATACTCCTCCGAAAAGCGGAACGGGTTTTAACGTGTGCGCAAGATGTTCTGCAGCTAACCAGCTAGCTAGCTAGATAGATAGACAGACAGACAGATAAAGATACAGAGACAGAGACAGACACACATACAGAGACAGACAGACATAGAGAGAGACAGAGGGAGGGAGACAGACGAACAGACGAACAGACAGACAGACAGACAAAAACACAGAGAGGAGAGACACAGACTGACAGAGGGGGAGAGAGAAATAGACACAGCTAGAGAGAGAGATAGAGACAGTCGGAAAGAGACAAAAACAGAGAGAGAGAGAGAGAGTATCAGAGAGAGAGAGAGAGAGAGAGAGAGATAGAGATAGAGAAAGAATGACAATGGTTTATTGTGGTAAGCTTTTAAGCCTATTCACAGGGGGACAGTGGGAAGGGGGGGGGGGGACTGGGCACAAACGCCTTTGTGTTTTATGAACTCAGAAAGAAAAACAACAACAATAAAACCCAATTCGCAACAGCCCAAAAGTATAATCATCATGGCATGGGTTTCTATATCGTAGTTATCACAGCTGCAACCAACACAGGTATTGTAATCTATGATAACTGGGGTGGGTTTTTTTCCAGCAGCGAGAGAGAAAGAGCGAGAGAGAGAGAGGGGGGGGTGAGAGAGAGGAGAAGAGAGAGAGAGAGAGAGAGAGAGAGAGAGAGAGAGAGAGAGAGAGAGAGAGAGAGAGAAAACAATGAACAATGAACAAGAAGAATATTGATTTCTGTTAAAGCTTTATAAGCCATTCAGCTGCGCGTTATGCGAGTCACTGATACCTACGTTTTTAGTTGTTGTGTGTGTGTGTGTGTGTGTGTGTGTGTGTGTGTGTGTATGTGTGTGTGTGTGTGTGTGTGTGTGTGTGTGTGTGTGCGTGTGCGTGTGTGTGTGTGCGTGTGTGTGTGTGTG
>CM054143.1:46546805-46554305 GCA_028751875.1 Rapana venosa
TTCTGCACACACGATCTTGGTTTTAGTCTTCTCATCCTGAAGATGGAACGCGGCAACCTTATCGGTGCGCAAAAAAAACCACGGTCGCATACGCAAAATCTCACTATTGGTAAACCTCGAAGGCCTTGCCGAGGAACGAAGAAAAAAAAATCTCATCCGAAAGACTAGCACCCAGACCACCACTAGTGAGCACATTCTAGTAAATGCGGTAAAATTTCAGGTTCTGGCGGGGATCGAACCCGCGACTCACTCTTTTACTAGACGGATTCGTACCGTTTAGACCACTGATCCACTTTTGCATGTGGTAAAGAATAGCATAAGATTGATGTTTGCTTCAATATGATAATGATTTGATAAATACGCTGTCAGTATTTGCTGTAGAAAATGCTCAGTGCCTAATGGGACACAGACAAAGATCGTGAGAGAGCCAGAGAGAATACTCTGATAGAATAATCCATGTAAAATTGGAGTGTAATCTTTCGTCTCTTCGAAATGGTTTGTAATGAACGGTTTTTTTTCTCTCTTTCTTTTTCTTTCCTCTAAACCATTTTCCATCCTTTTTTTGTTTACAGGTTTGCAGGGGAGAGAGACTGATTCATCAGAAACTCTGAAGAAGAAGGAGGGACAGTAGAGAACGAATGAGAAGAAGAAGACGACGAACAGAGAAACGGGCAAACAGAAGACTTAACGAGATAAGTACATCATAACCTAAAAACCTAACAGCCACCCAAAATTGTCCCTCGTCGTGTTTGGAATGGAGAAAATGTAGGCTCAGTGTTTCGTTAACTTTGACACGAAACTGCAGGAATACTTGTGTGTGGATTCTGTGACTTACAAAACTACAGGGAGGGCGGGGACATTGACAAGTTTGTCAACGCCAACTGTGACAACATCTGCAGCAGCAGCAGCAGCAGCAGCAGAAGAAGAAGAAGCAACTGCTGTGACAGAACTAGCAGTAAAGGTTTAAGTAGTAGCAGGAACAAGCGAAAACAAAATAAAACAGTGGTATAGTAGCAGCAACAACAGCAGTATCAAGAACAGGTTAAGCTGCAGAATTAAGCAGCATCAACGGAAAGTTAGCAGTAACAACAACAGTTGTAGTAGCAGCAGCAACATCAGGAATAGCAGGAGCAGTAATAAACAATAACGTCAGCAACAATAGCAGTTACAGTAGTAGCAGTCACATCAACGACAACAACAGTAATAACACATCATCAAAGCTTGATCCGAAGTATCGCTGACAATGGTGTCAGTTGGGCAATGGTGTGACGATTAAGTGTACCACTTGATAAAAAAACACAGACAGACGACCAGTGAAAAAATATCTTAAAAAAATAACACAGACCCAGAAATCGAAGAAGAAACACTCTTTACCTAAGCAGCAGCAGCAACAAAACCACCACCACCACCACCACCACCACCAGCAAGCAATAACAACGACAACAACAACAACTTGCAATAACAAAAGCCTTGCGACATCGTAACTACTGCTACCACCACAAACCTCGTGGCAACAACAACAGCAGTAGCAAGAACAGATTAAGCTGCAGTATTTAAACAGCATCAACAAAGAACACCCCCCACCCCCTCCTAAATAACCAACCCAGATTAAAACCCACATAACCCCCAAAAACCCACATAACCCAACCCACCTAACCTCATCTCCAAACCCAAACCCAACCCCAAAACCCCCAAAAATCAAATCCCCCCAAAAAAAATTTTTAACCCACAAAACTAAACAAAAACCAAAATGGCGCCGATGATGATGGACATTCTCGTAGAGGGAGAGAAAGTCTCCGCAGAGGACGACCGCTTTCTGCGCGTGTCTCCAGCCCGAGATGGTTCCGCTTCCGCCCCTCATTCCCGGTCCTCCTCTTTCAAAAACCGGCCCCGGCCAAAACTGTCCCTGGACATTCAGGCTGCTCAGCGTCCCCGCACCAACTCCCTCCCCACCCCTCAGATCTTCCTCACCCTCCCGCAGCCCGACTGGATGGGACCGCCCAAAGAGGAAGGCGGGGGGCTGTGCCGTGTGCGCTCCTTCAAAACTACCTCCAAGGTGAGTTCGTGGTGGTTCTGGTGGTGGGGTTGGTTTGGGTGGTTTGGTGGTGTGGGGTTGGGGGGGGGGTGGGTGGGTTGGTGTGTGGTGGGTGGGTGGGGTGGGTGGTGGTGTGGTGGGTGGGGGGGTGGTGTGTTGTGGGGGGGGGGGGGGTTGTGTTGGGTGTGGGGTGGGGAGGTGTGGGTGGTGGTGGGGGGGGGGGGGGGGGGGGGGGTGTGGTGTGTGTGTGTGTGTGTTTGTGTGTGTCAGTGTGTGTAAGTTGTGTTGTTGTGTGTGTTGTGTGTGTGTGTGTGTGTGTGTTGTGTTTGTGTGTGTGTAGGGGGGGGAGGGCGGTGTTCGTGTTCGTGTGTTTGTGTTCGTGTGTGTGCGAGTGTTTGTTTGTGTGTATGTGGGGGTGGTGGGTGGGGGGTGGGGGTGTGCGGGTGTGTGTGTGTGTGTGTGGGGTGTGTGTTTGTGTGTGTTTGTGTGTGTCAGTGTGTGTAAGTTGTGTTGCGTGTGTGTGTGTGTGTTTGTGTGTCAGTGTGTGTTTGTGTGTGTGTGAAAGTCAAGTCAAGTTTTTATTTCCAGATGGTACATTGAATAAGCAATGCATCTGTGTGTGTTGTTTGTGTTTGTGTGTTTATTTGTTTATTTATTAATTTCTTTCTTTTATTTCGAGGATAATGGAATAAGCACTCATGTACCTTTTTACATCCAGTCCCCGTGTGTACGGAGTTTTGTAAATGTTGTCATCCGTTCCCACCGGCACACAATGACCTACTCCTTCCGAAAAGGGGAACGGATTTTAATGAGTGGGCAAGATGTTCTGCGTGCGTTCACACATGGCACCTCGGTTTATAGTATCATCCAAACGATTCAGGAATGGAAGGGGGGAAGGGAGGGAGTGGGGGGGGGGGGGGCGTTGATGAAAGGGAGGCTGGGCTGCGGAGGGGAAAGGAGGGGGTTGTTATTTGAGCGTTAGTCTAAAGTTCTAAATATCGATCATCGCCTGTTGTGTCCTAAACTGGTCATTGTCTTAAAGTGGTCAGGCTCAACGGAGGTAAGAACTCCTTCCTACCTGGGTTTGGAAACTTCCTGTGGAAACTTTACCTCCTCTTTTTCTTTCACCAGGTGGGCTGTCAATGCACAAACTGCAGATTGCAAAACTAAATGTTATAATACTTTCTGAATTGTTTAAACAGGTTTAAAACAATTGCAAGAAGAACCATTCCAAATTGTGACAATTCATGTTTTCTTTTTATGAGCGTGCGAATCAGGTCAAACAACAGGGGTTTTTTTCCAGGGAGAAAGTTAGGGAGTAAGCCTACTCATTTTACGTTAGCAGTTTGGACTGGTTTCTTTATTTTATGTCATATTATCTTTTTACTGCCGTTATTTTGAGTTCGTGTTTTCATGTGTGTTGATTTTTTTTAAACCAACAGTGTGCTGAGCAGTTTGAAAATAGTTTCGAGATACGTTTGGACCAGATTTGAGCAGTTGAAGGCCTTAATCCTTTTTTTTTTAAAGGTAAAAGTGTCCCATAACATAAGTGGTCGTAGGGGAGCAAGGCGTCAGAGACCTCAGCTTCTCTAGGGGCCAGCATATTTAGGGCGGCGCCTATCTCCTCTCCCTTGCTGCTTTACCTTCCATGACCCTAAAGAGAGCAGGTACCCATTTACATCTGGGTGAACTGGGGGACTGTACTGCAGCCAAAGCGTGCAAACGGTCACCCATCCAACTTGTAACCACGCTCGATGCTGGTTAACTTTGGCTGGGGGAAAGCGAGTGCTCCGACCACTGAGCTATCCCGGCCCCTCTTAACTTAGATTAATCCACGTAGCGACAAGAAACCATTTAACGACACCATAGTCACCACTGATGGATCTAGCAGTGAGAAGTTTCCTTTTATCACCTGAGTCAACTTATATACAAAAGTGCACTGTCTGTGTACTACTTCCCTTTTCTCTTTACAAGCATGCAGAAGACCAACTATGCACGTTAAAGATCTCGTAACTGATGTTCGTGTTCGATAGGTTGCTTTAACACGAAAATCCTTGCGCACACGTTAAAGCCCGTTCCGCTTTTCGGAAGAGTAGGCCATTGTGTGCCGGTGAGAACGGATGGCAAAATTTATAAAACTGCATACACACGGGGACAGGAAGTTTTTTAAAAAAAGCACATGAATGCTTATTCCATTATTCTCCAAATAAAAGAATAAAATAAATAAAAGAAAACAACTACGCACGTTAAAAACCTCGCAGCTGATGATGTGATCGATAGGTTGCTGTAACTCGAAAATCCTCTACGTGTGTGTATCCTACAGAGGTTTGGCTAAGGTGCTCTTCTTGATGAACTCGATCAACAATCTATTTAGATTTTTTTTTAATTTTAGTTATTTTTATTTGATAATGTGATGTTTTCTAAACTGCAGCATTTCTTTTATAATAGAAAAATCCCTTTTTTTTTAAAAAAAAAAGAAAGAAAAAAAAGCTTAAGTTTACTTCGTGTGCTGTCGAGGTTATGCTTGTGATTTAACTACACTTTTCTTGAATACATTCTATTTAATTAAACCAACACACACACACACACACACACCACACACACACACACACACACACACACCACACACACACACACACACACACTTAAATCGAAAAATTCAAAACAGATAATTGGACGTATACCAAGGAAGAGAGGGGTAGATAAATAGGCTGCAGCAAAAGGAAAATAAAAATAAAAAAATAAAGGTCTAGTCTCTTAGTTCTCTTCAGAAAAGATTGCAAACTGTGGCAATTTCTTCAGACTGTCGATATGTATTGTATTGTCTGGCTTGCACAAGTGGCAACATCAATAAAAGCTTTTTTTTTTAAAGTACACTTTCCACATGATTATTGCATAGTCCAAATAACCTTGGAAAAAATTACTTGCATTGCAAAGCTGCTCAGAAAAATAGCACCACTCATATTGGTGATTTAAATTAGTTGACCTACTTTTTGTATTGTCAATAGTAGTAGATGTAGTGGTAGTAGAAACAGCAAAAGCAGCATCAGGTAGTAGTAGTAGTAGTAGTAGTAGTAGTAGTAGTAGTAGTAATTATTGTTAATAATAATAATAATAATATATGGAATTTATATAGCGCTGAATCTTGTAAAAACAAACAAATCGAAGCGCTTGCACTCAAATCATTTACACGCATGCAACTCTCCTTAAACATAGTGAACAACATATTTCAAATCCATGCTCGCGCACGCACGTACACACACACACACCAACACACACACCACACACACACACACACACACACACACACACACACCACACACACACACACACACACACACACACACACACACTCGCGAGCACACTTAGGAGGTGAAGGATGCTGTTGAAAATTAGGGACAGATATGAGGGGAAGTATCAGGTAGAAAATAAGTGTGTTTTGATACAGCATACCGATCCATCATCATTCCTCTACACAGATTCCAGCAAAGAACACTTGTGGTGCTATGAGCCAATGTTTTGCCATTTTATTATAGACCTGACTCATCGACCACAATCATTCATAACCATAATTATTTGATAGAAATAGCATTTCATCAGCAGAAAAAAAATGACAGTCAACATTCATAAAGAAAGGATGTATGAACAGCAGAAAAAAATGACATGAAAAGCAGGGGGGGGGGGGGGGGGGGGAAATCACACGCACGCACACACAAATCTATATATAAAGGTAAAGGTGTCCCATAACCTATAAGGTCGTAGGGGGGCGAGGCGTCAGAGACCTCACTTCTCTAGGGGCCAGCATATTGAGGGCGGCGCCTATCTCCTCTCCCTCGCTGTTGTTGTTGCATTGGTGGTAGTGTGGTAGTGTTGAAGTCGTAGAAGTAGTCGTTGTAATGGTAGTAACAGTAGATAGCGAGCAACAGTAGTAGTAGCAGCGGCGGCGGCAGTAGTAGCAGCAGCCAGCAGTAGTAGCAGCAGCAGCAGCAGCAGCAGCAGCAGCAGCAGCAGCAGCAGCAGCAGCAGCAGCAGCAGCAGTAGTAGTAGTAGTAGTAGTAGTAGTAGTAGTAGTAGTAGTAGTAGTTGTAGTAGTAGTAGTGTCTGCAGAAATTGTTCAAATGATATCAAACAAACATACAACAATTTTATCATTAAATAACAAGAATAATATGTAAAACATTAAAGGCAAAGGTTTCCCATAACCTATAAAGTCTTAAGGGAGCGAGGCGTCAGAGACCTCAGCTTCTCAAGGGGCCAGCATATTGAGGGCGGCGCCCATCACCTCTCCCTCGCTGCTTTACCTTCCCTGTCTCTAAAAGAGGGCAGGTACCCATTTCCAGCTGGGTGAACTGGGGGCACTGTACTGAAGCCAAGGGCCAAAACGGTCACCCATCCAACTGGTAACCACGCTGGATACTGCTTAACCTTAGCTGGGGGGAAAAGCGAGTGCTCTGACCACTGAGCTATCCTGATCCACGTAAAACGTTATTCCCCTATAAAAAAGAAAAAGAAAATGATAGAACAGTAACCAGACACTGCTACAGAAAATGATACCTTTACTTATTTTTCTTGCATCTTGTGTTTATTCTTACCAGGATTGTTTTGTTGTTGTTGTTGTTGTTCTTTGGCTACAGCTCCGAGGTTAACTAATCGTGAGATTATTCCACCCCCCACCCCCACCCCGTATGCCGCTGTTTTTGCCTACCATTAAGGTAGCCGCATTCCGACTTCGGGAATGATTTTAAAAATTTTTTTTATTTTATTCTTTTATATCGAGGATAATGGAATAAGCGCTTATGTCTAAACACGACACCAGTGTACCTTCTCATGGCGTTTTGAAACATTTGCCTTGTCTTGTTTAATCTATCTTGTAGATTAAAGCACTTTTAACGTTTGGGTTTTTGTTTAGTTTTGAATTTTTTGTTTTTGTTTTTGCTGATGTTGATGTGGTTGTGGTTGGCCTTGTTATTAGTGTCTGTTGTTGTTATTGTGCTTCTCTTTGTCGTTCTTGTTGTTACAGAGTAAAAAGGTAAAAGAAAATGGTGACCTATACACTCATGCGGTCGTTGGGGGAGCGAGATGTCAGAGACCTCATTTTCTCTAGGGGCCAGCATGTTGAGCGCAGTGCCCATCTTTTCTCTTTCTCTCGCTGCTTTGCCTTCCCTGACCCTAACGAGGGCAGGTGCCCGTTTACAGCTGGGTGAACTGGGGGACCGTACTAAAGCCAAGGCGCACAAACCTTCACCCACCCATTCAGTAACCACGCTTCATCCTTCTTAACCTTAGCTTGTGGAGAGCAAGTGATCTAACCACTGAGCTATCCTGTCCTCCTTTACATAGTAAAAGGTAAAAGGTACAGGTGTCCCATAACCTACGTGGTCGTAGCGGAGCGAGGTGTCAGCGACCTCAACTTCTCTAGGGGCCAGCATATTGAGGCGGCGCCCATCTCTTCTCCCTCGCTGCTT
>CM054143.1:46559305-46561805 GCA_028751875.1 Rapana venosa
TGCCTGCGCACTCGTATGTGCGTGTGTTTCCAGATGGTACATTAAATAAGTAAAACATTTGCTTGTGTGTGTGTATGTGTGTGTGTCTATGTGTGTGTGTGTGTGTGTGTGTGTGTGTGTGTGTGTGTGTGTGTGTGTGTGTGTGTGTGTGTGTGTACGTGGACACTAGTTTGTAATTAGTCATCAGCCTTTACTTTTGCTTACGTACGTACATCCATTGATCTGTGTCTTCATGATCATGCTTATTAGTTATTTGTCTGTTGTCTTCTTTCGTACCCCCCCCCCTCTCTCTCTCTCTCTCTCTCTCTCTCATCTCTCTCTCTCTCTCTCCTCTCTCTCTCTCTCTCTCTCTCTCTCATTCTCTCTCTTTCTCTCTCAACAATTTATTCCAGGAAAATGTTTCAGGTATCCTTGTCTGTTTAAAACTCGTATTGTTAATGTCAGCAACAAATAAGACTACTGTTTATTTATTCTTTTATATCGAGGATAATGGAATAAGCACTTATGTGCCTTTTAATCCAGTCCCCGTGTGTATGCGGTTTTGTAAATTGTGTCATCCGTTCCCACCGGCACACAATGGCCTACTCTTACGAAAAGCGGAACAGGATTTAACGTGTGCGCAAGATGTTCTGCGTGCGTTCGCACACGGGTACTCGGTTGATAGTCTCATCCGAAGGACTTTTGGGGAGAGTGGAGTCTGCACTGATGTTAACTCCAGGGGAAAATATCCCCTTGAACGGGAATCGAACCTGGGTCGTCAGATTGCGAGTGCAATGGTCTAGCCACTAGTCTATCCGTCCCCTAATGTTAAGAGATTAAGCATATTATTTTGTACAAAGCCTGTAAAAGGTGAAGTGAGTGTGTGACAAACTGTTATTTGTGGATGTGTCTTGTCAACAGTGTCTTGGACAATTACTTCCCTTCTAAGGGACCATGGCCTTTATGAATAAATATCGGAATCGGAATCGGAATCTCTCTCTCTCTCTCTCTCTCTCTCTCTCCTCTCTCTCTCTCTCTCTCTCTCTCTCTCTCTCTCTGCTCCTATCTCCTTGTGTACCTCTCTCTCTCCCTTTCTCTCTCTCTCTTTCTCTCTGCTCCTATCTCCTTGTGTATCTCTCTCTTCTCTCTCTCTCTCTCCTCTCTCACTCTCTCTCTCTCTTCTCTCTCTCTCTCTCTCATGCGGTGTCGCTGTCTCCATGTGTATCTCTCTGTTTCTATTTATGACAAAAGTTTACAAAACTGCATACACACGGGAACTGAATATATATATATATATATATATATATATATATATATATATATATATATAAATGGGGCATATTCCATTAGTCTTGGAATAAAAGGATTTTTTTTAACCATAAACTACATAAAGAAAATATATCTGTGTCTGCCTTACTCAGTCAACTCGTACTCTTCCTTCTATTTCCTCTTATTTCTATTTGTCTTTGACTATCTCTCTGTCTGTCGGTCTGTCTGTTCTCTGTCTCTGTCTCTGTCTGTCTGTCTGTGTCTGTATCTGTCTGTCTCTGTCTCTGTATCTCTCTCTTGCTCTCTCGCTCTGTCTTTGTCTCTGTGAAAAAGGGAAGTTAAATTACAGGTGGGTTGTGGGTGGCGTTGGTTGACAATTGACCTCCAGGCTGATCTGTGGATCTGTGGTCTAGAGGTAACGCGCCTGTCTAGAGAGCAAAAAGTCCGGGTCGGAAGTATGCGAAGGTTCGAATCCCGTTCGGGCCCGAAACTTTTTCCCCATCCATTAGATCATGAGTGGTGGTCTGGGCGCTAGTCTTACCGATGAGGCGATAAACCGAGGTCCCGTGTATTACACAAACTTATTCAGCGCACGTAAAAGAACCCACGACAACAAGAGAGTTGTCCCTGGCAAAACTCTGTAGAAAAAAGCCACTCTGATAGGGAAACAAATAATTTTAGCTGCAGACAACAACAAAAAAAGAAAAAAAGGGTGGAGCTGCTCTTGTGGCGACGCTCTCTCCCCGGGAAGAGCAGCCTGAATTTCACACAGAGAAATCTCGTGACCTAGAAGTGGTATAAATGAGAAAATGTGGGGAAAAAAAGAATGATTCTGTCTTCAGCCCTCTGGCAGCTGCGATGCCATACATGTCAAGACCCAGGTAGAGACACACAGTCGCTCAGACACGCTCAAACCCATTCTTCTTCCTTTCTTTTTTTCTTCTTTTTCTTTGTCTTTTTCGAAACCACAGTCAATGTGTGCGTGTGTTGTGCCCACCCAGTCACAAGCGCTTGTACCATGGACAATCGGAATGAATAAATTATACTATTGATTTTTAGAGTTTGCCATACACACGCTTCGGGAGTTTCCGCGTTCGTGTTTCGGCGTGTAAACTGTCTGATCCCTGTTGTTGTTTTTGTGTGTAGTCCACTGAAGTATTTATGGGTCTGTGTGATCGCAGTGTTGAATATTCATGCACTGAGTTGGGTAGCTGTTTAGCATTTTGAATCTTAGATTATGCGGAAGAATGAT
>CM054143.1:46569662-46594662 GCA_028751875.1 Rapana venosa
TTCCCCCCTTTCTTCTTTTCTCTCCCTCTCTCTCTTCCTTTCCTCTCTCTATCTCTCTCTCTCTCTCCTCTCTCTCTCTCTCAACAAAGCTAATCTCTCTCTCTCTCTCTCTCTCTTCTCTCTCTCTCTCTCAAAAGCTAATCCTCTCTCTCTCTCTCTCTCTCTCTCGTCTCTCTCTCTCTCTTCTCTCTCTCTCATCAGAAGCTAATCCTCTCTCTCTCTCTCTCCTCTCCTCTCAGAAACTAATCTCTCTCTCTCTCTCTCTCTCTCTCTCTCTCTCTCTCTCAGAAACTAATCTCTCTCTCTCTCTCTCTCTCTCTTCCTCTCTCTCTCTCTCAGAAACCTATCTCTCTCGCTCTCTCCCCTCTCTCCTCTCAAAACTAATCTCTCTCTCTCTCTCTCTCTCTCTCTCTCTCTCTCTCTCTCTCTCTCGCTCTCTCTTTCCTCTCTCTTTTCAGAAGCTAATCTCTCTCTCTCTTTCTCTCTCTCTTCTCTCTCTCTCAGCTCTCTCTCTCTCTTCTCTCTTCTCTCCAGAAACTAATCTCTCTTCCTCCCCCCCCTCCTCTCTCTCTTACCCCAAGAGAGGGTCAGCAAGGTCTTTCGATACAAAAGTTTAATTTTTTTGTGTCCAGCTTTGAGCATGTGTATAGTTCGTTTCCTTCTCGTTCTTGTTACTGGTGTTATTTGAAATTTTTTTAATGAGGGTGGGAGGTGGGGGGGGGGGGGGGAGCGAGGGGGGAGTGGAGAGGAAAAAGGGGAAAGAGAGAGAACTCTGAACTCTGAAAAGGTTTAATTGCACATCGGCCTTGGGCCACAATACAACGCAAAGTAGATTTGGGAAAGCATCACGATATAACGCAGTACATAACACACAGTAATCAACATTCGATACATGTTTATGCGTTTTCAGTATTCGAAAACAATTTACAAATGCAGATTAAATTCAGTTTTGCTTGATTTTCGCTTTCGGGGTTTTATTCAGAATCCATATTATGCGTATATTGGAAAGCAAGGAGAACATTGTTCCATACTCTATGGTTACCTCTGTTACAATGAAGGGTTTGTTGTTTTCATTCCTGGATATTAGACTTAAATCTTAACACCCTTAAAGTAATTATGCCTTCCTTCTGTTTATATTCAACAACACAACATTTGCAAATATTTTTGTCTTTCTTCTCATTTATTTTTTTGTTCTTGAATACAATACTGAGAGAGAGAACTTTTTATATCGAGGATAATGGAATAAGCATCGTGTGCTTTTTTACATTGAGTCCCCGTGTGTATGCGGTTTTGTAAATGTTGTCATCTGTTCCCACCGGCACACAATGGCCTACTCTTTCAAAAAGCGGAACAGGATTTAACGTGTGCGCAAGATGTTCTGCGTGCGTTCGCACACAGGGGCTCGGTTTATAGTCTCATCCGAAGGACTTTGGGGAAGAGTGAGTCCATGGCGTAGCTATGTCAGGTGTTGCGTGATTTCGAGCAAACAGGTAGACGAACAGGTAGACAAACGAGGTTACATGCCGTGCTACCTTGTATATAATAAGTAATAATAATAATAATATATGGAATTTATATAGCGCTGAATCTTGTAAAAAAACAAACAAATCGAAGCGCTTGCACTCAATCTTTTACAGGCATGCAACTCTCCTTAAACATAATGAGCAACAGATTTCAAATCCATGCGCGCGCACTACGCACGCACACGCACCCCACACACACACACACACACACACACACACGGAACAACACTTAGAAGGTGAAAGATGCTGTTGAAAAATAGGGACAGATATGTGGGGGGAAAGTCTCAGGTAGGAAATAAGTGTGTTTTGAGGCTGGATTTGAAGGAATCAAGTGAAGGCTTTTGACCAGTGAAAGAGGGAGGTCATTCCAGGTGGATGGACCAGAAACAGAGAAGGAGCGACGGCCAACAGTGGTTTGTTTGAATCTGGGTGTTCGAAAGCACAAAGTAGAGAGATTTATTCATTTATTTTTATTTATACCACTTTAAGTCACGGCCGACTTCTCTGCGTGAAATTCGGGATGCTGTCCGGGGAAAGCGCCGCGTCGCCAAAGAGCAGCGCCACCCATTTTTTTTCTTTTTTCTGTTGCTACTGTATTTTGTTTCCATATCAGAGAGGCTTTTTTCTACACAGAATTTTGCCAGGGACAAATCTCTTGTTGCCGTGGGTTCTTTACGTGAGCTAAATAATTATCTGTAAACACGGGACCTCGTTTATCGTCTTTATCCGAAAGACTAGCGCCAGACGCCCACTCATGGTCTAATGGATGGGGGAAAAGTTTCGTGTCCAAACGGTGGTGGTGGTGGATACAGTGGTGATGATGGTGGAGGTGTTTGTTGGTGATGTTGGTGGATATGGTGGTGATGAAGGTAATGGTTCTAATGGTCACTCAAGGTCTAATGGATGGAGGGAAAAGTTGGGTCCAAACGGGATTCAAACACCGCACACTTCCGACCCGGACTTTTCGCTTTCTAGAAGCGCTTTAAACCCCTAGACCACTGATCCCCAGAGATGTAGGCATGGAGATTTGTGTGCACTCTCTACGCCATTCATTCATTCATACACTCGCTCGCTCGTTCGTTCTTTCGTTCGTTCATTCATACAGTTGTTTAGCCCTTCAGTGACTCGTTTAGTCAGTCATTAATTCGTTCAGTCAGTCAGTCAGTCAGTCAGTCCGTCCTTCAGTTACTCATTTAGTCAGTCAGTCAGTCAGTCAGTAGGTTATTCATTCATTCAACCATTAACTCATTTAATCTTTCTTCCCTCGTGCATTCATTCATTAATTCATTCATGCATTCGTTCATTTATTCATTGATTCATTCGTTCGTTCCGTCAGTCTGTCAGTTAGCCAGTCAGTCATTAATTAATTTTATCATTTTTCTTTCATTCATTCATTCATTCGGTCAGCCAGTCAGTCAGTCAGTGAGCCAGTCAGTCAGTCAGCCAGTCAGTCAGTGAGTCAGCCAGTCAGTCAGCCAGTCAGTCAATCAGTCAGCCAGTCAGTCAGTCAGTCAGTCAGTCAGTCAGTCATGAAAACATCTTGTTTTCTTTTCTGTACCTCATTCTCTCCCCGTTTTCTCCTCCGCTTCTTACTCTTCACTTGTGCTTGTGCATGCGTGCATGTACACACGTGCGCGCTCACGTGTGTGTTTGTGCGTGCGTGATTCAACCAATCCACTGTTGGCCGTCGCTCTTTCTCTGTTTCTGGTCCAGTGATCTGGAATGACCTCCCCCTCTCCCTTCGCCAAAAGCCTACTTATGACACTTTTTTAATCCAGTCTCAAGACATATTTATTCCAAATCTGATTTTCCCCCATCTTGTTTCATCTCAAATCTATCCCTTTCTAAAACAGCCAAGCCCCACTACCCTGCCAACTAATTCCTGCACGCGCTTGGAAGCAGCGTATCTAGAACTAGACTTAGACCTCCAGCAGAAAGAATTGTTCTATGAACTTTTGCAGACGCCGATCGTGACCGTCCACTACTTTGGTCCTATTTTCCAATTAATCTCTTGAAGTCATGGGCGTAGGGCGTAGTAGGAGCTCGCGAGCTAGTTTCCGATAATGAATGCTCAGTGTTTTTTTAGGGAGTGGAACGTTATGTTTATGGCTGACTTGATAGTAGAGTTGTTGTTTTTTTCTTTCTTTTATGTTCTTCTCCTCTCCTTTCTTCTGGAAACGAAATTGTTATAGAGTACTGACAGACTGACAAAAGCACACGAGAGGCAGAGAGAGAAACAGACAGAGATAGACAGAGAGAGAAAGAGAGACAGACAGACAGAGAGACAGACTGACAGAAGAAGAAGAAAGAAAGAAGAAAGAAAGAAGAAGAAGAAAGAAGAAGAAGAAGAAGAAAAGAAAGAAGAAGATGAAGAAAAGAAGAAAAAGAAGAAGAAGAAGGCAACAACAGCAGCAGCAACAACAGCAAGACAACGAAACGGCTATAGCAACAACATAAACAGCAACAACAACAGTAACAACTTCTACGACGACGATCTCTCTCTCTCTCTCTCTCTCTCTCTCTCTCTCTCTCTCTCTCTCTCTCTCTCTCTCTCTCTCTCTCTTTCTCTGTGTAATTTAATGTTTGGCTGATTGATTTACTTTTGGACTGAGGGATGGGTGGAAAAAAGCCACCCTTGTGATTATTCTTTTCCCTCAATAAAAATGTTGATTTCATTCATTCATTCTCTCTTTTCTATCACACACACACACACGCGGCGCGGGGCGCAAAGCACAACACACACACTCACACAATTACACACACAATAACAAACACACACACATACATAAACACACACACACACATACATAAACACACACAAACAGAAACGTTCCGTCACACACCAGCATCTTCTTTTCTCTTTCATCATTTCTCCCTGTCTGTCTCCCGTCGTCTGATAATTGTACTAGTCATGAGAAGATGTCAGATCAAAAGAACACACACACCAAAACACACACACACACACACACGGGGATATATTCCCCTGGAGTTAACATCAGTGCAGACTCCACTCTCCCAAAAGTCCTTCGGATGAGACTATAAACCGAGCCCCGTGTGCGAACGCACGCAGAACATCTTGCGCACTCGTTAAATCCTATTCCGCTTTTTGTAAGAGTAGGCCATTGTGTGCGGTGGGAACAGATGACAGAATTCCTAAATCCGCATACACACGGGGACTAGATGTAAAAAGCAGTGAATGCTTATTCCATTATCCTCGATATAAAATAATAAAATGTTAAAAAAAGTATATATTTATGTAAGAAATAGATAAAACACACACACATAAACACACACACACACGCGCACGCACGCGCACACACACACATAAACACACACACATAAACACACCACACATAAACACACGCACACACATACAAACACACACATACAAACACACACACACACGCACCACACACACACACACACACACCACACACACACACACACACACACACCACACACCCCACACACACACATACAACATACACACACACACATTACAACACACACACACATGCAACACACACACACATAAACACACACACACATAAAACACACACCACACACATACACACACACACGCACGCACACACACACACACACATACAACACACACACATACAACACACACATACAACACACACACATAAAAACACACACACACGCACGCACGCACACACACATGCACACACATAAACACACACACATAAACACACACACACATAAACACACACACACATAAACACACACACACAAACACACACACACGCACGCACACACACACACACACATAAACACACAATAAACACCACACATACAACACACACACATTACAACACACACACACACACACACACACATATATATATATATATATATAATATATATATAATATATATATTATATTAAAATTATATATATAAATACATACATACATACAACACACACACACACAACACACAACACACACACACACACACACATAAACACACACACACACACATAAACACACACACACACGTAAAGTGAGGCACAGTAGAGATGTTTATTTATCCTCGTAACTATCGATTATTCGAGCACGAATAAAATCATCCCCTGCAACAAACCAAAAGACATAATTATTATTATACAATGTCAAGAGAATAAACTATAATTATCATTGTTTTGTGTTGTTGCTGCTGCTGTTGTTGTTGTTGGGTTGTTTTGTTGTTTGTTTGTTGTTTGTTTTGGTTTGTTTTGTGGTATGTGTGTGTGTTTTGTTTTTGTTTGTTGTTGTTGTTGGGTTGGTTTCGTTTTCGTTTTGATTTTTGTTGTTGTTTTTGGGTTTGTTGTTGTTGTTGTTGTTTGTTGTTGCTTTTTGTGTGTGTGTTGTTGTTGTTGGTTGTTGGGTGTTTTGGGTTGTGTTTTTTGGTTTTTTTTGGGGGGGGGGGTCTATTGTAGCCTAATGGTAAGAGCGTTGCGCTCGTGATCGTCTTCTTCTTCATCGTCGTCATCGAACACTCAGGGCAGCAACTATTGTTTTTCTGTCATATGAGCGAAAATGCGTCACGCTGCCGTAAAGCGCCTGACAAGTCAGGCCCAGCGCGTCCGACTTCGGCACAAGGGAAGATTTGTTACCTTTTAAGTATTTCTGGAAAGAAAAAACAACAACCAGGCAGGAGATCTGACGGCCCGGGCAAAAACCAGTTTCGAAGCCCACGCTCGATCAAAGTTAACAGCAGTCCCCGAAAATCCTTTGGATGAGACTAGAAACCGAGGTCCCGTGTGCAGAAAGCTTGCAGAACATCTTGCGCACACGTTCAAACCCCGCTCTGCCTTTCGGAAGAGTAGGCAGTTGTGTGCCGGTAGGAACGGATGACAAAAATGTGTGAGAGAGAGAGAGAAGAAAAAAAGCATGCACACTGGTGTCGTGTTTAGACATCATCCCCGAAAGTCGGAATGCGGCTATCTTCGTGGTGGAAAAAAACCCAGTCGCATACGAAAAATCTTTACCTTGGGTGAACTTCGGGGTTGTGGACGTAGAACAGAAAAGAAATGGATTACTTTACTTATTTATTTTTTGTATTTATCTATTGATTGAGCTATGTGTTGGTTTGTTTGGATTTTTTTCTACTTATTCAGTGATTTCTATATGTTTTTGCTTATGTATACTACTTTGGTTGGTATCGGCGGTGATAGGTGTGCGCGTGTGTGCGCTAATGCACACACACACACACACACACACATACACGCACGCGCGCATGCATACAAACACAGGCATTTACACACGTGTGGGTGCGCGCCAGCACGCACCTGCCGCAGCGTGCGCGCTCACACAAACTCACATAATCTCTCTCTTTACATATGTCTATCTTTCTATTTCTCTCTCTCAGCACGCACACACACACAATCCACCCACCACACACACCACACACACACACACACACACAACACACACACACACACACCACACACATCTCTCTCTCTCTCTATTCTCTCTCTCTGTTGTGTCCTCTTTCTTTATCCTGTCTGTCCTTTTTGGTCAGATATGTATTCTATATGTTTACATCTGCCTGATTGTCTACTGACTGGTATACCTGCCTGTCTATCTATCCTGCCTGTCTATCTGCCTGTTGCCTACTGCCTGTTATGCCTACTGCCTGTCTGCCTACCTGCCTACCTGTCAACCTGCTATCTGACTGCCTGCCTGCCTGTTTGCCTGCCTTGCCATCTGTCTACCTGCATACCTGTCCACCTACCTGTAAGCCTGCCTTCCTACCTGAAGGCCTCTCTACATGCTCTTACCTGCCCGCACCTCCTTGCCTGTCTGTCATATCTGGCCTGCATGTGTCTGTCTGGTCTACCTACCGTCTGTTCTATGAGAGTCTCTATTTCAAAGAGGGGATAACAGAAGTCTCTCTGACTGCCTGTCTGCCTGTCTGCTTTTCTTCCTGCATGTCTCGCCATAATGACCTTCCACCCCCTGCCTACAAATCTACCTGTCTTCTACCTGCCTGCCTGCCTGTCTGCCTTACCTGTCATCTTCACTGTACCTTCTACCTGTCCTCTTCCACCTGGGCCTACCTATCTACCTGTTCCTTCTCACTGCCTTCCTTCTATCATTATCCGCTCACCTGCCTACCTATCTACCTGTCCTCTCCTCCTGTCTACCTATCTACCTGTCCTATCCACCTGTTAACTGCTGTCTGCCTACCTGTCTCTCTCCTGCTACCATCTACCTGTCCCTCTCAACCTGCCTACCTTATCTCCTGTCCTCTACACCGGCCTACCTATCTCACCTGTCTCCTCCTCCTGTTTCTACTTTTACCTGTCCTCTCCACCTGTCTACTATTCTACATGTCCTCGCCAACTGCCTTCCATCTACCTGTCATCTCAACCTGCCTACCTATATAATAATGTTAATAATAATAAATGGAATTTATATAGCGCTATTTCTTGCAGAGACAAATCAAAAGCGTTGCATCAACTTCATTCTTACACAGTCATACAACTGTGACATGCAATGTCCATCAAGTCAAATGTGCAACACGCAACACAACACTACACACACACACCCACACCACACAACACACACACACACCACACACACACACACACTCACACACAAACAGGTCACCCACCCTGGCTGGGCAAGGCCATTGATTCATGGTTGTTGAGGCAGGGGGAAAAAAACTATGAGATGAGGCAGGAGAGGAAAATCTTAGGTTTGAAATTAAATATGTCTTGGAGGACTGGATTTAATAGGTCATAAGAATAGGCTTTTTTGGCGGAGATGAGTGGGGGAGATCATTCCACATTAATGGACCAGAAATAGATGAAAGGTGCGACGGGCCGATGGTGGATTGGTTGATCTAGGTATTCGAGGACATGGTTTCTGCTGCAGAGGGAGAGAACGAGAAGGAGGTACTGTGAGAATTCACGAGGTAGGGCGGGGTGCTGTTTTGTGGAGTCATATTGTAACAGAGGGTACTGATCTTATAGTTTAACTCTCTGGGGGGCACAGGCAGCCAGTGGAGAGATTGCAAGAGAGGGGTAATATGCTCAGGATTTGTTCTTTCTGTGGATTAGACGAGCTGCTAGAGTTTTGTATACAGTTGCAAGGATTGGATAGATGATGCTGGCAGAACAGCCAACAGTGAGTTGCAATAGTCCAGACGTGAAAGAATGAAATGACGCTATAAAGTTTGGATGTTGATTATGTGGACAGGTACTTTTCGAAATTGCACTAATACGCCGTATTGTAAATTATTATACAGATTTAAAATATTAAATTATTAATATTTATTTTATATTAATAGTTAGAGCAATATAAATGAAAATATTTTAAATTCTATATTAAATAATTATAAATAAATTAAATTTAATTACATATTTATGATTTAATATATATTACAATATATTTTTTCATAAATAAAATGTTTATATTATAATATTAAAATATTATTGTTTAATTGATTTAGAACTAATTTGTAAGAGTTTGTTTTAAAATATTAGTATAAATAAAAAAACTAACAAATAATAGTATTATATTAGTGTTATTAAAAAATAATATATGTAAATAGAAATTACATAATTTAATTTAACCAAAATAAATAGATAATTAATATGTAATTAGGAATGAATGATTACTTTTAAATTAAATTTATGTGATTATCAGTATAAGTTATTTATAATTTAGTTAATTTAAATATGAGAATATTATTTTACTTTATAAATTGAAATATTTAAATTGTATAAATACTTATAAAATAATAATTTAAATAATTTTTTTTCTGTGAAAAAAAAAACTAAAGTGATGATCTAGTTAAATACTTAATACAAAATGTATTCTTAATAAATTTTCTCTGGCGGTAATAAATAAAAATATTGATATTTATCTAAGTACTATACTAATATTTTAAAAAATAATATTAAATTATATATAATTAAGAAATAAATTATCTATCTATAAAAATAAATATTATATAAAAATTATAATAATATATAAAAATTGATAATAAAAAATAATAGAAAATAAATGCCTTAAAAAAATTACCATAAACATAACAAAAGAATTTTAAATATTATAGTAATGAATTAGGACAAAAAGGATTATAAAAAATTTAATTTAACAATAATTATATATATCTTAAATTAACAGCGAAAAATAAAAGTAATATTATCATATAACTAAATAAATATATGTAAATTAATGATAAGTTTTACACTCCCATAAACAACCCATCTCTATATAGTTGCACGATGGCAGGTCTGAGTGTTGATATTTTTGCCATTCTCAGTACTCTGTGTGTGTTGTCAATAATGACCCTAGTTACTTCACTGCAGTGGTCATAAAGGACGATGCATTGCCAGTTGTATTGAAGCTGTTTGCGATGGAAGAGAGTTTGGTTTGTCCATACAAGCATGGTTTCATGTTTTTTCTGCATTTTGCTGTTGTAAGATGTTCTGTATCATCCAATTTTTGAATATCTTGAAAGCCAGTGGGCCACATTTGTAAAGACCAGATGGCAGATTTTAGGAGTGTCGCTAATGCTAGAATCTGAGAGTCATCTGCATAAAATGATGGTTGATCTGATTGGCGGTTAATTATATGTGACTGTGGAGCAGTGTAGAGGGTGAATAGAACAGGGCCAAGAAACAGATCCTGTGGAACTCCACATTCCAATCTTGCTGGCTACTGATGACTGAATCTTGTTTACTGTGACTGTCTGGAATCGGTCTGTAAAGTGTATGAACTAAATACCTGGTAAGGGCTTTTGTACCAGTAACTCCAAATGTTTTTTGAAGTCGGGAGAGTTGAATTGAGTGGGTCATTAGTGTCCATAGGCTGCAGATATGTAGTGTTGAGTGAGAAGAGAGATTTTCATGAGTCAGAGCGAGTAGAAGTGTGTTTATGGTATGGGCCAAGGGTAGTTTCAGTGCTATGGTTGACCGCGTTAGGCAGACTGAAGCAGGAAGGAGGACTGTTGGAGAGGAGGTGGGTTGTTTAGCTGTTTTAGAATACTTTTTTCAAGGACTTTAGAGGATATACGGTAGTTGGAAACGGCCTTTAGTCTTCAGATTGTTGGGTTCATGGTCTTGCTTTTGGAGTATAGAGGTGTGTCTATGCTGTTTTTAGAGCTTGAAGGAACATTTCAGAGACATGAGATATGTTTACTATATTGTTATTTGGTGGGAATAGTTGTGCAGGCAATGTGCAAAAAGTGAAGCTGGTTTGGGGTCTTGATCAATGATTTTATTGTCATTCATTTCTGTATTAGTTCGAGTTCTTTCTCGCTTGCGGGATGAAGGATAGGAGAGGAGTGCCTGAGATATTGGGGTTCCGAAGTTGCTGGCTGGAAAGGAGTTGATCCAAACTGGAGCGAATTTAATGTTGCGGACTTTGTCAGAGATGAAAGCAGAAAATATAGAAGAGCTCAGAGTGGTTAGTGGAATAGAATGCAGCGGAACTTAGCCTTTCCTTCAGATCCAAGAAACGTGGATGTGAGGTGAATAAAGAGGATTTCATAGATGGAATCAAGATCTTGAGAAGATAGTACTTTGTTTTTGTGAACGAATTAAGGTTTTAACTTTGTTGATTTGGTTTAACGGAAGAAGTGTTTGTTTTATTTCGGTTTTTGTTTTTTAGCCCATTGCCGCTCTGTGGCCGGCACGTTTGCGTTTTGCGACCAGGATGTCACGGTTGAACCATGCGTGAAATGGACTATCAGGGCAGGAAGGATGGTCAGTAGGAGGTGCATTGCTCTCAAGCAAGAGTTGGATGAGGACGGGTATTGTATGTGCTTGAAGGGTAAGAATGGTCAGGGGTTTGTTGACTAGGGTTCAACAGCTTGGGAAAGGAAAGTTTGAATATCAATGGACTTGGGGTTGCGTACGGTAATGCACTTTTTGTTTTCTGATAGGCTTTGCAATGTTGAGAAAAGAAAAGAATGGCAGATTGATCGGAAAGGCAGTTCGTCAGTGGACAGATACAGACTGAGTGGTACTTGTCCTTGTTGATATGTGGTATAAGCCTTTCAATATGTGCTGATCTGTGTGTTGGTTCGTTTACTAGCTGGGAAAGAGAGTGTTTGTCAAGGAAAGAGAAAGGACGCTTGACATCAGGGATGACTGAGTTGTCGAAGTGTTAGGTGTAGTCCCTAGAATGATTAAGGTTTTTTTGGAGAGGGCTGTAATGGTCAAGGAGTGACTTGAACTCTTGGTGGAAAATGAAGTTGTCAAATTTGTTTCTACGGTTGGCGAGGCGGACGGTTAAAGGCAACAGAAAGTAACAGGAGTGGGCCAGGTAAGGTGGGTTGAGTTCACAGACTTCGAAAGATTCGGTGGTGAAAACGAAGGCGAGTGACAGATAGACTGAGCTGGATGCAGAGTGTCTTTGTAGATGATGATGGCATTGCCACCTCCACGGGAGGTGTGGGGGAAAAAAAAAAAGAGTTTTGTGCCAGATGGAGTATGCTGTTTTATCTTTGGTTCGTCATGGCTAGTGGTTTTAGCCAAGTTTCGGTATGAAAAGTTAGATCTAGGTTGTGTTTCAGAAATATAATCAGAAATGAAGTAGCTTTGCCATCAGGGCAGACAGATTGGCGTTAGTAGACACATATGGAGAAGGTTTGAGGGAGGCAGATAGGTTGGAGTAGACGGTGGGGTGAGTGACTTTGACTAGCCTGAGGAACAGGATGAGGGTGATGATAGAGGATGTGTACAGTGGAAGGGCAGATACATGTCCTCTTCCACCTGCTACCGTTCTACCCGTCCTTCCACTGCCCTACCTACTATCTACTGTACTCTCACTGCCTACCTATCTACTGTCCTCTCCACCTGTCTACTTTTACCTGTCTCTACCTGTTTTAATATCTACCTGTTCCTCTCAACCTGCTACCTATCTTACCTGTCCTCTCCACCTTGCCTACTATCTACCTGTCCTCTCACACTGCCTACCTTTCTACCGTTCTCTTCCACCTGTCCTAACCTAATACTGTCCTCTACACCCTGCCTTCCCTAATCTACCTGATCCTCTCCACCTGCCTACATATCGACCTGTTCTCTACTCTGCCTACCTATTATTGTCCTTCCACCTGTTACCTATACTACCTACTACCTTACCTGTCTACCTATTACCTACCTGTTTATCACCTAACTAACTGTCTACCTATATTCCTGTGTACGCGGCTCTACCTTTCAAAGAGTAGGTCGAAGACGTGTTTGTAGTGGCACGGATAAGTTGGCTGGAGGGTCATGGAACTCGGCCCTTTCGCGTCCAGCGTGGATGGGAAACACTCGGCCACTGCTGCTGCCCGCCTGTGTCAGGAGTACACCACTTCTATGCACACCGCAAACACAGCAACAGTGCAGTAGTGTGAGGTGGAGGAGCGAGTGGAGAACAGCAAAGTAGAGCCGAGCAGAGTTAGTGTAGAGTAGAGTGGAGTGGAGTGGAGTGGGTAGTAGAGTAAGAGTAGAGTAGAGGTAGAGGGAGGATAGGAGAGGAGAGGAGAGAAGGTGTATAGAGTAGAGTCGAGGAGAGGAGAGGAAAGGAGAGGAAAGTAGAGTGGAGTGGAGTAGAGTGGGAGTGGATGTGGATGTGGAGTAGGGTTAGAGTAGAAGTGGATAGTGGAGTGGTGTGGAGTGGAGTAGAGTGGACGTTGCGTGGAACAGTGGAGTGGAGTAGGGTTAGGGTAGTGTAGAGTAGAGTAGTGTAGAATAGGTACAGGACAGGACAGATGTGGTTAGAGTAGAGTATGTGTAAGAGTAGAGTAGGGTACGTGTAGGGCTAGGGTAGAGTAGAGTTAGGTAGAGCTTGAGGTAGAGTAGAGTAGAATAGAGTAGAGTAGGGGTTGGAGATTTAGGGTAGTGCTAGTGTAGAGTAGAGTAGAGTACAGTACAGTACAGAACGGGACAGTGGGGTAGAGATAGAGTTGTGTGAGTAGAGTAGGGTAGAGAAGGGTTAGCGTAGAATAGAGTAGAGTAGAGTAGAGTAGATTAGAGTAGATTAGAGTAGAGTAGGGTTAGGGTAGGGGTTAGAGTACAGTAGGGTAGAGGAGAGTGGAAGGGAGTAGAGTTAGAGTAGAGTAGGTAGAATAAAGTTGAGTAGAGTAGAGTTAGATTGTTGAGTAGAGTTAGAGTAGAGTAGAGTAGGGTAGGGTTTGGGTGGGTTAGAGTAGAGTAGGGTAGAGGGGAGAAGAGTAGAGTAGAGTTGAGTAGAGTAGAGTAGATTTAAAAGTAGTAGAGTGTAGAGTATAGAAATGAGGTAGGTAGGTACGAGTAATTAGTGTGGTATAGGGTTGAGTTTTGAAGTACAGTAGTTAAGTGTAGTAGTAAGGAGTTGAGTGGAGTTGAGTAGTGGATAAGAGGAGAGGAGAGGAGTGTAGAGGAGAGTTTTTGAGTAAAAAGTATTTATATTAGAGGAGAGTAGAGAGTTAGAGAGTTGGTAGTGTAGAGGGAGTGGAGTAGAGTTGGGTGTAGGGTTGGGTAGAGTAGAGTTAGATAGAGAGTAGAGTGGAAGTGGTGGATGGTGTGAAGTAGAGGTTGTAGTCTTGTTGTGTAGTGTAGGTAGGGTTTTTAGGGGGGTTTGAAGTAGTGTTTATGTGAGTAGTTTTAGAGGTTAGGTATTGGAGTTTAGTTAGAGTTTGAGTAGGGTAGTAGGTAGGGTTAGAGGAGAGTGGAAGTGGAGTGGAGTAGAGTGTGTAGGGTAGGGTAGGGTAGAGTTGAGTAGGTAGAGTAGTGGTAGGGTAGGTAGCAGTTAGAGTAGTGTAGAGTAGTGAGTTGGAGTGTATAGGGTTTTATTTAGGTTTTTTTTTTTTTAGGTAGGTTTTTTCGGTAGGGTTAGAGTGAGTAGAGTAGGTTGAGTAGGGTAGGGTAAGTTAGAGTTGAGTAGAGTAGTGTAGAGTAGCGTAGGTAGAGTAGGTAGAGTAGAGTAGGGTAGGGTAGAGTAGAGTAAGAGTATAGAGTAGAGTAGAGCTAGGGTAGGGTAGAGTAGAGTTGGGTAGTAATGTGAGTACAGTAGAGTAGGGTAGGAGTAGGATGGGTAGGGTAGGGTGAGTATAGTGTAGAGTAGAGTGTAGTTAGTGTAGTTTGGACCGGAATTTTTTTCCCACATCCATAGACCATGAGTGGTGGTCTGGGCGCTAGTCTTTCGGATGAGGACGTTTAAACCGTAGGTCAGTGTGTTACATCGTAATTATTTGCGCACGTAATAGTAAAAAACCACGGCAACAAGTGAGTTGTCCCTGGCAAATTTTCTTTGAAAAATGCCCACTCTGTAGGGATACAAATACAGGTGCTGACATGATAAGAAAAGAAAAAATATAGGGTGGGCAGGCTTGTGGCGACGCGCTCTCCCGCTCACCACGGGGAGTGCAGCCCGAATTTCACGGAGAATCTGACGTGACTTAAAGTGGTATGAAATGAAATCTGAGCGCTGTTGATTTGTTGCTTTAAAAGATTCAGGCTATATAATTTCACATACATTATTTTTATTATTATTTTTTTATTAATTTTATTTTTATTTTTGTGTAGTATTGTTTTGTATAGGATAGTGAGTTATAGTATAGTACAAGTACAGTACAGTGCAGTAACAGTACAGTTTAGGTAGTATAGTATAGTAGTTACAGTGCAGTGCAGTTTAGTACAGTATAGTATTGTATAGTATAGTATAGTATAGTATAGTATAGTATTTAGTATTGTATAGTATAGTTATTTAGTATTGTGTATGTAGTGTAGTGTTGTGTAGTGTTGTGTAGTGTAGCTGTAGTGTAGTGTAAGTGTAGTGTAGTGTAGTGTAGTGTAGATATAGTGTAGAGGTCGTGTAGTGTAGTATAGTATAGTATAGTGTGTGTTGTGTGTATTAAGTTTAGTATTAGTGTTGTGTAGTGTAGTGTAGTATAGTTTAGTATAGTGGAGTGTAGTGTAGTGTAGTGTAGTGTAGTGTAGTGTAGTGTAGTATAGTATTCTACAGTACAGTACAGTACAGTACTGTATAGTTCAGTACTGATATAGTACAGTATTAGTATCATGTAAGTATAGTACAGTACAGTATAGTATAGTTCAGTATATGAGCGCCGGTACGGTTGTGTATGAGATGAGTGAGGGGGTTGTGGGTGGGGGGAGAGGGAGAGAGAGAGAAAGGGAGTGAGAGAGAGGAGAGAGAGGGAGTGGGAGGGAGTAGGAGACGCAGAAGCAGACGTTTTTGTGTGTGGGTGTGTGTGTGTGTGTGTGTGTGTGTGTGTGTGTGTGTGATGGTGTTGTGTGTGTGTGTGTGTGTGTGTGTGTGTGTGTGTGTTGCGATAACGAAATTTTATTTGCTGGGAGGGGTAATATAATAATAATAATAATAGTAATTATGTTAATAATAATAATAATTAATAATAATAATTGGAATGTATATAGCCCTGTATCTTGCACAGACAAATCAAAGCGCTTGCACTCAACTCATTCTTACACAGTCATGCAACCAATAGCAAGTAATAGTTCTAACAAGTCCAAATAGAATAAGTACAAGACTTTTTTTTGCCTTTACATCCAGCCCTCGAATAAGAAAGAAAGAAAGAAAGAAGTAATCAGACAAAATATAAGCATGTGTTTAATATATAATCGCAATTAAATCACCTTCTATATCATCACCATATCATCACCCACCATCACCATAAACAAAAAATTTATGATAACATATTATATTCTTTATAGAGCTTGAAGGTTTTAATGGACATGAAAAAGGGGAGAGAGAGTCAGAGAGACAGAGCAGAGAGAGTGAGAGAGAGAGAGAGAGAGAGATGAGAGTGTGTGTATGAATGTGTGTGTGAGTGTTTTGTTCTTTGTTCTTTATTTCGAGGATAATGGAATAAGCAAATCACCACTCTCTGCAACTCCACGGTACGCTGGAGACGAGAGAGAGAGAGGAGAGGGAGAGAGAGAGAGAGAGGAGAGAGAGTGAGAGAGAGAGACTCTGTGGGGGAGTGGTGGTTTGTGTGTGTATGAGTCTGTGTGTGTATATTGGTTTGTAAGTATGTTATGTTTGTAGGTATGTATGTATGTATGTATGTATGTATGGTATTTATATATATATTTTTATTATTATATATATATATTTTTATATGTGTGTTGGTGTGTGTGTGTGTGTGTGTGTGTGTTTGTGTGTGTTGTGTGACTGTGTTGTGTGTGTGTGTGTTAGCCGAGGAACGAAATTATCAATACAATATTTATCATGACTAGAAGATGAGAGAGATGAGAGATCGAGGAGAGAGAGAGAGAGAGTGAGAGAGAGAGAGAGGAGAGAAGAGAGCACACACTCACACTCACACTTCACACACACACAGAAACACTCACACACAAACACACACACACACACACACCACACAACACAACACCACACACACTCACAGAACATCTTGTGCACACGTTATATCCTGTTCTCATTTTCGTAAGAGTAGGCATTTGTGTGCCGGTGGGATCTGATGACAGATTGTACAAAAATACATGCTTAATCACGGGGAATAGATGTTAATAAAAAGACACCTATTGTGTATGCCATTATCTTCGATATAAAGAATAAAATAAAATATAAAAAGATATAAATAAATTAACACACAACCCATACCCACACCAAATACACACACAAACTCAATCACACCTTTACCCACCCCCCCCACACACCACACACACACACTCATTCACCCATACTACCACTTTCAGAACATACATACACTCCCCGACCGTGAATCTGATTAAAACTTGTCTCGGCACACACATACCTCTCAGGTTCATACCTATCATCAACACTGCTGTACTGTCGTCATAAATGCTGTACATTCATGTATGGACCAGTCTGTCATGTCGGATGTGGTCGACGACACCGGCACAAATAAGTTGAAAAACACGGTTGGTTGTTGTTGTTGGGTTTTAGTTTTGTTGATTGTTTTATTTTGGTTTGTTTCCTAGACGAAATTGATGGTGAGATTTTGTGTATGGGACTGTTTCACTTACTATGTTTGTTTGTTGTTTAATGTCCATTCACTATTGGTGATAAGGACACACCCGCATTGAAATACCAACTTCTCTCTCTCTCTATCTCTCTCTCTCTCTCTCTCTCTCTCTCTCTTCTCTCTATCTCTCTCCTCTCTCTCTATATCTCTCTTCTCTCTCTCTCTTGTATGATATATTTTTATTATCAATACTGGGTCTACAGTAGAGGTCTTACGGGGGTAGTATTTTATAATGCAAAAAACTGATGTTTATGAAACTGCTGAGAGTCATATTAAATTTTGATCAGTGGCATATTTTTTTATTTTTATTGAATACCTATTGCCTCTCCTTTTAAACAGGTCTGTTTGGATTGGGCAATCAAACAATAATGGGTGGATTGAAATTTGATTGAGAACAGCAACATGTCACATCTTTAGAAATATTTATTGGTTATGGGTTCCATGCATTTAGCTAATTTTATAATTGCTGGGGGGGGGGGGTTTTTTTTTAAATTGTTTTTGGTTGGGGGGGGTTTAGTTTTTTTTTTTTTGGTGGTTTTTTTGGGGGGTTTTTTTGTTTAAAAAAGTTGTTTTGTGTTTTTTTTTTTTTTTTTTTTTTTTTTTTTGTTGTTTGTTTTTGTTCTTGGCTAGAGCTCCCAGTTTCTAAAATATGGGGCACGTGACCGTTTGTTTTGTCTGCCTTGGGAGCGGCATTTTCGATTTGTTGGGGATGATGTCAAAGCACCACACAGTGTGTGTTTTGTGTGTGTGTTGGGGTGTGTGGTTTTGTGTGTTTTTGTTTTGTGTGTGTGTGTGTGTGGGGTGTTGTGTTTGGTTGTGTGTGTGTATTGTGATGTGTGTGGTTTTTGGGGTATTAGGGTGTGTGTGTTGTGTGTGTATGTGTGTGTGTGTTTGTGTGTGTGTTGTGGTGTTTTGTTTTTGTGTGGTGTGTGTGTGTTGTGTGTGGTGTGGTGTTGGTGTGTGTGTGTGTGTATGCGTGTGTGGGGGTGTGTAATTCGTTATCCTTTCTTGCGGGCACGCAATGGCCTGCTTCTTTTGCTCAAGGCGGAACCAGGTTTTAACCTGTGTCATAAGATCTTCTCCGTGCATTTCTACACGGAGCCTCGGTTTATAGTCTCAGCCGAAAGACTTTTAATGGAGTGGAGTCGGCAATGATAATACCTCCAGGAGGGTTAAAAAAATCCCCTCAAGTGGGCGTTTCGATGGTGGTTCGAATCCGTGCCTGTCAGATAGCAAGGTCAACGTTCTAACCACTAGGCTATCTTGCTCCCTCCCCTCCCACCCTCCTCTCTCTGTGACACAATGTAAAACAGTTCTCGTTTCAGCGCTGACTCCAGCCAGGGGAAGTGTGGGGGTGGGGGGCACAAACAAACATTATTTCGCAAATTTTAAATTGAATTTTAAACTTCTCCTGAAATATAGACTAGTATATCAGGCGTTAAACTATAATGTAAAAATTCAACAATGCAGGCATGTGATGGTCAGCCTGTATTCCCTAATTTAAATCAAATCGTACCAATGCAAGTGAAATGAAAAGTAACTACTGAAAATTTTTTTCCCTTTTAAAACAAAAGAAGAAATTTTCCTTAATTTTTAAAGGTTTTTATTTTTTTCAGCTTTATTCAGGGGTGAAATTATAGCAAAAAAAAAGACTTGAAAATTTTCGAAAAAAACAAAAAAAACAAAAACCTTTGTGATTTTTTTGTCCCGGGTAAAAAACCCCACCTGTTTAGGGAAAAATAATAAAGTTCATTTGTGTAAGCATTTTAAATGGAAGAGAAAAATACATACATCATTTCCGTGTAAAAAAAAAAAAAAAGAAATTGTGAAAATATCTGATGATGATAGACCTCTCCGACTTCAGAAGAACTGAACATTCATAAGTTGCCGTGACAGCAAAGGTGTTGCCCTTCACCATGCCAGAGGGTACACAGAAATCTGGATTTAGCTTGAATTATGAAACAGTCAGGAGAAAAAGGCTTTCAGCACATCACGAGGCATTTTGTTTACCGAGCATGGTTTTTTTGCTTGTGACGCATAAATTGTGTGACTCCAACTCTTCGTGTGACAACAGGGTATACACCAACTCTGTGTGTGACCCCACAAGGGGTGACCACCAACTCTGAGGTGACTCACAGGGTATACACCACTCCTATGTGTGATCACAGGTGTGACACCAACTTGTGTGTGACTCACAAAGGGGTGACACCAACCTGTGTGACTTCCTAAGTTGTTGAACCAACCTGTGTGTGACTCCTAAGGGGTGACACCAACTCTGTTTGTGACTCACAAGGGGTGACACCAACTCTGCGTGTGACTCCTAAGTTGTGAATCCAACTCTGTGTGTGACTCCTAAGGGGTGACACCAACTCTGTTTGTGACCCACAAGGGGTGACACCAACTCTGCGTGTGACTCCTAAGTTGTGACACCGAATGAGTGTTATCCATAAGGTGTGACACCAACTCTGCGTGTGACTCCTAAGTTGTGACACCGAATGAGTGTTATCCATAAGGTGTGACACCAACTTGCTGTGATCCTGTTGTACACCCAATGAGGTTAACCAAAGGGTTTTTGACACCAACTCGGGTGGACTCCCAAAATTGGACACCCAAACCCGGGTTATTGCGTTTTTGTGTTTTTATTGTTATTGATGAAGATGATGGCGACACCAATGACGACGTGATGATAAATGAGGAGGAATATGACGACGACGAAGATGGTGATTGGTGGTGGTGGTGGTGGTGGTGGTGGGGGTGGTGGTGATGAGTGATGATGATGCTGGTGGTGGTGGGGATGGAGGTTGTTGTGATTGGGGGGGGTGGTGTTGTGGTTGGAAAGGGGGTATTGTTTGGGGGTGGTGGTTTTAGTGGTGATAGTGGTGGTGGTGGTGATAATGGTGACGTTACTGGTTTGGGGGTTGTGGTGATAAGGGTGGTGGTGGGGTTGTGAAAGGTGGTGATAATGGTGGTGGTGGTTGGTGTGATAATGTTGGTGGTGAAAGGTGGTTGTGGTGATGATGAGATGTTGATGGGTGATGGGGGGTGGTGGTGGTGATGTAAGGGGTGATAGTGGTGGTTGTGAAGGTGGTGTGGTGATGGTGGGAGTGGTTTGGGGTAGTGGTGTGATGGTGGGGGGGGGGAGGTGGTATCCGGAACCAATTGTTTTAAAACTATCCACAAAAAAATTACGTGGTATTGATTTTCACCGTTAATGCATCACAAAGCGCGGTAATTTGGTGTGTGGTGTTGTTGTGGTGTTTTGGTGTTTGTGCTCGTACGTGCGTGTATGCGCTCCCCGGTTTTGCGCACATGCCCTCATATATGCGCGTGTGCATGCATGTGCTATGTGTGCATGCATGTGCTGTGTGTGCATGCATGTGCTGTGTGTGCATGCATGTGCTGTGTGTGCATGCATGTGCTGTGCGTGCATGCACGTGCTGTGTGTGCATGCACGTGCTGTGTGTGCATGCACGTGCTGTGCGTGCGTGCACGAGCCTGTGTGTGCATGCGCGTGCTGTGTGTGCGTGCACGTGCTGTGCGTGCGTGCACGTGCTGTGCGTGCGTGCAGTGCTGTGTGCGCGTGCATGTGCTGTGTGCGCGTGCATATGCTGTGTGCGCGTGCATGTGCTGTGCGTGCGCGCATGTGCTGTGCGTGCGCGCATGTCCTGTGCTTGCGTGCATGTCCTGTGCGTGCGTGCATGTGCTGTGTGCGCGTGCATGTGTTGTGCGTGCGTGCACGTGCTGTGCGTGCGTGCACGTGCTGTGTGCGCGTGCATGTGCTGTGCGTGCATGTGCTGTGTGTGCGTGCACGTGCGTGTGTCGTGCATGTGCTGTGTGGCGAATGCACGTGCTTGTGCGTCACGGTGGCAGTTGTGCGCGTGCATGTGCGTGCGTGCATGTGCTGTGTGTGCTGCCCCGTGCTCTGTGTGCATGCATGTACTGTGTGGGGGAATGCAGTGCTGTGTGCGAATGCGTGCTGTGTGTGCATGCATGTGCTGTGGTTTCGCATGTCTGTGGGTTTTTGCATGCATGTGCTGTGTGTGCATGCATGTGCTGTGTTGGTGCATGCAATGTGCTTGTGGGTGTGGGGTGTGCATGCATGTGCTGTGTGTGCATGCATGGCTGTGTGTGGTGATGCTTTTTCTGTGGTGTGTGGCATGCATGTGCTGTGTGTGCATGCATGGTGCCTGTGTGTGTGCATGGGATGTGTTTTTGTGCATGCATGTGCTGTGTGTGTGTTGTGTGCATCATGTGCTGTGTGTGCATGCAAAGTTCTGTGTGTGGTGTGCATGCATGTGCTGTGTGTGCATGCATGTGCGGGTTTATGTGTGTGTGTGCATGCATGGCTGTGTGTGCATCAGTGCTGTCTGTGCGGCATGCTTTTGCGTGTGTGCTGGTGCTGTGTTGATGCATGTGCTGTGTGTGCATGCGTGTGCGTGTGTGCATTTCGTGTGCTGTGTGTGTCCTGCTTGCTGTGTTTTGCATGCATGTGCTGGTGTGCATGCATTTTGGGTTGTGTGCATGCTGTGCTGTGTGTGGCATGGTGTGCTGTGGGTTTCATGCATGTGTGTGTGTGCATGATGTGCTGGTGCGTTGCATGCATGTGCGGTGTGTGTGCATCATGTGCTGTGTGTGTGTGTGCATGCATGTGGTTTTGTTTGTGCTTTGCTTGTGCATGCATGTGCTGTGTGTGCATGCATGTGCTGTGTGTGGTGCATGTAATGTGCTTTTGTGTGCATGCATGTGCTGTGTGTGCATGCATGTGCTTTTTGTGTCATGCGTGGTTTTGCTGGTGTGTGTGGTGTGCTGTGTGTGTGTGCAAGCATGTGTGTGGGGTGCATGCATGTGCTGTGGTGCATCATGTGCTGTGTGTGCATGCATGTGCTGTTTGTGTGCATCATGTGCTGTGGGGTGCATGCATGGCTGTGTGTGCATGCATGTGCTGTGTGTGTGCATGCTGTGCTGTGTGTGGTGCATGCATGTGCTGTTTGTGTGTGCATGCATGTGCTGTTTTGTGTGTGCCATTTCTTGTGCGCGCTGTGTTGTGTGCATGTGCTGTTGTGCATGCAATGCTGTGTGTGATGCATGTGCTGTGTGTGTCGTGCATGCCGTGCTTTTGTGTGCATGCATGTGCTTGGGGTGTGCAGCGCTTTTGCTTTATGTGTTGCATTTCATGTGCTGGTGTGTGTGCATGCATGTGCTGTGTGTGCAGCCAAGTGCTGTGTGTGCATGCTGTGCGTGTGTTTATCATATGCTGTGCTGGTGTGCATGCAATGTTGCTGTGTGTGCAGCATGTGCTGTGTGTGCATGCATTGCTGTTGTGTGCATGCATGTGCTTGTGTGCATGCATGCTGGGCTGTTGTGTGTGCATCATGTGCTGTGTGTGCATGCAGTGCTGTTGTGTGGCATGATGTGCGGATTGTGCATCATGTGCTGAGTGTAGCATGCATGTGCTGTGTGCGCATGCATGTCTTTGTGTTGCATCTGCGGTGTGACCATGCATGCATGTTGTGCATGCATTTCTGTGTGTGCATGCCTGTGCTGGGTGTGCAAATTTGGGGCATGTTTGTGTGTGCATGCATGTGCTGTGTGTTCATGCATGTGCTGTGTGTGTTGTGCAAGCATGTGCTGTGTGTTGTATGCATGTGCTTGTGTGCGGCATGTGCAGTGTGTGTGTGCATGTATTGCGGAGTGTCATGCATGTGCTGTTGTAGCAACATGTGCTAGTTGAACATGCGTGTGCTGTGTGTGCATAGCGTGTGCTGGTGTGTGCGTGCATGCATGTGCTTAGTGTGTGCATAGCATGTGCTGTGTTACAGCATGTGCTGTGTTTGCATGCATGTGCTGTGTGTGCATGCATTGCTGTGTATGCCATAACATGTCAGTGTGTGCAGGCATTGCTGTTGTGCATGCATGTGCTGTGTGGGGTGTGTGCTTGCATGTGCTGTGGTGTGCATTCATGTGGCTGTGTGTGTGTGCAGGCATGTGCTGGGGTGCGCATAGCATGGCTGTGTGCGCATGCATGTGCTGTTGTGCATGCATGTGCGTGTGTGTGCTTGCACGTGCTGTGGTGTGCATGCATGTGCTGTGTGTGCATGCATGCATGAGCTGTGTGTGTGTGTGCATGTGCTGGTGTGTGTGGTGGTGTGCATGTGGCTGTGTGTGCATGCATGTGCTGTGTGTGTGTCATGCACTCTGTGTGGCAAGCATGTGCTGGGTGTGCATGCATGTGTCTTGTGTGTGCATGCATGTGCGTGTGTGGGCATGCATGTTGCTGTGTGTGCATGCATGTGCAGTGTGTGCATGCATGTGGCTGTGAGGGCAGCGTGTGAGGTGTTGCATGCTTGTGCTGTGGTGCATGCGTGGTGCTTGCATGTGCTGTGTTGCATGGATGTCTGTGTGTGCATGCAATCAGTTTGGTGTGTGCATGCTAGTGCTGTGTGTCATGCTTGTGCTAGTGTGTGCATGCGTGTGCTATGTCACTGCTGCATGTCTTGTTTTTTGTGTGCATGCATGTGCTGTGTGTGCATGCATGTGCTGTGTGTGCATGCAAGTGCGGTGTGCGAATGCACGTGCCTGTGTGCGTATGTCAAGTGCTGTGTGTGCATGCATTTGCTGTTGCGCATGCATGTGCATCTGTGCATGCTTTGCTGTGTGTGCATGCCATGTGCTGTGTGTGCATGCATTGCTCTGTGTGTGTGTGGTTGGTGTGTGTGTGGGCAGTCATGGTGCTGTGAGTTGATGCAATGTGCTGTTGGTGTTTGTGCGTGCGTGCATGTGGCGGGTGCGCGTGCATGTGCTGTGTGTGCATGCAGTGCCTGTTTGCGAATGCACGGGCTGTGTGCGAAATGCACGTGCTGTGTGTGCAATGATTGCATGTGCGCATGCTTGTGCTGTGTGTGCATAGCATTGCTGTGTGTGCATGCAATGTGCTGTTGGTGTGGTTGCTGCATGTGCTGTGTGTGCATGCATTGCTGTGTTTGTGTGTGTGCTTGCATGCCTGTGTGTGCAAGCCATGTGCTTGTGGTGCATGCTGTCTGTGTGGTGTGTGTGCATGCATGAGCTGTGTGTGTGCATGCATGTGCTGTGTGTGCGTGCATGCATGTGCTGTGTGTGCGTGCATGTGCTGTGTGTGCATGCATGTGCTGTGTGTGCATGCGTGTGCTGTGTGTGCATGCGTGTGCATGCATGTGCTGTGTGTGCATGCATGTGCTGTGTGTGCATGCATGTGCTGTTTGTGTGTGCATGCATGTGCTGTGTGTGCATGCATGTGCTGTGTGTGCATGCGTGTGCTGTGTGTGCATGCATGTGCTGTTTGTGTGTGCAGCAGGTGCTGTGTGTGCATGCGGGTGCTGTGTGTGCATGCGTGTGCTTGCATGTGCGTGTGTGCATGCATGTGCTGTGTGTTCATGCATGTGCTGTTGTGTGTGCATGCATGTGCTGTGTGTGCATGCATGTGCTGTGTGTGCATGCGTGTGCTGTGTGTGCATGCATGTGCTGTTT
>CM054143.1:46602162-46607162 GCA_028751875.1 Rapana venosa
AATTTCGTGTTTAATGCCTATTGGCACTTATGTATCAGATCTCTTTCAAAAATTTAAACTTAATCAATATGACTTAGAAACACAAAAAGAAGCTTTACCATGTCCTCCATGGGAGATGGATAAAGCCTTTTTTGATATAGACTATATCAATGAAAAAAAGAATGAAAATCAAAACATCATGGTTGCAGATGTTCAGTGGCATATTGCAAATAAGTATGCTGACTCCTTAAAAGTGTATACAGATGGATCTGTTTTAGAAAAGCATGACACAGGCTCTGCATTTGTCATACCAGCACTTAAAATTGAGAAATCGTACTATCTTGGTAAACATCGTTCAATATTTACAGCTGAACTTATTGCAGTTCTTATGGCTCTTAACTATATTCTTGATTTTCCATTTTCCTTCTTTCATATCTTGCTTTGTGTTGACTCCAAGTCAGTATTGTATGCTATAAAATCCCCAAACTTCAAGGTCTCCGGAATTATTTTTGAAATTAAATATGTCATACACCTCCTAAGTTTAAGAGGTATTCCTGTTTCTTTTTGTTGGGTGCCTTCTCACGTTGGAATTTTTTCAAATGAGTGGCTGACAGAGCTGCAAAAAAGGGGGCAAGACATGACATGGAATCGATAGAACTGGATGTTCCCTTATCTCTACAGGAGGGATACCGAATATTAGAACAAACTTCATGGGGTAAGTTTAAAGAATCTGATCAATTCAAGGAACGATATATAAAAAGTTGTCTGACCGCTGCCCATATTTCTTGTTATATGGCTCCTTCTCAAATAGATTCGCGTTTTTATATCCGTGAGAAGGGTTAATTCACTATATTTAGAATTAAATTAAATGCATTCCTTACAAATTTTGTAAACATGTCAGATGTCTAAAGTGGGGATCATATTTCCAATACTCATATCATATTTGAGTGCCCTATTGTAAAACCTTTTTTACCTACATTTTCTGAACAGTCCCCTGGAAAATGTATTTGAAAATACAAAGCTAGCCTTTGCCATTGCCAGATGTTTATTGCATAGTCCACTTCAATATTTATTGTAGTTACATTATTGTTATTTCATGTTTCCACATTGGTGAGTTCATATTTACTCCTGTTTAAAAGTATTATCCCTACTTTTCTATGGTTTCTTTTTTCTCTTTTTTTTCTCACAAAATACCAACACTGATGCTATTTCTTAACCTTTTCTCCTTCCACTCCTTCCTCTCCCTTCTTTAACTTCCCTTACACTTTTCTATTCCCCTAGTTCTATATCACTCAGAGTGAACAGACGTTAAATTGAAGACAACAACAACAACACACACACAAACACACACACACACACACAACACACACACACACACACACACCACACACACACCACACATTCTTCTCCGTGGAACGCTCAAACAGCAACTATCGTTGTATGTAATACGAGAGAAAATACGTCGCGCTGCCGTTAAGCGCCTGACAAGTCAGGCCCTGCGCATGCATCGGACTTGAGCACGACCCAGAGTACATTAAAATCTAAACAGAAGACGAACAAAAGATTCAGGCCAAACATACCTACCCACACGACAGACACCGCACGCAGGAACGTCAGTAGCGCCATGCTGTTTGTTATCCTGCCCACAGTTCTGAGGGACACACCACCATGCTTTCTACCTGCTGCTTCTGTTGTGGCCACAGCGGTCGGCTGTGACATTGACCGCCCTGGATATTGACCACGTTAGGCCGCCATACTCCATAGATAAGAGTTTATTTTCTAACTGTGTTATCTGTGCGTTTGTTGAGGTTTGCAGGCAAAAAATTTTGAGAAAGTCAGCAATACTCACCATTCTGTGTATACGTATGTATGATTATATATATATAATATATATATATATAATATATATATATATATATATAAATATATAGAGAGAGAGAGAGAGGAGAGAGAGAGAGAGAGAGAGAGATAATCAGTTATAACTTCTTCATCATTTTGCAAATGATTTATCAAAGATTCAGATGATTTTCAAATATATTCAGATAACAAGGGGAAAAAACCTAGACAATCAGAAAAGAACTAGAAAATTATGTCTTTCAATGACAGCATTTATTACTTTTTTTGGGTGCTTGCAGCGGGGACGGGATAGCTCAGTGGTCGGAGCACTCGCTTTCCCCCAGCCAAGTTAAGCAGCGTCGAGCGTGGTTACCAGTTGGATGGGTGACCGTTTGCGCGCCTTGGCTTCAGTACAGTTCCCCCAGTTCCCCCAGCTGTAAATGGGTACCTGCCCTCTTTAGGGTCAGGGAGGGTAAAGCAGCGAGGAAGAGGAGATGGGCGCCGCCCTCAATATGCTGGCCCTAGAGAAGTGAGGTCTCTGACGCCTCGCTCCTCTACGACCTTATAGGTTATGGGACTCCTTTACCTCCTTTACCTCCTTGCAGCTCGACCTGACTCGAGTTTCGGCTCCTGAATGAGCCCTCTACAGAGGTGATTGAAGCTTCACCCTCGGTGGTACCTTACAGCGAGACACTTTTCAGAATTTGAGAGGTCAATCGCAATCACAAGAATATTTGATGCCCACCAGGCTTATCAAAGCTGCCATCAGCTTCGCACTTATTACGTCACACAATTTTTCCTTAAAAACAAACCTCAGGATGGAAAATGTCTTCTGTATAGAAGGAAATGCTGTGCCCCCTTTCTATCGTGTGACATGGTCCACCTGTAAACAGCAGAAGTGGATAATTGTTGTTGGAACAAGTCAGTTATGTACAGGTTGGCGCTCTGTCCATTTTGTTTCTCAAATCGCAAACAAACACATTTTACTGATTTTCAGAAGCAAAATAGCTTTCACATACAAACTGTGCAGAAATATAGTTCAACTGTGTGTGGGTGTTATTAGAGAACATGTCTTGACAGTTACAATGATGATTGAACATTTTTGTTATTTGTGCTATAGGGGACTCTGCCTCTGTCAATCTGCTTCGTGAAAATACTGGATTGCTCTCTTTATTTTAGAAACACTTCCATTATTTGTGTTTTAAATTTCTTCCTCTTCGTCGAACACCCAGACAGGAACTCCTGAGGCCCTGACAAATGCTGCTGTGCGCTGAAGGCCCTCCAGGGGTCCGAAGAGTTTGTCCCTCATCAGCAAGTCAGTAGGCCAGATATTGGCCCTCAGGTTTTGGTGTGTTGGACAGGTCAGGAGGAAGTGTTCCACTGTCATGGGAGAAGTGCCACAGGGGCACGCCTCAGAATCACCAGTGTGGAACTTGATAAATATGTGATGGCTGAGTCTGCAGTGTCCAGTCCTATGTCTCACAATAATCATTTGGTCTTCTCAAGGCAGGAGGTAGTAGTCATCCGGTGTTTTGAATATAAGTGTATACTCATTAATATAAAAAAAATCATAGTTTCTAAGATGGAAGTGCCATCACTTTATTTTTATTACACCTCCCCCACCCCACCCCTCTCAAACAAGCACACAACACACGTTTTCCTCATTTCAAAAATTTAAAAACATAACCAGACCATTTTGGGGGTAAACTCGAGCAGCGTTGTATCTATAGAAGAAACTAGTTTTCAACGCACCTGTCGAGTGCAGCCACAGTCACACAAGCAGTGACCAGATAAGACATTTTGGCATTGTTTGTGCTGGTCATAAAGTAGCCCTAGTGCCATTTTCTGACTGCACGTGTCCGGTCTTATCAACAGACACAGGAAATAGAGTACTTTTAGCCGTTACGTCATTATCTACAGGGTGAATGAATTCTTCACCCGCAATTTTGTGCCCACGCTTTTCCCTCCCCCGCTCTACCTTGAATGGTGGTCTGGGTGCTAGTTTTTCTCGGATGAGACGACAAACTGAAACCCCGTGTGCTACACGCATCCAGTAAAGAAAAAGCACACATACAAACAAAGACGGCGGCAAGAGAGTTGTACCTGGCAACATTTTGTAGGAAAAAAGGCCACTCTCAAAGGGTGACAAATAAACATTCAGATAGATTTGTTTTAATGGGTGGCGCTGATCATGCGGCGATGTGCTTTCCTCGGGGAGAGCAGCACGAATTTCAAGCAATGAAATCTGCCGTGACTGAAAATAGTATACAATACAAAACAAGACAAGGCAAGCCAAGACAACGCAATACAACACAGTACAACACACTACACTACACATCACTCCACTCCACTCCACTCCACTCCACTACACTACACTACACTACACTACAACACAACACAACACACTACACATCACTACACATCACTACACTTCACATCACAACACATCACTACACTACACTACACTACAACACAACACACTACATTTCACTACACTACACTACACTACACTACACTATACCACACTACACTACACTACACTACAATGCAACGCAATTCAATTCAATCCAATTCAATTCAATAGAAAAGAGGGTGAACTAGTTCTTCACACATGCATCGTATTTCTTCTTTTCTTGTTTCATCGTCTATTGTTGTTGTTGTTGTTATGGTGGTGGTGGTGGTGGTTTTTACTGGTGTACCAAAGCTACAACTCCAATGCTGCTCATCCCCCTCTCACCATTCTGGAGCTATTCCAAAACAACCCGCAGACTAGCCTCGTAAACCGTAAGGCATACACACGGGGACAGGATGTAAAAAAGCACATAAGTGCTTATTCCATTATCCTCGATATAAAAGAATAAAACAAAATAAATAAATAAATAAATAGGACCGGGACTGTCAGGTTGAAACAGATCCCAAAAGGATCATCTGCCACTGTACACATACATCTCGAGCAGCTTATAGCGCCAGGTTCAACCTGACTGTTTGAAATAGATCCTGTTCTATTTGGATCAGGTTGAACCGGCCAGCTGACATCCTCCAGCCTATCAGCGCTCACTTTAAAGCTACAAGGGTCACACGAAGCTGGCTCGCACATAATTTTTTTTTAAAATTTATTTCATTCTTTTTATGTAGGATCATAATGGAATAAGAACTCATGTGATTTTTTTTTTACATCCAGTCCT
>CM054143.1:46609662-46610674 GCA_028751875.1 Rapana venosa
CAGACGAGGCTGTGGAATACTAGCAGGCAGCATAGGTCGAAAACCTACACGCACGGTGCTGGACAGTCAAAAAACATAAACCACGACCAAAATCGGCAAGAAATTTGAAATACAGAAAAGAGAAATTGGATGGCAGACTGAAAGACAACAGAGACAGTACCTGAAAGAAAAAAGACCAAATGACGTTCAAATAATGCAATCGAACAATGAAGACAGATACTGTGACCAACAACAATCAGCAAATGACAAAAAGAATTGGATAGGCCAATACAAACGGAACAAATACAGACTCAAGAAAATGTGAATGAAGAGCCATTTCAAACCCGAACGGGACAAGAAATCGACACATCAAAGATACACTGCTTGGGATGGAAACGGACGACAATGGAGAAGACGCACACAGCATGGAGACAGAAGAATGGGGAAAAACCAACATCACGACCGTGGACTGACAGATGGGGCAGCAGTGGCTACAGACAACGTCAACAAGAAAGGAACCAACAAGGATGGAGAGGTGACAGGGAAGGTGGTGTGAAGGACTGGACGAGCAACAGATGGCACTACAACACTGACTGGAAGTACGACCATGACGACAGAAAGGAGGAAGATGAACTGACGTGGAGACCACAAGGTTACTACCACCTGCATAGATGGGAACAAAACTGGAGACCATATCAACACCATGGCTGGGGAAATAAAATGAAATGTGTAATCCCAAAGACTGGCACAAAACAGATATTAAGATAACATATACAACTATCACGTACATATATACAAATAATAGGAAAAATGCAGATAGAGGCACCCCCCCTTCCCCCTTCCAATACACATACATGCACCTTTCCTCACGATACACACACTTACACACACATAGACAACTTACCCACACTCACGTACAATATATATACACGCGCACATGCGCACTCACATACACAACGCGCACGCAACAGCACGTACACGCGTTCAAACACACACACACACACACACTACTTAGTACCAGATACAAATAAAC
>CM054143.1:46611174-46653674 GCA_028751875.1 Rapana venosa
TCTCCCCTTCCCCTTTCTCTTCTTTTCTCTCTCTTTCCCCCTCTCTCTCCTCTCTCTTTCTAGCATATAAATTGTTTTTGTATTCGTTCCCGGCTAGACAACACACACACACAACACCCCCACAACCAAAAACACACACACACACACACAAATAAATATAAATATAATAATATATATATATAAAATACATACATACATACATTACAAAAAACAACATACAACAACAACTTACAAACATAATACACAACAACACAACCACACAAACCCCCACTCACCCACGATCCTCTCCTCTCCTCTATCCCCTCCTTCTCTCCCCTCTCTCCCCCCTCCCTCTCCTCCTCTCTCTCTCACGACCGGGGATTTTGCAGAGAGGTGATTGCTTATTCCTTATCCTGAAATAAAAGAACAAAAAAAACAAAACACTCACACACACTTCAACACACACCTCTCTCTCTCTCTCTCCCGTCTCCTCCTCTCTCTCCCCTTCTTCCTCTGTCTCTCTGACCTCTCTCCCCTTTTTGCAGTCATTATTCCTTCAAGCTCTAAAAGTTTATAGTTATCAAAATTATTTTGTTTATGGGATGGGGTGATGATGATGGTGATGATGATAGGGGATGTTTTTTGGGCGATTATAAATTCACTTTGTTTAATTTTGCTGTTTACTTTCTTTCTTTCTTTTTTTTCCTTTTTCGGGGGCTGGTTTAAAGGCAAAAAAAAGTCTTGTACTTATTCTATTTGGACTTGTTAGAATATTTTTTTCTTTTGGGTTTGATGACGTTAGAATGTTTTAGTGCAAGCGCTTTTTATTTGTCTGGAAGATACAGGGCTATATCATCCAAATTTTAAAATTTTTATATTATTTTTATATTATTTATTTAATTATTTTAAATTTCCCTCACAAATAAAATGCGTTATCGCACACACACACAAAAAACACACACACACACACAACCCCCACACACACACACACCACACACACACACACCACACACACACAAAACGTCTGCGTCGCGTCTCTTTCCCCTCCCTCCCTCCCTCTCTCCCCTCTCTCTCCCCCCTTTTTCCCCTCCCCTCTCCCCCCCCACCCCCCTCCATCCTTTTTACCACCGTACCGCCTATAACTGTAATACTATACTGTACTGTACTAAACCCCGTACTATACTGTACGACTATAAATGTACTGTTTTCTGTACTGTACTTTACAAAACTCCACTACACTAAAACTACACTAAAAACATACTACAAAAACACTAACTACACTTAAAAATACACAAAACTACCTAAACACACATACTATACTTAAAATACACTACACAATACTTTTCAAAACTAAAACTACACTACACACACAATACCTACACTACACACACTAAAAACTACACTACCTACACACACTACACCAACTAACAACTAACTAACATCTATACTAACTATACTATACTATACTATACTTACTGTACTGTACTGCACTGCACTGTACTGTACTATACTATACACACTATACTGTACTGTACTGCACTGTACTGTACTGTACTATACTATACTACACTATCCTATACTATACTATACTACACTATAATAATAATAATAATAAAAATAATAATAATAATAATGTATGGAATTTATATAGCGCTGAATCTTGTAAAGCAACAAATCAAAGCGCTCAGATTTCATTTCATACCACTTTAAGTCACGGCAGATTTCTCCGTGAAATTCGGGCTGCTCTCCCCGGGGAGAGCGGGAGAGCGCGTCGCCACAAGCGCTGCGCCACCCTTTTTTTTTTCTTTTTCTTTTTCATGTCTGCAACTGTATTTGTTTCCCTATCAGAGTGGCTTTTTTCTAAGAATTTTGCCAGGGACAACTCTCTTGTTGCCGTGGGTTTTTTTACGTGCGCTAAATAATTACGTGTAACACACGGGACCTCGGTTTATCGTCTCATCCGAAAGACTAGCGCCCAGACCACCACTCATGGTCTAATGGATGGGGGAAAAATTTCCGGTCCAAACTACACTAGACTACACTCTACTCTACTCTACTCTACCCTACCCTACCCTATCCTATCCTACCCTACCCTACTCTACTCTACTCTACTTTACTCTACCCTACTCTACTCTACCCTACCCTACTCTACTCTACTCTACTCTACTCTACTCTACCCTACCCTACTCTACTCTACTCTACTCTACTCTACCCTACTACCTACTCTACTCTACTCTACTCTACCCCTACTCTACTCTACTCTACTCTACTCTACTCTACCCTACCCTACTCTACTCTACTCTACTCTACTCTACCCTACCCTACCCTACCCTACCCACCCTACTCTAACTCTACTCTACCCTACCCTACCCTACTCTACTCTACTACACTCCACTCTACTCCTACCCTACCCTACCCTACTCTACTCCACCCCCCATCTACTCTACTCTACCTACCCTACCTACCACCTACTCTACTCTACTCCACTCCACTCTACTCTACTCTACTCTACTCTACCCTACCCTACCTACTCTACTCCACTCCCAACTCTACTCTACTCCACTCTACTCTACCTCCCACTCTACTCTACCTCTCCTACCCTACTCTACTCTACTCCACTCTACTCTACCTACTCTACCCTACCCTACTCTACTCTACTCTACCTACTTTATTCTACTCTACTCTACTCTACTCTACTCTACTCACTCTACTCTACCCTACTCTAACTACCCTACCTAACCCTACTCTACTCTACTCTACTCTACTCTTTTTCTACTCTACTCTACTCTACTCTACTCTCCTACTCTACTCTACCCTACTCTCCCTACCCTTACTCTACCCTACCCTACTCTCACTCTACTCTACTCTATTCTACTCTACTCTACTCTACTCTATTCTACTCTACCCTACTCTACTCCTACTCTACCTACACTCCTATCTAACCCCTGTCCTACTCTACTACTCTACCCTACCTCTACCACTACCCTACCCTACTCTACTCTATCACTCTATTCTACTCTAACTCTACTCTACTCTACTCTACTCTACCCTACTCTACCCTACTCTACTCTACACTACTCTACTCTACCCCACTGTCCTGTCCTATACTGTACTGTACTCTACTCTACTCTATACTACCCTACCCCACTCCACTCCACTCCACTCCACTCCACTCCACTCTACTCCACTCCACTCCACTCCACTCCACTCTACTCACCCTACTCCACTCCACTCCACTCCACTCTACTCCACTCCACTCCACTCTACTTTCCTCTCCTTTCCTCTCCTCTCCTCTACTCTACTCTACACTTCTCTCCTCTCCTCTCCTCTCCTCTCCTCTACTCTACTCTACTCCACTCCACTCCACTCCACTCTACTCTACTCTACTCTGCTCTGCTCTACTTTGCTGTGCTCCACTCCTCTCCACCTCACTCTACTGCACTGTGCTGTGTTGCGGTGTGCAGAGAGTGGTGTACAGCCTGACTCAGGCGGGCAGCAGCAGTGGCCGAGTGGTTCCCTCCACGCTGGACGCGAAGAGGGCCGAGTTCCATGACCTCCTGGCCAACTTCCAGTGCCACTACAAACACGTCTTCGACCTCTCTTTGAAAGGTGAGACGCCGCGTACACAGGTAGATAGGTAGACAGGTAGGTAGGTAGACAGGTAGGTAGATAGGTAGACAGGTAGGTAGGTAGGTAGATAGGTAGACAGGTGGAGAGGACAAGTAGATAGGTAGGCAGGTGTAGAGAACAGGTCGATAGGTAGGCAGGTGGAGAGGACAGGTAGATAGGAAGGCAGGTGTAGAGGACAGGTAGATAGGTAGACAGGTGGAGAGAACGGTAGAAAGGTAGGCAGGTGGAGAGGACAGGTAGATAGGTAGGCAGGTGGAGAGGACAGGTAGATAGGTAGGCAGGTGGAGAGGACAGGTAGATAGGTAGACAGGTGGAGAGGACAGGTAGATAGGTAGACAGGTGGAGAGGACAGGTAGATAGGTAGGCAGGTGGAGAGGACAGGTAGATAGGTAGGCAGGTGGAGAGGACGGGTAGAAAGGTAGGCAGGTGGAGAGGACAGGTATCTGCCCTTCCACTGTACACATCTCTATCATCACCCTCATCCTGTTCCTCAGCTAGTCATAGTCACTCACCACCGTCTTCTCCAACCTCTCTGCCTCCCTCAAACCTTCTCCATATGTGTCTACTAAACGCGCAATCTGTCTGCCCTGATGGCAAAGCTGACTTCATTCTGATTTTTTTTCTAAACCAACCAACTAACTTTTCTTACAGAAATTTTGCTAAAACCACTAGGGCCACGAACCAAAGATAAAACGCTGACTCCCCGGCTACAAAACTCTTTTTTTTTCTCCCGATTTCCCCGTGGGGGGGCTTTGCCTCATCACAAAGACACTCTGCATCCACCTGTCTATCTGTCACTCCCTTTCCGTTTCCACCCGAATTTTTTCGAATCGTGAACTAAACCTCCCCTTTCCCTGGCCACTCTTTACTTTCTGTTCCCTTTTACCGTCCGCCCCCAACCTAAAACAATTTGACATTTTCATTTTCCACAAAGAGTTTCAGTCACTCCTTGACCTTTACAGCCTCTCTCCAAAAAAAATTTAAAATCTTTTTGGGGGACTTTAACACACTTCGACAACCAGTCATCCCCTATGTCAAGCTCTTCTTTTTTCCTTTCAAATAAAACTTTTTTTTCCCCACTAGAAAAACGAACCCAACACACAGTCAGCCAAAATTTTTAGACGGGCTTATTACCGACATTTCCGGGGTCTAGTCACATCTCAGCTGTATCTTCACTGACGAACTGCTTTCCGCATTCTCCCTTTCCCCTTTTTCTTTCTCAACTTTGCAAAGCCATCAGAAAAAAAAAGTCATTACCCTCGAAACCCCAAAGGGCCCATTGATATTCAAATTTTCCTTTTTCCCCAAGCGTTGAACGCCTATCACAAACCCCTGACCATTCTGACCCTTCTAAGCACACAATACCGCCTCAGCCAACTCCTTGATGACAGCTCCCCCCTACGACCATCTCCTGCCTGATGGGCCTTGGGCACCAGGGTACAACCGGACATCCTGCGCAAAACGCAAACGCCGGCAACTAAGGGGCAATGGAAAAAAACAAAAACCGAAATAAACAAACAGCTTCTTCGTAACAAACAACAAATTTAAAACCTTAATTCGTTCAGCAAAAACAAAGTACTCCTTCTCAAGTTCTTGATGCCACGTCATGAAATCTCTCTTTTCCCCACATCCACTTTCTTGGATCAAAAAGGCTAGCCCCTCTGCCTTCTATTCAAAACCACTCTGAGCTTCCTTCTATTTTTCTGCTTTCTTCTCTGAAAAAGTCCGCAAAAATTCCTCCATTTGGATCAACCCCTTTTCCAGCCTGCAACTTTTGATCCCCAATTCTCGGGGACTCCTCTCCTTTCCCTTTTTCCCGCAAGCGGAAAGAAATCGAACTAATTCGAAAAGGGTGACTATAAAACATGTGATCTTGCCCATACCTGCTTCCTTTTTTCACAGTGCCTGCCAAACTTTTTCCCACTATTCGAAAAAGTAAACTTACTCTTGTCTCTGGGAAAAGTTCCTTTGCTCTAAAAACGCCAACCCCCCCCCCGGGGGGGGGGGGGGGGGGGGGGGGGGGGGGGGGAAAAAAACCTTTTCCAACCACCTTTTATCCTAAAGCCCCCTTTGAAAAAGTAGTTTAAAACAGCTCAACAACCAAACCTTCTCCCAACAGTCTCCTTTCCCCGTTTCGTCTGCCCATCCGTCAAACCCCTAGCACGAAACTACCCTTGCCCCTACCTTAAACACACTTCACTCGCTTTTTGACTCAGGGAAAACCCTTTTTACTCTCTCACTTTCTGCACCTTTTCACTATTGACCACTCATTCTTCTCTCCGTCTTCAAAAAACATTTGGTGTTTTCTGGTACGCCCTTACCGTTAGGGTTTAAACCTTCGACCGATTCCCGACGTCCAGTAACAAATCAGTCAGTACCTGCAAATTGGAATGTGGATTCCACAGGAAAAACTGTTCTGGGGGCCCGTTCTTTTCACCCTCTACACTGCTCCACTGTCACATATAATTTAACCGCCATCAGATCAACCCTCATTTTTAGCAGTGACCTCAGATTCTAAGCAGCGACACCCTGAAAAACTGCCTTCTGTCTTTACAAATAGGCCCACTGCTTTTGATATCCAAATTGGATGATACAGAACAAAATTTCAGCAAATCAGAAAAACAGAAACCATCTTGTGGGGCCAAACACAAACCTCTTCCATCGCAACAGCTTCAATACAACTTGGGGAAGCATCATCCCTTTATCCCCTGCTGTGAAGTAAAGGGTCTTTTTTGACAACACCCCTAGCAAAAATTCACACTCAACCCCCAGTCGGCTACAAACAATTTACGGCTATTATGCAATTCAAAGTACCTGTCCACAATGCAACATCCAAACTTGTTGCGTCTTTCATTCTTTCACGTCTGGACTATTGCAACTCTCTGTTGGCTGGTCTGCCAGCATCATCTATCCAATCCCTTCAACGTTATACAAAACTCTGCAGCTCGTCTAATCTCAGAAAGAAAAAATCTGAGCATATTACCCCTCTCTTGCAATCTCTCCACTGGCTGCCTGTGCCACAGAGAGTAAACTATAAGATCAGTACCCTCTGTTACAAATGTCTCCACAAAACAGCACCCGCCTACCTCTGTGAATGTCTTCACTTGTACACTCCTTCTCGTTCTCTCCGCTCTGCTGCAGATACCTTGTCCTTTCGAATACCTAGATTCAACCAATCCACCATCGGCCGTCGCTCTTTCTCTATTTCTGGTCCATTAATGTGGAATGATCTCCCCCTCTCTCTCCGCCAAAAGCCTTCTTATGACACTTTTAAATCCAGTCTCAAGACATATTTATTTCAAACCTAAGATTTTCCTCTCCTGCCTCATCTCATAGTTTTTTTCCCCTGCCTTCAACAACCAAGATTCTATTGCCCTGCCAGGGTGTGTGGACTGTGTGTTGTGTGTGTGTGTGTGTGTGTGGTGTGTGTTGTGTGTGTGTGTGTGTGTGTGTGTGTGTGTGTGTGTGTGTTCGTGTGTGCACATTTGGACTTGATGGAACTATTGCTTGTCACTGGTTGTATGACTGTGTAAGAATGAGTTGAGTGCAAGCGCTTTGATTTGTCTCTGCAAGATATAGCGCTATATAAATTCCATTTATTATTATTATCATTATTAGATAGGTAGGCAGGTGGAGAGGACAGGTAGATAGGTAGGCAGGTGGAGAGGACAGGTAGATAGGTAGACAGGTGGAGAGGACAGGTAGATAGGTAGACAGGTGGAGAGGACAGGTAGATAGGTAGGCAGGTGGAGAGGACAGGTAGATAGGTAGGCAGGTGGAGAGGACAGGTAGATAGGTAGGCAGGTGAAGAGGACAGGTAGGCAGACAGGCAGGTAGACAGGTGGAGAGGGACAGGTAGATAGGTAGACAGGTGGAGAGGACAGGTAGATAGGTAGGCAGGTGGAGAGGACAGGTAGATAGGTAGGCAGGTGGAGAGGACAGGTAGATAGGTAGGCAGGTGGAGAGGACAGGTAGATAGGTACAGGTGAAGAGGACAGGTAGGCAGACAGGCAGGCAGGCAGGTAGGTAGACAGGTAGATAGGTAGGCAGGTGGAGAGGGCAGGTAGGCAGACAGGCAGGTAGGAAAGCAGACAGGCAGACAGGCAGGTCAGAGAGACTTCTGTGATCCCTCTTTGAAAGTTGAGACTCCATAGACAGACAGGTAGGTAGACAGACAGACAGACATGCAGGCAGATAGACAGACAGGCAGGTGGGCGGGCAGGTAGACAGGTAGAGAGGCAGTCAGGTAGGAAGGCAGGCTTACAGGTAGGTGGACAGGTAGGCAGGTAGACAGATAGGCAGGCAGGCAAACAGGCAGGCAGGCAGGCAGATAGGCAGGTTGACAGGTAGGCAGGTAGGCAGACAGGCAGGTAGGCAGACAGGCAAGTAGGCAGACAGGCAGATAGACAGGCAGGTAGATAGACAGGCAGGTAGACAGTCAGGTAGACAATCAGGCAGATGTATACAGATAGAATACAGATAGACAAAAAGGACAGACAGGAGAAAGAAAGAGGAAGACAAACAGAGAGAGAGAGAGAGAGAGGAGAGAGAGAGAGTGTGGGGTGTGTGTGTGTGTGTGTGTGTGTGTGTGTGTGTGTGTGTGTGTGTGTGTGTGTGTGTGTGTGTGTGTGTGTGTGCGTGCTGAGAGAGAGAAATAGAAAGATAGACATATGTAAAGAGAGAGATTATGTGAGTTTGTGTGAGCGCGCACGCTGCGGCAGGTGCGTGCTGGCGCGCACCCACACGTGTGTAAATGCCTGTGTTTGTATGCATGCGCGCGTGCGTGTATGTGTGTGTGTGTGTGTGTGTGTGTGTGTGTGTGTGCATTAGCGCACACACGCGCACACCTATCACCGCCGATACCAACCAAAGTAGTATACATAAGCAAAAACATATAGAAATCACTGAATAAGTAGAAAAAAATCCAAACAAACCAACACATAGCTCAATCAATAGATAAATACAAAAAATAAATAAGTAAAGTAATCCATTTCTTTTCTGTTTCTACGTCCACAACCCCGAAGTTCACCCAAGGTAAAAGATTTTTCGTATGCGACTGGGTTTTTTTCACACACGAAGATAGCCGCATTCCGACTTTCGGGGATGATGTCTAAACACGACACCAGTGTGCATGCTTTTTTTCTTCTCTCTCTCTCTCACACATTTTTGTCATCCGTTCCTACCGGCACACAACTGCCTACTCTTCCGAAAGGCAGAGCGGGGTTTGAACGTGTGCGCAAGATGTTCTGCAAGCTTTCTGCACACGGGACCTCGGTTTCTAGTCTCATCCAAAGGATTTTCGGGGACTGCTGTTAACTTTGATCGAGCGTGGGCTTCGAAACTGGTTTTTGCCCGGGCCGTCAGATCTCCTGCCTGGTTGTTGTTTTTTCTTTCCAGAAATACTTAAAAGGTAACAAATCTTCCCTTGTGCCGAAGTCGGACGCGCTGGGCCTGACTTGTCAGGCGCTTTACGGCAGCGTGACGCATTTTCGCTCATATGACAGACAACAATAGTTGCTGTCTGAGTGTTCGATGACGACGATGAAGAAGAAGACGATCACGAGCGCAACGCTCTTACCATTAGGCTACAATAGACCCCCCCCCCCAAAAAAAAAACCAAAAAACAACAACCCCAAAACACCCAAACAACCAACAACAACAACACACACACAAAAAGCAACAACAAACAACAACACAACAACAAACCCAAAAACAACAACAAAAATCAAAACGAAAACGAAACCAACCCAAACAACAACAACAACAAAACAAAACACACACACATACCACAAAACAAACCAAAACAAACAACAAACAAACAACAAAACAACCCAACAACAACAACAGCAGCAGCAACAACACAAAACAATGATAATTATAGTTTATTCTCTTGACATCGTATAATAATAATTATGTCTTTTGGTTTGTTGCAGGGGATGATTTTATTCGTGCTCGAATAATCGATAGTTACGAGGATAAATAAACATCTCTACTGTGCCTCACTTTACGTGTGTGTGTGTGTTTATGTGTGTGTGTGTGTGTTTAGTGGGTTGTGTGTGTGTGTGTGTGTGTGTGTGTGTTGTTGTGTGTATGTATGTATGTATTGTATATATATATTATATATATATATATATATATATATATATATTATATATATATATATATATTGGGTGTGTGTGTGTGTGTGTGTTGATGTGTGTGTGTATGTGTGTGTTGTTGTATGTGTGTGTTTATGTGTGTGTGTATGTGTGTGTGCGTGCGTGTGTGTGTGTTTGTGTGTGTGTGTTTATGTGTGTGTGGTTTATGTGTGTGTGTGTTTATGTGTGTGTGTTTTGTGTGTGCATGTGTGTGTGCGTGCGTGCGTGTGTGTGGTTGTATGTGTGTGTGTGTTGTATGTGTGTGTTGTATGTGTGTGTGTTGTATGTGTGTGTGTGTGTGTGCGTGCGTGTGTGTGTGTATGTGTGTGGTGTGTTTATGTGTGTGTGTGTTTATGTGTGTGTGTGTTGCATTGTGTGTGTGTGTTGTATGTGTGTGTGTGTATGTTGTATGTGTGTGTGTGTGGTGTGTGGCGTGTGTGTGTGTGTGTGTGTGTGTGTGTGTGTGTGTGATGTGTGTGTGTGTGTGCGTGGTGTGTGTGTGTTGTATGTGTGTGTTGTATGTGTGTGCGTGTGTTTATGTGTGTGTGTTTATGTGTGTGTGTTTATGTGTGTGTGTGCGCGTGCGTGCGCGTGTGTGTGTGTGTTTATGTGTGTGTGTTTTATCTATTTCTTACATAAATATATACTTTTTTTAACATTTTATTATTTTATATCGAGGATAATGGAATAAGCATTCACTTGCTTTTTTACATCTAGTCCCCGTGTGTATGCGGATTTAGGAATTCTGTCATCTGTTCCCACCGGCACACAATGGCCTACTCTTACAAAAAGCGGAATAGGATTTAACGAGTGCGCAAGATGTTCTGCGTGCGTTCGCACACGGGGCCTCGGTTTATAGTCTCATCCGAAGGACTTTTGGGGAGAGTGGAGTCTGCACTGATGTTAACTCCAGGGGAATATATCCCCGTGTGTGTGTGTGTGTGTGTGTGTGTGTGTGTTCTTTTGATCTGACATCTTCTCATGACTAGTACAATTATCAGACGACGGGAGACAGACAGGGAGAAATGATGAAAGAGAAAAGAAGATGCTGGTGTGTGACGGAACGTTTCTGTTTGGTGTGTGTTTATGTATGTGTGTGTGTGTTTATGTATGTGTGTGTGTGTTTATGTGTGTGTATGTGTGTGAGTGTGTGTGTTTGTGCGTGCGCGCGCGCGCGTGTGTGTGTGTGTGTGATAGAAAAGAGAGAATGAATGAATGAATCAACATTTTTATTGAGGGAAAAGAATAATCACAATGGTGGCTTTTTTCCACCCATCCCTCAGTCCAAAAGGTAAATCAATCAGCCAAACATTAAATTACACAGAGAAAGAGAGAGAGAGAGAGAGAGAGAGAGAGAGAGAGAGAGAGAGAGAGAGAGAGAGAGAGAGAGAGAGAGTCGTCGTCGTAGAAGTTGTTACTGTTGTTGTTGCTGTTTATGTTGTTGCTATAGCCGTTTCGTTGTCTTGCTGTTGTTGCTGCTGCTGTTGTTGCTTCTTCTTCTTCTTCTTCTTCTTCTTCTTCTCTTCTTCTTCTTCTTCTTCTTCTTCTTCTTCTTCTTCTTCTTCTTCTTCTTCTTCTTCTTCTTCTTCTTCTGTCAGTCTGTCTCTCTGTCTGTCTGTCTCTCTTTCTCTCTCTGTCTATCTCTGTCTGTTTCTCTCTCTGCCTCTCTGTGTGCTTTTGTCAGTCTGTCAGTACTCCTATAACAATTTCGTTTCCAGAAGAAAGGAGAGGAGAAGAACATAAGAAGAAAGAAAAAAACAACAACTCTACTATCAAGTCAGCCATAACATAACGTTCCACTCCCTAAAAAACACTGAGCATTCATTATCGGAAACTAGCTCGCGAGCTCCTACTACGCCCTACGCCCATGACTTCAAGAGATTAATTGGAAACTAGGACCAAAGTAGTGGACGGTCACGATCGGCGTCTGCAAAAGTTCAGAGAACAATTCTTTCTGCTGGAGGTCTAAGTCTAGTTCTAGATACGCTGCTTCCAAGCGCGTGCAGGAATTAGTTGGCAGGGTAGTGGGGCTTGGCCTGTTTTAGAAAGGGATAGATTTGAGATGAAACAAGATGGGGGAAATCAGATTTGGAATAAATATGTCTTGAGACTGGATTATAAAGTGTCATAAGTAGGCTTTTGGCGAAGGGAGAGGGGGAGGTCATTCCAGATCACTGGACCAGAAACAGAGAAAGAGCGACGGCCAACAGTGGATTGGTTGAATCACGCACGCACAAACACACACGTGAGCGCGCACGTGTGTACATGCACGCATGCACAAGCACAAGTGAAGAGTAAGAAGCGGAGGAGAAAACGGGGAGAGAATGAGGTACAGAAAAGAAAACAAGATGTTTTCATGACTGACTGACTGACTGACTGACTGACTGACTGGCTGACTGACTGATTGACTGACTGGCTGACTGACTGGCTGACTCACTGACTGACTGACTGGCTGACTGACTGACTGACTGACTGGCTCACTGACTGACTGACTGGCTGACCGAATGAATGAATGAATGAATGAAAAATGATAAAATTAATTAATGACTGACTGGCTGACTGGCTAACTGACAGACTGACGGAACGAACGAATGAATGAATGAATAAATGAACGAATGCATGAATGAATTAATGAATGAATGCACGAGGGAAGAAAGATTAAATGAGTTAATGGTTGAATGAATGAATAACCTACTGACTGACTGACTGACTGACTAAATGAGTAACTGAAGGACGGACTGACTGACTGACTGACTGACTGAACGAATTAATGACTGACTAAACGAGTCACTGAAGGGCTAAACAACTGTATGAATGAACGAACGAAAGAACGAACGAGCGAGCGAGTGTATGAATGAATGAATGGCGTAGAGAGTGCACACAAATCTCCATGCCTACATCTCTGGGGATCAGTGGTCTAGGGGTAACGCGCCTGTCTAGAAAGCGAAAAGTCCGGGTCGGAAGTGTGCGGTGGTTTGAATCCCGTTTGGACCCGAAACTTTTCCCTCCATCCATTAGACCATGAGTGACCATTAGACCATTACCTTCATCACCACCATATCCACCAACATCACCAACAAACACCTCCACCATCATCACCACTGTATCCACCACCACCACCGTTTGGACACGAAACTTTTCCCCCATCCATTAGACCATGAGTGGTGGTCTGGGCGCTAGTCTTTCGGATAAGACGATAAACCGAGGTCCCGTGTGTTACAGATAATTATTTAGCGCACGTAAAAGAACCCACGGCAACAAGAGATTTGTCCCTGGCAAAATTCTGTGGAGGAAAAAGCCTCTCTGATATGGAAACAAAATACAGTAGCAGACAGAAAAAAGAAAAAAAATGGGTGGCGCTGCTCTTGTGGCGACGCGGCGCTTTCCCCGGGGACAGCAGCCCGAATTTCACGCAGAGAAGTCGGCCGTGACTTAAAGTGGTATAAATAAAAATAAATGAATAAATCTCTCTACTTTGTGCTTTCGAACACCCAGATTCAAACAAACCACTGTTGGCCGTCGCTCCTTCTCTGTTTCTGGTCCATCCACCTGGAATGACCTCCCTCTTTCACTTGGTCAAAAGCCTTCACTTGATTCCTTCAAATCCAGCCTCAAAACACACTTATTTCCTACCTGAGACTTTCCCCCCACATATCTGTCCCTATTTTTCAACAGCATCTTTCACCTTCTAAGTGTTGTTCCGTGTGTGTGTGTGTGTGTGTGTGTGTGTGTGTGCGTGTGCGTGCGTAGTGCGCGCGCATGGATTTGAAATCTGTTGCTCATTATGTTTAAGGAGAGTTGCATGCCTGTAAATGATTGAGTGCAAGCGCTTCGATTTGTTTGTTTTTTACAAGATTCAGCGCTATATAAATTCCATATATTATTATTATTATTACTTATCTATATACAAGGTAGCACGGCATGTAACCTCGTTTGTCTACCTGTTCGTCTACCTGTTTGCTCGAAATCACGCAACACCTGACATAGCTACGCCATGGACTCCACTCTTCCCCAAAGTCCTTCGGATGAGACTATAAACCGAGGCCCCTGTGTGCGAACGCACGCAGAACATCTTGCGCACACGTTAAATCCTGTTCCGCTTTTTGAAAGAGTAGGCCATTGTGTGCCGGTGGGAACAGATGACAACATTTACAAAACCGCATACACACGGGGACTCAATGTAAAAAAGCACACGAGTGCTTATTCCATTATCCTCGATATAAAAAAGTATCTCTCTCTCAGTATTGTATTCAAGAACAAAACAAATGATGATGAAGAAAGACAAAAATATTTGCAAATGTTGTGTTGTTGAATATAAACAGAAGGAAGGCATAATTACTTTAAGTGTTAAGATTTAAGTCTAATATCCAGGAATGAAAACAACAAACCCCTTCATTGTAACAGAGGTAACCATAGAGTATGGAACAATGTTCTCCTTGCTTTCCAATATACGCATAATATGGATTCTGATAAAACCCCGAAAGCGAAAATCAAGCAAAACTGAATTTAATCTGCATTTGTAAATTGTTTTCGAATACTGAAAACGCATAAACATGTATCGAATGTTGATTACTGTGTGTTATGTACTGCGTTATATCGTGATGCTTTCCCAAATCTACTTTGCGTTGTATTGTGGCCCAAGGCCGATGTGCAATTAAACCTTTTCAGAGTTCAGAGTTCTCTCTCTTTCCCCTTTTTCCCTCTCCTCTCTCCCTCGCTCCCCCCCCCCCCCCCCCTCCCACCTTACATTTAAAAAAAATTTCAAATAACAACCAGTAACAAGAACTGAGAAGGAAACGAACTATACACATGCTCAAAGCTGGACACAAAAAAATTAAACGTTTGTATGAAAGACCTTGCTGACCCTTCTTGGGGTAAGAGAGAGAGAGAGGAGGGGGGGGAGGAGAGAGAGATTAGTTTCTGAGAGAGAGAGAGAGAGAGAGAGAGAGGATATTCTTCTGAGAGAGAGAGAAAGAGAGAGAGAGAGAGAGAGAGAGAGAGAGATTAGTCGAGAGAGAGAGAGAGAGAGAGAGAGAAGAGAGAGAGAGAGAGAGAGAAGAGAGAGAGAGAGGAGAGAGAGAGAAGGAGAGAAGAGAGAGAGGGGAAGAGAGAGATTAGTTTCTGAGAGAGAGAGAGAGAGAGAGAGAGAGAGAAGAGAGATTAGTTTCTGAGAGAGGAGAGAGAGAGAGAGAGAGAGAGAGAGAGAGAGATTAGTTTCTGAGAGAGAGAGAAGAGAGAGAGACGGAGAGAGAGAGAGAGGGAGAGAGAGAGATTAGTTTCTAGAGAGAGAGAGAGAGAGATTAGTTCTGAGAGAGAGAGAGAGAGAACGAGAGAAGAGAGAGAGAGAAGTTGAGAGAAGGGAGAGAGAGAGGAGAAGAGATTAGTTTCTAGAGAGAGAGAGAGAGAGAGAGAGAGAGAGAGAGAGAGAGAGATATTGAGAGAGAGAGAAGAGAGAGATAGATTATTTCTGAGAGAGAGAGAGAGAGAGAGAGAAGAGAGAGAGAGAGAGAGAGGAACGAGAAGAGAGAAAGAGAGGAAAGAAGAGAGAGAGAGAGAGATATGAGAGAGAGGAAAGAGAGAGAGAGAGAAGAGAGAGAGAGAGAGAGAGAGAAGAGAGATAGAAGAATAAATTTTATTTCTGAGAGAGAGAGAAAGAAAGAGAGAGAGAGAAGAGAGAGAGAGAGGAGAGAGAGAGAGAGATAGTTTCTAAAAAAGAGAAGATAAGTAATTATGATATTTTAGAGAGAAGACAGATAGAGGAAGAGAGAGAGAGAGAGAGGAGAGAAGAGAGAAGAGAGAAGGAGAGAGTGAAGAATGAGAGAGAAGATCAATATACAATCGAACGACAAGTCAAGAGGAAAGTTGATCAGATGAGACATGAAGTAAGAAGAGATGGAGAGAGAGAGTATTGTTGAGAGAGAGAAGAGAGCAGAGAGAGAGAGAGGAAGAGAAAGTGAGAGATGAGAGAGGAGATAACGTAACTATAACGAATTTTTTTATTTTCTGAGAGAGAAGAAAGTAGAGAGAGAGAGAGAGAGAGGGGGGGGGTGAAGTAACTATCAGTGTTGGTGGAAGGACGATAGCATGTGTAAGGTCAGAGATTACGTCACTATACTATCACAGACAGCTGACATAGTGCTGCTAGACCTACTGCGCTGCTCGAAGTTCACAATAGTGTTTTTGTAGAGAGAAGATTAGTTTGGAGAGTGTAGTAGAGGAGTGGAGGGGAAGGAGGAGAGAGTGAAGTTAGTAAATTTAGTAGAGAGGAGTTTTAGTAGATAGATTAGGTATTTAGATTTTTTTTATTTTTAGAGAGAGAAAGAAAGAGATGAGGAGGTGTAGGTAGTAGAGTAGAGTGTGTGGAAGGGTAACTGTAGTAGGAGAGTAGTAGCGTGAGATAAGTAGTAGTAGAGTAGTAGTAGTAGTAGTTGTAGTCAGAAGAAGTTAGCAGTAGTAGTAGAGTAGTCCTAGTACTTGCGCGTAGTAGTAGCAGCTCTAGGTAAGTAAACATTGTTATTTGTGTGTTGTTGTTTGTGGGTGTTTTGATGTACGTGGGGTTTTTTTGTTGGGGGAAGGGGGGTAAGTTTTTAAAATTTTATTTTGTGCGGGGGTTTTTTTCTTTAATTTTTTGGGTTTGGTTGTTTTTTGTACTGTTTTTATTTGTCTTTTTAAGGACAAGGAGTGAGGGTGAGATGGGTCTTGCTAGCGGTATAGTAGTACTGAAGTGTGTGTTGGAGACTAGAAGAAGAAGTAGTAGAGTTGTAGTAGTGTAGTGTGCAAGTAAGTAGTTAGAAGTAGTAGTTAGTGTAGAGTAAGTAGAGAAGTAGTGTAGTCAAGTAGTAGTAGTATACTAGAGTGTCGTGGTCAGATAGTAGTAGATAGTAGTAGTAGTAGTATTTGTAGCATAGTAAGTAAGTAGTAGTAGAGTAGTTGTAGTGTTAGACTAAGTAGTAGTAGTAGTAGTTAGAATTATGTAATTAGTAGTAGTAGAAGAGAAGTAAAGTAGTATTAGTAGTAGAGGTAGTAGAGTAGTAGTGTGTAGTAAGTAGTTTAGAATTAGTTAGTTAGTAGTAGAAGAAGAAGAAGTTAGATAGTAGTATTGTAGTATTAGTAGTAGAGTATTGTAGTTGTAGTATAGTTAGTTATAGGTAGTAGTAGTTTAGAGAAGTAGTGAGTGAGTATTGTAGTAGTAGTAGTATGTAGTAGTAGGTAGTAGTAGTAGAAAGAAGAAGTAGAAGTAGTAGCAGTAGTAGTAGTAGTAGTAGCAGTAGTAGTAGTAGTAGTAGTAGTAGTAGTAGTAGTAGTAGTAGTAGTAGTAGTAGTAAGTTTGTAGTAGGAGGAGGAGCCGGCAGCAGCAGCAGTAGCAGCAGCAGCAGTAGCAGCAACAACAACAACAGCAGCAGCAGCAGCAGCAGCAGCAGCAGCAGCAGTAGTAGTACTAGCAGTAGCAGCAGCATCAGCAGTAGTAGCAGCAACAACAACAACAACAGCAGCAGCAGCAGTAGTAGTACTAGCAGTAGAAGCAACAGCAGCAGTAGTAGCAGCAACAACAACAACAAACAGCAGCAGAAGCAGCAGGAGCAGCAGTAGCAGCAGCAGCAGCAGCAGCAGTAGGAGCAGTATCACATCTATAGGACAAAAACAAGCAAAAGTATGTGACAAAACGAATCATATGTAATAAATAATTACGACAAATTATGCCAGGCATTATATACTTGACTCTAATGACAAATACCGTTATTATGTGCTTAGTGCATACGATACAACGTCGTAAGTATGTGTGTGTTTGGGGTGTGTGTGTGTGTGTGTGTGTGTGTGTGTGTGTGTGTGTGTGTGTGTGTGTGTGTGTGTGTGTTGTGTGTGTGTGTGTGCGTGCGTGCGTGCGTGTGTGTGCGTGTGTGTGCGTGCGTGTGTATATGCATGTGTGTGCGCGCGCTGTGTGTGTGTCTATGCATGCGTGCGCACACGCACACGTGTGTGTGTGTGTGTGTGTGTGTGTGTTTACTCAAAACAGGGGAGCCTCACCGAAGGGAACATAGACGATTTTGCGGACCACATACATGGCTATGAATACGTCTTCCACGGGGAGCATGTGAGACCATCCTTTGTCTTCTTCTTTATTGTCTTCTGTGATGTCTTCTCTGCCGTCTGCTTTGCCGTCTGCTTTGATGTCTTCTTTGTTGTCTTCTTTGATGTCTTCTTTGTTGTCTTCTTTCTTGTGTGTTTTGTTGTCTTCTTTGTTGTCTGCTTTGATGTCTTCTTTGTTGTCTGCTTTGATCTCTTCTTTGTTGTCTTCTTTGTTGTCTTCTTTGATGTTTCTTTGATGTCTTCTTTGTTGTCTTCTTCGACGTCTTCTTTGATGTCTTCTTTTTTTATTGGCTGCCTCATCTTCTGTGACGTACCCCGTGCTGTTGTTCTCACACCGCTCATTCCAATCCCCCCCCCCCCCCCCCCCCCCCACAGCCCAGATTTGTTATGTCCCATTCCCAGGGTCGGGGTTCCACAGGGAGCCCATCACTATCAGGCCGCCGTGGGGCCACCAGCCAGAGGGGCCCTGCACTGCTTCTGGGTCACTTTGGTGGTTGTTTAGTGGTGCCTGTTCTGAGCTAACATACGCAGGACACCACCTACTAACGACAGTAGTAGCTCAATCGCGGAGCCAGACTGAGTGAGTTGCCCACCCGGGGTGGCGACCACCACAACGTCCCTCCAACGACTGTCCCCCGTGAACCTCCAACCCCAAAGGCTTTGACACAAACTCACCACAGGCACAGAAGTGCATGGGCAAACCGAATCTGAGGTCACCATGAGACCAGAGCAACTGGGGCCACCGAATCAGTGGCTTAAAAATTTTTTTTATTGCATGATGATCAATGACAATGAGGATGACGTAATGCTGCTGCTGTGGAAGTGCATATGCTTTGAGACTACTTGACAGGGTTGTACTCTACGCTTACTATCGTAATATATCCCGCGTCAACCGGGCCCGAGAGATACAGACACCTGCAGTGTGGTCAGGTAATTTGAGCAACGCTCTCTAACTCGCATCCGTTAAGTGGATGAAGCTCGACTGTGTGATCCCAGTCTTCCCACTGAGTCTACAGCACACTCACTCTGGGTAGGAGCCGGCCGGAGTAAAAAAAAATCCCTATGACTCTTATGGGAATCGAACCCGCGACCTTCCAGTCCGTAACCCAAGGCGCTAACCACTGCGCCATGGCGGCTGGTCTCTTTGATGTCTTCTTTGTTGTCTTCTTTGATGCCTTCTTTGATGTCTTCTTTGTCTTTTCTTGGTTGTCTACTTTGTCTTCTTTGTCTTCTTCTTTGTCTTCTTTCTTTCCTTAATTGTTTATTTTGTCGTCTTCTTTATAATCCGCTTTGTCTTCTTCTTTGTCGTCTTTTCTATCGTTTTCTTTGTTGTCTTCTTTGTCGTCCTCTTTCTCGCCCTCTTTGTCTTCTTCTCTGTCTTTTCCTTTGTCTTCTTCTTTTTTATCTTTTTTCTCATCTTCTATGTCGTCTTCTGTGTAATCTGCTTTGTCCCTTTCTTTCTCGTCTCTTTTGTCTTCTTTGTTGTCTACTTTGTCGTCTTCTTTGTCGTCCTCTTTGTCATCTATTTTGTCTTCTTTTCTGTTGCCTTGCCTTTGTCTTTCTCGGTTTTCTTTGTGAATGATAGCTACGACAGCAATCGTCATTTGTGGTGTTGGTGATCGTGGTGGTGGTGGTGGATACAGTGGTGATGATGGTGGAGGTGTTGGTGGTGTTGGTGGATATGGTGATGATGGTAGTGGTGGTGGTGTTGGTAGTGGTTGTTGGTGTTGTGAAGGTGAGTGGTTGTGGTGTGGTTGATGGTTGGTGGTGGTGTTGGTATGGTGTGGTGTGTGGTGGTGGTGGTGGGGTGGTTTGTTTGTCATGGTGGTTATGGTGGTGGTAGTGGTGGTGGTTAGTGGTGGTGGTTATTTTGGTGGTTAGTAGTGGTGGTAGTGGTGGTGGTAGTAGTAGGGGGGGGAGTAGTAGTGGTGGTGGTAGTGGTGGTGGGTGGTGGTGGTGGTGTTGGTGTTGGTGGTGGAAGTGGGGTAGGTATGGTAGTGGTGGTAATGGTGATTAAGGTGGCAGTGGTGTTGGTTGTGAAGGTGGTGGTAATGGTGGTGGTGGTAGTGGTGAATGTGGTGGTAGTAGTGGTGGTAGTGGTGGTGGTAGTAGTAGTGGTGGTGGTGGTAGTAGTGGTGGTGGTGTTGGTGGTGGTGGTGGTGGTGGTAGTGGTGGTAGGTATGGTAGTGTTGGTAATGGTGATTAAGGTGGCAGTGGTGTTGGTTGTGAAGGTGGTGGTAATGATGGTGGTGGTAGTGGTGAATGTGGTGGTAGTGGAGGTGTTGGTGGTGAAGATAATAACATGATGATAGTGGTGGGGGTGGTGGTGGTGGTGGTGGTGGTGGTGGTGGTGGTGGTGGTGGTCTGGAGGTGAAAGTGACAGGGGTGGGTGTGGGATGGCGTTTGTGGTCGATTAATTGTGTGTGTGTGTATGTGTGTAACATGTCTCTGCTGATCTGTCTGTCTGTCTATCTGTATATTAGGACATATACATGATGATCTGTGTGTGCCTGTCTGTATCTGCATACCAGAACCTGTACATGATGATCTGAATATGTGCGTATGTGTTTTTGTATTTTTTTTAATATTCTATTATATCGAGGATAATGGAATAAGCACTTACGCGCTTTTTTACACCCCGTCCCCGTGTGTATGCGGGTTTTGTAAATGTTGTCATCATTCTGTTCCCACCGGCACACAATGGCCTACTCTTACGAAAAGCGGCACAGGATTTAACGTGTGTGTATGCGTGCGTGTGTGTGCGTGCGTGCGTGCGTGCGTGCGTGCGTGTGTGTGTGTTATTTATTCATTTATTTATTTATTTATTCTTTTATATCGAGGATAATGGAATAAGCACTCATGTGCTTTTTTTACATCCAGTTCCCGTGTGTATGCGGTTTTGTCAATTTTGTCATCTGTTTCCATCTGTGTGTGTGTGTGTTCAAATTCATTTAACGTCTTTTCACAGTTGTGATATTAGACGATGTGTGTGTGTGTGTGTGTGTGTGTGTGTGTGTGTGTGTGTGTGTGTGTGTGTGTGTGTGTGTGTGTGTGTGTGTGTGTGCGTGCGTGCATGTGCATGTCTGTCTGTGTGTCTGTCTGTGTCTGTGTGTCTGTCTGTGTCTGTGTCCCAGGACCTGTTTTTGGTGCTCCATCGCGACAGCTGCTACTTTTTCCCAGTGAAGGAGGGCATGGAGTACAGCACTCTGGACACTTGGCATAAGCAGCACACCGAGGTCAGTCAGTCAGTCAGTCAGTCAGCCAGTCAGCCAGTCAGTCAGTCAGCCAGTCAGCCAGCCAGTCAGCCAGTCAGCCAGTCAGTCAGTCAGTCAGAAATCCCTCCCTCCCTCCTGGCATAAGCAGCACACCGAGGTCAGTCAGCCAGTCAGCCAGTCAGTCAGCCAGTCAGCCAGTCAGTCAGCCAGTCAGTCAGCCAGTCAGTCAGTCAGTCAGTCAGTCAGTCAGCCAGTCAGTCAGTCAGTCAGTCAGCCAGTCAGTCAGTCAGCTAGTCAGTCAGCCAGTCAGCCAGTCAGTCAGCCAGTCAGTCAGAAGTCCCTCCCTCCCTCCTGTCAGGGTTCTGCCCTGATCAGCGGCACAACTGCTTTCGGGTTTTATTTTATTTTATTTTATTTATTTTTCGGGCGGGGATGGGTGGGTGGGTGGGGGAGGGGTAGGGGGTTGAGGGGGTAGGGGGATGGGGACTCGAGGAGGGGGAGGGAGGGGGGTGTTTGTTGGCAAGTTTTCCGAGGTTTATTCATGGTGAGATTGTGTGTGTGTGTGTGGGGGGGGGGGGGTATGTGTGTGTGTGTGTTGTGGTTGTACGTGTATGTGTGTGTATGTATGTGTGTGTGTGTGTGTGTGTGTGTGTGTGTGTGTGTGTGTGTGTGTGTATGTGTGTGTGTGTGTGTGTGTGTGTGTGTGTGTGTGTGTGTGTGTGTGTGTGTGTGTGTGTGTGTGTGTGTGTGTGTGTGTGTGTGTGTGTGTGTTGTGCGAGCGACTTGTCTTTTGATTTTTCGGCGTACTATTATGGTATCTGCATTCTGACTTCCGGTGTAATGTGTAAAAGATGACATGAGTGTGCGTGCGTGGTTATTATTCTGTTGTTGTTTTTTTAAAAAAAATTTGGCATACGTTCCTACGAGCACACAATGCCCTACTTTGTCCCGAAAGGCGGAACGAGGGTTTTAACGCGTGCAGACGATGTTCTGTGTGTAGTCTTTCGGATGAGACTATAAACCGAGGCCCCGTGTGCGAACGCAGGCAGAACATCTTGCGCACACGTTAAATCCTGTTCCGCTTTTCGAAAGAGTAGGCCATTGTGTGCCGGTGGGAACAGATGACAAAGTTTACAAAACCGCATACACACGGGGACTGGATGTAAAAAAAAAGCACATGAGTGCTTATTCCATTATCCTCGATATAAAAAAAAAAGTCATCTGAGCGCTTTGATTTGTTGCTTTACAAGCTTCAGCGCTATATATATTCCATACATTATTATTATTATTAGTCTTACAGGGGACGTTAGTTTGTAGCCTCATCCAAAGGACTTTCCGGGGGAGTGGAGTTACTATTGTTGGTAACTTCAGGGGGAAAAAATCCCCTTAAACAGACCGTGTGGGTCGTGGCTCGAAACCTGGCCTTATGATCAGGAGCGCAAGGCTCTAACCACTAGCATACCCCCCTCCCCTCCCCCAACTGGCTTCAGCTTTGTTAATAAATAATAATAAATGGAACTTATATAGCGCTATATCTTGCAAAGACAAATCAAAGCGCATGCATTCAACCTAATCTTACACTGTCATGCAATCAATGATAAACAATCAATAGTTTAAACAAACAAATATTACAAACATGGTGTGCTACAGACAAAATCTATGAAATAAATTACAATAGTCAAATGTTTTTCAAAAGCACAAACACACACACTCACACCGGTCGTATACTTAGCAGGGTGATAGGACATGGGCTAGTGAAGGTGGGATAGCTCTGATATGAAACAGAAGGGGGGAAATCTTAGGTTTGAAATAAATATTCCTTGAGGCTGGATTTAAAAGTGTCGTTACTAGGTTTCTGGCGAAGACAGAGAGGGAGCTCATTCCAGGTCGATGGACCCGAAATAGAGAAAGAGCGGCGGCCAACGGTGGATTGGTTGAATCTAGGTATTTGTAGGCACAAGGTATCTGCAGCAGAGCGGAGGGAACGTGAAGGAGTGTACAGGTTAAGACATTCACAGAGGTAGGAGGGTGCAGTTTTGTGGAAAACATTTGTAACAGAGGGTTCACTGTTCACTGTTCACTGGTCCCGTAACCCGCCAGGGTCGTAGGGGCGCTGCATGGTGGACGAACGGTGGACCAGCTGGCTCCACTTAGCGCGGTTGTGGGCGAGTGCCTGGGTGACACTGAAATCCTCCCCTGTCCAATCACGGATGTCGTCGGCCCACTTTCTCCTCTGTCTGTCCCGTCTTCTCTTCCCCTGGACTGTTCCTTGCAGGATGGTCTTTGCAAGTCCTTCTGAGCGTGTTACGTGCCCATACCATCTGAGTTTCCTCTTTTTCGCCGTGGTCAGTAGGTCTTCATAGTCCCGCACCTGTTGAGTGATCATTCTGCGGACTTCATTGTTGGTGACATGGTCCTTGTATGAGATGCCAAGGAGCCTTCTGAGGCATCTCATTTCTACTGCTTGGATCCTCCTTTGTAGGTCTGCGTTCAGTGTCCATGCTCACATGCGTAAAGCATGATTGAGGTGACTAGCGCGTTTAGTAACTTTACCTTGGTTCCGAGAGGGATGTTTCTGTCTCTCCATATGGTCTTCAGTCTTTCCATTGCTGCTGCTGTTTGTGCCGCTCTTGCTAGGATTTCGGTCTTCGATCCCTCCTCACTTATGATGGCTCCAAGGTACTTGAAATGGTCAACTGTCTCCAGTTCTTTTCCGCTGAGAGTGATCTTGGTGGTGATTGGCTGGGCACTGTTTGACATGAGCTTGGTTTTCTCGGCGCTGATTTCCATGCCGTATCGTGAGGATATTTTGTACAGTTGCTTCACTAGGTTGGCCAGTTCCTCTTCATTTCCTGCCAGACTGTCAATGTCATCGGCAAACCTGAGGTTGGTGATTGTTCGTCCTCCAATGCTGACTGTGCCTGTGTGGTCTTCCAAGGCGTCAGTCATGATGCGTTCGAGGAAAATGTTAAATAGTGTCGGCGACAGCAGACATCCCTGTCGGACCCCAACTGAGGTACGGAACCATTCCCCTACCGTGCCCTGTACGAGTACTGCACTGGTGGCCTTTGAGTAGAGTTCCTTGATGGTGTGGATCAGCTTCTGGCCCATGTTGAAGTTGTTCATGGTGGCCCACAGAGCATCATGCCATACTCTATCGAAGGCCTTCTTAAAATCAATGAAGACGTGGAAGATGTCTTGTTGATGCTGGCTGTATTTCTCACACAGAACCCTCAGGTTGAATATCTGTTCTGTGGTGCTTCTATTTGGGCGGAAACCGGCCTGCTCTTCGGCGATGATCTCTTCTGCCTGTGGTTTCAGCCTGTTCAGGATCACTTTCAGCATGACTTTACTGGCATGACTTATGAGGCTGATTGTCCTGTAGTTTTGGCACTGCTGGAAATTTCCTTTCTTGGGGAGAGTGATGATGAGTGATTGGGTCCATAGTGTAGGCCACTCTCCGGTCTGCCAGATCTTGTTGCAGATACTTGTAAAGATGTCTGTCACTGCTTCTCCCCCGTGTTGGATCAGCTCTGCTGGGATGTTGTCGATTCTTGCTAATTTTCCTTTCATCAGCGATCTAATTGCTACTTCTACTTCCTCGCGTAGAATTGGGAAGTTGTCTTTATTCGATGAGGCTTGGCTTGCAAGTACGCTGGGGTCGCAAGCCAAGCCTCATCGAACAGAGGGTACTGATCTTATAATTTACTCTCTGTGGCACACGCAGCCAGTGGAGAGATCGTAAGAGAGGGGTAATTTGCTCAGATTTTTTCTTTCTGAGAACTAGTCGAGCTGCGGAGTTTTGTATACGTTGAAGTAATTGGATAGATGATGCTGGCAGACCAGACAAAAGAGAATTGCAATAGTTCAGACGTGAAAGAATGAGAGAAGTGACAAGTTTGGCTGTTGCATCTGTGGACAGGTACTTTCGAATTGCACTAATACGCCGTAATTGATAGTAGCATGACTGACAGGTCTGGGTGATGAATTTTTGCATAGAGAGTGTGTTGTCGATAACAACACCTAGATACTTCACAGCAGTGGATAGGGGGACTGATGTATTACCGAGTTCTATTGAAGCTGTTGTAATGGAAGAGAGTTTGTGTTTGGTCCCTACGAGCATGGCTTCGGTTTTATCTGCATTTAGCTGTAATTTGTTCTGTGTCATCCAGTTTTGAATATCTTCAAAGCAGGGGGCATATTTGTCAGGAGAGAAGGCAGATTTTCAGGAGTAACACTGCTTTGAATCTGAGAGTCATCTGCGTAAAGATGATGGTTGATTTGATGACGGTTTATTATATGTGACAGTGGGGCAGTGTAAAGAGTGAAAAGAACAGGGCCTAGAACTGATCCCTGTGGGACTCCGCACTCCAGTTTGGCAGGTATTGATTGAATCTTGTCTACTGCAACTGTCTGGAATCGGTCAGTAAAGCTCAAGGCTAAGGCTCTAACCACTAGCATACCCCTCCCCTCCCCTCCCCTCCCCCAACTGGCTTCAGCTTTGTTGTGTCTGCCTGCATCACTACTTTACCCTCCCACAATCCTGAAAGAATGGGTTTGAATGTAAGTCTCATGACGATGATGATGATGATGACGACGACGACGGTGGTAGTGATGATGATGATGATGATGATGATGATGATGATGATGATGATGATGATGATGATGATGATGATGATGATGACGACGATGACAACGACGACGACGACGGTGGCAGTGATGATGATGACGACGACGACGATAGTGGTGGTGGTGGTGGTGGTGGTGGTGGTGGTGGTGGTGGTGGTGGTGGTGGTGGTGGTGGTGATTGGTGATTGGTGATTGATGATGATGATGATGATGCTGCTGCTGCTGCTGCTGCTGCTGCTGCTGCTGCTGCTGCTGCTGCTGCTGCTGCTGCTGATGATGATGATGGTGATTGTGATGGTGATGATGATGCATCAGACTAGATAAGACCAACGTTCGCCGTCATACAATTAATACTCTGAAACTGGATCAAAAGAACCTAAATACTTTCCTACATGGCGACAAACAACTTATCTTTAATGATAAAATTGACCTTATCAAAACAGTTAATGAATTAATTGAAAAATCCAAAGTATTTTAGTAATACAAGTTCACCCAGCTGTAAATGGGTACCTGCCCTCTTTTGGGGTCAGAGAATTAAAGGTTAAAGCAGCGAGGGAGAGGAGATAGGCGCCTCCCTCAATATGCTGGCCCCTAAATATCGATCGGTGGTCTAGAGGTAACGCGCCTGTCTAGAAAGCGAAAAGTCCGGGTCTGAAGTGTGCGGCGGTTCGTACCCCGTTTGGACCGGAAATTTTTCCCCCATCCATTAGACCATGAGTGGTGGTCTGGGCGCTAGTCTTTCGGATGAGACGATAAACCGAGGTCCCGTGTGTTACACGTAATTATTTAGCGCACGTAAAAAACCCCACGGCAACAAGAGAGTTGTCCCTGGCAAAATTCTTAGAAAAAAGCCACTCTGACAGGGAAACAAATACAGTTGCAGACAGGAAAAAGAAAAAAAAATGGGTGGCGCTGCTCTTGTGGCGACGCGCTCTCCCCGGGGAGAGCAGCCCGAATTTCACGGAGAGAAATCTGCCGTGACTTAAAGTGGTATGAAATGAAATGAAATGAAATAAATAAGCTGAAATCGCTGACGCCTCGCTCTCCTACGACCATGTAGGGTTATGGGACACCTTTACCTTTAAATAGAAAAGTCATTTTGTCTGCTTAAGTAACAATGTAAATTTACCGTGGGGTATAGGCTTGAAATCAGCTGTAGCTTGATGCCTTTCTCCTGCTGTATTGTTTTATGTTTGGTTTTAAACAAAATCTATATTCGCTCAGAACGAAGTAGCCCCAATACATGCAAAAAGTACAACAAGCAATGCTTATATCAGCGCTTATGTATGTGTTGCATTGTTGTCTGCTTATGATGTATGTAACTAACAATATTTAAACCATAAGATCAAAGCAGCCCAAAATCTTTAAATTTGCCACACGGCAAGTCAATTGACAGCCTTCAGTCTCGGAAGACTTATGGAGATGCGCTCTAGGTGTTGATTCTGGTACAGCGATACTTGTGGCTGGCCAGTCCCACACAACGGGAATGACAGGCAGTCCCTATGGCACAGAGCACCGATGAAGTCTGACACTGGTCTGTCTGTCTGCCCGGGCTGCAAGCCTTTCTTCTCATTCTTTTTTGCCTCATTCTGCTGAGCAAGAGTCTCTTCGAACTTGGACAGACCTTTCTGTCTAAGCCATAAAATCAACGTAGCCCTAAAAAAAACCTTCAAACTGTGCCACACACCAAACCCACACACTCACCAAAACCTTCCGTGACTTAATAAAAGTGGTATTACACTCTACAATCAAGTAAAGAATAACAATCAACTATATATAGTAAAAAGGTAAAGGAGTCCCATAACCTATAAGGTCGTAGGGGAGCGAGGCGTCAGAGACCTCACTTCACTAGGGCCAGCATATTGAGGGCGGCGCCCATCTCCTCTCCCTCGCTGCTTTACCTTCCCTGACCCTAAAGAGGGCAGGTACCCATTTACAGCTGGGTGAACTGGGGGAACTGTACTGAAGCCAAGGCGCGCAAACGGTCACCCATCCAACTGGTAACCACGCTCGACGCTGCTTAACCTTGGCTGGGGGAAAGCGAGTGCTCCGACCACTGAGCTATCCCGTCCCCTATATATAAAAGAGAATACAACAAAACCTTCCTGTGGTGGCGCAGCACTTTGTACGGACCATCATCGAGGGCGCTGACCCCCGCTACGTGCAGAGGTCAGACCTGGACCAGGTCAGAGAGGCCTACATGGACGTGCTGGCCGATTTCCGCTGTGCAGACAGAGACATCTACCAAGTGGACCTGTCCGGTCAGTGTTTGGGGAGGCTGAGTTGGAGGGATGGGTGGTGGGGGTGGGTGGGATGGGGGGGGGGGGGGGGGGTGGAGGGGCTGGGGGTTAGGCTGGTGGGTAGATTAGGTGAGTGGTTGTTGGATAGTTAATGGGAAAGCGGGTGGAAAGGTGGTTGGTTGGCTAGTTGAATGTGTGGGCGGGTAGGTGGTTGGTTAGTTGGATGTGGTGTGGGTAGGGGTTGGTTGTTGGTTTATGGGTGGGGAGGTAGATGGTGGATAGTTGGTTTAGGGGGGGTAGGGGGTTGGTAAGTTGCTGTATGTGTGGGGGTGGTGTGTGGTTAGTTGGTTGTGTGGGTATGTAGGTGGTTGGTTAGTGGTTTTTGGGTGGTAGGTGTGTTGGTTTAGTTGGTTATATGGGTGGTTTGGTGGTTGGTTTGTTGGCTGCATGGGTGGTAGGGTTGGTTAGTTGGTTGTATGGTGGGTAGGTGGGTTTGGTTAGTTTGGTGGGTAGGTGGTTGGTTTAGTTGGTTGTGTGGGTGGGTGGTGATTGGTTTAGTTGGTTGTGTTTGTGGGTAGGTGGTTGGCTTAGTTGGTTATATGGGTGGGTAGTTGGTGGTTGCTGGTGTATGGTGAAGGGGTTGGGAGTTGGTTGTGTGGGTGGGGAGGTGGTTGGTTTGGTGTATGGGTGGTAGGTGTGTGGTTTGGTTGTGTGGGTGGGTGATGGGGGGTTGGTTTGTTGGCTGTTAAAGGGTGGTAGGTGGTTGGTTTTGTTGGTTATAGGTGGGTGGGTTGGTAAGCGGTTGTTGGTGGGTAGTGGTTTTTTGTTGGTTGTTTTGGGTGGGTAGGTGGTTGGATTAGTTGGTTATATGGGTGGGTAGGTGGTTGGTAAATGGTTGTTGGGGGGTAGGTGGTTGGTTTAGTTGGGGTGTGGTGGGTAGGTGGTTTTGGGTTTAGGTGGGTTTTGTTTGGGGTGGGGGGTGGTTGGTTTTGTGGGTTTTGGGGTGGGTAGGTGGTTGGTTTAGTTGGCTGTGTGGGTGGGTAGATGGTTGGTTAGTTGGCTGGGTGGGTGGGGATGGTTGGTTTAGTTGTTATATGGGTGGGTAGGTGGTTGGTTAGTTTGGGTTTTATGGGTGGGTAGGTGGTTGTAAGGTGGTTGTATGGGTGGGGAGGTGGTTTTTTTTTAGTTTGGTTGTATGTGTGGGTAGGTGTTTGGTTGTTGGGGTTTGGGGGGGAGGTGGGGTTGGGTTGTTTGGTTTTTGTGTGGGTGGGTAGGGGGTTTGGGTTTTTGGTTGTATGGGTGGTTGGGGTTTTTAGTTGGTTGGGGGGGGTGGGATGGTTGTTTGGGTTTTTTTGGGGGGGGGGGGGGTTGGGTTGGGGGTGGTTGGTGGTTGGTTAGGTTTTGGGGGGGGGGGTAGGTGGTTGGAGTGGTTTGGGGGGTTTTAGGGGTTGGTTGTTGTTGTTTGGGGGGGGTTGGTTGGTTTTTGTTTGGGGGGGTTGGTGGTTTTTTTTTGGGTTTTTTGGGGGGGGTGGTTGGTTTTGGTTTTTTTGGGTGGTGGGGGGTTGTTGGTTGTTGGGGGGGTTTGGGTTTGGTTGGGGGTTTTGGGGGGGGGGGGGGGGTTGTTGGTTTTTGGGGGGGGTGGGTTTTTTTTGGGTTTTTGGGGGGGGGGGGGGGTTGTGGTTGGGGGGGGGTGGTTAGGGGGGGGGGGGGGGGTGGGGTTGGGTTTGGTTTTTGGGGGGGGGGGGGTTTGGGTTGTTGGGGTTTGGGGGGGGGTGGTGGGTTTTGGGTTTTTGGTTGGGGGGGGTTGGGGGGTTTTTGGGGGGGGGTGGGGTGGTTTTTTTTTTTTGGGGGGGGGTGGTTGGGTTTTGGGGGGAGGGGGGGGGGTTTTTTGGGGGTTGGGGTGGGAGGGGGGGGGTTTTTTTTTGGGGGGGGGGGGTTTGGGGGGTTTTGGGGGGGGGTGGGGGGGCGGGGGGTTTTGGGGGGGGGGGGGTTTTGGGGGGTTTTGGGGGGGGTTGGGGGTTGGGGGGGGGGTTGGTCGGGGGGGGGGGTTTTGGGGGGTTTTGGGGGTGGGGGGGTTTTTTGGGGGTTGGGGGGGGGTGGGGGGGGTTGGGGGGGGGGGGGGGGGGTGGGGGGGGTTTTTTTTGGGGGGGGGGGGAGGGGGGGGTTTGGGGAGGGTTTTGGGGGTTTTTTTTTTGGGGTTTTTTTTTTTTGGGGGGGGGGTGGGGGGGGGGGGGTTTTTTTTTTTAAAATTGGGTTGGGGGTTGGTTGGGTTAAAGGGGGGGGGTGGGGGTTGGGGGGTTTTTTTTGTTTTTCCCCCCCCGGGGGTTGGTTTTTTTGGGGGGGGGGGGGGGGGGGGTTTTTTTTTTTTTTTTTTTTTTTGGGTTTTTTTTTTTTTGGGGGGGTGGTGGTTGGGTTTGGGGGGAGGGGGGGTTGGGGGGGGGGGGGGGGGTGGTTTGGGGGTTGGGGGGTTTTGGGGGGTGGGGGGGGGGGTTGGGGGGTTTTGGGTTTTTGGTGGGGGTGGGGGGGGGGTGGGATTTGGGGGGGGGGGGGTTGGGGGGGGGTGGGGGGGGGGTTTTTTTTGGTGGGGGGGTAGTTGGGGGGGGTTTTTTTGGGGGGGGGGGGGAAAAGGGGGGGGGGGCGGTAGGGGGGTTTTTTGGTTTTTTTTTTGGGGGGGGTTGGGGGGGGGGAGGGGGAGGGGGGGGGGGGGGTTTGGGGGGGTTTATTTTTTTTGGGGGGGGTGGGGGGAGGGGGGGGTTGGGTTTGGGGGGGGGGGTGGGGAGGGGGGGGTGGGGGGGGTTTTTGGGGGTTAGGGGGGGGAGTGAGGTTTGTTGGGTTTGGGGGGGTGGGGGGGGGGGGGTTTTTGGGGGGGAGGGGGGGAGTTTTGGGGTTTTTTGGGGGGGGAGGTGGGGGGGTTTTGGGGGTTTGGGGGGGGGGTTTTTTTTGGGGGAAAGGGGGTGGGGGGGGGTTGGGGGGGGGGGGGGGGGTGGGGGGGGGTTTTGGTTTGGGGGGGAAGGGGGTTTTTTGGTGGGGGGGGGGGGGGTTTTTGGGGGGGGGGGGGGTTTTGGGGGGGGGGGGGTTTTGGGGGGGGTGGGTTTATGGGGGGGGGGTGGGTTTTTTTGGGGGGGGTGGGGGGGTTGGGGTTTTGGGGGGTGGGGGGGGTTTTTTTGGGTTTGGGGGGGGGTGGGGTTGTTGGTATATGGGTGGGTGGGGGTGGTTGGTTTTTTTGGGTTGTGGGGTGGGTGGGGGTTGGTTAGCTGGTTGTTGGGGGGGTAGGGGGGTTGGTTATGGTTGTGGGGGTATGTAGGGGGTTTGGGTTTAGTGGTTGTATGGGTGGGTAGGGGGTTTGGTTAGCTTGTTTAGGGTGGGTAGGTGGTTGGTTATTTGGGTTTTGTAGGGGTGGGGGTGGTTGGTTATTTGGGTTTTAGGGGGTGGGTAGGGGTTGGTTAGTTGGTTGTATGGGTGGGTAGGTGGTTGGTTAGTTGGTTGTATGGGTGGTAGGTGGTGGTTAGTTGGTTGTATGGTGGGGGTTTAGTTTGGTTGTGGTATGGGTTGGTTAGTGTGGTTGGGTGTATGGTATGGTTGTATGGGTGTGTAGGTGGTGGTTGGTGGTGGAGTGTGGTTGTGTGTGGTTGGGTAGGTGGTTGGTTAGTTGGTTGTAATGGGTGGGTAGTGGTTGTTGGTGTGGTGTATGGGTGGTAGGTGGTTGGTTAGTTTGCGGGTCTGTGGGTGTAGTGTTGGTTATGGGTATGGGTGGGTTGGATTATTGGTGGTGGGGGTGGGTGGAGTAGAGTAAGTTGGTGGTGTTGGTAGTGGTTATGGTGGATGGATGGGTGGGGTTGATTGGCTGGTGGGAGGGGGCGATGGTAGTAGGTTAGTAGTTCGCTGGGTGGGTAGAGGAATGGGGGCGGATGGTATCTGGTTAGTTGGCTGGGTGGGTGTATGGGTGGTTAGTAGTTGGTTAGTTGGTGGTGAGTGGGTGGGTAGAAGTTGGTTATTGGCTGGGTGATGGGTGGGTGGATACGCAGGAAATATTAGTTGGGTGGGTGGGTGGGTGGGTGGATAGTTAGTTAGTTGGCTGGGTGGGTTGGTAGTTGGTTATTTGGCTGGTCGGATGGTTGGTGTGGTTAGTTGGCTTGGTGGGGAGGGGGCTGGATGGGTAGGTAGGTAGTAGGTTAGTTGGCTGGGTGGGGAGGGAGGGGGCTGGATGGGTAGGTAGGTAGTAGGTTAGTTGGCTGGGTGGGGAGGGGGGCTGGATGGGTAGGTAGGTAGTAGGTTAGTTGGCTGGGTGGGGAGGGGGGCTGGATGGGTAGGTAGGTAGTAGGTTAGTTGGCTGGGTGGGGAGGGGGGGGGCTGGATGGGTAGGTAGGTAGTAGGTTAGTTGGCTGGGTGGGTGAATGGCTGGATAGCTGGCTCACTTCCAACTTGACTAGCCTCGCTAACTGCCTGATCTTATGTCTGTCTGCCTGCCTACCCTACCTCCTTGTCCGGCTGATTGGCTGGCTAGCTGGTTGGTTGGTTGGCTGGCTGGCAGGTTGGTTGGTTGGTTGGATGGATGGTTGGCTGATTGGTTGGCTGGCTGGCTGGTTGATTGGTTGGATGGCTGGTTGATTGGTTGGATGGCTGGCTGGCTGGTTGGGTGGATGGCTGGTTGATTGGTTGGCTGGCTGGTTGATTGGTTGGATGGCTGGCTGGCTGGCTGGTTGGTTGGATGGCTGGCTGGCTGGTTGGGTGGATGGCTGGTTGATTGGTTGGCTGGCTGGCTGGTTGGTTGGATGGCTGGCTGGCTGGTTAGGTGGATGGCTGGTTGATTGGTTGGATGGCTGGCTGGCTGGTTGGTTGGCTGGCTGGCTGGCTGGTTGATTGGTTGGCTGGCTAGCTGGTTGGTTGGATGGTTTGGTTGGCTGGCTGGCTGGTTGGTTGGTTTGGTTGGTTGGTTGGTTGGCTGGCTGGCTGGTTGATTGGTTGGCTGGCTGGTTGGCTGGTTGGTTGGCTGGCTGGCAGGTTGGTTGGTTGGTTGGATGGTTGGCTGGCTGGCTGGTTGATTGGTTGGATGGGTAGCTGGTTGGTTGGTTGGTTTGATTGGCTGGCTGGTTGGTTGGATGACTGGTTGGCTGGCTGGTTGGTTGGCTGGCTGGTTGATTGATTGGCTGGTTGGCTGGTTGGTTGGTTGGCTGGCTAGCTGGTTGGTTGGTTGGCTGGCTGGTTGATTGATTGGTTGGCTGCCTGGCTGGCTGGTTGATTGGTTGGATGGCTAGCTGGTTGGCTGGCTGGCTGGTTGGTTAGTTGGCTGGCTGGCTTGTTTATTGGTTGGCTGGCTGGCTGGTTGATTGGTTGGCTGGCTGGCTGGTTGATTGGTTGGATGGCTAGCTGGTTGGTTGGTTTAATTGGCTGGCTGGTTGGTTGGCTGGCTGGCTCGATGGTTGGCTGAATGTTCACACTGTGTTGTGTGTGTGTGTGTGTGTGTTGTGTGTGTGTGTGTGTGTGTGTGTGTGTGTGTGTGTGTGTGTGTGTGTGTTGCTGCCCATATGCATTGATTTTGTTGTTTTTGTACTTTGTAACATTGTGTATGTATCAAATTTGTAAGGGCTTAGATATTTCACAGACAGCTAGAGATATGCGCAAAAAATATTCTTACTTAGTTTCAGAATACCATTGACATACTGTTTTCAGAATACCATTGACATACTGTTTTCAGAATACCATTGACATACTGTTTTCAGAATACCATTGACTTACTGTTTTCTGAATACCATTGACTTACTGTTTTCAGAATACCATTGACTTACTGTTTTCTGAATACCATTGACTTACTGTTTTTGAATACCATTGACTTACTGTTTTCTGAATACCATTGACATACTGTTTTCTGAATACCACTGGCATACTGTTTTCTGAATACCACTGACATGCTGTTTTCTGAATACCATTGACTTACTGTTTTCTGAATACCATTGACATACTGTTTTCTGAATACCATTGACATACTGTTTTCTGAATACCATTGACTTACTGTTTTCTGAATACCATTGACTTACTGTTTTGGGCACGCCACTGACTTTACCCTTTCCAGAAAAAAAAGTATGTTCTTTCGAGCCAGAAGGCCCATAGAGCCGGAGCTTATCCCGGTTTCTGTAGCGTTAAGCGAACTGATGGTTTTTCACCACCCCTGTGACAGGACGCTAGTCTGTCGCCAGATACTTCCCCAGCAGAGCTGGTACCCACTTGTACACCTGGGTGGAGTGAGGAAAATAGGAGTAAAGTGTCTTTCCCAAGGACACAACACCGAGCCGAGCGGGGATCGAACCCGCGACCTCTGGATCACGAGTTGACCGCCTAAACCACTCGACCAGGGTTCCAGAAAACCACTTACTGTTTTAAGAATACCACTGACTTTACTGTTTTCTGAAACCACTTGCTTTCCAGAAAACCCACTAAATGGGTTTTTTCCAGAAAACCCATTAATCTAACTTTTTTTTCTCCAGAAAACCCACTAACTTAACTCGGGGGAGGGGTGGGGGGTTTCCAGAAAACCCAGCAACTTAACTGGGTTTTTTATATCCAGAAAACCCACTGACTTAACTGTTTTCAGAAAACCCACTTACCTTACTGTTTTCAGAAAACCCACGTACTTCACTGCTTTCAGAATACCACTTTTACTGTTTTCAGAAAAAAACCATTTTACTGTTTTCAGAGACCTCCCATACTTACTGTTTTCATCAAACATCTTGCTGCTTTTCAGAAGAAAACCCCCCACTTACTTTACTGTTTTCAGAATACCACCTCTCACTAACCTTTTTTTTAAAAAAAACATTAACACCCACTTAGTTTACTGTTTTCAGAAAACCCGCTTGCTTTACCGTTTTCAGAAAACCTGCTTACTTTTCTGTTTTTCAGAATACCATCTACTCACTAACCACATTTTTTAAAAACCCACTTAGTTTACTGTTTTCAGAAAACCCGCTTGCTTTACCGTTTTCAGGAAAACCCACTTACTTTACTGTTTTCAGAATACCACCTACTCACTAACCCTTTTTTTAAACCAGCTTAGTTTACTGTTTTTAGAAAACCCGCTTACTTTTCTGTTTTCAGAATACCACCTACTCACTAACATTTTTTTTTTTAAACCCGCTTGCTTTACCGTTTTCAGAAAAACCCGCTTACTTTTCTGTTTTTCAGACTTTCACTTCACTACGCCCAAACCGTCTCACTTCTGGGATCCGTTCGGTTTCTTCAGTCACCACCATCACCACTTCTTTCATGGGAAGTAACTGGCCTGACAGAAACTAGAGAAGTGACGCCGGAGGAAGTGCCTACTCTTCAAAATGGCTATCCAGGAGGGGCACCATGCATTGTTGCCAGCTACAGCTTGGGAAAGGGAAAACGTTATGACAAGAAATAGAAAGAGAGATTTTAAAAAAGTTAAATATAGAGAGAGAAAAAAGGATAGAAAGACCAACATATTTAAAGAAATGATGTAACAGTTTTTATTTTTGCATGTGGCTGTTTGATTTGCTAACATGAAATAATAAAATTTTCAAAAAAATCGGCATGGTCTCTTGTATGGCGGGACATGCACATCTCTCTCTCTCTCTCTCTCTCTCTCTCTCTCTCTCTCTCTCTCTCTCTCTCTCTCTCTCTCTCTCTCTCTCTCTCTCTCTGCCTGTCTGTTTGTCTGTCTGTCTGCCTGTCTGTCTGTGTCTATGTATCTGTCTCTCTCCCTGTCTGTCTGTCTATCTGTCTGTATGTCTGTCTGTCTGTCTCTCTCTCTCTCTATCTCTCTCTCTCTCTCTCTCTCTCTCTCTCTCTCTCTCTCCTCTCTGTTACCATGCCCCTTTTCAAGCAAATCTGAAAAAATCATTTTCCGCATTTATGTTCAATGAGCTACCTGTGTTGGCTAGGCCAGCGGGCAGACCTCCTGTGTACTTAAAAGCACAGAAGATGAACATGCACTCCGCATACCATCCAATGTAGCCATGTACACCATATTTCTGATACGGCGTCCGACAGAGTTGGGCATACAGCTCTGTGGACAGCCACGAGGCTGTATATAAAATCAATGCCAACCTGATCAGAACCATAGAATGCCTCTATAACAAGGCAACCAGCGCAGTCTACTGTGACAGCAACATAGGAGATTGGTTCCGAACCATAATTGGAGTACACCAAGGATGTCTGCTCTCTCTCCCATCCTCATGACAATGACAATGACAAATTCTTTTATTTCGAGGATAATGAATAAGCACCCATGTGTTTTTTTACCATCAGTCCCCGCCCTTAGGGATGGATATATAAGAGAAAGAGAGAGAGAGAGAGAGAGAGAGAGAGAGAGAGAGAGAGAGAGAGAGAGACAGAGAGAGAGAGAGAGTGTGTGTCTGTGTGTGTTGGTGTGTGTGTGTGTGTGTGTGTGTGTGTGTGTGTGTGTGTGTGTGTGTGTGTGTGTGTGTGTGTGTGTGTGTGTGTTGTGTGTGTGTGTGTGTGTGTGTGTGTGTGTTGGGGTGGAATTGAACTTAAGACTGTTCGAGTTTTTTGTCCACCTGCTGGACTCTTCATAGTGAGAATAATGGCTGACGCACTTAAAAACCACGAGGGAACAGTCAGCAACGGAGGCAGGACAATGACAAACTGACGTTTTGCCGACGACATCGTCGGCCTAGCTGGAGAAGAGCAAGAGCTGGTCAACCCGGTACATCCCCTTGATGAAGCCTCTTCGGCATGTGGCATGCAGATCAGTGCACAGAAAACCCAGCTGATGACAACTAGTGCCAATGGCATCAGCACTGACGTGATTACAGATGGCAAGAAATTGAGACGTACCTAGCGTAAAAATCTTTGGGAGCTTTAGCATTGGACAAATGTTCGAAACCTGGAGTTCTCTCAAGGATAGCCCAGACCCAGCTGCAATGATCAAACTACAGTCCTCTGGAACAACAAGAACATCGCCATCAGTTTCAAGACCAGACTGATGCGTTCGCTGGTCATGTCCATTATTTGTGTACGCAAGAAGCATACAGAAGATGGAGGTGAGGTGCTTTCAATAACTTTCTTGATATTTCATACAGAGATCACAACACTAATGAAGAAGTGAAAACCAGAATTGAAAACACTATCGGACCATATGCAATACAATGCAACGCATTGAGTGCAATGCGATGCAGTGCAATATAATACAACACGCGGCAAAGAAGTGCAATACAATGCATTGCAATACAACGCAATAGGTTGCAATACAATACAATACATTATATTCCGAGATATTACATTTCAACATTACAATGCAACACAATGCAGCAGATTCAAATACATTACAGTTTAATGAAGTACATCTTAAAACAACACATTACAATGGGTTGTAATGCAATGCGATGCACAACAAAACTACAATGTGACACATTCCAATGCGATACATTATGGTACATTACAATACAATGCAAAGCAAACTTCTTTCAAGGGAAATACGAGATACTGGCCTATCCAGGACATATTTCAAGTCTCATCTGTGAATCATGTTCAGATTTCTAGAAGACTTCTTTACCTTCACGGAATAGCCTGGTGGTTAGAGTGATGCATTCGTGATCTGCTGACCCGGGTTCGAATCTCGTTCAAGAGGATTTTTCCTCTGGCGTTAACATTAGTATCCACTCCACTCTCCCCAAAAAGTCCTTTGGATGAGACTATAAACCGAGGTCCCGTGTGCGAACGCACGCAGAACATCTTGCGCACACGATAAAACCCGTTCCGCTTTTCGTAAGAGTAGGCCATCGTGTACCGGTGGGAACGGATGATAAAATTTACACAACGGCATACACACGGGGACTGCACGTAAAAATCCCATGAGTGCTTATTCCATTATCCTCGAAACGAAAGAATAAAATAAGATAAATAAAATGTAGTCTTGTAGACCTTTTGGGCACCACTGAAGATGTTACAACCAGCTTCCTCCACTCCGCGGTTTTGTGCTTTCCGTAGCAAGTCGTTCCTCTCAAAGCCAGTCCATTCTCTGATGTTGTCTTCCCACCTGGAACACTAGATCTTCCCAGAATATGACAAGCCCTTGCTCTCAGTCTCTATCTTCAGAGCATATTCTTTTTAACTGTCCCCTTTTGAGATCTTCCTACAAAGAATCAGATGTTTTCTGTTTTGATAACAGTAGTCAAAACAGTCAGCATTTGTGAATATCAATGTTGTCTACGGTCCTTCCAGTGGAGACCTTCTGTTGAAAAAAAAATTGACACTAGTACGAAATATGTAAAAACACAGACAAACCTGATTCTGTTTTAGTGCACAGAATGTATAGCAACCGATCATGTCATGCCTGTATTGAGCTTTGTGCCCATTTGGGACCTCTCGGTCAGTCTGTCTGCCTGCTGTCAGGCTGTCCCTCTTTCTCTCTGTCTCTGTCTGCCTACCTGACAGTCTCTCTCTCTCTCTCTCTCTCTCTCTCTCTCTCTCTCTCTCTCTCTCTCTCTCTCTCCCTTTCTCTCTCTCTCTTTCAAATATGTTTATATCTTTGTACCCTGATAAACGCAATGTAAAAAAAAACTGAATAAAAAACTGTTTTTTTTAAAAAAAAGAATCAGACGTTCGAATTCAGATGGAAGCTGTTGGTGTACATTTTTCTTGTAAAAAAAAGAAACTGCAGATGTTGCGAGATGCGTTTCTAAATTTGTGGTAAACGTTTCGTGGTCATTGTTCTGCTTCAGTATTTGTTTGTTAGTGTTTACTGTTACCGCTTTGTGGCTTGTGTATGTGAGATTGTTTTCTTTGTTTCGTTTTTCTTGCATCATTTTTATTATAGTCTTTTATTCTATTCTATTATATTCTATTCTATTATATTCTATTCTATTCTATTCTATTATATTATATTATATTATATTATATTATATTATATTATATTATATTATATTATATCATATTATTTTATTTTATTTTATCATATTACTATCAACAAGTGTGAACAGACTTAAAACTGTACAGCAATTTCGAAACTTCACAATTTCTGTCGTGAGAAACTTGTTTCTGCATTGTCCAGGTTTGTCCCAGATAAAAGTAGCTTTGTAAAGATAGGACACGAAGGAAGATTGCACACGATCGTCCAGTACAAAAATGTGCCTTTTACCGTACACAAAACGGGATCTGCACTCTCTAAGACATTTTTGTTCACTTCAACTTTCTACCATGTAAAAATAACTTCAACAAAAGCGTATGTTAGTGTATTCCAGCGTAAGCGCAGAGCGACTAATGGCTGTGCTTCTTAGCTAGTGTGACATTCTTCTTTACGCAGTCATAAATGAGAAAACACAAAATAAATATCTGCTGATTACGATGGCGATTTTCAGGATTTGTGTTCTTTTTGCGTGCTTATTAACGGTAAACTGACTTTTAAAAAAATGAAATAAGTTTTTGTTCTTCCTGTTGTTGTTATTGTTGTCAATTTGTATTCATTAATAATTGATGAAAAGAACATACTTGCCATGTTGTGCGTTTTTCGTTCGTTACTGATTTGCAAAGATGTAATGATTTTATGAACCATTTTTTCTGATCTTTTGTAATTATGCCCACAGATTTGCTTAGGAGAGTTTTTTCATATAATTATTTTACCTATTTATTTTAGTTTTATTTTTTATTTCTTTTATTTCGAGGATGATAGAATGAGATATCATATGCATTTTTTTTTTTACATCCTGTCCCTGTGTGTATGCCGTTTTGTAAATGTTGTCATCTGTTCCCACTAGCACACAATGGCCTACTCTTCCAAAAAGCGGTAGTTGTTTGTTGTGATGATTATATTTTAGTGTCTGTTCTTATGGTTGCACCTAAAGTCAGTTTTCTTTATGTAATGATAGTGTTCTTTTTTCTTGAAGCTTTGAATCATGAGTCTGTAATCTTCCTTCGTGTAGAAATTGTTTTAGGTGGTTTTTGTGTCTTAAGTCCATGATTGGGTTGATTTGTTCGTGCTTGTATTGATGTGTGTGTGTGTGTGTGCGCGCGCGCGTGTGTGTATGTGTTTGCGCACGCGTGTGTGTGTGTGTGTGTGTGCGTGTGTGTGTGTGTGTGCGTGTGTGTGTGTGTGTGCGCGCGCGTGTGTGTGAAGTGTGTGTGTGCGTGTGTCTGCGGGCGCGCGCGCGTTTGTGTGTGTATGTGTGTCATCTGTGTGTGCGTGCCATCTGTGTGTGCATGCATCATCTGTGTGTGTGTCTGTGTGTGAGTCTGTGTCTTTGTATGTATGTATGTATGTATGCATGTATGTATGCATGCATGTATGTATGCATGTATGTATGTATGCATGTATGTATGTATGCATGTGATATGTATGTGTGTATGCATGTATGTATGTATGTATGTATGTATGTATGTATGCATGTGTGTATGTATGTGTGTATGTATGTATGTATGTATGTATGTATGTATGTATGTATGTACGTATGTATGTATGTATGTATGTATGTATGTATGTATGTATGTATGTATGTATGTGTGTGTGTGTGTGTGTGGATAGGCGTACGTGTGCGCGATCGTGCGTGCGTGCGTGCGTGTGTGCGTGCGTGCGTGCGTATGTGTGCGTGTGTAGGCACGCAGACAGACTTTCTGATCCATCCACTGAGGTATATGTAATGGGAAAGTATCTCTTGTTTTACAGAACCCTTTTGTGAGAACAGAGGATTTTCAAGAGTCCTTTTGGTATATACAGTATATTTACCATGAAACCCACGTAAGTTTCACTCTGTTCATGTCTATGGTATGTGTCTGTCTATTTGTCTGTCTTTCGTGTGCGTGCGTGCGTTTATGTGTGTGCGTGCGTGTATGCATGTGTGTGTACATAAGTGTGTGTGTGTGTGTGTTTGTGTGTGTGTGTGTGTGTGTGTGTACATGTGTGTGCGTTTATTTTTTAATTTTTTAAATTCTTTTATATCGAGGATAATAGAATAAACACTCGCGTGCTCTTTTACATCTCGTCCCCGTCTGTATGCGGTTTTGAATATTTTGTCATCTGTTCCCACCGGCACACAATGGCCTACTCCTACGAAAGGCGGAACAGGATTTAACGTGTGCGCAAGATGTTCTGTGTGCGGTCGCACACGGAGCCTCGGTTTATAGTCTCATCTAAAGGACTTTTGGGGAGAGTGGAGTCGGCACTGATGTTAACTCCAGGGGAAAATATCCCCTTGAACGGGAATCAAACCTGGGTCGTCAGATTGCGAGCGCAATGTTCTAACCACTAGGCTATCCCGTCCCCCTGCGTGCGTGTGTGTGTGGTGTGTGTGTGTGTGTGTGTGTGTGTGTGTGTGTGTGTGTGTGTGTGTGTGTGTGTGTGTGTGTGTGTGTGTGTGTGTGTGTGTGTTTTGTGGGGCGTGCGCGCGCATGTGTGTGTTTGTTTGTGTGTGTGTGATTGTGTGTGTGTATATGTATGTGAGTGTGCGTGTGTGTGTACATGTATGTGTGAGTAAATTGCTATAGAAGAAGAAGAAGAAGAAAGAAGAAGAAGAAGAAGAAGAAGAAGAACAACAACAACAACAACAACAACAACAACAACAACAACAAGAACAAGAAGAACAAGAACAAGAAGAACAAGAAGAACAAGAACAAGACGAACAAGAACAAGAACAAGAATAGTGGTCTTGAGGTAATGCACCTGCCTAGAAAGCAAAAATTCCGGCTCGGAAGCGTGCTGTGGTTTGATCCCCGTTTGGGCCCGAAACTTATTCCCTATCCATTAGACCATGAGTGGTGGTCTGGGTGCTAGTCTTTCGGATGAGATGATAAACCGAGGTCCCGTGTGTTATAGATAATTATTTAGCGCACGTAAAAGAACAGGATCCTCCTCGATAGAATGAAAAATGCAGTCGACCCTCTCCTCCGAGACCAGCAGGCTGACTTCCGCCAGAACAGATCATGCGTAGATCAGATTGCCACCTTGCGCAATCATCGTTGAGCAAGCTTTAGAGTGGAACTCATCTTTATACATCAACTTTGTTGATTATGAGAAAGCATTCGACAGTGTGGACCGCAACACCCTCTGGAAATTGCTTCGCCACCATGGAGTGCCAACCAAACTGGTCAACTTGATCAAGAACTCCTACGAATGACCTCCAGGGTGGTCCATGGAGGACAACTCACAAACAGCTTTGAGGTGAAGACCGGAGTCAGACAAGGCTGTCTCCTGTCACCTTTCCTCTTCCTCCTGGCGATCGATTGGACCATGAAGACATCAACAGCATACAGTAGAAATGGAATCCAGTGGACACTCTGGGACCAGCTGGATGATCTCGACTTTGCAGACGACCTGGCCCTGCTTTCCCACAGCCGCCAACAGATGCAGGACAAGACTACAGAACTAGCAGCCACCTCATTACAAGTTGGTCTCAAGATCCATGAAGGCAAAACCAAGATTCTCAAGATCAACGCAGTGAGTGAGGACCCAGTCACACTAAATTGGAAGGAGCTGGAAGAAGTGGAAACATTCACGTACCTGGGTAGCATCATTAACATGCAGGGCGGCACAGACGCAGACGTCAGAGCAAGAATTGGCCAGCCGAGAATGAAATCCGGCGCAGGAGATGGGGATGGATCGGGCACACCCTGAG
>CM054143.1:46656174-46668674 GCA_028751875.1 Rapana venosa
GGGGTGCGTGCGTGCGTGTGTATGTATGTATGTGTGTGAGTGAAGAGGTGGGGTGATGGTGGTGGTGGTGATATGGTGTGTGTCGCATTTAAACATCCATACCAACAATGTAATAAGTAACAAATCGCAGGCTTATTAAAAAAAACACAACAGCGATACAAGCTTCCCGAAGATCGTGTGCATTAACTTTACTTTCAGATGAAGTTTGTACGCTGGCTGTGTTCGTGTTCCCGTAACCCATCCAAACGCTGATACGAATGATAAGATCTTTAACGCGCATAATTATTAAATGTTGCTCTTCTGCCTGTCTTTGTCTATACACAAAGAGAACATAAATTCTGTGCCGGGGATTCCCTCTTTTCTATTGCTCTCTTTGTTTCTGCCTCGTTTTGGGTTTTATTTTCCTGTCAACCTCCTTCTATGTCTAATTTCTGCCTTGACTATTATTTTCTACCTTCTTGGTCCGTCCATTCTTCTGTCCCCCTTTTTCCCCCCAGAAATAAAACAACTTAAAATATAACAATAATTCTCTCCCACGTCGAAGTCAGACGCGCTAGGCCTAACTTGCCAGGCGCTTAACGGCAGCGCAACGCATTTTTCGCTCATACAACAGACAACGATTGTTGCTGTCTGAGCGTTCGACGAGGAAGAAGAAGATGAAAAACTGGTCTGTTGTTCTTCAAGTTAACGTCTATTCACCTTAAGTGATATTAGACACTGATATTAAAAATAAAAGATAGTAAAACTGTCTGTTGTTCTCTAATTTAACGTCTAGTCACCTTAAGTAATATTAGACACCGATATTAAAAATAAAAGATATTAAAACTGTCTGTTGTTCTTCAATTTTAACGTCTATTCACCTTAAGTGATATTAGACACCGATATTAAAAAATAAAAGATAGTAAAACTGTCAGTTGTTCTTCAAGTTAACGTCTATTCACATTAAGTGATATTAGACACTGATATTAAAAAAATAAAAGATATTAAAACCGTCTGTTGTTCTTTAATTTAACGTCTATTCACCTTAAGTGATATATTAGACACCGATATTAAAAAATAAACGATAGTAAAACTGTCTGTCACAACTGCAAATGACTGCTCACCCCCCACCCTCCCCCCACCCACCCCCCATCCCACAGAATGAGCTCTACGATACCATCAGCTGGGCGGACCCCAGCACCGTTATACCCAGCACTTTGGACGCTATGCGGACGATGTACGGCGACCTGCTAGCCGACTTTATGTGTTGGCACAAGAACGTCTTCCAAGTCCGCTTCGGTAAAGTTTGCCTGTTGTGGCGGTGATGGGGAGGGTTAGGGTCGGTTGTGTGGGGGTGTGGGGGTGTGTGGGGGTGGTGTGGGATGTGAGGTGTGGTGGTGTTGGGGGGGGGGGGGTTGGTGTGGTGGTGGTGGTGGTGGTGGTGGGGTGTTAGGTGTGGTGAGGAGGTTTGTTGAGCGGGGTGGTGGGTGGTGGGGTGTTGGGTGGGATGCTGGGTGGTGGGGTGGTGTGTTGGGTGGGGTGTTGGGTGGGGTGTTGGGTGGGGTGGGGTGTTGGGTGAGGTGGGGTGTTGGGTGAGGTGGTGTGTTGGGTGAGGTGGGGTGTTGGGTGTTGGGTGGGGTGTTGGGTGTTGGGTGGGGTGTTGGGTGGGGTGTTGGGTGGGGTGTTGGGTGGGGTGCGGAGGTTTGTTGGGTGAGGTGTTGGATGAGGTTTGTTGGGTGAGGTTTGTTGGGTGAGGTTTGTTGGGTGAGGTTTGTTGGGTGAGGTGCTGGGTGAGGTTTGTTGGGTGAGGTTTGTTGGGTGAGGTTTGTTGGGTGAGGTGTTGGGTGAGGTTTGTTGGGTGAGGTTTGTTGGGTGAGGTTTGTTGGGTGAGGTGCTGGGTGAGGTTTGTTGGGTGAGGTGCTGGGTGAGGTGCTGGGTGAGGTGCTGGGTGGGGTGGGGTGGGGTGGGGTGGGGTGGGGTGGGGTGGGGTGAGGTGTTGAGGAGGGTTTAAAAAAATGTTTTCTTTTATATTGAGGATAATGGAATAAGCGCTTATGTGCTTTTTTACATCTAGTCCCCGTGTGTATGCGGCTTTGTAAATTCTGTCATCCGTTCCCACCGGCACACAATGGCCTACTCTTCCGAAAAGCATAACAGGATTTAACGTGTGCGCAAGATGCTCTGCTTGCGCTCGCACACGGGGCCTCGGTTTATAGTCCCATCCGAAGATAGAGGGTAGAGAGTAGTAAGGTAGAGTTGGGGTGTGGTCTACTGTGGTGTGATGTGGTGCAATGTTGTGTGAAGTGTAGGGTGGTGTGGTGTGGGGTGGTGAGATGTGGTCTCGTGTGATTTGGTGTATAGTAGTGTGGTGTGGTGTGATGTGGTGTGGTGCAGTATGGTGTCATGCTGTGCAGTGTGGTGTGATGTGGAGCAGTATGGTGTCATGCTGTGCAGTGTGGTGTGATGTGGTGTGGTGCAGTATGGTGTCATGCTGTGCAGTGTGGTGTGGTGCAGTATGGTGTCATGCTGTGCAGTGTGGTGTGATGTGGTGCAGTATGGTGTCGTGCTGTGCAGTGTGGTGTGATGTGGTGTGGTGCAGTATGGTGTCATGCTGTGCAGTGTGATGTGATGTGGTGCAGTATGGTGTCATGCTTTGCAGTGTGGTGTGATGTGGTGCAGTATGGTGTCATGCTGTGCAGTGTGGTGTGGTGCAGTATGGTGTCATGCTGTGCAGTGTGATTTGGTGCAGTATGGTGTCATGCTGTGCAGTGTGATGTGGTGCAGTATGGTGTCATGCTATGCAGTGTGGTGTGATGTGGTGTGGTGCAGTATGGTGTCATGCTGTGCAGTGTGATGTGGTGCAGTGTGGTGTCATGCTGTGCAGTGTGATGTGGTGCAGTGTGGTGTGATGTGGTGCAGTATGGTGTCGTGCTGTGCAGGGTGGTGTGATGTGGTGCAGTATGGTGTCATGCTGTGCAGTGTGGTGTGATGTGGTGCAGTATGGTGTCATACTATGCAGTGTGGTGTGATGTGGTGTGGAGCAGTATGGTGTCATGCTGTGCAGTGTGGTGTGGTGTGGAGCAGTATGGTGTCATGCTGTGCAGTGTGGTGTGGTGTGGAGCAGTATGGTGTCATGCTGTGCAGTGTGGTGTGGTGTGGAGCAGTATGGTGTCATGCTGTGCAGTGTGGTGTGATGTGGAGCAGTATGGTGTCATGCTGTGCAGTGTGGTGTGATGTGGTGTGGTGCAATATGGTGTCATGCTGTGCAGTGTGGTGTGATGCAGTATGGTGTCATGCTGTGCAGTGGGGTTTTGGTGTCATGCTGTGCAGTGTGGTGTGATGCAGTATGGTGTCATGCTGTGCAGTGTGGTGTGATGTGGTGTGGTGCAGTATGGTGTCATGCTGTGCAGTGTGGTGTGATGTGGTGTGGTGCAGTATGGTGTCATGCTGTGCAGTGTGGTGTGATGTGGTGCAGTATGGTGTCATGCTGTGCAGTGTGGTGTGGTGCAGTATGGTGTCGTGCTTTGCAGTGTGGTGTGATGTGGTGTGGTGCAGTATGGTGTCATGCTTTCCAGTGTGGTTTGATGTTGTGTGGTGTAATAATAATAATAATAATGTATGGAATTTATATAGCGCTGAATCTTGTAAAGCAACAAATCAAAGCGCTCAGATTTCATTTCATACCACTTTAAGTCACGGCAGATTTCTCTCCGTGAAATTCGGGCTGCTCTCCCCGGGGAGAGCGGGAGAGCGCGTCGCCACAAGAGCAGCGCCACCCTTTTTTTTGTAGCGTAGCTTAATGTCGTGTCGTTTCGTGTTGTGTATTATAATATTCTGTGGTATGGTGTCATGTCGTGCGGTGTGGTGTATTTTTATATTGTATGCTTTTTTTACATCCAGTCCCTGTGTGTATGCAGTTTTGTAAATTTCTTCTCATCCGTTCCCACCGGCACACAATGGCCTATTCTTCTGAAAAGCGGAACGGGTTTTAACGTGTGCGCAAAATGTTCTGCGTGCGTTCGCACACGGGACCTTGGTTTATAGTCTCATACGAAGGGGGAAGTGGAGTCGGCACTGATGTTAGCTCAAGAGGAAAAATCCCCTTGAACGAGATTCGAACCTGGGTCAGCAGATCACGAGCGCATTACGCATCACTCTAACCACCAGGCTATCCCATCCCCCTATGTGATGTGATGAGATGGCATAGGTTGTAATGTGGCGTAGTGTGCTGTGATGTGCTGTGGTGTATTTAATATATATGTTGCGTGTTTGGAATCATGCGTTGTAAAATCGTGCGCGCGCGCGCGTGCGTGTATGTGTATGCATGTATGTGCATACGTACGTGTGTGACCGCGGATCCGTGCGTGCGCGCGCGCGTGTGTGTGTGTGTGTGCATGTATGTGCGTACGTACGTTTGTGAGTGCGCGCGCACGTGTGTGTGTGTGTACGTGCTGTGTGTGTGAGTGTGTGAGTGTGTGTGTGTGTGCAATCACTTGTTATCATGACTTGTTGATTCTTATTGCAGATGGTCTGACGTTTCTACAAAACTGTGCGGGCGCTGTGGTGGGCAGGTGACCCCTGTGACGTTTAATCATAGATTACGTCACAATGACGTTACCCAAATGATGCAAATCCTCCCCAAAATGTAAAAAAACCCAACAACCCCAAACATACACTCTGGTCTAAACAGTTTCGTCTTTTAACCTTTTTTTCTTTGACCTCTCTCTCTCTCTCTCTCTCTCTCTCTCTCTCTCTCTCTCTCTCTCTCTTGTTTGACAGTCTGTCTATGTCAATGTGTGTGTGTGTGTGTGTGTGTGTGTGTGTGTGTGTGTATGCGCGCGCGCGCGCGCGTGTGTGTGTTGTGTGTGAGCGCGCGTGTGTGCTCATTGAAATTTACTAACACATTGATAAGTGCTTGACCTAAGAGAGTGTGCCACCCAAGCACTGATTGACTGACTGACTGACTAACTGATGGAGTGATTGATACTCTTTATTCCCCAGCGTCTGTTACAGAAAAGTATCGACATACTGGTTTTATTCTAACTCTGGCCCTTCCCCTGAGAAGGGACTACTATCCTTAATCCTTCGGATGAGACTATAAACCGAGGCCTCGTGTACGAACGCATGCAGAACATCTTGCGCGCACGTTAGATCCTGTTCCGCTTTTCGAAAGAGTAGGCCATTGTGTGCCGGTGGGAACAGATGACAAAATTTACAAAACCGCATACATAATAATAATAATAATAATAATAATAATAAATGGAACTTATATAGCGCTATATCTTGCAAAGACAAATCAAAGCGCATGCACTCAACCCAACCTTACACAGTCATGCAATCAATGATAAATAATCAAAAGTTTAAACAAACAGATATTTACAAACATGGTGCGATGCAGACAAAATCTATTAAATAAAATTTCGATAGTCAAATGTTTTTCAAAAGCACACACACACTCGCACAGGCCGTATACTTTAGCAGGGTGATAGGACATGGGTTAGATATGAAACAGGAGGGGGGAAGTCTTAGGTTTGAAATAAATATGTCTTGAGGCTGGATTTAAAAGTGTCATAACTAGGTTTCTGGCGAAGAGAGAGAGGGAGCTCATTCCAGGTCGATGGACCCGAAATAGAGAATGAGCGGCGGCCAACAGTGGATTGGTTGAATCTAGGTATTCGTAGGCACAAGGTATCTGCAGTAGAGCGGAGGGAACGTGAAGGAGTGTACAGGTTAAGACATTCACATAGGTAGGAGGGTGCAGTTTTGTGGAGACATTTGTAACAGAGGGTACTGATCTTATAATCTACTCTCTGTGGCACAGGCAGCCAGTGGAGAGATCGCAAGAGAGGGGTAATGTGCTCAGATTTTTTCTTTCTGAGAACTAGTCGAGCTGCGGAGTTTTGTATACGTTGAAGGGAGTGGATAGATGATGCTGGCAGACCAGACAAAAGAGAATTGCAATAGTCCAGACGTGAAAGAATAAGAGAAGTGACAAGTTTGGCTGTTGCATCGGTGGACAGGTACTTTCGAATTGCACTAATACGCCGTAATTGATAGTAGCACGACTGACAGGTCTGGGTGATGAATTTTTTCATAGAGAGTGTGTTGTCGATAACGACACCTAGATACTTCACAGAAGTGGATAGAGGGACTGATGTATTGCTGAGTTATACATACGGGGACTGGATGTAAAAAAAAAAGCACCTGAGTGCTTATTCCGTTATCCTCGATATAAAATAATAAAAATTTTTTTTTTTAATTTATGTCATCTGAGCGCTTTGATTTGTTGCTTTACAAGATTCAGCGCTATATAAATTCCTTACATTATTATTATTAGTATTAGTATTATTATTAGTATTAGTATTAGTATTATTATTATTATTATAATGGCAGCTACAACAGTTTCAAGTAAGTAAGCCTCTACACAAGCACAGCAGACGACGGTCATGACTGTCACCACTTCACACTCTCTTTCCAGTCATCCTCGGTCCATGAGACAGTCGCTACCAAGACAAAGGTTTTTGTTTTGTTTTTATTATAGTTTTTGCTTTTTTCTTCTTTTATTATAAGCATAAAAGAAATTCCAGAAACGCTATTTTACATACATCATGGTATAGATATCCCAATATAAAACATCCCAATACAGAAGCATTTTGACCATTCAACGATACATTACTTTCTTGTCTTTATTTGTATTCCACCATAGATACATTTCAGTATAATGAAAAGTGACAAACAAAAACCAATTATTCCATAAAAGAGCTACAAAAACAGCTACTGAAAAAATTACCCCGGATCAGCTAGCATGTACCACGTGTTTTCTATCCCGTCTTCTTAAGTGAAACAAAAGCCATACGAAGAAACAAAGACACGAACAAAAACAGAACAAAAACTCTAATACACACACTTGTCAACACCTGCTATAAAACAACCCACATCCCTCAAATTAGAAGAAAAAACCCACACCAAACAACAAAAACAAAACAAAACAAAAAACTCCACTAAACGTTTTCAAAATGTGTTATGAAACAATAAACATTATGTACTGACCAAAAAATAGAAACACACATAGATGAGAGGATTATTTCATGTATTTGTGACCAGAGGAGCATGACTGGTCTTTGTAACTCTGATCTGGATTTTAAAAACTTAAAATAGGCTTTAAAATTTGGTAAGTACTAGCGACAATCAAAAACAAGTCGTTAACTGCTGAATCACAAAACAAATCATATTTCCAGTGTGGTACAAGTTTGTGTATACTAAGTAAACAAATCTGAGAGCTATCCTGTTTATTTTGCATAAAACAGGTCAATGCTGTTTACAAAACAAATCTCAGAGCTATCCTATCATGTTTACTTTACAGAAAACAGGTCAAGGCTGCATGCAAAAAGCTATCCTGTTTACTATGCACAAAAATAGGTCAAGGCCGTTTACAAAAACAAATCTCAGAGCTATTATGTTTACTTAACACAAAACAGGTTAAGGCCGTTTACAAACATAAATCTCAGAGCTATCATGTTTACTTTGCAGAAAAATAGGTCAAGGCTGTTTATTAGCACAAATCTCAGAGCTACACTGTTTACTTTGCACAAAACATTACAAGGCCGTTAAAAAAACAAATCTCAGAGCTATCATGTTACATTGTACACAACAAATCAAGACAATTTATAAACAGTAGCTCAACTTACCAAAACTGACACACAAACACTGAAACAAAAGCCACTGTAAACAGACATCTTTGCACACGTCTTTTAACCCCACCCCCCACCCCCCACCCCAACGATTGTGAACTTTGCAACGTTTCATTTCAATGCATCCAATAAGTTGATACACATTTACTGTTTTGTTGGCCTTCTATGGGGGAAAAAAGCAGAAAATAGAAAGTACCAAATAGAAAACAAGCAAACAAGAAGAAAATTGTGGCACTGTACGCGGCGCTCTCCTCCCAGAGAGAGATCAACCCGATCTTTCAGCTGAACAATCTCCCGTCCTAATAAAAGGCAGTAACGTACACGGCACCATTGAAGACTATAGACTTTGCAAGATACAGGGATAAAAGACTAGGCAAAATCCTGAAGACTGTAAAGAAACATAGCACGAAAAACAAAAGGAGCACTGACACTGGCAAGGTTGTGCAGTCCTTAAACGGTTGTCTTGTCACTAACTGGATTAAGACCTTCAACTAATAATAATAATAATAATGTATGGAATTTATATAGCGCTGAATCTTGTAAAGCAACAAATCAAAGCGCTCAAAACAAGCGCTCAAAGCACAAAGCGCTCAACTGCGCAAACCTTGTCCAAACCTAACTGGAAAATCCATTTTAGACAGCTAAGTACTTCGTTTTATATCAACACACATGAAAACATGACTCGAAACAATGGCCAAAAAAAAAAAAAAAGATTGATACTACATAAAGAAAAATTAAGCCGAGACCGCGAAACGTAAAAACGAGTACTCCTTAATTTTCTCCAGAAAAAAAAATCTGTTAGCACACTTGCAAAAACAATAGGAATTGTCAGATCTGGAATTGTTTGTCTTGTGATTTGCAGACTTGTTAACACGACCTGATTAAGGGCAAGTATAATGGACTAATCCGATCTGTCTCAATCATAGAGTTCTAGCTCCGCCATACCAGGACTGTCCTCTGACCAATAGGGGAAGCTCAGGCTGAATCTGACAGACACAATAGGCCAGTGGTTAAGACCATTTGACTTCAGTCCCGTGGGTCCATAAAGTCGTGGGTTCGGATCTTGGCGTCGTCATCTGCTGAACTAAAGGAAGGATTTTTAAGATGTTCCAGGTCAACTTGAAATGAAGTAGAGGATAAAGTGATTCAATGCAACATTGTTCGGGAGCGAGTTAGTCAGCTGTCATAGTCATAGTCAGCTGTGATTCAATGCAGTGGCGCCAAGGTCCACGAAGCAAACAGAATTTCGACAGCTGAGCAACGCAGGCAAGACAGGAAAGATAGAGCCTCCAAGTCTCCAAAAGCAGCCACTATACCCTGTCCATACTGCTCAAGAACTTTTCAAGCGCGGATTGGCCAAATAAGTCATCTTCGCACCCACAGAAATGGACCCTCCCAATCCCAGGATGAATAGATGGTCATCATCGATCCCGATGGACGAAGAAGAAGTCAGCTGTGATTTAATGTTTGGGAGAAGTGTCTGTCTGTCCGTCTGTCCATTGTCCGTCCGCCTTTTCCTCTGTATACATGTACAGTATATGTATGCGCGCATGCTTGCATGTTGTGTGTGTGTGTTCTGTTGTGTGTGTGTGTGTGTGTGTGTGTGTGTGTGTGTGTGTGTGTGTGTGTGTGTGCGCGCGCGCGCGCGCGCGCGCGTGCAAGTGTGTGTAAAAATGAATGCATACACATTATGTATACATTCATTCCCATTACGTATATATTCATGACCATTATTTATTCATGCGCATATGTATATACGTATGTAAATGCAGAAAAAAGGGAAGAGATACGGGCAAAGTAAATATTTTGTATCCTCTTTTTCGATATGCTCTTGTTTGTGCGACGAAAGTAACAACAAATACAACCCCTCCCCCCCCCAACCCCACACACAAAAAGTTGACTATCAAAACAAAAAAGCAAAAACCATTCAGGACACATAACATGACATCCAAGTTGTTAGATATTAAGTACCTGACATACAAGACACAAGAGAATGTAAGCCATCTATATTCTCTGAACAAAACCTCCAGATTGTGTGCGCCTTGGTCCATCACTGCCCTCATTCACAAATATATATATATATAAAAAGCCTCAGACAAGGCGCTGGAACTTTTCCACCCTTCACCCTCCCACACAACTACACACACACACACACACACACACACACACACACACACACACACACACACACACTACACACACACATACACACACACACACACATCCACACATACACACACACACACACACACACACACACACACACACATACATCCATCCACCCACACACACACACACACACACACATCCACACACACACACAAACCAACGTGAAACATGCACATCTCTCGAACAAGACTGGTCTAGGGATTATTGTCCGGGGTGATGTTGGCTTTTTGAGAGTGCCGCTTCTTCTCCATGATCTCCACAATGGCGTAGCCCAGCATGCCTGTGCCCAGGAAGGCCAGGCAGATGAAGATTTTGTACTGCGTCTTCAGGGAGTTCTGGTAGGCGTAGGTCATGACGAAGCCTCCAGACTCCCACAGGCGGTAGTTGGCAAAGGCTGCCTCCGTGTTGTCCGTGAACAGCGCTCCGTACAGGGCTGCAAGAGGAGACTGGACGTCAATGGCCGTCGTTATTACGGTCATCGTCGTTTGTCGTCGTCGTCGTCGTCGTCGTCATATGATCATCATGATCATCATCGTCATCATCTCCATGGTCGTCGTCTTCATCGTCATCATGATCGTCATCATGATCATCATCATCATCATCGTCATCATGATCGTCATCATCATCATCATCAGTACCACAATCAGCCCTTTGGCTGACACTAGCCAGACACCTGGAGCCTTCTCAGGCGTCAACTTCTGTTAAAACTGGTATCTCTCAAAGGTGATATATATATATAATATATATATATATATATATATATATATATATAATATATATAAGCAAAGCTGGAGAGCAGTTTATAAGTGGGCGCTAAGCACCCCCCCCCCCCCCTCCCTCCTCCATCCCCGACAAGATAAGTAGTACGTACCCTCTTTCTGCATTCAACCCAATGACTTCTTTCAGAGGTCCCAAAATTTACCATGTGCCCATTTCAGATCAACACGACCCACGCTGTTGCAGGCTTATATGACTGTCATGGACCCTTATTCATTCAGTAAGTTACCCAAATCACAGACTTTTACGTGGTTTTATTGTTCATGTCCTGAAAATAACAAACACGATGTAATTAAAGTGAGCCAATCTATTTCGCAAAACTCGTGTCGCCATGTATGATTTCATGTTTCCACAGGTTCTTAAACTGACAGAACTATGGAACACTTCCGAGGGTCGTCATGTTCTTTTTTTCCACAAACAACAAGGCTTTATACGTCGTTTTTGTTCCTTACATCACAGACTAACAGTATGATTTGATAAATCGATAAAAAAAAATTCAATTCACAGACGTATGGTGCAATTTGAGAGGTTGACATGTTCGACATAATTTTAAAGAGAAAAAAACAGAGTAATATTACGAAATTAAGGCAATACAATAAAACAATAAGGCAACACAATACAATTCAATGCAAAACAATACAATACAACGCAATACAATGCAACACAACACAATGCAATACAATTCCAATACAAAAACAATACAATACAACGCAATACAATACAACAGCACAACAGGCATCTGTCAGTCTCGAAAGACTATGGAGTTGCGCTCTAGGTGTTTGTTCTCCAGAGCGCAAAGCCTGGGTAAGTAAGTATGGAGGGCAAGCTGTTACCCATGCAGCAGAACCGCTCTCTCTCTCGCTCTCTCTCTCTCTCTCTCTCTCTCTCTCTCTCTCTCTCTCTCTCTCTCTCTCTCTCTCTCTCTCTTTCTCTTCCCACGTCGCTGGAATGGTCCATTGGAAAGGCAATCGCCGATACACATGGTTCCAGTGCCGTCGCAGGAGTTGCTGCCAGAACGATGCTGTATACAGCTTCAGACTGCCTTGGGGACTTCCCACTCCTGATTTTTCCACAGGGTTTGACTCCCGAAGCCTTTCCTATGAGTAGGTATGGCCGCAAGGCAGCGGAGGTTTGAAATCAGAGTTTTCCTTCTCCTGATACAACACAACACAGCACAACAACGCAATGCAACACAACACAACACACTACACACAAAAACCATACTACAATACAACACAACACAGCACAACGACGCAACACAACACAACACACTACACACAAAACCCATACGACAATACAACACAACACAGCACAACGACGCAATGCAGCACAACACAACACACTTTGATTTGTTTTGCAAGATATAGCGCTATATAAATTTCATATTTATTATTATTATTATTATTATAACACTACAGAGCAACCCACCAGAACACACCACAACTCAACCCAACCCAATTCCAACACAATTCCAATACAACACAACACAACACCATACCATACCATACCATACACTGCCACTCACAACATCACTTAACTTTATTCATTTATTTATTTATTTTATTTATTTATACCACTTTAAGTCACGTCAGATTTCTCTGCGTGAAATTCGGGCTGCTCTCCCCGGGGAGAGCGCGTCGCCATAGAGCAGCGCCACCTATTTTTTTCTTTTTTTTCCTGTCCACAACTGCATTTGTTTCACTATCAGAGTGGCTTTTTTCTACAGAATTTTGCCCGGGAACAACGCTCTTGTTGCCGTGGGTTCTTTTACTGCGCTCAATAATTTTTGTGTAACACACGGGACCTCGGTTTATCGTCTCATCCGAAAGACTAGCGCCCAGACCACCATTCATGGTCTAATGGATGGGGGGAAAAGTTTGGGGT
>CM054143.1:46676174-46681174 GCA_028751875.1 Rapana venosa
GGAGGATATCGGGGTGGCTACCAAGTAGATGGGTGACCGTTTGCGCGCCTTAGCTTCAGTACAGTCCCCCCAGTTCAGTCAGCTGTAAATGGGTACCTGCCCTCTTGTTAGGGTCAGGGAAGGTAAAAGCAGCGAGGGAGGGGAGATGGGCGCCGCCCTCAATAATTATGCTAACCCCTCAAGAAAGCTGAGGCCTCTTGACATCTCGCTCCCCCCCCCCCCCCCACCCCCCAACGACCGCACAGGTTAAGGGAGCACCTTTGCCTTTTGTGTGTGTGTGTTTAATTGTTTGGTTACCTGACCTTATTGAAAGTATGTGTGTTTGTCCGTCGTGTCCGACGATGACCTCCAAAACAGCAGAGGAGGCAGCTGCTGTTTTGGAAACTGGGCAGAAATTTGATTACAGTGGAGATGCCTTGCCCACAGTACATCTCCACTCTCTCGGCCAAGTGGGCATAAGGACAGTCAGCGTTGGAGATGTTCTCCAAAGGACAACCAGCCCCCAGGACTACAGCACATAAGGACTGTAGCGAGTCAAGCCTCCTAAGTCAGAGAGTCCTAGTCGATCACTAAAGACTAAGCTGTAAAGTGGAATTCCATGAGTGGGAAAGAAAGCCACTGGTCATACTACAGCCTCTCACTTCGCTGTTGTTGCCCCCAGCGTCAATGGTTTAATCAAGAACTGTGATAAAGCCCAGGCGCTGACGGCATCAGGCAAAGGCAAGACAGAGAGACGACTACTGGACAGAAGGGAGGAAGGAGAGGACGCTGACCAGTTCGTAAGGCTGTTTAAAGCCAGTGTTGTTGCCGGCTTCCTGAGGCGCAAAGTCGGCGCCACACACTGGGTCAGACTCGCCCGTTTTGTTCTCCGCTGGCTTCTCTTCCAGCACCGTAGAGGAAATCAGATTGCCCCAGATCTGACCTGATGACAGAAACAACAACAACAACAACAACATTAACAACAACAATAACAACAACAACAATAACAACAAAGACCTTTCGTTTGATGTGATATATGGATATGGTTACAGACATGCGAGCGTGCATAAGTTTTCACACAGAGAGACGAGAGAGAGGAGAGAGAGAGAGAGAGAGAGAGAGAGAGAGAGAGAGAGAGAGAGAGAGAGAGAGAGAGAGAGAGAGAAGAAAGACAAAGGACAAAGACAATGACAAATTCTTTTATTTCGAGGACAATGAATAAGCACTCATGTGCTTTTTTCTCCCTCTGATATCACTATTTAGTGGAAGAACGTGAAACTGAAGAACTACTACTACTATTCTTCAGTCTCCCTCTAATATCACTATTTAGTGGAAGAACGTGAAACTGAAGAACTACTACTACTATTCTTCAGTCTCCCTCTGATATCACTATTTAGTGGAAGAACGTGAAACTGAAGAACTACTACTACTATTCTTCAGTCTCCCTCTAATATCACTATTTAGTGGAAGAACGTGAAACTGAAAAACTACTACTACTATTCTTCAGTCTCCCTCTGGTATCAGTATTTAGTGGAATGACGTTAAACTGAAGAACTACTACTACTATTCTTCAGTCTCCCTCTGATATAATAATAATAATGTATGGAATTTATATAGCGCTGAATCTTGTAAAGCAACAAATCAAAGCGCTCAGATTTTATTTCATACCACTTTAAGTCACGGCAGATTTCTCTCCGTGAAATTCGGGCTGCTCTCCCCGGGGAGAGCGGGAGAACGCGTCGCCACTTAGCGCTGCGCCACCCTTTCACCCTTTTTTTTTTTTTTTTTTTTTTTTTGATATCACTATTTAGTGGAAGAACGTGAAACTGAAGAACTACTACTACTATTCCTCAGTCTCCCTCTGATATCACTATTTAGTGGAAGAACGTGAAACTGAAGAACTACTACTACTATTCTTCAGTCTCCCTCTGATATCACTATTTAGTGGAAGAACGTGAAACTGAAGAACTACTACTACTATTCTTCAGTCTCCCTCTGATATCACTACTTAGTGGAATGAGGTTAAACTGAAGAACTACTACTACTACTATTCCTCAGTCTCCCTCTAATATCACTATTTAGTGGAAGAACGTGAAACTGAAGAACTACTACTACTACTACTACTACTACTACTACTACTCTCCTTCATTCTGGCTTCCCGACATTGTCGTCACAAGCAGCTTCTTTCACCGGCAGTGTCCCGCTTGTGCTGGACCCGACCAGAACAGGCAACATTGAACACCTACCCCCCCCCCCCCCACCCCCACAACCACCACAGTGTCCCAGCAGCAGTGCACTGCAGTGCAGGGCCTATCCGGTTGAAAACATAAGCATACCCAGCATGCAAAGGAATGGGCTCTTCCAGGAGGTTCAACTATAGTGCCGTGCTCCATCGACTCTTAAGGAAGTTAAGGGAGAAGAGAGTGAGGAGTTGAAGAGAGAGGAGGGGGGGGGAGGGGGAGGGGAGAGAGAGAGAGAGAGAGAGAGAGAGAGAGAGAGAGAGAGAGAGAGAGAGAGAGAGAGAGAGAGAGAGAGAGAGAGTGAGAGAGGGAGAGAGGGAGAGAGGGAGAGAGAGCGAGCTGACCAGACACTCACTGGTCTGGAAGACCATGAAGAAGAAGCCAAAGAACTTGTTGATGACGGCGTCCTCTGACTGCTTGGTCAGGCGGGAGTACCACACGCCCAGCTGGGTGAGGTAGGTGCATTTGGCGGACCACATAGGAGCGGCCCCGAAGCCCAGGATGACGCCTGCCAGGGTCATGAGCCAGATGACGGCGTGGAAGTTGGCCGCCATGAACGCGGCATAGCCGATCATGCACACTGGGATGGTCCACTTGCAGCCCAGGCGAGCGATGATGAACCTGGTCCAGGACAATGTATGGATGAAAGTGTTCGTTGTGTTGCAACGTGCATCTCTCTGGTTGTCTCTGCTTGTCTCTGTCTGTCTGTCTCTCTCTTTCTCTCTGTCTGTCTGTCTGTCTGTCTGTCTGTCTGTCTGTCTGTCTGTCTGTCTGTCTCTCTCTCTCTCTCTCTCTCTCTCTCTCTCTCTCTCTCTCTCTCTCTCTCTCTCTCTCTCTCTCTCATCACGTCCTGATAACATACCAGGGGTGTTGTTTTGTTGTCAAACTTGCTCTTGCATACATTGTTAACTTTAAAAAAACAAAAAAAACTTGTATCTATAACCTTTGTATTGTAACTAATGCTTGTCCTTTTGCTTTAAAACAGGAAAAGTAATTTCACTTTCAAACATTAAAAATACATCAGATCCAAACGACTTCAGACCTATTTCATTACTTTCTGTTCTGCCAAAACCCCTTCAAAGATATATACATAAACATGTATCTGATTCTATGGGGGAAACTTGTTCACCAACTCCAATCTGGGTTCCAGCCTAGCTATTTTTGTCACATAGCCTTATCAAGAATGTGGGCTCTTTGCTCTCCGCATTAAATCAATCAAAAGTTGCAGGTGCTGTTTTTCTTGATTTCAAAAAAGCCTTTGACGTTGTTGATCACTGTATCCATCTGACAAAACCATCACTCTATTTGAAGAACCCTTCAGTGATACAGTTCTTTCATTCACATTTATGGAAAAGAGCACATTATGTACTTTATGATGGAAAAAGCTCCCCTGACAGTTTAGTCATATATGGAGTCCCCCAAGGCACTACTCTAAGCCCACTCCTCTTTTGTATCTACATCAATGATTTACATTATTACAATCAAACACGCAAATCACAACTGACTTATTCCTAGATGATTCGTCAATCTAAATCACTGAAAACAACATACAAACAGTCAGAAATTTGTCTCCTGCAAAGTTTTACAAAACCTCAGAGTGGTGTAGCACAAACTCTATGATACTGCACCATGACAAAACCAAATCAATGGTTATAGCTAACCCACCAAAACATAAACTAGTTTCTCTTTGGCTGTTTCTTTGTTTCAACAATACATTAATCGAACAGGTGCGTGAACCTCGCGTTCTAGGTATTATCAAAGATGATGAACAAACGATAAACAGATTGAGCTCAAACAGTAGCGTTAGCGAAATCTCATCATTGGCGAACCTTGAAGTTCTAGCCTAGGAACGTAATAAATAAAATCAAATTAATAACAAATTTTTAAAAAGATACCAACAAAACCCTTCGAGTAAACTTAACCGAACTGAAATATCCAAAGAATATTTATCATCATTATGAGAAGTATCATCCTCATCACCATCACTTCCTTCGCCACAATCAACATTATTATCATCATTGTCACACTGACTGACTCACTTGGCAGAAAAATGCAGGAGACGATGAGAGCAGCGTAGATAGCGGAGAGACTGTAGGCCCCCACCCCGTCCTCCTTGTTGAGCGAGTCTGCAGATTGGCCATGGACTGGAAGGCCGTGAACAGGAACAGGAACCCCACGCTGACCACCGCCACGTTCTTGAAGATCTGGGGTACCAGGAGTACACGCAGAAAGCATGTTAAAACAAGGCCATGAAACACATTCGAATGTTCTTCGTTGGTTATGGTTTTCAACTTCCACAAAACACGCTTTCCAAAAAATCTCATTGGTACCACCAATATGCAAAAGCTGTTTCGATTATTCTAACGGTTGTGGTTAAACTTCTTTCGTAAATGAATAAACTTTAATCCAGCTTTCAAACAATACAATATTTTCTGTTGTCTACTCTGATATTTTCCGTTTATAATTGAAACTTGGCATCCTAACATAGCCATTTTTGGGGGGTTGTGACTAAAAACAAATTGCCCAGGTTTTTCTCTTCATAACCCCACAGGAGTATCGTCAAATTATTCTGCTGTTTATACTGTCAATTATGACAGACAGACAGACAGACAGACAGGTAATAGATAGATAGATAGATAGATAGATAGATAGATAGATAGATAGATAGATAGATAGATAGATAGATAGATAGATAGATAGATAGATAGATAGATAGATAGATAGATAGATGGATGGATGGATGGATGGTTAGATAGATAGGTAGATAGATAGATAGATAGA
>CM054143.1:46688674-46706174 GCA_028751875.1 Rapana venosa
CATGTAGATCCGGATCTTTTGCAAAATTCTGTCGTGAAAAAAGCTATGATAAACAACAATTTCAACAACAACAACACCAGCAACAAAACAACTGAGGCCAGTGCCATGGCAAGTCTGTCCTGCAGTGGAGTCACACACGCACGCACGCACGAACACACACACACGCGCACGCACGCACGCACACACTTACGCAAACACACACACACACACACACACACGCACGCACGAACACACATCTATATTTACAGCTGAGCTAACTGCTATATTGTTGGCACTGTCCTATGTACTTAACTACCCTAAAATAACAACTTTTTTTTTTAAACAACATTTCAGCACATTAGTGTGTGTCGATTCTAAATCGGTTTTACATGCTTTAAACAATTCTAATCTTCCAGTGAGAAAAGACCTCCACATTGAAATTAGGCATCTGGCGCATTTTTTGGTGATTTTTAAGAAGTAAGTATTCACTATTCCTCATAGTCTTTAAGTTCTGTTTAACAGTGGTCTAGAGCTAACGCGCCTGCCTGGAAAGCGAAAAGTCCGGGTGGCTCGATCCCCGTTTGGGCCCGAAACTTTTCCCCTATCCATTAGACCATGAGTTGTTGGCTGGGTGCTAGTCTTTCGGATGAGACAATAAACCGAGGTCCCGTGTGTTACACATAATTATTTAGCGCACGTAAAAGAACCCACGGCAACAAGAGAGTTGTCCCTGGCAAATTTTTGCTGAAAAAAGCCACTCTGATAGGGAAACAAATACAGCTGCATACAGGGAAAAGAAAAAAAAATGGGTGGCGCTGCTTTTGTGGTGACACGCTCTCCCCGGGAAAGCAGCCCGAATTCCACGCAGAGAAATCTGCCGTGACTTAAAAGTGGTATGAATAGATAAAGTATAAATATGAATGAATGAATGAATGAATGAATGAATGAATGAATGAATGAATGAATGAAATGTTATGAATGGCTCTGGCATCCTGTAGACAGACTTTACACTCTGTTAACATGTACGTATGGACGGAAGGAGTGACGGAGAGAGGGAGGAATAAATAAATGAGTAAATGAATAAGTGAATGAATGAAGCTTGTGTGTGTGTGTGTGTGTGTGTGTGTGTGTGTGTGTGTGTGTGTGTGTGTGTGTGTGTGTGTGTGTGTGTGTGTGTGTGTGTGTGTGTGTGTGTGTGTGTGTGAAGTCCAACTCTTATTTTTAGATGATACACTGAATAAGCAATGCGATTGCTTTTATCATCATGTCTGTGTGTGCGTGTGTGCACACGCGCGCGCGCGCGCGCGTGTGTGTGTGTGTGTGTGCGCACGCGCGTGTGTGTGTGTGTTTGTGTGCGTGTGTATGCACGTGGGCACGCGTATTATGCATTATTGTAATCATGCATGTATGTGGTTTTTTATGTGTCCGTTTGTGTGTGTGTGTGTGTATGTGTATGTATGTGTGTGTGTGTGTGTGTGTGTGTGTGTGAGTGTGGTGTGTGTGTGTGTGTGTGTGTGTGTGTGTGTGTGTGTGTGTGTGTGTGTGTGTGTGTGTGTGTGTGTGTGTGTGTGTGTGTGTGTGTGTGTGAAATAGTGTGTGTGTATATGTGTGTTTGAGAGAGAGTGTGTGTGTATAATAGAGCGAGCAAGCGAGAGTGAGAGAGAGAGAGAGAGAGAGAGAGAGAGTGAGTGTGTGTGTGTGTGTGTGTAATAGAGCGAGCGAGCGAGAGGGAGAGATTCTGTTTGTGTGTGTGTGTGTGTGTGTGTGTGTGTGTGTGTGTGTGTGTGTGTGTGTGTGTGTGTGTGTGTGTGTGTGTGTGTGTGTGTGTGTGTGTGTGTGTTTTAGATGTTTACCTGTCTGTCAGCATGCTTGCGAGCATATTGTTATATTTCAAGCATATGCTTTTATTCAGACACAGGAGAGAGAGAGAGAGAGAGAGAGAGAGAGAGAGAGAGAGAGAGAGAGAGAGAGAGAGAGAGAGAGAGAGAGAGAGAGAGAAACACACACTCACTCACACACACACACACACACACACACACACACACACACACACACACACACACACACAGACCGAGACAGAGAGAGACAGACAGAGACAGACAAACACAGAGACAGGCAGACAGACAAAAAGAGAGACAGACAGACAGACAAAGAAAGAGACAGAGACAGACACACGGACAGGCAGATAAACATAGAGAAAGCCAGACAGACACACAGACACATAGACAAACAGACAGCCAACCAACCAGCCAGCCAACCAGCCAACCAGACAGACAGACAGACAGACAGACAGACAGGCAGACAGACGGTGACTTTTTGTCACCAAACGAGGAACAAAACCTTGACACAAGTTATCTATCAACCGAGAAGTTTTAGATTTACCACCTTACCTTGAAGTAGACCTTTCAGTGTAGATAGCGCGAAAGAGCTTTGTTCAGTGCCAAGTACATTGGAGACAAGAAACAAACCAAAAAAGATACCCCTCCCCCTCTCCCCCTCCTGCCCCCACCCCCACCCCCTACCCTTCCACGGATCCTATCTTCTTTTTTTGTTTTGTTTTGTTTTAGCCCACTGCTTCAGTTTATCATTAAAGAGCGCGCATCCGCCAGCGCGCACACACAGAGATAGACACACACACACACACACACACACACACACAAAGAGTCAGACACACTCACACACTCAGAATCTCTCCCTCTCTCTCTCGCTCGCTCGCTCTATTACACACACACTCTCTCTCTCTCTCTCTCTCTCTCTCTCTCTCTCTCTCTCTCTCTCTCTCTCTCTCTCTCTCTCTCTCTCTCTCTCTCTCTCCACTCACTCACTTTCGCTTGCTCGCTCTATTATAAACACACACTATCTCTCACACACACATATACACACACACTATTTCACACACACACACACACAAACCACACCACACCACACCACAACACACACACACACACACACACACACACACACACACACACATATATATATACACACACATACAAACCACACCACACCACACCACACACTCACACACACATACACGCACATACACACACACACACACACACACACACACACACACACACACACACACACACACACACACAAAACACACACACACACACAAAACACGCACGCACACACCACACACACACACACACACACACACACACACACACACACACACACACACACACACACACACACTGTATAGTATATGATTTAAGGCAGAAAAACCAACATTCCTCTTATCACTCTCACGATCGCTACATCTACATGATTTATTCAGACAAGCTTCTACAAAAGCAAACAAAGCAGGCTGGGCACAGATCCGCCCGTAGTAGTAAAACGAGTAAATTGAGAATTCAAACAGTGAACAGTGAACAGTCAAAATATGGCGAGGTATCTCCTTCAACTGAGGGAGATAGTACTTGACGTAAAGTAAACGACAGAAAAGTAGTCTATAAAAACTGTTGTGTGTGTATGTGTGGTGGTGTGGTGTGGAGGTTGTGGTGCGTGTGTGTTTTGTGTTTTTTTTTATTTATTCTTTTATATCTTATTTTATTTCTATACGAGGATGATGGAATAAGCATTATGTGCTTTACATCCAGTCCCCGTATGATGGGGGTTTTATAGATTCTGTCATCTGTTCCCACGGCACCATGGCCTATCTTACGAAAAGCGGACAGGATTTAATGTGTAGCGCAAGATGTTCTGCTGCGTTCGCACACGGGGCCTCGGTTATGAGTTTCATCCGAAGGACTTTTGGGAGAGTGGATGGATTGCAATGTTAACTCCAGGGAAAATATCACCTTGAACGGGAATCGAACCCAGGGTTGTCAGATTGCGAGCGCAATGTTCTGACCACTAGGCTATCCGTCCTCCTGTGTGTGTGTGTGTGTGTGTGTGTGTGTGTGTGTGTGTGTGTGTGTGTGTGTGTGTGTGTGTTGTGTTGTGTTGTGTTGTGTTGTGTTATTGCTGCTGCTTAGATTTTACGTCTGTTCACTCAAAGTTATATTAGACGATGGGGACGGGAGGAGAGTGAGCACTTATGTCGATGAATGTGTGCAATAAAATGTGTGTATATTGCTAAAATACGTAATCAGTACACAAAAAGGGCCAAGCAATGATAACAACAAGTAAGTTCATAAGAAATGCTAATATAACAAATGTCCTATAGGACTGTTCATTAAAGATTTTGTTATGCGAAACGTCAAATTAAAACATTTTTAATATCTTATCCAAGGATTTCTCAGAAAAAGAGGGTAAGAATGGTTTTAGACTCCTACATTAAAAAATTACATGTGCGTGTGCGTGAGTGCGTGCGTGCGTACGTGCGTGTGTGTGTGTGTGTGTGTGTGTGTGTGCGCGCGTGTGCGTGCGTGTGTGTGCGTGTGTGTGTGTGCGTGCGTGCGTGCGTGCGCGCGCACGCGCGCGTGTGTGTGTGTGTGTGTGTGTGTGTGTGTGTGTGTGTGTGTGTGTGTGTGTGTGTGTGTGTGTTACTGCTTTGCTTTAAGAGCAGGGATGAAGATGTGCTATCTGTCTTTGTTGTTGTTGTTGTTGTTGTTGTCGTCGTCGTCGTCGTCGTCGTTCTTGTTCCTCTGCCTAGAACTCTTATGTTCACCAAGGGTGAGATTTTTGTGTATGCAATCAGTTATTTGCCCACCATTAAGGTATCCGCATGCTGACTTCAGGGATTTGTTTTATTTAATCCAGGCGCATCTATTGATGCCCTGGTCAGTAAGTGTGTGCTTTTTTGAAATGATGCGAATTAACGTATTTCAACGCATATCGTCCAGGGTTGTTTTTTTAAAAAACAGCAATTCAGAGAACATTTATAAAGTAGATTCATTCATCGAACACATACAGGAATATAGTGAAAGAGGAAACCACTCAATGGGAACCTTCCTATCACTACAGTCATTTACACTCTAAAAGTCACGGTGTTTGCATAACCTATGCGGTCTTTGGGGAGCAATATGTGAAAAACCTCAGCTTTTTTATCCAGGGGCCAGCATATTGAGGGCGGCGCCCATCTCCTCTCCCTCGATGCTTTACCTTCCCTGACCCTAAAGAGGGCAGGTACCCGTTTACAGCTGGGTGAACTGGGGGAACTGTACTGAAGCCGTTTACAGCTGGCTTTGACACTAACTCTCCACCGGCACAGAAGTGTACGAGGAAAGCCAAACTGAGGTCACCATGAGACCAGAGCAACTAGAGACAATGTTCTCTTTGTTGTTGGGTTGTTTTGGTATTGCCTGATGACCACTGGTGATGAGGATGATGTCATGATGCTGCTATGAAAATGCATTGTGCTCTGAGACTACTCCACAGGGCTATGTGCTCCATGCTTCCTGTGACATCATACACCCGCATCAACTGGGCCTGAGAGATACAGACACACTTCGGTTTTTGATCAAGCCATCTGAACAAAACTGTCACAATCGCATCCGTATAGTAATTTTTTTCCCGGTTCCCGGTTAGAGCTCCGAGGTTCACCAATGGTGAGATTTTGCGATTGCAACCGTTTTTACCCCCCCCCCCCCCTCCTCCTCCGTCCCCCCTCCCCACCCCTCCCGGCTGGTCAGATAACAAATCATTGCTGCCCACTACCATGTGACTTCCGTATAAACCAGAAAGTAAAATCTGTCATAAATGTCAGGCAGGGCTACGGTTATGGGAAGCTAGTTTGCCCTCCTGCTCCTCAAAACCCAGAAGATATGTGTCAAGGGTGACAGTCAAAATCAACACAGATAAAGACTAGTAACAAATGTTTACCCATACCCATATATTTACCATGAGGAAAGATGACGGTAAAGTTAAAGGTAAATGTGCTCCCATACCTATGTGATCGTTGGAGACCCAAAGTGTCAGAGACCTCAGGTTCCCCAGGAGCCAGCATATTGAGGGCGGCGTCCATCTCCTCTCCCTCACTGCTTTCCCTTCCCTGTCCCTAAAGAGGCTTGGTGAGCTGGGGGACTGTACAGAAGCCAAGGCACGCAAACTGTCACCCATCCACTTGGTAACCACGTTCAATGCTGTTTAACCTTAACTTGGAGAAAGGAGAGTTCTGCTAACTGAGCTATCCCGTCCCCAAAATGACGATACTGAATGGTAAAAAAACCAAAAAAAACAAAAAACAGTTGTACACATCTTAAATGGCTTATTCTGGCTGATTTAATGTCATTTAAGAATTCTGGATACTCTGCCATTATTTTGTGGAAACCATTGTAGATTGAAAACTTTGCTTGGTAGCACCTAAGACATTCGCGAAGAAGATTATTTTAGAAGGAACTATATTTATGTTACACTGCCATGTGAAGACTTCACGATATATAGTCACTTAAGTGTGAATAATACCTGAAAAAAGCAGAAAAGTTTTGTTACAACCTTTACAGAAAACAACTAGAAGAAAAATAGAAGAAAAAAATTGAAGACATATCTACATGCTCCCATTCAAAATGATGCATTTGTTGAAAGTCTAAATAATGGAAGACATTTACATGCTCCCATTCAAAATGATGCATTTTTTGAAAGTCTAAAACAGTACACCCGTAAGTGGGCAGTTGGTCCTAATAGTGTATATTTTCAAACGCTTGTTCATTTTCAAATTGAAACAAGCTACTGTTGTCAGTTTTCCCAAAGGGGACACTACCGCTCCACCACAGATTCACCAATCCAGATTTTGATCTTCCTCCGTGGTCCTTTTCAGAACAAACAGCATCCCCACCTTCTGGAATTTATGTGCAAGAAATATTTCCCATTTTCTATCACTCTCTTTATTTCTCTCTCTTGCCTTACCTTTCCATTATCTCTCTTGCTTTTCTTCTTTTTTAATTTTGCCTTCCCAGTCCACTCTCCTTGCCTTTTCTTCCAGCAAATCTTACAACAGCTGTTTTCTTTTTGTTCCTTATATGACATTTTGCCTTTATTGTTTCGATCTGGTGACCAGAGTGTATTGGTGTAAACACTAGGATGGGCGCAGAATGTCCACCCTGCAGTGGTATTTGCCCATAATGGCTTTTTTTTCTTATGCATTGTTTTTGTACATCAAAATGCTCATTATCCTTTTTGTTCACCCTTTTTTTTTAAACAGGGGGGATGATAAATTAAGCGGAATAGCTGGCGTCTTCAGCACGACCTGGTAATATTGATTGACCTTAAGGAACAACATTATCAAGGTGCTTTGTGTGATTCAATGCTGGTTCTTTTTTTTTCCAGATTGACAGTGTTACATATTTGATAGGATCAGATGGTGTTGATTTTGAACTTGAGCTGAAGGTTATTGAAGTTGCTGAAATCCAGTGAGGTGAAGGCCTGATATTTCTGGCCTTGGTGGTCAGGGGGGCTATAAACAACACCACGCGAAATCAAAGGCTTTAATCTGGACACCAAAACCAGCACTGCCCCACTTACATACAATCCATTCCCCCTTTCAGCTAAACACCCCCACCACACCACACCACACCCCATTCTGCCCTGCCCTCCCCCCCCTGCTCTTAAGTATCTTCACCCCCCCCCCCACCCACCCCCACCCCCATCCTCTCCTGTTGCTCCCAAACCGTTGATCCAGCATTCCTGCCCACCATACACACAGTCAGTGCCTCAACAACTCCAGAGCAACGCCCTGGCGCGTTCTTAAGGGGTAGTAGGCAGGCTGAAGGGAAAAGCGGAGTCAACATGGGAACATTATCACTTGACCTCTGTGCCTTCACCACCTTTGGAGTGGCAGATAACGTGGCCAAGTTTTGTTTGAAGATCTTGCCCCCTAAAGACTTTTACAGTCTTCCTGAAGTGCCGGTGACCATACATAGGCGGCACTCGGAGCAGAACTTGTATAAGAATGCGTGTATGGTCTTTAGGACTTGTCATTTCTTGAGTGTGCGTTCATCTCGAAGATATTTAGACAACCATGTGTGTACATCTTTAGGACTTGTCATTGTTTGGAGTGTCCATTCCCCTTGAAGATATTTAGACAACCATGTATGTACATCTTTAGGACTTGTCATTTTTTTGAGTGCCCATTCCCCTTGAAGATATTTAGACAACCATGTATGTACATCTTTAGGACTTGTCATTTTTTTGAGTGCCCATTCCCCTTGAAGATATTTAGACAACCATGTATGTACATCTCTAGGACTTGTCATTTTTGAAGTGTCCATTCACCTTGAAGATATTCAGGCATGCATGCATTTACATTTTTAAACAGATACTGTGTGGTTGGATTTTTTTGCAACGTAAGTATTTTTTGGTTTAAACAACTTCTATTCAATACAGGGGGGACAGGATAGCTCAGTGGTCAGAGGACTCACTTTCCCCAGCCAAGGTTAATTAAGCGGCATTCCCCAGCCAAGGTTAAGCAGCATCGAGCGTGGTTACCAGTTGGATGGGTGACCGTTTGCGTGCTTTGGCTTCAGTATAGCCCCCAGTTCACCCAGCTGTAAATAGGTACCTGCCTCTTCAGGGTCAGGGAAGGTAAAGCAGCGAGGGAGAGGAGATGGGCGCTGCCCTCAATATGCTGGCCTCTAGAGAAGTGAGGTCTTTGATCCTCGCCCCCCTATGACCACATAGGTTAAGGGACACCTTTACTTTTATACAATACAATCATGATCACACAAAAACCACAAGTCAATAACAACACAGCAGGGGAAGAATATCAAGACGTAGTAAGTAAGGTTGACTTTTCAATTTTGTAATGTCACATACAGGATATTTCATGTACTGTGCACAAATACTATCTGCCCAGAAATCCACACAGTACTTGACCAGCTACTTGACTCTATCTTGGCTACGTCTTGAGTGTATGCTGGGTATCTTCATATTTCTACAAGCCGCCAAACTCTACCACGAATTGCAGGATCTTAAAATGTATAGACTTGATATTCCACTTGCCTAGATTCGAAAGTGAGTCATTGGTTTAATTTCTTTTTCCCTATTTTGTTTAAAAATATTACATTGTTCAACAAATATACTGCTCTTATTAATCCTTAAAAAATGTGATACAATGGCCCTTAATTATAGCCGAATATTGTGGAGATATCTGTCAGTTTTTGTGAGTACAGGACCTATAAAGGATCACTCATTACGTTGTTGAACAGTTATAATTTTCTGATGAATCCTACAATGTGTATTATTCCATGGCCATTCACTGCAGCCGAATAATTATTGTGGAGATATCCATCACAGTTTAGACTGAATTCGTATAAAGATAACTCATCATCCTGGCAGAAGTATAAACGTCACTGCTTTGCGACAACACTTCAGCAAAATCTGTTTTATTAAATCAATGTGAGTAGAGTAAAACACTGGCAGATGAATACGTGGGTAGATTGGTCTTGAGGATCACAAGTATCCTCACCCTTAATTGACCAGGCGATGCTGGGGTGCGAACTGTCAACTTCAGGACCATTTGACACAAAGCCTCATGAGTATCACATAGCAATTCGGAGGGTTATGTACGTCAATTCCAGTGTTGGCAAAAAAATTTCCAAATTTTTCTTCCACCCTCGTAGGACTACGCATACTTTGAATGAAGAATGGGGGGATGGGGGGGGGGGGGGGGGGGGCAACCTAGTGGTTAGAGTGTTGCACCGTGTGGTGGTGGTGGTGGTTGTGGTGTTGGTGTGGGTGGGGGGGGGGTTACACATAATTATGCAAAACAAGACCCACAACTGATTTTCATACAAAGCCATTTTTTGTTGACAGTCATTCGAGAACTATAAGAAATGGGTCTGCATGTCATGATTATGTTATGATAAAGAAGTTGAACCCTTTCTGATCCATCATGAACATACATGGCAAGATTTGTTAAAGTCGTTTCATGTCTTAATTAGTAGTCAGGAGAAAGGGTTACCCTAAAGTTACAAATACCATTATAATATTTTGGTCTGATGAATTTCATCCTGAGAAGAAAGAGAGACAGACAGACTGACAGACAGACAGAGATGAGAGAGAGACATACAGACACACAGGCAGACAGACACAGACAAGCAAACAAACAGACAGACAAGAAATGAAAATCCGACAACATTGAATGTTGTTACTACTATCTTTCACGTCCTGTTGCTTTATCCCTCACCGGGTTGGAGGATTTTCCCCCTTTTCTTTCTTTCTTTATTTTGGCTGCCTCATCTTCTGTGATGTCCCCGTCCTGCTGTTCCCACATCACTCACTCCAAACCGAATCTGAGGCCACCATGAGACCAGAGCAACTGGGACCACCGAATCAGAGGCAATTTTTAAAAAAATTATTATTGCATGATGATCAATAACAATGAGGATGACCTAATGATGCTTCTGTGGAAGTGCATGTGCTTTGAGACTACTTGACAGGGTTGTACTCTAAGCTTACTATCATAATATATCCCGGCGTCAACCGGGCCCCGAGAGATACAGACACCTGCAGTATTGGTCAGGTAATTTGAGCAACACTCTCAAACTCGCATTCGTTAAGTGGATGAAGCTCGACTGTGTGGTCCCTTTCTTCCCACTGAGCCCACAGCACACTCACTCTGGGTAGGAGCCGACCGGAGTCGGAAAAATCCCTATGACTCTTATGGGAATCGAACCCGCGACCTTCCAGTCCGTAACCCGAGGCGTTAACCACTGCGCCATGGCGGCTGGTTTTTCTTTTCTTTCTTTCTTTCTAAACTCCAACCCACTTTACCTTTCAACAAGGTGACACGCATTATAATGAGATTCCACCTGGAGAAAAGCTGTCTGTCAATGTACTCTGTGGCTGCAAGGGTTTGTGGAGATCAACCAGTGGTTTTGAGCTGCTTAAGCTTAGGCTTTGTGTGTGCTTGTTGCATGTACGTACCTATGGACATAGTACTGGTGTGTCCTGGCTGCCAGCATTTGCCAAGTTGGAAATGGGATGGTGGTGGTGGTGGTGGTGGTGGTGTATGTGTGTGTGTCTGTCCATTTGACTTTTTTTTTTTAAATCTTTTATATCGAGGATAATAGAAAAAGCACTTATGTGCTTTTTTACATCCAGTCCCCGTGTGTATATGGTTTTGTAAATTCTGTCATCTGTTCCCACCGGCACACAATGGCCTACTCTTATGAAAAGCGGAACAGGATTTAACATGTGCGCAAGATGTTCTGCGTGCGTTCACACACGGGGGCCTCGGTTTATAGTCTCATCGAGTTTATAGTGTGTGTATGAGAGAGAGACAGACAGACAGACAGAGTGATATATTTATTACTCAACCAGTCTATTAATTAAAAGAAAAGGGGGGGGGGAATACATACACATCCATAATGCATGTACTTAATCACCATTTACAAACATAAAACTCTATATTACTGAGTCATGGACAGAGAGAGAGAGAGAGCAGACAGACAGACAGACAAATAGACAGATAGACAGAGAAAGGATATAACTGTGTAGATAGAGTACATCCATTGCAATGAGGGAAGGGCAGAAAATATCTATAAGCACACCAACAAATCATGACAAACGACCAACACCTGTGTTGTCTCATACTCCAATGCCTCCGCTATGATTAGTGAGACTACACTACACTACACTAGACACACACACACACACACACACACACACACACAACAGGTACTATATTATAAACATTTTTCTATGCATCTACACACACTCACTGTCTCTCTCTCTCTCTCTCTCTCTCTCTCTCTCTCTGAATAAGGCTCTATTATCCTGGAGATAAAGATTTTTACCCTCCCTTGTTTTGATTTGCCACATCTTACTTTGCCTTGCCTCAGTTGTTTTTTGTTTTTTTTAAACAGTGTTAATATTGTTTATTGGGACAGGATAGGTCAGTGGTCAGAGCACTCACTTTCCCCCAGCCAAGTTAAGCAGCCTGGTTACCAGTTGGATGGGTGACCATTTGCGCGCCTTGGCTTCACTACAGTTCCCCTAGTTTATCCAGCTGTAAATGGATACCTGACCTCTTTAGGGTCAGGGATGGTAAAGCAGTGAAGGAGAGATGGGCCCCGCCCTCAATATGCTGGCCCCTAGAGAAGTGAGGTTTCTGATGCCTTGCCCCCCCCCCCCTTCCCCCAACCTTATAGGTTATGGGACACCTTTACCTTTTTAACATTGATTAATGGGATGGATGCAAAAACAGTTTTTGTGGTTATTGTATTACCCTAAAAAAAAATACAAAATCCTCTCTCTCTCAGAGTTTTTGTTTGTTTGTTTAGTTTTGATAAGTCCCTAATCAGGGCAAGGGCTGGATGAACAAAAAGTATGTGAAAGCTTATCTGTAACTAGTGATAAATAAAGAAAAGAAGAAAGACTCTCTCTCTCTCTCACTCAATTTTTTTAACCTTTTATATCGATGATATTGGAATGAGCACTCGTGTGCTTTTTTTACATCTAGTCCCCGTATGTATGCGGTTTTGTAAATTATGACATCTGTTCCCACCGACACACAATAGCGTACTCTTCCGAAAAGCGGAACAGGATTTAACATGTGCCCAAGATGTTCTGCATGCCTTCGCCCACACAGGGCCTGGTTTATAGTCTCATCCAAGGACTCAACCATAAAGCAAGACATAGTTACTGACTGTCACACAACCCCTGCCCCTCCCCCCTCCCCCCAAGGGATACCCAGGTATAGGTCACACCTGGAGAGACACCACAGGTAAGATAATTATAACACCTTCACTTCTACATAGCCAAAGGGGAGCTAGGTGTCAGCCTCTTGAGTTGTGAATAGGCATAGATTGAGCTAATTCAAAGGGGCCGTTTTTTTGGTATACCCTGAATAACAAATAGCTACAGACAGGAATGAATGTTATCCACATGCGGCGTTTGTGTTTATTTACCTATTTATTTATCTATTTGTTTAATTATTTTTGTTCTTTTATTTTCAGGATAATGGAGTAAGCACTCGCGTACATGTTTACAAGTGTGTGTGTGTGTGTGTGTATGTATGTATGTGTGTGTGTGTGTGTGTGTGTGTGTTGTGGGTGATGAAGCAAGACCTAGTTACTGAATGTCACACACACACACACACACACACACACACAACTTGGCAATGAAAAGAAACTGCAGAAATGCTGACACAAGTTTTCACAAAGAAAAAAATTCAACCCCCACCCCCCACCCCGCCACCTATAGATATGCAGGTATAGATCACAGCAGGGAGAGACACCCCAGGTAAGATATAACAACTTTACTTCTAAGAGGCCAAAGGGAGGGGGGGTGGGGGTTGTGGGTGTCTTCTCTTCCAGTTATGAATAGGCATGAATGGAGCCAATTCCAACAAGTGTCTTTTGAAGACGGTAAATAACAAATAGTTATAGACATGAATTAATGTTATCCACATGTGGCTTTTTGTGTGTAATATTATATATGTCGTTAATGGGTCACACCTAACATCCTACAACTATGCGACAAGCGTAGAGAGTTGAAGAAAAAGAAAAATGAAACAAAAGAAAGAGCAGAACAATATAGGGCAGTCAACAAAAGAATCAGGAAGTCCATGACGGAGGCAAAAGAGAAATGGATCGGTGAACAGTGCCAAGACATTGAAGAGAACATCAAGAAAAACAATAGCAAGAAAGCATATCAGCTGGTGAAAGACCTGACTAGCACGAAACAGAGAAAAGGTTTAACAATCCAAGACAAAAATGGGAAGTGTCTCACTGACGACCAGGATATTCTGAACAGATGGACAGAATACTGCTCCGACCTGTATAACTATAGAACCGCAGGAGATCCAAAAGTCCTTAATGTACCCGACAGCAAAGACACAGACAGTCACCCTATCCTCCGAGAAGAAGTGGAAACAGCAGTCAGATCACTGAAAAAGGGGAAGTCAGCAGGGGCTGACAACATCCCAGCTGAGTTGGTCCAAGCTGGAGGGGAAGCCATGATCAGCGCCCTACTAAGAATCTGCAACAAGATCTGGCAGACAGGAAAATGGCCAACACCATGGACGCAGTCACTCATCATCACCCTCCCCAAGAAAGGAAATCTACAACAATGCCAGAATTACCGCACAATCAGCCTCATATGTCACCCAAGCAAGGTCATGCTGCAGATAATATTGAATAGACTGAAGCCACAAGCAGAGACCATCATTGCTGAGGAACAAGCAGGTTTCAGAGCAGGGCGCAGCACAACAGAACAGATATTCAACCTCAGAATACTATGTGAGCGGTACCTTCAACATCAACAAGACCTTTACCATGTATTTATCGATTTTAAGAAGGCATTTGACAGGGTGTGGCATGCAGCTTTGTGGGCAACCATGAATTTGTACAGCATCAATGCAAACCTGATCAGAGTCATCAAACAGCTGTACAGCGAGGCCACCAGTGCAGTGTACTACAACAACAACATTGGAGATTGGTTTCGAACAACAGTTGGAGTAAGGCAGGGCTGTCTACTCTCGCCCACTCTTTTCAACATCTTCCTTGAGAGAATCATGGCTGATGCACTGGAACATCATGAAGGATCAGTCAGCATTGGTGGCAGAACGATCACAAACCTCCGCTTCGCAGATGACATTGATGGAATAGCAGGATCAGAAAAAGAGCTTGCCAGCCTAACAGAACACTTGGATAAGGCCTCCAAAACATACGGCATGGAAATCAGTGCAGAGAAGACCAAACTGATGACTAATAACACCAACGGCATTAGCACTGATATCAGGGTTAATGACCAGAAGCTGGAAACAGTTCAAAGCTTCAAGTACCTGGGAGCCATTGTATCCGACCAGGGATCCAAGCCAGAAGTAGTATGCAGGACTGCACAGACAATAACAGCTTTGTCAAAACTAAACACCATCTGGAGAGATAAGAATATCTCACTTATCTCCAAGATCAGACTAATGCGCTCCCTTGTCATATCCATATTTCTGTATGCCTGTGAATCATGGACCCTGACTGCAGATTTGGAGAGAAGAGTACAGGCAGTGGAGATGAGATGCTTTCGGAGACTCCTTGGCATCTCCTACAAAGACCACATAAGCAACGAAAGCGTGCATAACAGAATCCAGCAAACCATTGGACCCTATGAGAACCTTCTAACGATCGTGAAAAAGCGTAAACTTAAGTGGTATGGGCATGTCACAAGATCCCAAGGAATTACAAAGACAGTTTTGCAAGGCACTGTCCAAGGAGGAAGAAGAAGAGGCAGACCAAGGAAGAGCTGGGAGGATAACATCAGTGAATGGACAGGCCTAGAACTCAACAAAACCCTGAGAAAGGCAGAACAGAGAGAGGAATGGAGGGAACTGGTTGCTGAGTCTTTGAGGGTGCCCCCACGGTCGTCAGACTACGGGACAGATAGATAGATAGATAGAATGTTGTTGTTTTTTTGTGGTTGTTATTGTAGGTGTTGGGTGTTCCACGGCTTAACACCCTGGGAGGTCAAGTGGAAGATACACTCTGACTCACTTGTCACACATTTAAAAAAAAAATCTTTTAACATTTCTTTTCTTTTGTTTTGGGGATAATCAAATAAGCACTCAGGTACTGTTTTTTTTACATCTAGTCCTAGTATGTATCCAGTTTTGTCAATTTTGTCACCTTTTCCCACTGGCACATAATGGCCTACTCTTAAGAAAAGCAGAACGGGTTTTAACCTGTACCCAAGAGCAAGATGTTCTGCGTGCATTCGCACACGTGACCTCGGTTTATAGTCTCATCCGAAGGACTTTTGGGGAGAGTGGAGTCTGCACTAATGTTAACTCCAGAATAATAGGAGAGCATGAATACACCGTGGATGAGAAGTTTTAAAAAAAAATCCCCTCCAACATACAGTTCACTAAGACTCATTCCAATCCTCGGACTCATTCATTGCAAGTACTTCTCCCTGCTACTTAACTATTCCTCCACTTATTTACCATAAGCAAAATTCAATCTGAAACAACAACAATATATCAAAGGAAGAACCCCAATTGCACACACAGGTAAGTAGGTCATGACAGGTGATGTGGGACTGGATAGCAGAGTGGTAAGAGCATTGCATATCGCAATCTGCGGACCCGGGTTGAAATCCCGCTCAAAGGGACATTTTTTCCCTCTGGAGTTAACATCAGTGCTGACTCCACTGCCTCCCAAAAAGTCCTTCGGGAGGAAACAATAAACCAAAGTCCATTGTGTGAATACACTCAGAACATCTTGCGCACATGTTAAAACCTGTTCCACTTTTCGGAAGAGTAGGTCATTGTATGCTGGCGGGAACTGAAGACAACATTGACAGAGCCACATATTCACAAGGACTAGATTGTAAAATAAAATAAAATAAAAATTAAAAAATTAAAAAAAGCACATGAGCGCTTATTCGTTTATCGTGGAAAAAAAACTGAATAAAAGAAAAGAAAGAAAGAAAGAAATATATTATAGCTGTAGGAAAAAGAACAGCTTTGCCTTGACCTTGCCCAGAAGTAAAATTAGTGTGTGGGTCGATCTGGTCATTAGCAGACACGGGCCATACCATTTTGTACGCGTGCCTCTCACCGTGACTAACAAATACATTATATGTATATATAAGTTGTTATCTATATATAACCTAATTCCACCCACATGTGGTGTGTGTGTGTGTGTGTAAGAAAGTAAGTTTTCAATTTTAACGGCTTTCCACTTAAAGTGTGTGTGTGTGTGTGTGTGCGTGTGTGTGTGTGTGTGTGTGTGTGCGTGTGCGTGCGTGCGTGTGTGCGTGCGTGCGTGCGTGTATTGGTGTGTGTGTGTGTGTGTGTGTGTGTCCGTGCGTGTGTGCGTGTATTAGTGCGTTAGTGAGTATGCGTGAGCGCGCGCGCTTGTGTGTGTGTGTGCTTGTGCGCGCGCGCGCCTGTGCGTGTGTGGGCGCGCGTGCGTGCATGCATGTATAAGTGCTTATTCCATTATCCTCAATATAAGAGAATAAAATGAATAAATAAAAATAAATGTGGTAACTATATATGCATGTTTTTGTGACTGATATCATTTGTTGTTTTGTAAGCGATGTTTGTGTACGTTGTTTAAATTACGATGTGTTTATTTCGCTGTTGTGGAAGGGAGGTGTTGTGTTATGTAACTGAGTGTATTGGTGTTATGTATTTGAGTGTATTGGTGTTGTGTATGAGAGTGTATTAGTGTTGTGTAATTGAGTATATTAGTGGAATGTATTTGAGTGTATTGGTGGAATGCATTTGAGTGTATTGGTGTTGTGTATTTGAGTGTATTGGTGTTATTTTTTTAGTGTATTGGTTATATATTTGAGTGTATTGGTGTGATGTAATTGAGTGTATTGGCGTTGTGTATTTAAGTGTATTTGTTATATGTATTTGAGTGCATTGGTGTTATGTAATTGAGTGTATTGGTGTTGTGTAATTGAGTGTATTTGTGATGTGTATTTGAGTGTATTGGTGTTATTTGAGTGTATTGGTGTTGTGTCATTGAGTGTATTGCTGTTATTTATATGAGTGTAGTTGTTTGTATATAATGAATAATAATAATAATGTATGGAATTTATATAGCGCTGAATCTTGTAAAGCAACAAATCAAAGCGCTCAGATTTTATTTCATACCACTTTAAGTCACGGCAGATTTCTCCCCGT
>CM054143.1:46723674-46763674 GCA_028751875.1 Rapana venosa
AGCTCAGCCAATGACCCACTAACACGTTTCACCTCAGAAGCTGGACAATTTCTCAGGTAGCGCGGAATATCACAGGCCTAGGCCAGGTCAGTACAGGCCAGCACAGGCCAGGCCAGGCCAGGATGTTTGAAGAGACAGAGAAATGGGGGAAACTTATTTACCGCCTGTAAGAGCAAACATGGTGGCTTGTCTTCCGTAAGCCAGTTTGTCTGATGGAGTGACTTCCCCCCTTTTCCTGGTTGTATACTTGCGCGTTTGTTTGAATAAAATGGTGGGTTTGGTTTCTAGGATACTCAAGTGCGTTATAATGATAAGGGCGGGGGACTGGATGTAAAAAAAAAAGTTGTTATTCATTCTCCTCGAAATAAAATGGATTGATATACTGATAGAAAGGTACATGCTATCCATTCGTGCCATGCATCCGTTTGTTATGATATTTATGGCAAGAAGGGAGAGGAGATGGGCGCCGCCCTCAATATGCTGGCCCTAGAGAAGTGAGGTCTCTGACGCCTCGCTCCCCTACGACCTTATAGGTTATGGGACTCCTTTACCTTTCCTATGGCAAGATGGACAGTTTGAGAAATGATGAGCAAGTGCGTTTTGTGTTTGATATGTTGATTTTGTACATATATGCATGTATACATGCAACATGGACTCAGCATGCAGGTAAGCAAGGAAGCAAGTTCACACACACACACACACACACACACACACACACACAACACACACACAAAACACACACAACACACACACACATACACACACACATACACACACACATACACACATACACACACACACATACAACACACACATACAACACACACACACACACACACACACACACACACACACACACACACACACACACTAATATCCCTTCATGTGGAAAGATGCTGAGTTAAAAACACACTCACACACACACACCTAATATCACTATATTACTTAATGTGAAAAGATGCTAAATTCACACACACACACACACACACACACACACACACACACACACACACACACACAACACACAACACACACACCACCACCACCACCACCATCACCACCACCACCACCACCACCACACCACACCAACACCACCAACACCACCACACCACACCATACTAGATCAGACCAGATCACAGCAGCAAAGTGTACTTTTCGCGGAATGGGGTTAAAGGTTGTTTAAAGAAAGAGAGATTTTCGTATTCGTGTGATACGAAGGAGGGAGGGGCGGACTGCCTGACAGAAAATGTAAATGTTTTCCTAGGAATGAACTTGGAAACTTTACCTCATTTACCATGCTCTTCTCTGTGTAATTGGGGAACTAAAAAGTCCTGGCTACAATTAGCAGAGAGGTTTTGAGGTAAAGTAAATAATGTACTAGTTCAGAAAAGCTAATTAGGTGAAAATGGAAGAACTATTTGAAAACAACGGCAGTGTGACATAAGTAATTCTGTCTTAGACAGGAATCCATGAAATTTCCTGAGAAATGGTGGACAGAAGTCTGATGTGGTTGCTTTCAATAGGGAATTAATTTTTAGACCTGTGTGAGCGGTCTGAACAGGTTTGGGTTGGGGGGTTGGCTGGTTTGTTGTTGTGGGTGGTGTTGTTTTGTTTTTTTCAAAGATTCAAAGAGTTAAGACAGAAGTCAGTCAATCAATCAGCCAGCCAGCTAGTCAGTCAGCCAATCAGTCTTGTCAGTTAGTCAGTCAGCCAGTCAGTCAGCGACTCAACCAACCAGTCACTATGTCAGCCAGTCAGCCGGCCAGAGTTAAGAGAGAAGTCATCCAGTCAGTCAATAAGCCACTCAACCAACCAGTCAGCCAGCCAGTCAGTCAGCCAGTCAGTCAGTCAGTCAGCCGATCAGTCAATCAATCAACGAGTCAGCTAGTCAATCAGTCATCCATTCAGTCAGTCAGCCAGTCAAAACAAGAAAGGCCAAGAAGAGACAAAGGAGACAAGCCCAGATCATAGATATCAGAGAAAGAGAGACACAGACATTGATAGTGATCAGCTTCAGGCCTTGTTGTCTTCAAGTGAGGCAAACCCTGGTGAGGTTAGCTTCAGGTGTGTCACACAGTTCACGCTCTGCTGATTCCCTTCATCAAGACAATGGCGAGAAAGAGTAAAGAGAAAGTGGTGGTGGTGGTGGTGGTGGTTAAGGTGGTGGTGGAGGTGGTGGTGGTTGCTGTTGTTGTTGTTGTGATTTTTGTTACTGTTTGTTGTCTTTTTTTTGTTCTTGAAGATTTACCAGCTAAAAGTACGTAAGATATACATATATGGACACACACATTATATATATATATATATATATATATATATATATATATATATATATATATATATATATATATATATATATATATATATATATATATAATGTATGGAATTTATATAGCGCTGAATCTTGTAAAGTAACAAATCAAAGCGCTCAGATGACATTTTTTTAAAAATCATTTTATATCGAGGATAATGGAATAAGCACTCATGCACTTTTTTACATCAAGTCCCCGTGTGTATGCGGTTTGTAAATTTTGTCATCTCTTCCCACCGGCACACAATGGCCTACTCTTTCGAGAAGCGGAACAGGATTTAACGTAGCACAAGATGTTCTGCATGCGTTCGCACACGGGGCCTCGGTTTATAGTCTCATCCAAAGAACTTTGACATTAAGTTCGATGTTTTTTGTCAAACTGGGAAGAAAGGGCGAGGCTGGGAATCGAACCCAGAACCTCACGGTTTACTTGTTGGCAGGCAAAACTTAACCATCCTGCCACCTTCCTTCCTATATAGATACATACATACATACATACATACATACATACATACATACATACATACATACATACATACATACATACATACATACATACATACATACATACATACGAAGAAGTAAAAATAAAATCAGAAATCAATTTTCCAAAAAGAGCAAAACAAATATCTTCTTTAAAGCCAATTGGTACGTATGTTTCAGACCTTTTTGAAAAGTCTGGAATCAATCAACATACCATGGATACACAAACTAAAGTTCTACCTTATCCTTCATGGGAAATGAACAAAGCAAATTTTGACATAGAGTACATTAATATGGCAAAGAGTGAAAATCAAAATATTGTGATCTCCAAAGTTCGATCTCATATTCATTATAAATATTCTCATCATTTAAAGGTATTTACAGATGGTTCACATCTAGATGATCAAGAAACAGGTTCAGCTTTTGTAATACCATCGCTTAAAATAGAAAAATGTTATTATGCTGGTAAACACCATTCGATATTCACAGCTGAGCTAATAGCAATTTTAATGGCTCTTAATTATATTCTTGATCTTCCGGTGAATGTATTTCAAACTTTACTATGCGTTGATTCGAAATCGGTACTCTATGCATTAAAATCCACAAGTTCTAAGAAAATGTCTACAGTTGTACTAGAGATCAATCATGCATACATGTTTTAGCTTTAAGGGGTATTTGTGTCACCTTCTGTTGGGTACCTTCGCATGTGGGGTTCTTGCCAAATGAGTGGGCTGACAGAGCTGCGAAGAGAGGTGCAAGGCATGGAGAGGATTCTGTAGAACTACATGTTCCATTATCTTTACAAGAGGGCTATCATTTACTAGAAGAGGCATCGTGGAGCAGGGCTAAAGAAGCTTATCATCAAAATGAGCACCTTTCAGACAGATCTTTAATCACTATCCCTGTTTTTAGGAATATTGATCACTCTGAAACCTACAGAAGTTTGTTCATGGCAAGAAGGGTTAGCGCTTTATTCTCTAGAATAAAACTGAATGCTTTTATCACTAAATATAGTAAAAATATAAAATGTTTGTGTGGTGAGAAAATTACTAGCATACATATATTTTTTGAATGTAAGAGTCTAAAACCATTATTACCTTCTTTTTCTGAAAAGTCCTTGGATAAGATATTCAAAAATATTGATTTGGCATTTCGTATAACAAAATCTTTAATGAACAGTCCTATAGGACATTTGTTATAGTTATAAGTCGCATTAGCATTTCTTATGTATTTATTTGTTGTTATCATTGCTTAGCCTTTTTCTGTATACTCCCTAGGATATTTTAGCAACAGATACCAATTTCACAGCACACAACCATCAACATCAATGTCCCCTCCCCTCCCCTTTCCATCGTCTAATATCACTTTGAGTGAACAGACGTAAAATCGAAGCAACAACATACATACATACATACATACACATAGATAAGATAAATAGATAGATAGATAGATAGATAGACAGATAGATAAACACACACACACACACACACACACACACAGCATGCTAACAAGAGCTCAACTGGCATGCTAAGTAATGGATACATCAAACTATTTCATCATCTAGACCTTGTTTGATACTGTAATCTGACAAGTCTTCTGACAAATACTGAACACCCTAGCTAGACTGATTCTTATCCCACATCACCACAGCCTCAAGCAAAACTTTAAAGTGTTTTTGATTCCATCCTTACTGGGTAGCCAGTGAAGCAGTAAAAACGTGTATGAACTGGGTTCCCTGTTTATAATAGATTAGAGAATTCGCCCACACACCTATTTAGCCCACTCACAATCTGTTGCCACTCTTTTTTTCTTTTTATATAGGTATCCTAAATATTCATGTGCTTTAGCAGGTGTTTGTGTCAGACTTATATGGGTCAAACTAGTAAAATATGATTAAACTGTATTATGCACGTTCAGAGTAGCCCACATACAAACACACATTTGCATACAAGCTCGCATGCACGCACATAAGCCTCATTTACACATGCACAGAGAGAGAGGGGGGATGAGAGAGAGAGAGAGAGAGAGAGAGAGAGAGAGAGAGAGAGAGAGAGAGAGAGAAGAAAAAATCAATCCCCAAAAAGACTAAACAGAAGAAAATGGATAATGAGAAGGAAGAAGAGCAAGAAGAGGGAAAGAAGTAGGAAGACACAGGGAGCGAGACAGAGAGAGAAAGTGACAGAAAGACAGACGAACTGATAGACAAAGGCAGACTGATCCAAAGCTACAGACAGACAGGCAAACAGCCAGCCAGCCAGCCAGCCAGACACACACACGCACAACACATACATAGGCACACACACGCGCACCACAACACACAGCACAACACACACACACCATACACATCGTACACACACATGCACCCACACTACCACACACACAATCACACACCATGTACACAACACAACACCACACAAACACGTACACACACACAACACACACACCCACACACACAGCAGCCTTCTCAAACAGAAAACCCCAATCCTAAGATGGAGATCATAGGTTACCACATGCAAAAGGGAGATAATCACATCCTCAGGGCTCTGGCCAATACAGTAAGAGTCAGTGACTGAGCAATACACCAGGACGTGGGTTGGGGGAAGGTGAAGGGGGGTGGGTTGGGGGGGGGGGGGGGGGGGGAGGGGATGGGGATTGGTGTGTGTGAGGTGAGGGGGGATGTTGGAAAGGTGAATGTGATGCTGCATGGGATGCTAAAATTGACATGATTTACAACATTGCATACATCATAGACATACATTTTCAATAACATGACATTTACATCCAATCTATAACAATACATTCATATCAACATACATCACACATACATGACAGATTTACATACATTCATACATAAGAACATACATACATGATTTACAATACATTCATACATATAGACATACATACAATACCATATCATATACATAAAACTTAAAACATTCATATAGTACACAACACATAATGACATCATTACATACATTCATAACATACACACACATACATGACATGATTTACATACATTCATACATATAGACATACATAACATATAGACATACATACATTCATACATATAGACATACATGACATGATTTACATACATTCATACATACACACACATACATGACATGATTTACATACATTCATACATACACACACATACATGACATGATTTACATACATTCATACATACACACACATACATGACATGATTTACATACATTCATACATACACACACATACATGACATGATTTACATACATTCATACATACAGACATACATACATTCATGATTTACATAATTACATACATACACAATACAGACATGAACATGATATTACATACATTCATACATAACACACACATACATACATGATTACATACATTCATACAAACAACCATACATACATGATTTACAACATTCATACATACACACACATACATACATAATAATCATACATTCATACATACACACACATACATACATGAATTACATACATATACATACATACACACACATCATGACATGATTTTACTTACATTCATACATACACACCATACATGACATATTTACATACATTCATACATATAGACATACATACAGACATGATTTACATACATTCATACATACACACATACATGACAGATTTACATACATTCATACATATAGAACACATACATGACATGATTACATACAATTCATACATACACACACATACAGACATGAATTTACATTACATTCATACATACACACACATACATTAGACATATTTCATACATTGCATACATACACACACATACATGACAGATTTACATACATTCATACATATAGACAATACATACACACATGATTTACATACATTCATACATACAGACATACATACAACATGATTTACATTTAGACATTCAACATTCATACAAGCATAACATACATTCATACATAGACATTACATACATTACATACATACAACATTACATACAGACATACAGACATTACATACATATCATACATACATACATTCATACATACATACATTACATACATTCATACATTCATACATAGAATACATTCATACAATAGACACAATACATTATACATATACATACATTACTTCATACATATAGACATAACATACATTCATACATATAGACATACATACATTCATGACATATAGACATACATACATTCATACTATAAGACATACAACATTCATACATATAGACATTACATCATTCATACAATAGACATACATAACATTCATACATATAGACATACATACATTCATACATATAGACATACATACATTCATACATATAGACATACATACATTCATACATATAGACATACATACATTCATACATATAGACATACATACATTCATACATATAGACATACATACATTCATACATATAGACATACATACATACATTCATACATATAGACATACATACATTCATACATATAGACATACATACATTCATACATATAGACATACATACATTCATACATATAGACATACATACATTCATACATATAGACATACATACATTCATACATATAGACATACATACATATATCATACTATAGACATACATACATTCATACATATAGACATACATACATTCATACATAATAGACATACATAATATTCATACATATAGACATACATACATTTCATAATATAAACATACAATACATTCATACATATAGACATACATACATTCATACATATAGACATACATACATTATTCATACATATAGACATACATACATAATCATACATATAGAATATACATACATTCATACATAACATACATAATACATCCATATCCCATATACATATATGACATACATACTTTCCATTATAATCATACGCATACATGCATACATACATACATACATACATACATACATACATACATACAACAAATACATCTATACATCACATACAACATACATGTACGTACATGCACATACATGCATATATGACATACTACATACATAACAACATACATACATAATGCAACATCATGCATACATACATACATAAAGCTGCATGCATACATACATACAAACAGACAAACTACATGCAAATCTAATTATTACATACATACATACATACATATACAATAGACAGACATACTACATACATATATGCTCTATAAGCAACGATTCATTACAACAGACAAACAAGAAATACGTTACAAACACTATTAAATTTTTCAATACTGATACCATAGACATTTCTGAATATTTAACAAAGACAATAGGTAATGTTAGAAGAACAGAGCTTCTTATCAGAAAACATGAGAATAACGGACATATCTATCCTACTTAACAATATAAATATTTAGTCAAATAAAACAAAACTTATTGCTGAATTTAGATTAATAGCATTTTGATAATTGTTGTGGCACGAGGGTCTTCAAAGAAACAAATGCAATACAGGCAAACTTTTAATTCATTAAACATGTATCAATCAAAATATTACAAAAATACAAAACAACAATGAACTATCTAGTTGCAAATGGGTTGTACATTCAGAAATACATAAGTTCTTACATTATATAATATATGTCAAGAAGTTCAAATTCTGATAAGAAAGATGATATAAACAGGCAAAAACAGTTTTGTTTTACATCTAAGAAACCTGGCATGTTCAACAACCAAAAAATAATATTAAACAAATGAATAAACGCAAGAAACACTCTATAATGCGGTTTAAGATAGACAAAATAAAGAAAAGGTAACTCAGTTTTTCGAAATCACCTCCAATAATCCAATTATTTAAACTTGGAGAGCATGTCCAATGAAACAGTTAGATAATTGATAAATTTAAGGGTCGTTTTCCATCAGAGTAAATGTCAAGAACACAAGAAATTTAGTAAAACAAAGCATACAAAGCAATATTTACGCCTTTAAAGGGCAATTCATGACTAAATAACAATCCAAAATATGCGTTTCATTGACTCACATAACCCCTGTTATAAACTAGAAGAAGTATGTCCTAATTGTGTTTTAAAGGATACGAACATATTGATAAACTGTTACAAAGCAGCTTTAATAGTTCTTTAGAAATTCATGCCTAAATTGAAACCAAATGTTCATAAAGTAAAGCATTGACTACCATTGAAAAGGTAGATCAACTTATAATATCTAGTGCAGTTTATCGAACTTGGAACAATTTACAATGCAAACACAAGAACATATTAGATAGAAACGATAATTTGATCAAAGAATAATACGGGCTTAAACACAGTGAAAAATATTCTGTACACAATTGGATTCAAACATGTCTGGAAGAACCAAAGCACTCTTAATGTTCATCGGTTGAATTATGCCGTTAGAAGAAAACTTGAGGACATGTATAAAACATTTTGGATCTACCAAAAGAAAGAGTTTGCAAAACTAAAATTTTATGATTTTGCTACCAAAGAATACAGATTGGAACCATACTTAGTAAACTATGAAAACAAAACTCATAAGAAGACATATTGTAAATTTCGCACAAGCTGTCACAATTTAATGATAGAGAAAGGGAGACACCAAAATATATCCAGAGAGGACAGAAAATGTAGACACTGTAACAAAATTGAAGATGAATTTCATTTACTTGATGAATGCATTTTATATGATGAACTCAGAAATAATTTGTTATTAAAAATCAAAACGAAAGACAAAGAACGCAAAAACTGTGTACATAAATTAAGTGACATAATCACAGTTGATGTATATCAAGCAGATATCATCAGATATGTGTATGAGTGTTTTGTAAAAAGAGAGAAAGAGAAGTAGAATACAACATGTTTTTAGTGTACATCACTTTTAGCCAAAATAGATAATTATAGTTGATGTTTTTGTTGTGTCAAATAAGTCTACATGACTTAAATGGCAATAAAATATTCTGAATCTGAATCTGAATCTGAAATACATACATAGACACATGCATACATACATACACACACACACATACATACATATATACATACATACATACATATATACATACATACATACATACATGCATACATACATACATAGGTCAGTGTCCTTAAAGACAGTTCAACTCAAACTACCCAGAGTATTGAACACATCAAACCATGTCATCATCTAATCTGTAGTTGATACTGTAATCTGACACATCTACTAACAAACACCCAACATTCCAGCATGGATTGGTTCTAATCCATGTCACCACACTACACTCTCAGGCAAAAGTGAAAGTGTGTTGGATTCCATCGTTACTGGGTAGCCAGTGAAGCAGTAAAAATGTGTTTGGATTGGATTTTCCATTTACAATAGAGGATAGAATTCGCCCACAAGCCTGCTCAAAATCTGTTGCTAGCCATCATTTTGTTGATGTTGCTGCTGCTGCTGTTGTCATCGTCTTCTTCTTCTCAAATAAAAATAAGAACATAAATCTTCTCAGTCATTGATTATTTACTACCAAGATCATCTGACCTACATATATTGTCAATGGTTTTTTCGTTCCTGGGCTAGAGCCTCCAGGCTTACCAATGGTCAGATTTTGCGTCTGCAACTGTTGTCATCCACAATTAAGGTAGCCACATTCCGACTTTGGGGATGGTTTCTAAACACGACACCTGTGTGCATGTGGTTTTTACATTTGTCATCCATTCCTACCTACATAAAATGGTCTACTCTTCCCAAAGGTGGAATGGGTTTTATCTCGTGTGCAAGATATTCTGCATGCATTCATACACGAGGCCTAGGTTTATAGTGGTATGGAAGGATATTTAGGGAAGTGGAATCAGTACTGATGTTTACTCCTAGGGTAAAATTCCCTAAAACGGGCGCCTCCTTGGTGGCTCAAATCTCAGTCCTCAGGTCAGGATCACTATGCTGTTCCCCCCACCCCCAATCCCACCACCCCCCTCCCCCAAAGTAAATTGGATTCTGAAAAGGCAGAGTGACCAAGCAGTTTATCTGACCCAAGTCCCTAAGCCAGTTCTTACTGTACTTGACGCCCCTAGAACCCTCATGCTTTGTCCACCACAGCTTTCATTCTAGTCCAGGAGTAAAAGTCTTTCGGATTCCGGATTCCGTTGTAGCTAGGGAGCCATGTAAAGGTAGACAAAATGAAGGATAGCTTTCTTTTAAACAATCTTCTGTGTGTGTGTGTGTGTGTGTGTGTGTGTGGTTTAGTCCAACAGTATTTTTTTCCTTAATCTATAACATCTTTTTGTCTGATGATTGTGTGGCGGGGTGTGTGTGTGTGTGTGTAGTGTAGTGTGAAAGTTAAGGAAAAGCCACCACCAATCAAAACCATTCATTCATGTTTAGCCCAGTCTAGAACCCTCATTGGTTAATCATGTAAGGTTAAGTGCCAAGGCCTACACTCAAAACATTGTCATGTTTTATAAAATGTTGTGATTGTCTTAGGCCATGACAGATTTCTGAGCATGACAAACCTTGCACTCTCCTTTTAAGGATACCCAAACAATTCTCCGAAGTCAGAGTATGGCTGCCTGTAGAGTGGTCTACTGGTTTTGGTTTAAAAGCAAAACAAAAACAAAAAAACGAAGCCCAACAGGTAGACTTTTCATCCAATGTGTAGGTACAGTCTCACAGTGATTCGCAGGTGGGGTGAGTGCGTCAAGAGAGCATGTTCTGGGTGACCCCCACAGAGCAGTGTCTTCATCTACATTCATTCATGTACCTGTGGGGAAAAGAGACGTGATAACTTGACTGAAGATTTGTGAAGGCTTGAGATATAATACCAGTCAATATTATCATCAGGTTGAACAGTTTCAATGCTACAAAGACTCTGTGTGTGGTCCAGGCTTTTTCTTTAAAAAACACAACCAAAACTGAAATTCTGAATGGTAAGTTTGGGTACTTATTAAAGCTTGCACACACACACACACACACACACACACATTAAGAACTATGACCGACAAGAACGTGTGAACGGATTTGATGAGGATTTTTGTAATAGGTGTTAGATAATTTAATATTCTCCTTCTGGTTCCATATTTGGTGGATAGGAATGCGTAGTACCTTGTCTTCTCCTGTGCTGTGCAGGAGGTCAGCCCACTGGCCTTGACTTCAGGAAAGTTCATTTTAAAAAGTTTACATGCAAAGGTTTCATATTTGCTTGAAATAAGGCAAGAGAATAGGCTGGGTAGGGTGAAAGTAAGCATGAGAGAGAAAAGGGATATGGAGACGTTAGGAAAAAGATAGAAACAAAAAGATTGACAGAAAAGGGGAAATCTGTGGCAGGGAAATTGCAAAAGGTGGGAATGCTTCTTCTTCTTCTTTATTGCAACTGATGTTGTCTGTCATATGCCCAAAAATTCGTTGGGGTTAAGCGACTGACAAATTAGGCTCAGCCCATTCGACTTTGGCGTGAGAATGGTTATCTTTCAAGTCTCTCTGGGTAAAAAAGGTAGGAGAATGGACTAAGATGGCATAAATACAAAAAAAGGTGACAGAAAGAAAAATTACAATGCAGAAACGAAGAGGGGGATAGGAAAGAGGGAATTCCCAGCACAGAATTTCCAGAAAGTAGGGATGCTATAAAAAGATACTGACAGCCCCTCTCCCCCCCCCCCCCCTCCCATGCCCGGCTCCCCCACAGGGGGTATGCTGAGCAATTTGAACATAGCTTGAAATAGCTTGGTTTCGTTTGTATACTTACTTACCTGTAGCTGAACTAAATACCGCAGCCAAGCCCACAGGGGAGTTTCCGATAACAAGATTTATATCCTGTAAACGGACAGTAACAATGGCATCTTCCTGGTTGATAAAGAGTATGTTTCCTTTTTTGAAAAAATAAGGACAAGACGAAAGACAAAAAATGTTGGTGTTTAGTTTTTCTTCTTTTGCCTCTATTTTTATTCTTTTACAAGCTTTTAAAAAAAATCTCTATCTTGCATGAAGAAATGTTTTTTATGTTGTTTGATTAGACAGATAATTATAGGGTAATTGGGAGGGGAGGGGGGGTCGTTATTTTCTTGTACCAGTATGCTGGTTGAAAATATTTTGTTTTTGACTTAATAAAAACTGTTCCATGAAACAGGGGTCTCGCCATCCTGCTCTTTTCTAAGAAGTAAAAGAGGAGTAGAAATGAGCGAAAGAAATAGTCAAGCTTTTGCAGCCTAGCGACTAAGTTACTCAACACTGCCCTATTTAATTTGTGCCTAGTCACTTTGAGTGTGTCAGAGTTCTAAGTTTAGCACTGTAGAGACATCATAATTATCATAACATTCAGCTGGATTTCCAGCTATTAACTTAAAGAGTACTTTATACAGTTGGACAGCTCAGTGGTCACAGCACTCGCTTTCCCCCATGCTAAGATTAAGCAGCATTGAGCGAGCGTGGTTACCAAGCGGATGGGTGACCGTTTGTGTGCCTTGGCTTCAGTACAGTCCCCCCACCCCCCAGTTTCACCCAGCTGTAAATGGGTACCTGCCCTCTTTAGGGTCAGGGAAGGTAGAGCAACGAGGTAGAGGAGATGGGCGCTGCTCTGAATATATTGGCCCCTGGAGAAGTTGGGGTCTTTGACATTTAGCTCCTCAATGACTGCAAAGGTCATGGGAACACCTTCACCTTTTTTTAAACAGCACTATCCCTCACTGCACCATGATCCCATCAAATTTACATCTTTACTACTTTCAGCTTCAAGCCAATATTTGCCTATTCAGTTCATTTCATCAAATCAGCTTTCCGTTTCCATAAATCCGAGCTATTCGAGAGAGTGAGAGAGAAAGAGATATGGGGGAGGGGGCATGGCCCAACACAAGCACACAAACACATAAATGTAACTGATTACACGGGATACACGCAGAGTTACATGGCTTTTCTGTGATATGGGACTTCCTCTCCCTCCCTGCTGTACCTTCCCTGACCTCAAAGAGGGCAGGTACCCATTTACAGCTGGGTAAACTGGAAAATGTATGATAAACCTATCCAAGTATTTCATACCATTATCACTTTCGGAAGACAGGAACAACATTGTTCTTAAGTGAGCTGGTCTGCAAAATTATTACTCAGGAATACATCCTCTTCTTAAATCTAGTACTTGACAAGAACAAAGTAAAACAGACTTTATCCTGATTATCAAGTTCACACGTATGGCATACCTGGTTTTTGCTCCTTTTCTACAATCTTTAAATATGAACAGCTATTTCAAAAACACTGAAGCTAAATTTAGTCAACGCATGTGTGATAAACTCGTTTATATTCATTTTAATGTTTGGGTCTATAATTAATGTTCAGTAATTCATACAAGATAAGTCAATCACTACTCTGGATTTGACTGACCAACTCTTGCCGCCTAGGGTGTATTCTGCCATGTTTTAGACAAGCCCAAATTGTGTTTGTTTTTTGGGGTACAAACCTACACCCTGGTCATTCCATACACATGAGAATCCATATCTGTGTAAACATTAGGGGTATGCACTGCCTACTTTATCTTACCTCCACTATCTAAGTCATAAAATACTGTTTTACAGGCTTGGTTAGGTAGGTAGGCATGCTGACAAGTTTCAACTTAATGTTAACACATCTGATATATAAGTTCAAATATAATCTTCCACGTCCCCCCATAAATCAAATCATTTGAGATCAACAATCTACACACACATACACACTTCATTGCAATACAAGTGTTTCAAAAATATCACAAAAGCTTGAGAAACATATAGAGAACGACAGACAGACAAACACTCACACACTTCTCAAACAGATAACCCCAACCTAAGACGGAGATCAGTAGGTTACCTATGCAGAAGGGAGATAAACACTCCCCAGGGCTCTGGCCAATACAGATAGAGGTCAGTGACTGAGTCATACACACAGGACGTGGCGTTGTGTTCACATAACACACATATCAGACAGAATGGTGTGTGTGGTGGTGGTGGTGGGGGGGGGGGTTCAATTTTAAGTGCACTGAGAGCTAGCCATGTAACACAATATGATTTTTCAGATTACAGCCAGATAAAGGTGACATGTTGACATGCCCACTAGCTGTGCACAGGCACACACACACATACATACCTACATACGTAAGTACATACATACAGATATAGATAGACAAACATTTGTACACAAAACAAGCAAGGTCCTAACCACCAGACTATACAAACATACATACATTCTGTATACATACATACACATACATACAAGCAGAGATATGCATACGTACATGTATATACAAACATATCCATACATCCATACTCGTCTAATATCACTTTAAGTGAACAGACGTAAAATCGAAGACATACATATATAAAAGTAAATGGAAGAAGTAGAGGGTGCGCTTTCCTCACGCGCACACACACACACACACACACAACATACACTCAAGAGGGTGGATCCCTGGTCTAGAGGTAACGCATCTGTACAGAAAACTGAAAGTCCAGGTTTGATCCCAGTTTGTGCCTGAAACTTTTCCTCCATCCACTAGGCAATGAATGGTGGCCTGGGTGCTAGTCTTTCAGATAAACCGAGGTCCTTTGTGCAACACGTATTTAGTGCACGTAAAAGAACCCACGGCAACAAGAGAGATATCCCTGGCAACATTCTGTAGTAAAAAGCCACTTTGATAGGAAAACAAATACACGAGGACAGGAAAAAGAAAAGAAAAGTAGTGCTGTTCTCGTGGTGACGTGCTCTCCCCGGGGAGAGCAGCCCAAATTTCAAGCAGAGAAATCTGCCGTGCCTTAAAGTGGTATACAAATTATGCAAATACGTGCCTTTGAAGGGGCGTCTCAGTTGTAGTTCAAAACCACACCTTGAGATCGCGAGCACGACTAGCTCAACACTCTAACCACTCTCTTATCCTGCCCCCATTATTTATTTTGATCAATACCTTTTTGCCGTCATTTTGGTTCGTGTTTTTTCATATGTGTTGATATAAAGACAATGTGTTAAGCAGTTTAGAATAAATTTCTGGTCACTTAAGGACTGGGTTCGCGTGGTTGAACGTCTTGTACCAGTTAGCGACAAGACAACCACTTAATGACATTACAAACGTGTCTACTTGAATACGCTTGATCATAGAGAAATTTTAGTGTACAAAGAAATAACAAGGTAAATAAATAAAGACAGAATATGCTTCTCTGTTCATATAGTAACAATCTATCAAAGTTTATGCGAAAGATTTGAACAAGTATCTGATCGAAAAGAAATGTCTAAACATCTGTGTTCAAATCTTGATCAAAATTGATAACTCAAATAACCTTGACCATCCTTGGAAGTCATGAGATCAAGGGCATCAGTTAAGTGGTTTCTTAGCTCATAAACACCGGCTTGAGTAACTTTAGTAATATTTGTCACAAAAGATTCACGTACATCGATCTCGGGGCTTTTAAAAACTGGGACGTGGGTGGGGTATAAGGCGAGATAGGCTGCTAGTGGCTAGAGAGTTGCGCTCCCGATCTGAGGGCCTGGGATCGAGCCTGGGTTTCAGCCACTACCGAGACACCCATCCAAGGAGATTTTGCCCCCGGAGATAACATCAGTACTGGCCCCACTCCCCCAAAATCCTTCTGATGAGAGTCGAGTATTATACAGACCTTGCAATCGCACGCAGAACATCTTTAGAACACGTTAAAACCCGTTCAGCTCTTCGGAAAAGTAGACCATTCGTGCCTGTAAGAACGGATGATAGAAAAAAATATATAAAGAGAATCCGAATGCACACTGGTGTCGTGTTTAGACATCATCTCCGAAGTCGGAATGCAGCTACCTTTATGGTAGGTAAAAATGGTCGATTACACCAAAATCTTACCATTACTGAACCTCAGAGCTCTCGCCAAGGAACACACACACAAAAAACAACAACAAACAAACAACAACAAGAACAACAATTTTTTTAAAAACCCACACTCGGACATTCCAAGATGACTGATGTAATCTGGTCAATACCGTAATCGCAGATGTTTATTCGTTGTAGTATGAGATAATATCTCATACCGTATACCTGGAGATCAGGTAAGAACAAAACAAAGGTTTGGGCGATATCTGATTATTTCTCATGTTTCTTAAAAGTATTATGCAACAAGGAAGTGAAAGTGTGTGTAATAGTAACTCCACATCTCTGTTGCCCCCAGGAAAAGTGTATAAATATAACAAAGAAGTCAACATTGTGTGTGATACCTAGCTGTTTGTGCTGCTCCCTGAAACTATGTATCAAGAAAGCAAAGTTTTGCATGTGTTTGTTAACTAGAATATCATGGTTTTTAATTAAAAAAGGGTGACGGGGGGGGGGGGGGGGGGGGGGGATAAAGTTGTGTGACATCTTCATACCTTCTCCTGTACTCCATGAAGGAGTGAAAAAAATTGACTGCGTTTTGTTCTTTCTTCAATTCTTTAAAACATTGTTTATAATCATAACGAGAAGCTGAAAGACTACACAATACCTAGCCATCTCTGTGATTCCCAAAACTGTCTGCTGTTACAACAGCAACACAAAAAAGGGAAAAGTTATGACTTGTGTAGTCCCGGTCCTATCAACAGTCCGTTCTAACCCACACCCATGGTATACCCTTAAGAAGGGTTTTAACCTGTGCGCAAGATGTGCTGCATGCGTTCGCACACAGGACCTAGGTTTATTAGCTCATCTGCAAGTCTTTCTGGGAAGGAGTCAGTAACTGACGTTCACTGGAATGGGTACGTTATAAGCTCTTTGCTTGTTGTCAACCTATAATCTGTATGCAGTGTATGTTTTGTTCTGGATAAACACTTGACTAAACCAACTAGTCATTTCACCCAACCTGATGTCATAGGCGCGTATGCCTGTACACACACACACACACACACACTCACACAACACACCACACTCGCGCGCGCGCGCGCGCCTTCCAGAAGAATCGGCCATTTGTGCCCGTGGGAACGAATAGCGAAATTTACAAAATCGCCTGCACATGGGGATGGGATGTAGAAAAGCACATGATTGTTTACTTCCTTAATCTCGAAATAAAAGAATAGATTAGATAAATTAGATTAAACATCCACACATACTCTCTCTCTCTCTCTCTCTCTCTCTCTCTCTCTCTCTCTCTCTCTCTCTCTCTCTCTCTCTCTCTCACACACACACACACACACACTTCACACACACACACACATTCACACACACAATTATCTATATATATATATATATATATATAGAGAGAGAGAGAGAGAGAGAGAGAGAGAGAGACAGATAGATAATAGATAATAGATAGATAGATAGATAGATAGAAGATAGATAGATAGATAGATAGATAGAACCAATGTACATGTATAAACCACACGGAACAAAACGACATATTTTTTCATGAGAGTAGAACCAGGACTAAACAAGACCCCTCCCCCCCCCCCCCCCCCCCCCCCCCCAAAAAAAAAAAAAAGGTGGGCTATAAATATCTATACATATATATCACCAATGTACATGGATAAACACATAAATCAAAATAATACTTTTTCCATAGGTGTACAATCAAGACTGAACAAGGAACCGCCGCCACCTCCCCCCCCCCCCCCCCCCCTCCACCGCCCTCTCCTTCCTACTCCACACCCCAACAACGAACAAAGGAGGACCATTCACACGCCTTGAACCACACACCTATCATTCTTTGTGCGTGTTTGTTTTTTGAAGTCCTTCATTCTGGTGGAGGGGTCTCAAGTACAGACAGGCAAATTTATTTCCCTCTTGCTTTGTCTACTGCAGCGGGCAGTCCAAGGGGAAAAAAAACAAGAGCAGATAACCGCATTCCTTTGTCGATATCCCTCAAGATGTGCGCAGACAACATACGTCACCAACTAACCCTTGTTGTTTTTTTCCCCCCACTACACACTCTCTCCCTATCTGGCCTCTCCTGTGACACAGATCTTTTTTCGTGTGAAGACAGACACCCCCACCCCCCTCTGTCCCCCCCGTCCCCCCCCCCCCCCCCCCCCCCACCCTCTGAAGGCGGATTAGGATGAGTCACCGGCAGTATTTTTTCAGGCTTTGGAAAATGTTGACCACAGCAGAGGTAAAAATCTGGAGTTTATGTATTTTTAAAAGTGTATTAATGAGGATGTAGATCTTGCACCTTGTGACTTTTACCTCTGTCCCCATCTGAAGAAGGCCCTGGCAGGAAGGAGCTTCAAGAGCTGCCTCGGGAAACAGCGGTTTTCCAGGGTCTGGCACTCACACTACCAAGGGAGACCGTCAGATTGACCAATACCAAAACCAATACTTTATTATCTCAATAAAAAATACAATTTTTTCTGAATAATAAACAGAAATTCATGTAAGTTACCAGCCATAATTATAAGAACAAGAACAGAAAGCCATTCATTAAAGAAGATGATAAAAATTCGACCTTAAAAAATGTCACCCACGCACACACACACACAACTGACGCTCATACTCACAAGCGCGCGCCCGCGCACGCAAGGTACGCACGCGCACACACAGCGTACATACACATACATACAGTGTGCATACATACATGCCAATGCATAAATGATTAACATGTCATACAATAAGAGCAATATTAATTATAATTATTATAATGCATGATATTACTCTAAAAAACATTACACTCAGTAAAAGAAATGCACACCCACTTTGCTGCAAACGTCTTACACACACACACACACACACACACACACACACACACACACACACACACCCCACACACACCACTCACTCTCTTCTCTCTCATCATATATATTTAATATATATATATATAAATATATATATAATATATATATATATATATAATATACATATATAATTTTTATAGATATATATCCCTAAGGGCGGGGACTGATTGTAAAAAAGCACATGGGTGCTTATCATTATCCTCGAAATAAAAGAATTTGTCATTGTCATTGTCATTGTCATTGTCTCTCTCTCTCTCTTCTCTCTCTCTCCTCTCTCTCTCTCTCTCTCTCTCTCTCTCTCTCTTGTTTGATTCATGCAGATTTGTTGTTGATGTGCCCTTGTTGACTAACAGAATTGAGGTGACAATAAAACTGCTTTTACTTCGTAGAGTTTTTAGATTATGTACTCTGAATCCATCTGAGAAGAAGTTCAAAATATCCAGCCAGCACATGCATTCCATCACTCACTGTTCCATTTGCTGTGGCTCTCACACGGCATTCACACAAAATTAACCCTTCAGTTTCATCTGCGCAGAGCGCCCAATTTTACTACAACATGCATGTGACAATTTTGTTCAATACATTTTTGTTTTCCCACTCAGGCTTGTATACCAGCATGCCACAGAAAACAAAATGACAGAGTTGATGAAGCATCGATAAAAATTCTGTAAAACCTACACATTTACCTGATTCTTCGAAGATACATGAGTGGCATTTTCTATTTATGAAATCTGTGTTGGGCGTAAATTTTAGTTTGTTGTCAATAATAGCTCTAAAGTATAAAGTTATGTTCATTTACAGGTTCTACTTTCATACCATCAGTGTAAAGATTTGGTACAGATTCTGGGTTCTTGCGAAAATCAGTTAACATTTCTTTAGTCGATATGACATTAAGCCCAGATAATGCCTTTTACAACAGGAGAAAAACTTCTCGAATTGTTTCGATTATATGAAGTGTGAGTTAGATAGATCCTCAAGGCCAGACTCATAAGAATATATTTTATCAGTGGTGCAAGATCAGAGCCAGTGTAGTCATTGGTATGAAAGAGTAAAAAGAATAGGGGAAAGAACAATGCCTTGTGGAGAACCAATAGAATTTGACTTTTTCTGTAGAAATTGCCCATTGAAATTTGACAAACTGTGTACCATTTCTCAAAAAGCTCATCATCTAAAGCATGAACCGAAAATAGACATTTAATGAAGTAGTCTTAGTGCTAAGATATGGGGTTGAAAGGTATTGAAGGCAGAGGAGAAGTCGATGAAACGTATGCTAACAAGGAAGCCAGGTTCTCCTAGGTGGGAGTAGGCATTGTGTGGCAAGGTGATTGTGGCATCACTTGTGCTTCTGTTGGCTTTGTAAGCAAACTGATGAGGGTCCAGATATGAAGAAGTGTAGAGAAAGATAATTTCACAATATTATAATACGTTTGAAGCATTTCGTTTACCATCACAATGAAAGCTACAGGTCAGAGACATATGGTTATTTTTTAATAAAAGACAAATGACTGATTTTTTTCCACATGCTAGGTACACAGCAGGTTTTCAAAGACAAAGAGAACAGAGCACTAAACCCACGACACAAATGTTCAGCACAAGCTCTAAACAACTGCCCAGCCCACTAGTACTATATATCCACACCCACAGCTTTCTTCACATGCAATCTTTTAAAAACTTTGACTTGACCTCTTTGGTACCAACGATGCAGACATTGTCATTCAGATTATTAAAACACATGTCTTTTTGAAGGTTAGAAACGACACTTTCAGGTTTCTGTAATGGATTAAGCGAATGCAGAAGTGTGTGGCGAGAGGCAGTGAACACTTTCAGAGGAGGAAATATACAGATTTGATCGCCAAAGGCTACTCGACTGAAAAATGAACTGGTCTCATTTACCGGAAAGTACCCTGCAACACCTCTACTAGCCATACGGGATCATGAAGCATGGAAAAAGATCTCTGGTTTGCGTCTTCTCTCATGTCCCCCCTACGTCCTTTGGGACATGGGACTGAGTGAGTGAATGACCCTCGTACACACACACACACATAAACACATACACACCACTTTGCATAATGTTGTACACTGATGATGCTGTAAACACACAAACTGGTACCTTTTTTCTGCCTGAAACTGACCACGACACGACACAGACTTTGGTGGCACGATTTGTGTGCAGTGCATTGCACTAAAGCGGAAGGAATACCCGCAAGAGACAGGAAACCATCCTTCACGTGGACAGACATTCTCCACGAAGCATCGACATCCCAACAGTTAAGTCTAGTAATCCCGCTCTTCTGCACTCGTCAAAAGCGTGAGCCCCAAGATTCGTCGAGGGCTGTCTTTCCTCTCTCCTCGTATTCCACGACTCCATAGCCCACCATGCCAACGATCAGGAAGAAGAGGCAGATGTAGAGTTTGTACTCCGTCTCAGAGAGTTCTGGTAGGCGAAGGTCATGACGAAGCCTCCGGACTCCCACAGACGGTAGTTAGCAAAGGCTGCCTCTGCGTTCTTTTTGAAGAGGGCTCCATACAGCGCTGTAGTGCGTAAAGAAAAAAATCCAAAGTTTGGTTTGGTGAGGTGTTGGTTTTTTTCAATGGAGCTCCAGCCAAAAAAGGTTCTGAAGCAACAACAATGACTCATCCAAAATAAATCAGAATTCTACCCCCAAAAGGTTTTCAATTTTAAACAATGAAGCATAAAAAAGTCAACCTCCATCCCAAAACGTTTTCAAGCTAAAACACTAGATCACGAAATAGAAATAATAAATCAACCTCCAACCACAAAAGTTTTCAGCTAAAACAACGACTTATTAAAAACAAATCAGGCTCCAGCCACGACAGTTTGACAGCTAAAACAATAGACTATAAAAGAATAATGGATCAGGCTACAGCCCAAAATGTTTTTTAAACTAACATATTGAATCATCAACCAAAAAAACCAACCCCAAACTAGGCTTCAACCACAATTTCTTCATAGCTAAAACAATGAATCATTAAAAAATAAATCAGCCTCCAGCCCCAAAAGGTTACAAACCTAAAACAATGAATCATTAAGACACACAAATCAGGTTTCAGCCACAAAAGCTTTTCAAACTAAAACAACAAATAATTTTTTTTAAACTACATGGCAAGCGCTATATTATCACATGAAACACTGACCACAACTTGGCTCGCACAGTTATGACAAAATCACACATGACAACATCACAAGATAAATGCTAAATCATACCTAGCTGATTTTTGTGGTGGATGGGTGGTCTAGAGATAACACACTGGCTAAGAAAACGTTAAGTCCGGGTTTCAAGTGTGTGGTGGTTTGATCCCCCGTTTGGGCCAGAAACTTTTCCCTAATCCACTAGACGTGAGCGGTGGTCTTGGTGCTATTCTTTCTGATGAAACAACAAACCCAGGTCGCTTGTGTAAAACTCATTAGTGTTTGTAAAAGAACCCATGGCAACAAGAGAGTTGTCCCTAGCAAAATTCTGTAGAAAAAAAGGCACCGTAAAAGGAAACCAACTACATCTGCAACAAGGAAAAGGAAAAAAAGAATAATAGGTGGCGCTGCTCTTGTGACAATGCGCTCTCCCCAGGAAGAGCAGCTCGAATTTCATGCAGAGAATTCTGGTGTAACTTAAAGTGGTATATTATACAATACAATCTAATACAATACAATACAATACAAAATCATACCTAGCTGACATTGTGGCTCGGTGGTCTGTCTGTCTGTCTAAAATGCGAAAGAGAGAGAGAGAGAAGAGAGAGAGAGAGAGAGAGAGAGAGAGAGAGAGAGAGACTTGTCTTGCATTGTACTGTATGAAAGAGAGAGGAGAGAGAGAGAGAGAGAGAAGAGAGAGAGAAGAGAGAGAGAGAGAGGAGAACTTGTATTGTATTGTACCGTATTGTGCTGTATTGTATTGAATTGTATACCACTTAAAGTCACGGCATATTTCTCTGCGTGAAATTCGAGTTGCTCTCCCCAGGGGAGAGCGCGCCGCCACAAGAGCAGCGCCACCCGTTAGTTTTTTCTTTTCCTGTCAGCATATATTATTTGGTTTCCTATAGATAGATTTCACAAAGAGAGAGTCTTTATTTTTCAAAGGTAACAGGTAACTATTCATATACTTTTCTTTATCCGGCCCTTGCCCTGATTAGGGACTATTCAAAACAGTTATCACGAAAAAAAAATAAAGATGAAAAAATAAAAATTACACACAGAGAGAGAGGAGCGGGGATAATAATAATAATAATAATGTATGGAATTTATATAGCGCTGAATCTTGTAAAGCAACAAATCAAAGCGCTCAGATTTTATTTCATACCACTTTAAGTCATGGCAGATTTCTCTCCGTGAAATTCGGGCTGCTCTCCCCGGGGAGAGCGGGAGAACGCGTCGCCACTTAGCGCTGCGCCACCCTTTCACCCTTTCACCCTTTTTTTTTTTTTTTTTTTTTTTTTCTGCAGCTGTATTTGTTTCCCTATCAGAGTGGCTTTTTTCTAAGAATTTTGCCAGGGACAACTCTCTTGTTGCCGTGGGTTTTTTTACGTGCGCTAAATAATTACGTGTAACACACGGGACCTCGGTTTATCGTCTCATCCGAAAGACTAGCGCCCAGACCACCACTCATGGTCTAATGGATGGGGGAAAAATTTCCGGTCCAAACGGGGTACGAACCGCCGCACACTTCAGACCCGGACTTTTCGCTTTCTAGACAGGCGCGTTACCTCTAGACCACCGATCCACTTGAGAGAGATTGAATCTGTATTTTTCAAGGGTTACAGATAAACATTCACATACTTTTTTTTTATCTGGCCCTTACCCTGATAAGAGACTATTCAAAATAGAAATCATGAAAAATAAAGATGGAAAAAAAATTACAGAGAGAGAGAGAGAAAATAAATCTTAATTTTTCTAGGAAGGAAGGTGGCAGGATGGTTAAGACGTTCGCCTGTCAACAAGTCTACCATGAGGTTGTGGGTTCGATTCCCAGTCTCGCCCATTCTTCCCAGTTTGACGAAAATTCGAACTGAATGTCAAAGTCCTTCGGATGAGACTATAAACCCAGGCCCCGTGTGCGAACGCATGCAGAACATCTTGCGCACACGTTAAAAACCCTTTCCGCCTTTCGGAAGAGTAGGCCATTGTGTGCCGGTAGGAGCGGATGACAAAGTAAAAACAAAAACCCAGCATGCACACAGGTGTCGTGTTTAGACACCATCCCGGAGGTCGGTCGGATTTTAAGAGCTGTATACAGCATCGTTCTGGCAACTCCTGCGATGGCACTGGAACCATGTGTATTATCGGCGATTGCCTTTCCAATGGACCATTCCAGCGACTGAAGAGGAGGGGGATGGGGGGGGGTGTCTGCTGCATGGGTAACAGCTTGCCCTCCATACTCACTTACCCAGGCTTTGCGCTCTGGAGTATAAACACCTAGAGCGCAACTCCATAGTCTTACGAGACTGACGGATGCCTACAATGTACAAATAAACATTCACATACTTTTTCTTTTATTTATCTGGCCCTTGCTCTGATTAGGGACTATTCAAAATAGAAATCATTACACAAAAAATAAAGATAGAAAAAAAGATAAAAATTATTTTAAGAGATGGAGTCTTTAGCTTTTCAAGGGTTACAGATAAACATTCACATACTTTTCTTTTACTTATCTGTCCCACGCTCTGATTGGGGACTATTCAAAAATAGAAATCTTAAAAATGAAGGTAGAAAAAAAATGAATGAAGGTAGAAAAAAAATGACAAACATTACATAAAAAAAAGAGACAGAGAGAGAGAGAGAGAGAGAGAGAGAGAGAGAGAGAGGAGAGAGAAAGAGAGAAGAGAGAGAGAGAAAGATAGACAGACAGATAGATAGACAGAGAGAGACAAGAGAACAGATGCACTCAACACACATCACAACACACACACACACACACACACACACATATATATATATATATATATATATATATATATATATATATATATATATATATATATATATATGTATAGATAGACACAGACAGACAGTTTGACAGACAGATAGACAGCCAGACAAACCCACCCAGACACGACAGCAAACACGACAACAGACACAGCAGCAGCCCCTCCCTACCATTAGTTGGGTCTGAATCACGCGCCCCCCAAACCCCCACAGCCCGCCATCACATAGTAGTGCAGCGTGTCTTGGGAGGGGCCCCCACAAAGCAGCATGAAAAAACCAAGTGGTCTTGAAGGCTGAAACAAAAAGGGGAAGGGAGGCCACAATGATGCCGCCACTTTGAAGTCCCTCACTTAAGTCTAACGCCAGACAACAACTATTGTTGTCTGTCTATCATAATTTATCATGAGCGAAAATCGTTTAGGGGCCGAAAAGAGTAGCCAAGCCCAGGCCTCCCACCGACCCCCGCGTGGGAGAGAATTGTTATTTTTTTTAAAAGTCTTTGTGGGGGGGGGGGGGGGGGGCAGGGGGGGGGGGGTTTGAGGTAGGAGAATGGAGGGAAAGGGAGAAATAAACAAGAAGGAGGTGAGAGGAAGAAAAGGAAGAAGGGAGAAAAAAGAGAAGGAAGAAAAAAGGGGAAATTTTAGAACAGGATTTCCCGAAGGTGGGGGGCTATTAATCTGAAGGCCCCCCAGCATCTCCTTGGGGGGGGAAGGGGGGGGGGGAGCTTCCTAATAGTCGCGCTTTGTTTTGTTTTTTTGTTCTTCGAGGCTGTAAAATGCTAGGAATGTGTGTTCGTCATAGTATCATTCGTGGTCCATTGAATGACGCCCGAAAAGCCAAGAATTTGCCTTCAATCACAACGTTGCTCTTTAGTCGAGTATGTATGTCGACAGAAGTTATAGCCTATTGGTTAAGAACGTTTCATTTCAATCCTTTGCATGGGTCCATAAAGTTGTGGTGTCTTGTAAATTAAAGGAGGGGGGGAGTGGATTTTCACGATCTCCATGTCAACTTCAAGTGCAGACCTGCCAATACTTTAATTCCTTTTGTGTATATATACAAAGAAGATCAAATGTGTATGTTAAAGATCCTGTTCGGTGGGTTAAAGTTAAAGAACCACAAACATAACCAGAATGCATTATGTGCAAAAAACGAGCTGCTCTGAAGTCGCGGAATGTGTCGGCTGACGCCAGCGGGCAGAATCCCTGCAAAGTTAAAGGCACAGGAGGAGACCTGGCATTCCGCATCCCACCCGGTAAGGGAAGGTAGAGAAGAAAGTACTGACTATTGTAGGAACGCCAGGGTTCCTATTCAGTCACAAGCACAGTCAGTCCAGAATTTATGACTGTAAGAATGTAAAGAATCTCTGTTCTTCCACAAGCTTTTTTTTTTAGTTCATTACTCGTTTTTTATTACTGTAATTGCTGATAAGTCATGCTAAGAATCCTCCTGAACAGACAGAAACCTCAAGCTGTGGAGGTCATCAAAGAACAGGCAGGTTTCAGAGCAGGACAGCACAGCACAGCAAATTTTCAACTTTATTCTGTGAGAAACACCTGCACCAGCAGCATAATCTTTATTTCATGTTTTTGTGGACTTTAAAAAGGCGTTCGACAAAGTTTGGCATACAGCTCTGTGGGCATCCATGAGGCTGTTTGAAATCAATGCCAACCTGATCAGAACCATAGAATGCCTGTGTAACAACAACCAGTGCAATCTGCTGTGACAACAACATAGGAGAATGGTTCTGAACCAGAATTGGAGTAAACCAAGGATGCCTGTTAACCCAGCCGTTGCCTGGTCCTAAGTCCAGGATGAGAAATGGGGAAGGTTGTGCGTTGGGCTAGCAACCCGCCACATCAAAAAAGCCTGCTACAGAAACGCCAACAAGATCTAATATAAATCAAATCTTGGGTGACAAGCTCAGGACAGATGCTGCAAGGCATTGTATGACGAATAGTGGTGATAGCCGAAAGGAAACTTCTATTCCGACGATGTCCTTGGCAAAGCCCAAACAGGAGGTGAGAGTGGGAGCCTGGAATGTGCGAACGCTGTATGAAGCTGGAAAGACAGCGCAGGTTGTGAAAGAGATGAAGAAATATAGGCTTAACATCCTTGGAATCAGTGAGATGAGGTGGACGGACTCTGGCATCATGACCCTTGGCTCAGGAGAGACAGTGTGCTATTCTGGTCGCACGGATGGGCAACATCAGGACGGAGTGGGTATCATCATGGTCAAGGAGGCCAGAAAGAGCTTAATGGGATGGGAGCCAGTCAACTCGAGAATCATCACAGCCAGATTCTTCTCCAAATATACCAAGACCACCATCATACAGTGTTACGCACCAACAGAGCAAGCCACGGAGGAGGAGAAAGACTTGTTCTACACCATCTTACAGGAACAAATAGACAAGACACCACAGCACGACATCCTACTTCTCATGGGAGACTTCAATGCGAAGGTTGGAGTGGAGAATACCGGGTACGAAACTTGCGAGGGAGAGGAGGGAGTGGGAAATAGAAACGACAATGGACAGCGTTTTGCAGATACATGTCTTGAAAACGGTTTGGTGATAGGTGGTACCATCTTCCAACACAAAACCATCCATAAATTGACATGGGTATCACCAGATGAAAGAACCAGCAACCAGATAGACCACATTGCCATCAACCAGAAGTGGAGGAGCTCCATGAAGGACGTGAGAGCCATTAGGGGAGCTGACGTTGGCAGCGATCACCATCTTGTGTTGTGCAGACTCCAGCTAAAGCTCAAGAGAACACAAAAAAAGAAAAATGAGCAACTCTTTGACTCAAGGAATTTCAACAGTGAGGCAGTGAAAAGTCAGTTTACTGTTGAGCTTTCCAACAGATTTCAAGTCCTGGACAACACACCTGCAGATGACATCAGCGCCCTATATGGTAACGTACAGATAGCTTTCATAGACACCAGCAAAGTTGTACTGGGCTACAGAAGAAGAGAGAAGGAGTGGATATCAGACACCACATGGCAACTCATAGAGGAGAGAAAGATCGCAAAACTTGGAATGCTCACTGGAACGGAGAACGATAGACAAACATTCGCCGAAACATACAAAGAGAAAAACAAAGAAGTGAAGAAGAGCACAAGGAGAGACAAGAGACAGTTTGCAGACAACTTGGCAGCAGAGGCGCAAACCGCAGCAGAGAAAGGAGACTCTAGGACCGTTTACAAGATCACCAAGACCCTAACAGGTGGATTCACCAGAAAAACCACTGTAGTGAAGAACAAGACCGGAAACCAGCCGCCATGGCGCAGTGGTTAGCGCCTTGGGTTACGGACTGGAAGGTCGCGGGTTCGATTCCCATAAGAGTCATAGGGATTTTTCGGACTCCGGCCGGCTCCTACCCAGAGTGAGTGTGTTGTGGGCTCAGTGGGAAGACTGGAACCACACAGTCGAGCTTCATCCACTTAACGGATGCGAGTTTGAGAGTGTTGCTCAAATTACCTGACCAACACTGCAGGTGTCTGTATCTCTCGGGCCCGGTTGACGCCGAGATATACTATGATAGTAAGCGTAGAGTACAACCCTGTCAAGTAGTCTCAAAGCATATGCACCTCCACAGCAGCATCATTACGTCATCCTCATTGTCATTGATCAGCATGCAATAAAAAAAAAATTGCCTCTGATTCGGTGGTCCCAGTTTCTCTGGTCTCATGGTGACCTCAGATTCGGTTTCCCCATACACTTCTGTGCCTGTGGTGAGTTTGTGTCAGGGCCTTTGGGGTTGGAGGTTCGCGGGGGACGGTCGTTGGAGGGACGTTGTGGTGGTTGCCACCTCGGGTGGGCAACTCACTCAGTCTGGCTCCGCGACTGAGCTAATACTGTCGTTAGTAGGGGGCTTAGTAGGTGGTGTCCTGCGTATGTTAGCTCAGAACAGGCACCACTGAACACCACCAAAGTGACCCAGCAGCAGTGCAGGGACCCTCTGGCTGGTGGCCCCACGGCGGCCTGATAGTGATGGGCTCCCTGTGGACTTCCGACCCTGAGGATGAGACATAACAAATCTGGGTGTGGTTGTGGCGGGGAGATTGGAATGAGCGGTGTGGGATCAGCAGGACGGGGGACGTCACAGAAGATGAGGCAGCAAAACAAAAACAAAAACAAAAAACAAGACCGGGAAAGTTTTGACAAAAGACATAGACCAACTCAACAGATGGGCAGAACACTTTAGAGAGACTTTAAACAGACCAGATCCAGATGAGGAAGCAACCATCGAAGACATGGGTTTCAAGATAGAGATGAGACGTGGATGCATCACTCAGCAGGAAATTGTGGAGGCCATCAGGCAAACAAAAGGCAACAGGGCACCAGGTGAGGACAGAATCACGGCAGACATGTTGAAGGCAGACCCCAAGACGAGCGCAAAAGTCTTAACAAAATTATTCAACAAAAGTTTGGGAAGAGGAGAAGGTTCCAGACACATGGAAGAAAGTCATCATAGTGAAACTTCCCAAGAAGGGCGACCTCTCAGAGTGCGGCAATTGGCGAGGAATCAACTTGCTCTCTGTCCCTGGGAAGATCCTTTGCCGTGTCCTTCTACAGCGTATGAGGCAAGCCATTGAGAGAACCCTACGGGAAGAGCAGGCAGGGTTCAGAAACGGGAGAAGCTGCACAGATCAGATCTTTGTTCTACGAACAATTGTGGAACAGTCCATCGAATGGAACTCATCACTCTACATCAACTATATCGATTTCCAAAAGGCTTTTGACAGCATCCATCACCCTTCGCTGTGGAAGATCTTGGAAGCCTATGGATTTCCTCTGAAAGTCATCAACATTCTACAGGACATGTACGCAGATAACCAGTGCTGTGTGCGGCATGATGGACAGCAGAGCGAATGGTTCCACGTGCAGACAGGGGTCAGACAAGGTTGCGTGATCTCGCCGACAGTTTTCCTCGTCGTCATCGACTGGGTGATGAGGAGGGCCACCAGCGATAGGGCGAGAGGGCTGGTATGGGGACTAACAGCCAGGCTTGAAGACTGTGACTTTGCCGACGATATTGCACTGCTGTCGCATGCACAGAAAGACATCCAGGAAAAAACATCACGAGTTGACCAAATAGCCAGCAGCGTGGGACTCCAGATTCACCCCGACAAGACCAAGATCATGAAAGTGAAGACAAAGAGTGCAGAGAAGACCAGTATGCGAGGCTCAGCTCTAGAGGAGGTAGAACACTTCAAGTACCTCGGCAGCTACATCTCAGCCGACAGTAACATTGAGAAAGAAATTTCAACCAGGATAGTACTTGCAGCCCGGGCATTTAGTGGGCTGAAAAACATTTGGAAGTCAACTGTCCTGCACACCAAAACCAAGTTGAAGATCTACAAGTCCAATGTACGCTCAGTACTCCTATACGCCTAGGAGACATGGAGAACCAACAAGAAGATTGAGAGCAGGCTCAGAGGCTTTGAAGGAAGGTGTCTTCGCCGAATCCTGAAACTTCACTGGCAGCAGCATGTCACCAACAGGGAAGTGTCAAAGCGCACCGGCATTAACAACATTGTGGCCGAGGTAAAACAGCGGCGATGGAGGTGGCTAAAACACACCCTCCGAATGGGCAAGAAGAGACTCCCTCATACTGCGCTTAGATGGGCACCACCAGGGAAGAGGAAACGAGGCAGACCACTCGGCACTTGGAGGTAACTACTCCAGTAGAGGAGGAGATGAGAGAGGCGGGCAAGACCTGGAATGAATTGAGCTGGCTTGCCCAAGACAGAAAAGGCTGGAGGAATTTTGTTGGCGCCTTGTGTCCCGGCACATGGGATGAAGAGGATTAAGTAAGTAAGTAAGTAAGGATGCCTGTTCTCTCCAATCCTCTTCAACCTCTTCTTTTAGAAAATAATGGCTAACGCATTTGAAAACGCTGAGGGAACACTCCACATTGGAGGCAGGACAATGACAGACTTACGTTTTACCGACGACATCGACGACCCATCTGGAAAAGGACAAGGGCTAGTCATCATGATGAATCACCTTGATGAAACCTCTTCGACATTATGGTACGCAGATCAGCGCAGAGAAAGCCCAGCCGATGACAAATAGTGCCAATGGCATCAGCACTGACATTATTATAGAGAGCAAGAAAATTGAGACAGGCCATAGTAGCTTTCAATGTCTGGGAGCTATAGTATAGGATGAAGGTTGTTTTGTTTATTTATAGATAGATAGATAGATAGATAGATAGTAGATATTGTGTGTGTGTGACTTGTCTGCATAAGCATCATACGTGTACTCCTCGTGGGGCGGGGCTCAAAATCAGCTGTAGCTTGATGCCTTTCCCCTGCTGCTGTATTGATGTTTGCCTATGTTTGTATTAATACTAAAAAAACATGTTTAAATAAAGGGTCAAAACCTGAAATTATCTCCAGAATAGCCCAGACCACAGCTGCAATGACCAAACTGAAAGTCCTCTCGAATTACAAGAACATCACTATCATCTTTCAGATCAGACTGATGCGTTCCCTGGTCATGTCCATATTTTTGTACGCATGTGAAACGTGGACTATAACAGCGGACATTGAAAGAAGGATGCTGGCAATGGAGATGAGATGCTTTCACGAACTTCTTGGTATCTCATACAAAGATCACATAACTAACAAGAAACTGAAAACCAGAACTGCCATTGGGCCATATTAAGAGTTTCCGACTTCAGTGAAATAAAGCAAATTGAAGTTGCATGGGCACGTCACACGAACATCTGGACTGGCCAAGACTGTCCTACAGGGAAAGTACAAGGAGGGAGACGAACAGGCAGACAGAGAAAACGATGGGAACACACCAACGGGGAGCGGACTGGCCTTGAGTGGAAAGACTTGTTGCGGCAAAACTGAAAACCTCTGGAGTAGAGTAGAGGAAGCTGGTTTCAAAATCTTCAGCGGTGTCTCAAAGGTCTACGAGACTAAGGGATAGGTGAAAGTGAAGGGGTTTTAAAAAAAATTATTGCAGGATGATCAATGATAATCAGGATGACATCATGATGCTGCTATGGGAGCGCATATGCTTTGAGACTACTTGTCAGGGTTGAACTCTACGCTTACTATCATAATATATCCCGGCGACAACCAGGCCCGAGAGGTACAGACACCTGCAGTGTTGGTCATGTAATTTCAACAAGCTCGCATCCGTAAAGTGGATGAAGCTCGACTGTGTGGTCCCAGTCTTTCCACTGAGCCCACAGTACACTCACTCTTGGTAGGAGCTGGCTTGAGTCCGAAAAATCCCTATGACTCTAAAAGGATTCGAACTCGAGACCTTCCAGTCCGTAACCCAATGCGCTAACCACTGCGTCATGGCGGCTGGTGGTTGTTGTTGCTGCTGTAGTTGTGGATTATGTTATTGCTGTTAGAAAGATGGGCAGTTCCGATACAAAAAATTAATCATCTCAGGCACCTTAATTATTAACAGGAGGAACCTTGTTGAGAGAAGATGGAAATAAACCACACACACACGCGCGCGCGCGCGCACACACATAGATAGATGCTTGATGAAAAAAAGCAAATGCATTGCTTACTAAAAGAGCCATCTGGAAATTTTAAAAAATTGACTTGACTTGACTTCACACACACACACACAACACAACACACACCACACCACACCACACCACAACACAATAAGATTTGTGTCTAATATCACTTAATGTGAATAGACGTTAAATTGAAGAACAACAACAACACAACACAACACAACACACACACACACACACACACACACACACACACACACCAAAAAATCACAACATGAAAAGAAAGAGATAGAATGTATTCGCATTTTACAGCAAAAAAAACGAACTAAAAACAACCAACAAGAAACAGCAGAAAGTGAAAAGAAGAGACAGAAACTGTTTAAGCCAAGATAAAACTCACTAAGCACATATTAAGGGAGCATGTCCCCCGCCCTCCCTCCACCCCCCCCCCCCCCCCCCCCCCCAATCTTACAGCAAAAAAACAACCTGAACTAGAAACAACCAACGAAAAACAGCAGAAAGTGAAAAGAAGAGACAGGAACTGTTTCAGCCCGGATAAAACTCACTAAGCACATAGTAAGGGAACAATTCCCCCCCCCCCCCCCCCCCCCCCCCCCCCCCCCATTTTACAGCCAATAAAAAAAAAAACCCAAACAAACAAAACAACCAAAACCAGCAGAAAGTGAGGAGATCGAGAAGAGAGACAGGACAGGGCTTGTTTCGATGGCCTGAAGCCAGACTGACGCCTCACCGATGACGAAGAAGGCGATGTGGCCTACATACTGCACCAGTTTGCCGAATAGCAAGGAGCAGGCAGCGTCCACCACTCCATAGCAGATGAAGACGTAGCCCACTTGGGCCACGCCTATGCTACAGCTGATATAGGACTGAAACACAGCACTCCGCCCATTACGTCTTTTTCACAGTTTGCCCATTAATAATAATAATAATAATAATAATGTATGGAATTTATATAGCGCTTAATCTTGTAAACCAACAAATCAAAGCGCTCAGATGACTTCTTTTTTTTTTTTTCGAGGATAATGGAATAAGCACTCGTGTGCTTTTTTTTTTATAAACATCCAGTCCCCGTGTATATGCGGTTTTGTAAATTTTGTCATCTGTTCCCACCGGCACACAATGGCCTACTCTTTCGAAAAGCGGAACAGGATTTAACGTGTGCGCAAGATGTTTGTTCTGCATGCGTTCGCACACGGGGCCTCGGTTTATAGTCTCATCCGAAGGACTTACGAGCTTTTCACATTTTGCTTATTATGTTTTTCACGTTTTGCTCATCATGTCTCACATTTTGATCATTACGTCTTCCACATTTTGTTCATTATTTCTTTTACATTTTGCTCATTATGTCTTTCACATTTTGCTCATTATGTCTTTGCTCATTGTGTCTTTCACATTTTGCTGATTATGTCTTTCACATTTTGCTGATTATGTCTTTCACATTTTGCTCATTAATGTACTCCTTTTGGAACTAAAGAGTACATTCATTTTATAATACAAACACAATCTTTCGGATGAGACGATAAACCGAGGTCTAGTGTCCATCCCGAACATTAAGCGCACGTAAAAGAGTACGCAGCATCAAGATAAGTTGCCCTGCTGGCCAAATGGGGAAGAAATTGCTAACCAGTATGTAAATGATATTGATATATAAGATGAATGTGTTACTTATATATTCTTTTAGATCGAGGAAAATGGAATAAGCACTCATGTGCTTTTTTACATCCAGTCCCTGTGTGTATGCGGTTTTGTAAATTTTGTCATCTGTTTCCACCGGCACACAATGGCCTACTCTTCCGAAAAGCGGAACAGGATTTAACGTGTACGCAAGATGTTCTGCATGCGTTCGAACACGGGGCCTCGGTTTATAGTCTCATCCGAAGGATGGTGCTGTTCTTGCGGCGACACGCTTTCCCCGGGGTATGGAGAGCAGCCCGAATTTCACGGCAGAGAAATTTGCTGTGACTGACAGGGGGATACAATACAGTACAATACAAATACGTTACGATGCAATGCACTACAACACAATACAGTTCAATATAATACTATGCAACGCAATACAAATACAAGACAGTTCAAGTACACTATACTACACTACAAAGCAGTACAACGCCGTACAATGCAACGTAATACAGTCCACTACAATATAATACGAAAAGAGCACAATACGGTACAATATACTGCAATACAGTACAACACATTATGATGCAACACAATACAACACAAGACGATACGATATACCAAGCAAAAGCAAGGTCAAGCGATGCAACACAAGGCAACACTATACAAGGCAATCGAATACAATTCAATGCAATAATATCACAACACAATGCAATCCAATCTTGGGGAAGGGGACGGGGGTCACAGCACTCGCTTTCCCTAGCTAGGGTTAAGCAGCATCGAGCGTGGTTACCCAGTGGATGGGTGACCGTTTGCACACCCCCACCACAACCACAACCACCCACAACCACCACCCACCACCCACCACCAACAACCACCACCACCAACAACCACCACCACCAACCACCACCCACAACCACCACACCCACAACCACCACCCACAACCACCACCCACAACCACCACCCACAACCACCACCACCAACCAACCACAACCACTATCACAACTATGGTCTCCAGACAAGAGGACTGCATGCCCCGCTCACCTGGGAATAGTCTCCGGCAATGAAGGCCTGTTCCACGCCGCTGTAGACAGTGAGGGGAATGAGCAGCACCTGGTAGCGCGACGACTTGAGGTGCTTGACGGTGGCCACCAGCATCTTGGGCGACAGCTTGCGGTCCTTCGCCAAGCTCTGCTTGCCCACCTCTATAGGGTCGAGGAGGAAAGCCACTATCACCATAGCCAGGCCGGCGCATAAGATGTAAATGAGGCAGAGATTGCGGACCTGAAAAAGAAAAAAGAAAAATACCAACCCACATGGGAGTTAAATGATAAATAGATGATGATGAGAGAAGAAGAAGAAGAAGAAGAAGAAGAAGAAAAGAAGAAGAAGGAAAAGAAGAAGAAGGAAAAGAAGAAGAAGGAAAAGAAGAAGAAGAAAAAAGAAGAAGAAGAAGAAGAAGAAGAAGAAGAAGAGGAAGAAGAATTTACATAGAAACTATATCTTGCACACACAAAAAACAAATCAAAGCGCTTTCATTCATCCTACCCATTCACATGCAGCCAGTTACAAGTAATTTCTTTTTTTAAAACAAATTCAAATGTATACACACACGCTCACACGCTCACACGCACGCGCACGCACACTCACGCACACACATAAAGGTTGTACACTCCGGCAGGATGATGGGGGGGGGGGGGGGGGGGTCGGCGGTTGAGGGCAGGGACACAAAATGAAATGGAACGAGAGGGGAGAATCTTAGGTTTGAAATAAATGCGTATTGAGGCTGGATTTAAAAGCGTCATAAGAAGGCGAAGGGAGAGAGGAAGGTCATTCCAGATCGATGGACCAGAAAGAGAGAAAGAGCGACGGCCAACGGTGGACTGGTTGAATCTAGGTATTTTTAAGCACGAGGTATCTGCAGCAGATAACAATATAACAATAATGATGATGATGATGGTGATAATGACAGCAGCAGTAGTAGTAGTGGTAGTAATCATAATAATTACCCCTAGACGACTGATCCACGCTATAGACCTGAAAACAATGGCAATTCCAGCACATGATTATGATAAACATACAGTAGTTTCGGCACATAGTTTTAAAACTTTTTTTTAGTTCCTCGGCTAGAGCTCCGAGGTTTACCATTGGTGAGATCTGGCATATGCGACCGCTTTTACCTACTATTAAGGGGTAGATTCCTTCCGATTTGGGGGATATTTTCTGGGGCATACATGATATCAGGAAAAATACTCTGGATATACTATAACCAGGAAAAATACTCTGAATTAACTATATGAGAAAAATACTCTGAATTAGCTATAATCAGGAAAAAAATACTTAAGATTAATCATGTCACGAAAAACACTTTGGATTAACTGTAGCAGGAAAAACACCTTGGATTAATTGTAGCAGGAAAAACACTTTGGATTAACTATATGAGGGAAAAAACACTTTGGCTTAACTATACCAGGAAAAAACACTTTGGATTAACTATATGAGGGGAAAAACACTTTGGATTAACCATATCAGGAAACAACTTTGGATTAACTATCCCAGGAAAAAAACCTACTTTGGATTAACTATATCCGGAAAAATGCTTTGGATTAACTATATCAGGAAAAACACTTTGGATTAACAAAATCAGAAAAAAAGCATTTTTGAATAACGATACAAAAACCTAACAACAACAACAACAACAACAAAACCAAACTCACATTCAGGTTAGCAGTCCCATCAGGGAGAGAGAAAAAACAACACTTTCAGATCTTTTTCAAAAACTTTCCTTCGAGTCAGTTATTCGTGAAATAATCTGCACTTGCAAAAGTGTTTTGCCGTTTAGTTTCCGTTGCTGTCACGTCACGACAAGCTGTTGTGTAGGTAAAGTAAAGGTAAAGGTGTCCCATAACCTATGTGGTCGAAGGGGAGCGAGGCATCAGAGACCTCACTTCTCTAGGGGGCCAGCATATTGAGGGCGGCGCCCATCTCCTCTCCCTCACTGCTTTACCTTCCCTGACCCCAAAGAGGGCAGGTACCCATTTACAGCTGGGTGAACTGGGGGGACGGTCACCCATCCAAGTGGTAACCACGCTCGATGCTGCTTAACCTTAGCTGGGAAGAAAGCGAGTGCTCTGACCACTGAGCTATCCCGTGTAGTGTGGTGTGGTGTGGTGTGGTTAGTGTAGTGTGGTGTGGTGTGGTGTGGTGTAGTGTGGTGTGGTGTGGTGTGTAGTGTGGTGTGGTGTGATGTGGTGTGAATGTGGTGTAGTGTGGTGTGGTGTGGTGTGTTAGGTATGTAGTGTGGGTTGTGTGTTTGGTGTGGTGTGGGTGGTAGTGTGGTTGTGTGTGTGGTGTAGTGTGGTTGTGGTGTAGTGGTGTGGTGTGGTGTGTGTAGTGGTGGTATGTGTGTGTAGTGTGTGTAGTGGGTGTAGTGTGTGTGTATTGTGTAGTGGTTTGTGGTGTGTGGTGGTGTTATAGTGGAGTGCAGTGTGTGAGTGTAGTGGTGTAGTGTAGTGCATGTGTGTTGTGCAGTGCAGTGATATATAGTGCAGTGCAGTGCAGTGAGTGTAGTGCAGTGTCAGTGCATAATAGTGCAGTGAGTGTAGTGCTGAGTGCTAGTGCAGTAGTTTGTGATAGTGATTAGTGCAGTGCAGTGTAGTGCAGTGTATATATATAGTGCAGTGCAGTGTAGTTCAGTGCAGTGTAGTGTATATATAGTGTAGTGCAGTGTAGTGTATATATAGTGCAGTGCAGTGCAGTGCAGTAGTGTAGTGCAGTGTAGTGTAGTGCAATGTAGTGCAGTGCAGTGCAGTGCAGTGTATATATAGTGTAGTGCAGTGCAGTGTAGTGTCGTGCAGTGCAGTGTAGTGCAGTGTACTGTATATATAGTGCAGTGCAGTGTAGTGTAGTGCAGTGTAGTGTATATATAGTACAGTGCAGTGTAGTGCAGTGCAGTGCAATGCAGTGTAACAAAGTGTCCAAAGCTCACCAGTTCCCAGGGTTGCTTGAAGCCTGTGTGGTTGGTGACCTCTGAGGGGATGAAGCTTGACCCACAGATGCCCATGTTCTGGCCATCGTCAGTGGACATGGGCTGATCTTCCAGAACGGTGGACGCGATCAGGTTGCCCCAGATTTGACCTGAACAACCACACCACCACCAACAACAAAGGCATCTTCAACAACAACAATAACAACGACAACGTCATAAATTATTATTATTGTTGTTGTTGTTATTATTGTTTTTTGCTGTTATAGTTATCAGTAGTAGTAGTAGTAGTGAGGAGGAGGAGGCGAAGGAGTAGTAGTAGTGGTAGTGGTAGTGGTAGTAGTGGTGGTGGTGGTGGTGGTTGTGGTGGTGGGGTGGTGGTGGTGGTGGTGGTGGTGGTGGTAGTAGTAGTAGTAGTAGAGTAGTAGTAGTAGTAGTAGTAGTAGTAGTAGTAGTAGTAGTAGTAGTAGTAGTAGTAGTAGTAGTAGCAGTGTTGCTGCTGCTGCTGTTGTTGCTCTGATTATTGTTGTTGATATTATTATACTACTACTACTACTACTACTACTACTACTACTTCATCATCATCATCATCATCATCATCATCATCCTCATCATCATCATCCGTGTTTTCGATACACACTAACAGTCATTACAGACAACCAGCCACAAAGACAAAATACCTGGCCGGAAAGTCGGCATGATCGTGGGAGGCTTCAACGCGAAAGAACTGTATGTGAAGGAAAAAGACACAGAGCGTGGCATTAGACCTTTTGGCCAGAGCCCGAGGCTCAAGAAATGACAGAGGAGATGTTCTGCTTGCTACCTTCTGGCAAGCACAAAATCTCCTTTTCACAAAGACTTTTTTTTTTCTCAAGCATCCCAAATATGGGGACGGGATAGCTCAGTGGTCGGAGCACTCGCTTTCCCCCAGCCAAGTTAAGCAGCGTCGAGCGTGGTTACCAGTTGGATGGGTGACCGTTTGCGCGCCTTGGCTTCAGTACAGTTCCCCCAGCTGTAAATGGGTACCTGCCCTCTTTAGGGTCAGGGAAGGTAAAGCAGCGAGGGAGAGGAGATGGGCGCCGCCCTCAATATGCTGGCCCTAGAGAAGTGAGGTCTCTGACGCCTCGCTCCCCTACGACCTTATAGGTTATGGGACTCCTTTACCTTTACCTCCTTTATCCCAACTACAATTTTGTTTTAAAGATACACATGGATCTCACTACCTTGACGAAAACCGCCATCAGAGTGATTGTACACTGATAAAAATTTGGCACAGCATCAGTCATTAATGCCAGACCAAGGCAAGGGGAAGACAGTGTCTCGGATCACTTGCTGGTATCCACAGAGCTAAGATTAACAGCGATCAAGCTGAAGCAAGCACCTGGACCCTGTAAAAAATTATCATCCAGACAAGCTGCGTGATTCTGAGGCTAGAAGTGCATAATTATGAATTAATGGAAACAAACTATCGTTTTGAAGTGCTTCCGAAAGCTAGAATGAAAATGAGGCTCTACCAGAAGAGATCTGGAATGACATACTTTT
>CM054143.1:46768674-46866174 GCA_028751875.1 Rapana venosa
CACCTGTACACCACACACACACACATCACACACACACACTCACTGAATCGAACGGATCTCCCAGCTGGCTCGCCTGCCCACCACGTACTTACGTTTGGGGTGGCCATTGAGGAGCACGAGGGTTTGTGACCATGTCTGCGGCACTGACAGTGTCCGATGTGATGGGGTCCGAGGAGTTGTCCACGGTTTCAGTGACAGCGACGCCGGGTTCCATGACAGTGACGGTTGGGTCCGTGGCAGTGACGCCTTGCTCCGAGACCCCGTCGACAGGTCCCGTGACCTTGCTGCTGGTTGGTTTCGTGACCTTGTTGGCGACGACAGGTCCCGTGACCTTGCTGCTGGTTGGTTCAGTGACCTTGTTGTCGACAGGTTTCGTGACCTTGTTGTCGACGACAGGTTCTGTGACCTTGCTGTCGACGACAGGTTCTGTGACCTTGTTGTCGACGACAGGTTCTGTGACCTTTTTGTCGACGACAGATTCCGTGTCTTTGTTGACTGGTGGCTCAGTGTTATTCTGTCCTTTCATTGTTGATGACCTCTTTGGCTTAGCTTTGAACACATATACATACACCCCCACGCGCTCGTGCGCACGGACATACACACAACACACACACACACACACGTGCGTGCACGCTCGCATGCACACACACACACACATGCGCATCACAGAGGCCATAGTAGGGCTGTCACTCGCAGAAAAAAAACAAATAAATACATTTCAGACTAGGGGAACGGGATAGCCTGGTGTTAAGATGGTTGTGCTGGGGATATGGCGACTTGGGTTAGATCCCAGGTTTCTGCTGCCATCCAGACGCCCGTTCAAGGGGATTTTCTCCCTGGAGTTAACGTCAGTGCTTATTCCACTCCCTCCCACCTACCCACCCTCCACCCCAAAGTCCTTTGGATGAGACCCTTAACCAAGTCCCATGTGTATACGCACGCAGAATGCCTTTCGCACACATTGAAACCCGTTCCAGACTTTTGTAAAGTAGTTCATTGTGTACTGGTGGGAAATGGTGACAATAGTTTAAAAACGCGTGCACACTGGTGTCATGTTTAGACATCATTCACGAAGTCGGAATGTGGATACCTTAACGGTGGGCAAAAGTAGTCCAAGTGCCATGATCTCAACATTGGTGTGTACCTCTCGGAGCTATAGCCAAGGAATGAGGAAAAAAATCCCCATCCTACAACTATGCAACTACGTACAGGCTATGCATGTTAAAACAAGATTTTGAAAATCATTGTCAGCAAGCAAATTAGAACAGTGGCAACCTTTATCATGGTTGCCTCTCAAAGAGGGAGCCAACCCCCACCCCCCCCCCTGCTCAAAAGTGATTAATTCCAGAATGTTCACTAGATCTACTGTCGTTATGGTATATAATTATCTGAGTTTGCTCACCCACCCACCCCCCTCAAAAAAAATTCTTCAGCATGATTTCAAAATCAGCCCTCATAGGCCTATGGACTACACCAAACCCATTAAAAAGTTAAACATCAACACATTAAGAATACATGCCCTAAAGTCATTTTATGGCCTAAAAAATGATAACTTAAATCTTTCGTTATCTTCTGCCCCTTACCATTTGATTTAAAAGGCCAACAATAAAATATTTACTTACCATAAATTGATAGCTTTAAGGAACAAACAAACCAAAGCTTTTCTTGCAGTAATCTGGAGTTAGATCTAGATGCGTTTACAAAAGCAAGACAGGTTTCAGACAACCCGTCATTTAATGCGATGTTTGACATCATACTTTTATTGCGTCAGTGGGCTCCCCAGACAAGGAAACTTGGGGGTGATCCTTCAACACCAATAATAAGAGAAAGCAAGGCTGACAAACAAAACCCCTGGAAGCGTGGCGTGAATTCAGGAATCGACATGCAGACACCTTTCTAAAATTCAGTTTGGAATGATTTTCCTTAAGCTGTGCATTAGTAGGATTCTGGCAGTATAGCCCATTTATGAAGAGAAGCCACAGGGTGACCCAGAGTCACAGCTCCCCCTCTACAGAGGCAGGTGGGGTGGGGTGGGTAGGGGGGGCTCTTTTCGAAATAAAAGGATAGCATCCCCATCTTCTGGAAATTGGGCGCTAGAAAGTTCATCTTTTCTATCACTCCATTTGTTTTTGTCTCTTTTCCCTATCATCTCACTCTTCCTTATTTTCTGCCTTCCCAGTCCATTCTCATGGAGGGTTTTGGTGGGTTTTTGTTGTTGTTTTTTAAGCAAATTGGACACAGTACAGATTTTCTTTTCGTATGTTATTTGAAATCTTCCTGTATTGTTCTGTCCTGGCAACCAGGTAGTGATATTGAAAACGCTGAGACGGGCACAATTATGATGTTAATTCTGAAGTGGTATTAACGCATACGGAATTATATATATATATATATATATATAGAGAGAGAGAGAGAGAGAGAGAGAGAGAGAGAGAGAGATACATATATATCGAAATTCTTTTTTTTTTTAAATTTCACACATTTTTTGTAATCTAAGGATGATCAATAACTTAAGCGGAACGGCTGGCACCCTCAACACGTCCTGTTTTTCTAGGCCTTAAATTAAATAACTTAGGTACGTAGGCCCTACTGTGTCATTCGATTATCTTTTTTCCTCCAGATCGATGGTGGTGGATATTTAAAGGGATTCAGAAATGTTGGTTTTGAACTTAAAGTGCCTGCTACTGGAGCCACTGAAACTGAATGAGATAACAGCCCTGATGTAGCTTTCGTGGGCGATAACACTATAAACAACGTTAAAATGGGGAAAAAGCTGCTGAACATTACAGATCTACACCACAGGGACGGATGCTTGCTAGATCTATAGCTGAATAAAATTAATAAGAACGTGTGACTTCAATCCTGCCGGCCCATGAGGTCATGGGTTCATATCTTGGCAGCTTTGGTCTGGTGACTTTAGGAAGGAGACGATGCTATTTCTGTCTTTCGTTCTCCCTGTTTAGTTTGTTACACTCTGACAGTGTTGCTCAACTTCCTGCTTCATGGGTGCCATCTTTGATCTGGACTTGCTACATGCTAGTCATAGTTTAGTATTACGAACAAGGTTGGTTTTCAGGTTTCCGGTAGCCTATTGGTTTATTGTTAGTTATTACGAACAAAGTTGGTTTTGAAGATTCGGGTGCTGGTTCATAGTTAGGTACCATTAACAAAGTTGGTTTTGAGGATTCGGGTATTGGTTCATAGTTAGCTACAACAAACAAGGTTGATTTTGATCATTCGGATATTGGTTCATAGTTAGTTACAACAAACAAGGTTGATTTTGATCATTGGGATATTGGTTCATAGTTAGGTACCATGAACAATGTTGGTTTTGATGATGCAGGTATTGGTTCATAGTTAGGTACTATGAACAAGGTTGGTTTTGAAAATTCGGGTATTAGTTACAAAGAACAAGGTTGGTTTTGAGGATTCGGGCATTGGTTCATAGATAGTTAGCCTACTTACTACAAACAGGGTTGGTTTTGAATATTTGGGTATCAGTTCGTTGTTAGTTACTGTGAAGAAGGTTGGTTCTGGGGATACGGGTATTGGTTCATAGTTAGGTACTATGAGCAAGGTTGGTATTGAGATTTGGGTATTGGTTCATAGTTAGGTACTAGGAGCAAGGTTGGTATTGAGATTTGGGTATTGGTTCATAGTTAGGTACTAGGAGCAAGGTTGGTATTGAGATTTGGGTATTGGTTCATAGTTAGGTACTAGGAGCAAGGTTGGTATTGAGATTTGGGTATTGGTTCATAGTTAGGTACTAGGAACAAGGTTGGTATTGAGATTTGGGTATTGGTTCATAGTTAGGTACTAGGAACAAGGTTGGTATTGAGATTTGGGTATTGGTTCATAGTTAGGTACTAGGAACAAGGGTGACATTGGGGATTCCGGTATTAGTTACAAAGAACAAGGTTGGTTTTGAGGATTCCGGTACTGGTTCATAGATAGATAGCTTACTACAAACAGGGTTGGTTTTGAATATTTGGGTATTGGTTCATTGTTAGTTACTGCGAAGAAAGTTGATTCTGGGGATACGGGTATTGGTTCATAGTTAGGTACTACAAACAAGGTTGATTTTGAGAATTCTGGTATAGGTCTTTTCTCATTTTCTGCATCGTTTATGTGGTTTCTCCCACAATATGGTGACCTTCCTGGGTTGACCCTTATTGTTGACCAGGGTGTTGATAAAAGGAACGATAGTAAAGTTGGCTTTATAGCCTGTTTTAATCTGTATATAGTTGCACAGTTTTAATCTGAGATTTAAATTTTTTAAGAGGTGATAGCCCAGATATGGCCTCTATGGTCGGTGGGGCTATAAACAAGAGCACTGGGTTGGATTGAATTGGATTGAATCTGACCTAAAACCGAGCCCCAGTCTGTGACTCATTTCCGTACATACCTCTGCTTAGGGGGGGGGGGGGGGGGAGAAGGCGAGAGATAAGTGAAAACAATGGTTCATAAATTTTGTCTACATTAGTGGTTTAAGCAAGGGTTGATATCAGTCTACTGTCCTTTAAATCCTGGTAACAAAAAAACAACAAACAACAAATCCATCAGTATGTGTGCACATGTACCAGTACATGAGCACACAATTTATTATGACATAATTTTTACTCAGAACCAATTTCACTTTGTTTCAGCAGAGAAACCAGCCGAGTACAGATTGATAACTGTATTACAGTAGATTTGTTTTTAAGTGAACTGAGACTGGAACTGATTTGATTGAATTTATTAATTCATATCACAGCATATGACAGCCAATAATCATGTCAAGTTTATGTACACCTTCTTTTCTGATAAGTCTCTCCCCCCCCCCCCCCCCCTCACCCCCTTCCTGTTCCCGTTTCTCAGCTAGAGCTTTGGGCTTCACAATGGTAAAATTTTGCGTTTGTGAACGTTTTGGCAACACCATTAAGGTAGCCGCAATACGACTTCGGGGATTGTTCCTAAACACACCAGTGTGCAGGGATTTTGTTTTATTTTTGTTTGTTTGTTTGAAGGTGTTCATGCGTTTCTACCGGCACACAAAGGCCTACTCTTTCGAATTGCAGAACTGATTTTAATGTGTGTAAGATGTTGTGCGTGCGTTCTTACACCGAAACTCTGGTTTATAGGCTAGTATCATCCGAAGAACTTTTGAGGGGGAGTGGATTTGGCGTTGATGTTAACTCGAGGGGGAAGATCTCCTGGAACGAGCGTCTCAGTGGTTCAGTGGCGGCTCGAACCCTCGCTCGGTCAGATCACGAGCTTAATGCTCTAACCACCAGGCTACCCTTCCTCCTAATCTGAATTTCACATTGCAATACAATTGTCAGATAGAAGCAGAAGTGTGTGTGAGTGTGTGTGGTGTGTGTAAATAGGGTGGGTACAGGATTCGCTCAAAAGGATTCCTGATAAGTATAAGGTCAGAGAGACCTCAAACACACTGTGAGTGTATTGTAGGTAAAATTAAAACAAAAAACAAACAAAAACTGGCATACACCCGGGATACGCTTGATGAGTAAACACTGCCATTATTGTGCATTATTTCCCCCCTACACCCTTCCACCCAAAAAATGATAATAGGGTGCTTTTTATTGGTCTTCTCGCCAGCCAATGACCAGTCCGGTTACAAGTCAACACTGCGATGTGGAATGTCAATAGACTTCCATTGAACAGAAGCAAAACTAGAGAGAGAGAGATAGCGAGATAGAGAGAGATAGCGAGAGAGAGAGAGAGAGGAGGAGGAGGAATTTCAATTCCGTTTTCTAAGGAGATGTCGCTGCTTCATGCAGGATGTTTTGTTTAAGCCATACACCGAACTGGATCGTAAAAAGTGGCCGAAAAACGGATAGTATTTCGAAGTTGTTTTGATAAGGGAGAAGGGGGCAGACAGGACACCGATACACAATAGCCAAGAAAGATGATGCTCTTCTTTTGTAAAATGTTTCAAACCTGGGTCAGGGAAGGTATCATGCATTTTGTGATCACGTACATGTGTGTGTCTTTTTTTTGTTTTTGTTTTTGTGTAAACGCATATACCCTGGTGTTGGGTTTAGACATCATCCTAAAAATCGGAATGTGGCTACCTTAATAGTGGGCAACCCCCCCCCCCCCCCCCCAAAAAAAAAAACAAAAAAAAAACCCGATCGTATATGAAAAAAAATCTCAACTTTGGTGAAACTCAGAACTGTAGCCTAGGAACAAACCAACAAAAAAAAAAGAAAAGAAAAAAAGACAAATCACAAAACGCTCAGTAAACCCTCCATTCCCCCACCCTGTGTCAACAGCACTCAGCGTCATTGGAGAACCAGTGTGATCCCAGTGTGTGTGTGATCTCAGAACAAACAGGGGAAAGGGGAGAGGAGGGTCTGGGTCTGGTCAACATCCGTTTGTCATATGTCAACAATGCTGACACTTGCCATCGACCAGCTAAGAACACCAACAGGGCCCAATTAAAGCAAGACTGGACACCAGCAGGTCTTAGGTTAAAAAAAAAATTAAGAAAAAAAAAGAAAGAGATGTCCCATAATCTATACGGTCATTTGGGGAAGCGAACTATCAGACATCTTTGGGGTTTTGTTTGTTTGTTTCTTTGTTTTTGTTGTGTTTTTTGTGGTTTGTTGTTGTTTTTACTAGGGGCCAGTATCTTGAGGGTTGCTTGCGCCCATTTCTTCTCCCTCGCATGTTCCAGTGCAAGTCTTCAAAGAAACATCTACTGCTTGTCTAACCTCAAAAGCTTATTTTGTCCTTCCTCCCAAACAGTTCAGGTTTAATTTGAAGGTGGACTTTCCAACAGGAGTTGGTTCGAGGGAAGAAGGGGCCTACAAGGTTCCTGTGTAAATACTTCAGGGGTGTAAGTGTAAAACAAGGACAAGGCAGTGAACCTGTTTTGCATGCCACCAGTGAAGACGAAGACATTCCCTGTCACTCTTGTCTGGTTTGTTTTCATCCTGGATACTGGCTCCCGCATTGATGTCATTATACCTGTTCAATATTTGTTGAATGTGGGGAGTACTGTGGTTACGATATAAACGGATGGGGGCTGGGGGTTGGGAATAAATTTGATCCCCAGTGTATTTGAGGAAATCTGTGTGTGTGTGTGTGCGAGTGCCCAGTCTTGTGTGCAAATGATCACAGAAAATCGTGTGCTCACATGAACACTCAAAACCACTTTGCGCTGAAGGGGTAGGCAAGCAATGGCTGACGGCTTGGATGACAAACACGCTCAGCTCTCAAGACTCTTCTCAAACTCTGCAGGCGTACTGCCTGCTACCTGGAGAGGGATGATGAGCTGGCTCCCACCAGGTTCAACCTAACTACAACACATAACTGAACAACTCAGTCTGGATCTTCTTCTTCTCCTCTCTCCTTTGCTTTACATCGTCAGTGTAAGACGTCTTGGGAACAAATAATGACACGTCCTTTCCAGCCCCTCTCTCGTGGGCCGTACAGCTTGGTTTGCAGGGTTGGTTTGCAGGGTTATCTCTATCGGCCACACACATCTTCTTCAGGTCGCTGTATAGCGTGCATCTTTGAAGGACGTGCTCGCCAGTCTGGTTTTCTTGACAGCAGGCACACAGGGGAGGGAGTAGGAACCAGTTTCGGCTGTGTGGGCATGCCTGTCTGGATGACATGAACGTCCGTCTCCAGCAAGCGCGCTGTTGCCTGAAGAGCAACAGGCTCTGTCATGTTCAACGTGTGCGCCTTATGCAGCCTCAACAAGTTAGTGCATGCAGTGTCCCTACGAATCTTTGGGAAGTTTATGGAGAAAGCAAAGTCATACGCCATCATTATTGTGATATTACATAATGGGTGACACACTGCTACGGAAATGGTTTTATTTTTTCTTGAAGGAGAGAAGTCTGGATGTCAAAGCAGAAAAATGCCATGACTAATATTCTGCAACCCAGATCAAAGACAATACAAAACATTTTTCAATGAAATAAACAAATGAAAAGGTGCAAGTACATGTTTCAGTGGAAAAGATAAAAGATAAAGGTGTTCCCATAACATATATAGTCGCTGGGGAGCGAGATGTCAGACCTCAGCTTCTCTAGGGGCCAGCATATTGAGAGTAGCGCCCATCTCCTCTCCCTCACTGCTTTACCTTCCCTGACCCTAGCGAGGGTGGGTACCCATTTACAGCTGGGTGAACTGGGGGACTGTACTGAAGCTAAGACACGCAAACGGTCACCCATCCACTTGGTAACCACGCTCAACGCTGCTTAACCTTAGCTTGGAGAAAGCGAGTGCTCTGACCACTGAACTACCCTGTCCCGTCAGACCACCACATTTAAAGTATAATCATAGACAATGAATCAACAGATAAATAAGACTGAACAAAAAGAGTGAAAACAACAAAAAAAATTCACTTATACATATAAAGACACCCACAACCATGCACAGATTACTTGCTAACACAATTATGTTACAAACATTGACACAAAAGATACTTTCACACACACACACCATGATTATGTCGTTTTTTTCAATATCTTTTATTTTTCATTTGTTTTAATCCCTCAACGCGGGTGTAGTCATACAACATTCATTCACATACAACTCCAGCACAGGAGAAACTGTTCAAGTACCAACTTGTTTGTACATGACTATTTACAACAACAAAGCATCCCAAAAAACCCAATGAGGAGGGTTCACTCATTCACTCTCTTTTGCCAACACTCGTATCCATCGATGCCACCCCCCAAAAAAAAAAAACATGAAAAACAACATACAATAAGGACATCATGCAAAGTTTGTCATCGTGTGTATTATATCATGTGTATATCATGTGTTTGTGTGTGTGCAAAGGTTTGAATTCAAACACTTTTGGGAATACATAGTGCTTCCAAACAAAACAGTCTACTACGTGATTTTAAATGATTAACTGTTTTTGTTTTTCACGGGTGCTTAAAATGTCGATTACCTTGGGTGGGTGAACGGATGTTGTAAGTATCATTGGCTTCAAGCTATATGTCCTTCAATTAACCAAAACTACACTTCTTATTTGTGAAATACTTAAGTGTCTTAGCGCGGGGGGGATATTTTTTTTTCTTTCAGATTTTCGTTTTACCTGATGTCTTACCAACTGCGTAACCCACCGCACTGCACTGCCGTCTCTTTATTTACTGACAACATGAAACTATCGTTGACGTGATGATTCAAGTTAGTCTTTTTTCCCCTTTCTTTCTTTCTTTCTTTCTCTGCTCCACTGGCATATGCTAAATATTTTCTCTCTTCTGACAATTTGCTTCTGGTCACAGTATGGAAAAGACCCCACTTATTGTTTTTTTCAACCTTTACAATACACCATCCACACAAAGATAAAGTCTGTGCTTTAGAATTTGGAAATCTGATGACCTCATTGGACAGAAAAACCTTAAAGTTAAAGAGTTTATCAGAATTCCTTACAATTCGTCCACACATTAGAAAAGTAGTTTGTCAGAATTCCTTGTTATTCGTCCACACATAAGGAGAGCAATTTAGCCCTTTTCAACTAAAAAAAAAAAAAAGTACATGCACACAGTTATTTTTTTTATTATTTTTTTTTTAACAATGATAACCACACTTAAAACAGACCAGAGCTGAATCACGCCTGGCAAGAACAACTTTTCGTGGAGCAGTTTTCATGAGATATTGGTGGAGGGAAGGGGGTATTAGAAAATCCAGTCTTTGACAGAATACCCAGAACCTCAGAATTATTGATCCATAGGCAATCTTGATTTCAGTCATTTCATAGCCGTCATCATGCATTATTCCTTTATTCATATATATTCCATATATTCATTCATTACCACTTAGAAGAAAATCAAATATGGTAGGAGACAAGGAATGACAGCCTGCCTCACCTCATTTCATTTTCCTAAACTTGCACATCATCAAAAGTATATTGTGCATTTCAGTAATCAAGGGTGTGTTGTTGGAACATCTGCACATGCCCCCCCCCCCCTCCCAACAACATTCCCAAACTGACATGTGACGTCAAAATCTCTGCACAAGCAAAAATATAACCGTCCTAAAACGCATGCCACATCTCTCTGGTAAACCGTAACACACACTCGACCCTTTATCCATCCTCTCACCCACAACTTCTACTCCATTACAATACAAGTTCTCTCATTGCACAGACTGGAATCATGAGCACAGAAACTGCTATAGTGACCTCAACATACTATACAATATACCACGACCACCTTGTTCTCGCACAAGCTTTCGACTCGTAAAGCTTCTATCTACACTTACTATACTATACCATACCAGTTTCTGTGTTCGTGAGACTCGCCTCAAAAAAGCTGCCAGACAGAATAAAATATTGTGGTGATCAACATCAAAATGTTGATGGACTGGATAAAACGGTGAAAAGGTTAACATGGTTAACGGCAATGATATATAAAATGAGAGACGAGGAGAAACATTCTATAAATATTCATGATGTTTTGAAATGAAAGTGGAGAGAAACATTAAGGAGTAGCAAGACAAAAAGAAAGAAAAAAAGATGAAGGAAACAAAACAATATTTTGTGAGACGATTATGAAAAGCTTCATCATTCTACAAAAACTTAGGCATGCAGCTTATCAATGAAACTCGTTAAGAAATGCTATTCATCAGAAACCCATATCCATGTCCAACCTGTATCTTACTCCGTTCAAGTGCAACACAAATTTAATTTGACAGCAAATGACCTCAAAGTTTGCAGCATACTGCAGAACGGACAAAACCAGGGTTAAAAACAAAGTCATCGATTCTTAGCTGGCAGACCAAACTTTAACACAAACAAACTAGAAAAAAGCTTTCAGCTTGGGGTAGATGAGGGTCATACATAAAGAAATTAATAGGACTCAGTGCACAAGTGAATACATGGAGAGAAAAAAAAAAGAAAGAAAAAAGAAAGTGGGTGTTAAACACTCTTAAAACACACACACACATCAAAGACGTAAATGATTAAATATTATTTTAAAACATTATCTTCTCCTCATCACATAATAATTATTTTCTACTCTTTCAACTTATTTTAAATAGGTTGAAGAAAAAATCCCTTTCTCAATGATGGAAAGAAGACACATGCAACTAGTTTCCACTTTTTTTTTTCTTTCTGGTACCTCAGCTAGAGCTTAAAGGCTCGCCGGTGGTGAAAATTTTGAGTATGCGATCATTTTTGCCCACCATGGAGGTAGCCACATTCCGACTCTGGGAATATTCTTTAGTTTTTTTTAAAGCTGGCATGATGACCCAAACCAAAGTACAATTTCCTAAAACGGTTTCTTATAATATTTCAAGGAAAGAGCTCATCAAAACCTGTCTTTTTGTCCCTTATTATTGCATGGAAGGAAACAGATCCAGCACAATGACAGCAACAAAAAATGTAGGGTGGGAAAACATCGCTTTCAAAGGAGGTGGATCATTCCCTTCACATTGTACATACACGGCGCATATGCAAGACACTCTCTGATAAACTAAAAAAATAAAACTAAAACACAGTTCTGTATTTTCCACACACACACAAAAAAAGTCTTCAGGGATGATTTCAGCTCTTGACGACTCCTGCCACTGTTGATGCTCTCACTTCATTCACTCTGATGCTCTCCCCCCCCCCCCCCCCCCCCCCCCCACCACAAGCCACACTGTACCCAAACCCATTGTGTCACAACCTCAGTGCCACAGCAAGCAGCTACCCAAGCGAAGCTGGGTTGGTTGCCATGAGTTTGCCCTAGGGCTGCCCTGAGGATTGCCAATGATCACAGGAGGCCCTGCCCTGCTGTCGGGTCTCTTAAGCCGTACTCCATGGTGCCTATTCTTTCCTTTTTTTCCGTTCAATTAGAGCTTCAAGGGTCACCAATAGTGAGGTTTTGCGTTTGCAACCACTTTTGCCCACCATGAAGGTAGCCGCATTCCGACTTCGGGGATGTATGCTGGGTATGATCGTGTTTCCGTAACCCGCCGATCGCCGACATGGACTACGGGAATTTTAACATGCCTATTTGGTCTTTTGCATGTGTAGAGAAACATGAAGGAAATTAAGGCACTGGCAGGACTGCACATGAAGCTGACCTGGGAGATCGTAAAAATCCCCACCCTTAATTCACCAGACACCACCAAGATTCGAACCCACGACGTCATGGACTTGCAGGATGGAGGTCAAAGGGACTGAGCCACTCTGCTACAGCATGCGTCATACCTGTTCTGATTTTCCATAGACAGGGTAGAAAAACTAATCAATGACCACTCCTTCTGGTGACACCAACAGTCTGGTCATGCAGTTAGGCTGAGTGGGGGATCCTCTCTAGCACACACAGCCCATCCTGAATTGTGGCGTCATTCAGCTGTCTTGTGAAGATCTTCAAAACATTAACAAATTTTTTTTTTTTTTTTACTCTATTCATCCTGATAAATTTGCCAACCCACACAGGATTAAAACACAGTTTTGGTGGGGTTTTGTCTTTGCTGTTGCTTTGGTTTTTCCCCCTGAAAATGAAGCTCAGTTTGGCTGACCAGCAGCCCTGAACTGGGTACCCCCTCCCCTACCAACATAAACAACTCAAAGAAAAACCAAAAACCCAACACTCGGTCAGGCAGTCCTTGCCATAGCAATAATCGACTTATCGTACCACCAAATAATATACCTGTGCCCATTCACAGAAGCTAAAAAGTTTGTCCCCCGCCCCCGCCCTTGTTGAAATGAAATGATCTGTTCTGGCCAACCAGCAGCCTTGTCTCGTCTATTACTCGACGCTAACCAAACTGCTCGTGACCGCATGAACGTGGGAGTAACTCACTGCGTCTCCTTACGCCCCCATGTTAAAGCTGAACATTCTGAATACAGCACACAACTTTCGCTTGTCTAAAAGGGTGAGGTGTTCTGGCTGACCGGCAGCTCTCTCTAATTCTATCTCCCTCTCTCTAGTCATCTAATCATGCAGTGATTCTCATCACTACCACAGAAATGCTGGTCTTCTACTTAACAAAAGCCACAGAGATCTTGGTTTTCTTCTTAACAAAAGCCACGGAAATCCTGGCTTTCTACATAGCAAAATAAGACCAGATTTTGTTATATCTACTCAAAACTTGAAAGCAAAATTTCTACACGTTCAAAAGCTGCATTTTTTGGGGTGATGATATCAGGATGCTGATGTTAATGTTGCTTACAGGCCTTATGGGTGTTGCCATGTTACAATCTGTAATGACTCAACATGATAATAAACGCAGCCACTTCTAATACTTAACCTTCCTAGACATGTTAAAAATAAAGAAAAAACAAACAAACAAAAAACCAAGCAAAGTAGATGTATATAAAATCTATATATATCTATATATATATATATTTTTTTTACCCAGTAATCTGCAACAGAACACAATTCATGGAGATCTTTGCCACAAGAAACTTCTTAAAGGGGAGGGAAAAACCCCAACAAAACAGTGCACAGAAATATCATAGCTTTTGTTTCAGTTACCATCCATAATTTTAAAAACAAAAACCAGAAAAAGAACATCAAAGAAACAAACTACGAAACAAAGCAATGCAAAGAAAATGTGATGAAACAAAAAACTGCCCAAAAATGCCCTCCAGACAAATCATTCTGCAAAATGTACAGCTACAGCCCATCTTGGCGATTAAAATAATCATAGCTTCTTAACCTGAGCTATTACAGGGGTGGTTTAAAAAAAAAAAGTCCAATACTGCACCTAAAATTTCTTTTAAAAAACAAACTAAAAATCACTCATACCGAATTCTGTTTAAAATGGAAGGAAAATCACCAACGCTACTACATAGCACTGATTAACTCCAGGGAAAAACAAATTTTGAAAGGGGGGCAAGAGAGGAAGAGGACTGTAGAAAGCATAAGCCTATACCATATCAAAAAGATACTACCAATGACAGAAAATCACGAGAGAAAAAAATCCGTAAGTTGAAACCAAAAGTACAATGTTCCTTTTGATCACATACGTTTGGTGGATTTTTTACAAGTATGAAAATCAGCACATAAACTTCATTCACAACTGAGAATTTGGCATCAGTTCAGTCAAATTTCGCTATCTTGCATCTGTTTCGTAGCAACTCAAGTCCACATAAAAAGTCAAGTCTTGGTCGGACTTCGTCTGCTCCTGGGAGTTGGTTTCAGTTTCAAATTCTTTGATGTTCTGAATCCTGACAGACAAAATTCATAACTCCTTCCAACTTTGGAGATCACTATATGACCATGCATGCACTGAATAATTACCTCCCTTGGAGACTTTGGTGGTTGTTTATTGCTGTTCGTTTTGTCCACGCATTTGTATCCGAGCCTTTCATTACTTTCTTGCACAAAAATATATCTTTCATTACTCTCTTGCACAAAAATGTATGTTTAGATATTTATTATCCTTAATGAGAATATTTTTGATAGACACGCTTGATTTCCAAGGGTTTTCAAGGTGGTGTTTTTGTCACAGGTTGTCGTGTTGTTCACTTTCAAAAGGATTCCATATCCTGGATCTAATATTCCCTAATTTTTTGGTTTTGTAACCCGACAATCACCAATACAAAAATCTGTTGAAAACGGAAAGAAAATTGCCCATGCAAATAGAACCTCTCCCATATAAACGCCCACATTTCTCCAAATATTCCTTCAATTAAAAATTTTTTTTCTCAAAAATAATTTTATTCATTGTATAGAATGATCCTCCTCCCTAAAAAAAACAATACCCCCACACCAATGGATTTCTATTTGTGACAGATCTAAGAGAAGGGGAAAAAAAAGTGTAATGCATGCTTGACATTGAAGAAGCTGAGATGCTTCAAGTGAGTATTACGTGCACTGGCAAGAGAGTAAAACGCAAAAGAAAGATGCCAAACTATAAATAAATAAATAAATAACTAACAGAGAGAGAGAGAGAGATGATGGTACAGAGAGGTAAAACTTGCCGCTAACACACACACACAGAACCTTTACAAACATAACCAACGAGAAAACAAACTAGAATGGACATGATGGCTGATATTACTGATGAGGAAAATAAAAGGGAGAAATGATGGCAAAGAGAGGTAAAACTGCTTGTAACATACGGAACTGTTACACACTTAACAAACGAACAAAAAAACTTAAACTAGAGTAGACACATGGTTGATGTTACTGATGAAGATAAACCCCCCTCAAAAAAAACAAACCCAACCCCAACAGAGGCGCAATGTCTACAGTCATGGGAAAATGCAGACTTTGATGCAACGATACCGGTTGTGTCTTTCTTTTATGTATGTACAGTTTTATTTCATTTCATAACATGAAAAGAGAGGAAAGACAGTGACAAGGAAGACTGAGGACAGGAACATAGAGAGAGAGAGAGAGAGAGAGAGAGAGAGAGAGAGAGAGAGAGAGAGAGAGAGAGAGACAGACAGAAAAAGAGTGAGAGAGGGAGGAGGGAGAGAGAGGGAGTGAAGAGAAAACACTGAGAAAGAGAGAGAGAGAGAGGGAGAGAGAGAGATACAGACAGACAGACACACACACACAGAGAAACAGACAGACAGAAAGACAGAGACAGACACACAAAGACAGAGACAGACACACAAAGACAGAGAGAAAGCTAGTGTGGCGGTAATCCAGACAAGACAGAGACAGAGAAAGAGAGAGAGACGGTCAAGAAGAGAGAGTTGGACTAATACTCTTTTTCTTTTGTAAGGCTGCAAAATGCACAGAAAGCTGCAGAGGACTGATGCTTCTTCTCAGTGTCAGTTCCACTGTCCCCGGGGATGGATGGAGAGGGGAGGGGGGGGGGGGGGATGGGGACAAAGCACACCGCGGTCATTCCGTTCCATCTGCCGCAGAGGCCACCACCGCGTTGTGCTGTATCTGTAACACCTCTCCCGAATCTGTGGTGACAGTGGCGACATGGCATCCCTCGGGTAAAGTAAGGTCCCCTTGCTGAAGCTGCTGCAACAAAGGCCGACCAGCTCATGATTCAATGTGTTAAGGGGAGAAAAGGTACACAAGCGCAGTGATGATTCTCTAGTTTACATTCTGGGGACATTGTGTTTGTGTGGGAATGTACTGAATGGGGGCTGCTGCAACAGAGGCCGGCCAGGTCATGATTCAGCTTGTTACCCGCTAGACTGCCTTACCCCGGACATTTTCCGGGGCTAAACGTGCACCCTATACGCCTTACAACCCGGAAAATTTCCGGGGTGTCGAACCAAAGTAAACAAGCCTGCTTCCTTGACTACAGTTAAAGGAAAAGAACTCCAAAATTAATGGAGATCACTCTCCTGTTGCTTGGCCAACATCCAGCTGCAAAAAAACATACAAAAACGATCGCTTTTTTAGCTCGTATTTTGTGTTTTTAAGCATGACTGCTTGGGAAGTTCTTGTTCAAATTGGTTGACACTTCTTGTTGAAGGCATAAATAGCTTTACACAGCTGTAAAAGTGGCAAATAAAACTGTAGATTTACCTAACAGTGATGAAAACGATTGTGTATGATTCAGGTGACTGTGCATTAAAAAAAAAAAAAGTATGAGATTTGGCTTAGACTTATGTTTGACGTTATTGAGATGGGGGGTACTCAGAATGACAGTGGTGATAAAGAAATCGTATTTTTGGTCGAATTTTTACATTTCAAATGTATTTTCGCAGTGAAATATCATGCTAACTAATTTGAGCTTGCCTCGAAGTAATCTACGATATATATACTGTCATTAGGCAGACTATCAGGAATATTCATGTAGTAGTTTCTGAGTAAGAGGGATATGAACATAGCAGTGGTACATAAGAATTTTATTCCCCGGCAAATAGGGTGCACTTGCACTGGGCAGTTAAGAGGTTAAGGGAAGACGAGCACAGTGATGAGACTCTAGTTTACATTTTGGGGACATCGTGTTTGTGTGTGAATGTATTGCAGACGATCTTAGAGAAAGGGGCATAAATAAAGAGGAAGCTCAAAACAGAGAGAGATGGAGAAGGCTCATCAATGTCAAACCTCCCCTGGGAGAAACATAACAAAAAAGGAAGAAGAAGAAGATGTCTGTGTGTGAATGTACTGAATATACCTTTTCCACCACGCATATCTGAGACAAACTGTGTGTGTGAATGTGTTGAATGTACTTTTTTCACCACAAATATCTGTTTGCTTTTTGGGACATAATGTTGTTTCGTGTGTTGACTGTACCTTTTTCCACCTTACCTATCTGTTACATTTTTGGGGACATAATGATTGTGTGTGAATGTGTGTTGACTGTACCTTTTCCACCTTGAACATCTGTTAATTTTGGGACATAATGTTTGTGTGTTAAGTGTGCTGACTGTATCTTTAATACAAGGATGAGATTTTGCGTATGCAACTGGTTTTTGCTCATATTTTCATTACGATGAAAAATACCCAACTCAATGAAATTGACTATAAGAATTGCATCGAAATGTGTGGGGTGTTTTGGCTGTTTTTTTCTCTAATATTCTGAATACCATTATTCTATAATAACTTTTTTTTAAAAACTTTAAATACCTACCCCAGAAACTTAACAGGATATTTTTAAGAAAACATTCTTTTGACTAACATTCTGATAATCATTATCACTTTTAAAAAACCCCTTCAAAAACCCCTTCAAAAACTTGATCAAGCCCTTGCAGTAACCATCCTTTCTTCCTGCTAATTTTCCAACCATCATCATTATGACCCCAAACAAACCCTGCCTACCCCAATAACTTAACACAAGACTGCTACAAACCAATTTTTTTTTAATTGGACACTACCACTACAAACATTTTAAAAATATTGGATATTACAGCTACGATCAATTATAATCACCAATATCTACCACACCACACTAATCTTTTCCTAAAGTCGTTGCTTGCTACTAATCTTTTTTTTATAGGTTTTTTTCTTCTTCTTAAACTAACGCTACCATCAATAACCATCACCCAATATCAATTAAGTACTCTTTTCTCGTCCACCATTCTGATCCTCAACATCATAATAATAATAATAATATATGGAATTTATAGAGCGCTATATCTTGCAATTACAAATCAGAGCGCAGAAAGAAAAGAAAAAGGGGAGGTGCAACTACTTACCCCAATGACTTGGTCCCCGGAGAGGATCTGTATGTGCTGCGCTTGCTGTAGTTGGGAAATCTGTTCCGGCGTGGCGTGAAGGATCTGGATCTCCCCCTGCTGTGTGGCGTCTCCGGCCATGGCCACTGCTGCCTGGATGTCCACCTCACCCTGACCACACACCATCAGTGTCACCGTCAGTGACTGTTTCTACAGTAGTGTGTTATGTGTATATACCACTGTCAGTGGTCGTTTCTACAGTAGTGTGCTGTGTGTAGTAGTGTGCTGTGTATATACCACTGTCAGTGGTCGTTTCTACAGTAGTGTGTTGTGTATATACCACTGTCAGTGTCTGTTTCTACAGTAGTGTGTTGTGTATATACCACTGTCAGTGACTGTTTCTACAGTAGTGTGCTGTGTATATACCACTGTCAGTGTCTGTTTCTACAGTAGTGTACTGTGTATATACCACTGTCAGTGTCTGTTTCTACAGTAGTGTACTGTGTATATACCACTGTCAGTGGTCGTTTCTACAGTAGTGTGTTGTGTATATACCACCGTCAGTGTCTGTTTCTACAGTAGTGTGCTGTGTATATACCACTGTCAGTGACTGCTTCCACTGTCAGTGTCTGTTTCTACAGTAGTGTGTTGTGTATATACCACTGTCTGTTTCTACAGTAGTGTGTTGTGTATATAACATTGTCAGTGGTCGTTTCTACAGTAGTGTGCTGTGTGTAGTAGTGTGCTGTGTATATACCACTGTCGGTGGTCGTTTCTACAGTAGTGTGCTGTGTATATACCACTGTCAGTGACTGTTTCTACAGTAGTGTGTTGTGTATATACAACTGTCAGTGACTGTTTCTACAGTAGTGTGTTGTGTATATACCACTGTCAGTGGTCGTTTATACAGTAGTGTGCTGTGTATATACCACTGTCAGTGACTGTTTCTACAGTAGTGTGTTGTGTATATACCACTGTCAGTTTCTACAGTAGTGTGTTGTGTATATACCACTGTCAGTTTCTACAGTAGTGTGTTGTGTATATACCACTGTCAGTGTCTGTTTCTACAGTAGTGTGCTGTGTATATACCACTGTCAGTGACTGTTTCCACTGTCAGTGTCTGTTTCTACAGTAGTGTGCTGTGTACATACCACTGTCAGTGTCTGTTCTACAGTAGTGTGCTGTGTGTATACCACTGTCAGTGACTGTTTCTACAGTAGTGTGTTGTCTACCACGCTCACACACTACACTGTCAGTGACTGCTTGTACAGTAGTGTACTGTCTACCACGCTCACACACTACATTGTCAGTGACTGCTTGTACAGTAGTGTACTGTCTACCACGCTCACACACTACACTGTCAGTGACTGCTTGTACAGTAGTGTATTGTCTACATTGCTCACACACTACATTGTCAGTGACTGCTTGTACAGTAGTGTATTGTCTACATTGCTCACACACTACATTGTCAGTGACTGCTTGTACAGTAGTGTATTGTCTACATTGCTCACACACTACATTGTCAGTGACTGCTTGTACAGTAGTGTACTGTCTACCACGCTCACACACTACACTGTCAGTGACTGCTTGTACAGTAGTGTATTGTCTACATTGCTCACACACTACACCGTCAGTGACTGCTTGTACAGTAGTGTATTGTCTACATTGCTCACACACTACACTGTCAGTGACTGCTTGTACAGTAGTGTACTGTCTACCACGCTCACACACTACACTGTCAGTGACTGCTTGTACAGTAGTGTACTGTCTACCACGCTCACACACTACACTGTCAGTGACTGCTTGTACAGTAGTGTATTGTCTACCACGCTCACACACTACACTGTCAGTGACTGCTTGTACAGTAGTGTATTGTCTACATTGCTCACACACTACACTGTCAGTGACTGCTTGTACAGTAGTGTATTGTCTACCACGCTCACACACTACATTGTCAATTATCATTTCTACAGTGAGTACTGTCTACCATGCTCCCACACTACACAGTCAGTGATCATTTCTACAGTAGCGTATTGTATACCACTGTCAGTGACTATTTCTACAGTAGTGTATTGTATGCATCACTGTCAGTGATTATTTCTACTGTCAATCATTCTTTCTACCATACTGCCATTATTTCATTTATTTTTTGGCGTTTTTTATGTTGTTCTTTTTCTGTTATAACTGTGCTTGTTTTCGTTTATTCAAATTCCACTATGCGCATACATCTGCTTCCCTATGAGGCTGAAAATATCTAATGTGTAATGTTTTAGTATAAATGCTGAGAAATCACATTTTCATTGGTTATTTTCATTCTTATTTTATACATCATCTATTATTATTGCACAGCTGCCAACCTTTGAAAATCTTAAAAATGGAATTAGGTGGGAGGTAGGCTCCCCCCCCCCCCCCCCCCCCCCTCTCCCCCAGCTGATAAAGTGGGGGTCAGGGGTCAAGCTGATAAAGGAATACATTTTTCATCTCTTGACAAGATGATGTTGTCAGGAATGAATAGTGTGCCGTGCCTTAAATAAAAAAGACCGTAAGTGGGAACCAAAAAGCACAACGACCACTTATCACCTCTGCTTTCACAAGGTACAAAATCATTAGATAAAATCATTTAGGCATGATCATTGAGCACCAGTTGCACTGAATGACCACCCTCTATCTCTTCGCTAAACCACGACATTAGATACTTTTGAATCCAGTCTCTAAATGCACTTATTTCCACCTTAATCTTCTCTCTCACAATCTGTCCATACTCTTCAACAGCCACCCCCATCTCCATCACCCTGCCAAGGTGTGTTGCTTTTGTGTGTGTGTGTGTGTATGGTGTGTGTGTGTGTGTGTGAGAGTGTGTGTGTGTGTGTGTGTAAATTTGATATCCTTTGATCCTATTCATGGATGGTTGCATGCATGTAAATGACTTCAATATACGCACTTTGACTTGTTGTTTTACATGTCATTATTTCTGTTGATTTTTATTTATTTTATGGCAACTGAAGTCAAACAAAGTGTCAAATCCTGGCACTAAGTCGGCTACTGCTTCACGTCTGTCCCCACTGCCTGCAGGTCAAAACTATTTATCACATACTCCGCAGGAATACTTGTTTTGTTTGTAGCGACTTTGGTAACCTAGTCTCTGAACTTGGCTTTCATCAGGTGCCCAACATTTGAAGCAAACTCTCAGCCTTGCATGGTTGTTTTGAATTTCCACAGACACAATTCTGTCCAGACAAGGTGATCGGTACATGACTTTCTTAACTCATCAGCGTTGTGTCGTAGCTATTCATACGACACTTACTACACCTGAAAACACTGAGCAGAAGATAATCACACGGCATTTTTAGAGAAAAAAAAAGGAACGGTTTGCAATCATGTTCTTGTTATCATCATCGCTGATATGATTTTAAAAGATACTTGTTTTTCTTTTTGTAACAACAATTTTCATCATCATCATCTTCACATTCATCACCACATTCATCATCAGTGTTGATTCTAGGATTTTTTTTTTAAAAAGTAGGGGGGTGGGGGGTGGGAAGGAGATAGAGGGTCCTCTTAAATGGAAAGAAAAAGAGGGCAATGTTCCCCCCTTGCCCAGCCAACTTTCATACCTGTAAAAAAAAAAAAAAAGAGAATGGGGACATTTTGCTGCATAATACACATATGTTATCTCTGTTTTTCATATTATTAAATAAAAAAAAACCCAACCAACCAAACAAAAAGCCCACTGCCAGGAGTCTTGGCAGTAATAGTAGTTCTTTCCTAGTAGTGGCTCATTTAACCTTTAAACACCACCACCACCACCACCACCACCACCCAACCCTTGCAGGTAGGTAGGGGCCACAGATTTATCCACTACAATTAATGAAGGGAAAATGTGACCCTATCCTCTACCCCTCTCTCCAGTATCCTATTCCCCACCCCACCCCCGGAATGCACACGTGCTAGCCAACCAACCTCCCCGGCTTCATTACATCATTATTTTTGTTGACCATCAACACCGCAGTTGACTTGTTGGTTTCTAAAACATACAGCACACGATCACTTCTATTCAGTTTTGCAAGCTCTCAACCTCCGCCATCATAACTATTTTCATTTGCACAACCAGCAGCCTTTGTAAACTGGTAGCTCCAAAACTGGAAACCTCCACTGCAACACAAATCAAAAATGACTCGGAACATACCTAAGCCAAAGAGCCCTTACATCCAATCGGCACGAAGCGAAGCACTCAATATTAACGAGAGGTGACAAAGAGAACATCTTTTAACGATCGCTATGATGGCACATCGGTCACTCAGAAACGCGGTTTTTGTTTTAAGTTTTTGCACCCCCGATGCGTTAAACCGTGTTGCGGCCCAGAAGGCAAAAAATGCGTGAGTGGCGCAGTGGCGGAGCCTAGAATCAACACTGATGGTTATCAGGAAGGAGAACCCTGCACACCTGGTGTATGTGTAACTCCCCGTCCTGACTGATGGACTCCTCATCACTGGCACTAATGTCCCCCATGTGGTTGGCACTGGCGTTGATGTTAACATATGTGGAGGGCGACTTGCCACGGAAAGCTTTTACCGTCAAGGGCATGCCCCGCTGTCGCCGTCGCCACGCTGTGCGGCACTTGGAGTCGATGTTCTGCTTGATGCGGTGCCAGTCGTTTTCCGTGATGCCGAAGCGGTGAATCAAATGGCCTGGCGACAGACAGACATGACCTACGGTAACTTTCGTTCCTTATACATGCTATACATTTTAGAGTCCAGCTCACCATGGCGATTATATGAGACCTGACACTACACGAAAGGGACAACAACAACAACAACAAAAACACCCAACATTTTTTATTTTACCTTTCTTTTCGCTGGATGAGTACAACCCAGCCCTTCACATCAGAGAAAGAGAAAATACATGTTAAACAAAACAAAACTACACATACGAGCTACAATGAAATGACCGATTTATCCAAATTTGCAACCAAAAAACAAACCAAAAAATCCCACCCATATCAATGACAAAACCACACACTACCCACAGAGAGAACAAATAATGATACCAGTCTGATCAAAACATAACCAGTCTGTAAGAAAGAAATGAAAATGGAACACATCGTAATGATGCCAAAAACCCAACAAACTGAAGTACTACAAAAAATATCTATAATAACTGCTTACACACAAATGCATAAAAACAGCATGCATACAAAAAATACCACTCATAAAGTCATACATCAAAGCCATTCTATACAACATTAGAAAACCCAACTGTAAGAACCACAGGGACAATTCCCTACAAAAATGCTTGCACCACCACATGCACGCACTCACACACACACATGTTCAAATGCCTGTGCTTTCTCTCTCTCACACACACAATTTCAAATGCTTGCACCACACACGCGCACGCATGCACACACACAAAAAAACCACCACAACAGCCCCACCACCACCATCACCACTCAGATGGTCACCACTCACAGCGTATGCCATAGATCATCAGAGGTTCCAGCTGTTTCTTGCCCATCAACAACAACAACAACAACACTCACAGCGTATGCCACAGATCATCAGAGGCTCCAGCTGTTTCTTGCCCATCAACAACAACAACAACAACACTCACAGCGTATGCCATAGATCATCAGAGGTTCCAGCTGTTTCTTGCCCATCAACAACAACAACAACAACACTCACAGCGTATGCCACAGATCATCAGAGGTTCCAGCTGTTTCTTGCCCATCAACAACAACAACAACAACACTCACAGCGTATGCCACAGATCATCAGAGGTTCCAGCTGTTCTTGCCCATCAACAACAACAACAACAACAACAACACTCACAGCGTATGCCATAGATCATCAGAGGCTCCAGCTGTTTCTTGCCCATCAACAACATCAACAACAACATCAACATCAACACACCACCACCACTCACAGCGTATGCCATAGATCATCAGAGGCTCCAGCTGTTTCTTGCCCATCAACAACAACAACATCAACAACAACAACACCACCACCAATACCAATACCACCACCACTCACAGCGTTTATGCCATAGATCATCAGAGGGTCCAGCTGTTTCTTGCCATCAACAACATCAACAACAACAACAACAACAACACTACCACCACCACTCACAGCGTTATGCCATTAGATCATCAGAGGCTCCAGCTGTTTCTTGCCCATCAACAACAACAACATCAACAACAACAACACCACCACCAATACCAATACCACCACCACTCACAGCGTATGCCATAGATCATCAGAGGGTCCAGCTGTTTCTTGCCCCCACCCCCCCCCCCCCCAACCCCAACCCCACCACCACACCACCACCACCACCCACCACCCACCCACCCACCACCACCACCCCACCAACCACCACTCACAGCGTATGCCATAGATCATCAGAGGGTCCAGCTGTTTCTTGCCCATCAACAACAACATCAACAACAACAACACCACCACTCACAGCGTATGCCATAGATCATCAGAGGGTCCAGCTGTTTCTTGCCCATCAACAACATCAACAACAACAACAACACCACTCACAGCGTATGCCATAGATCATCAGAGGGTCCAGCTGTTTCTTGCCCAACAACAACAACAACAACAACAACACTCACAGCGTATGCCATAGATCATCAGAGGCTCCAGCTGTTTCTGCCCATCAACAACATCAACAACAACACACTACCACCACCACTCACAGCGTATGCCATAGATCATCAGAGGCTCCAGCTGTTTCTTGCCCATCAACAACAACATCAACAACAACAACACCACCACCAATACCAATACCACCACCACTCACAGCGTATGCCATAGATCATCAGAGGGTCCAGCTGTTTCTTGCCCATCAACAACAACGACAGCAACAACACCACCACAACTCACAGCGTATGCCATAGATCATCAGAGGGTCCAGCTGTTTCTTGCCCATCAACAACAACAACAACAACAACTCCACTCACAGCGTATGCCATAGATCATCAGAGGGTCCGGTTGTTTCTTGCCATGCTTGCCCATCAACAACAACAACAATATCAACAACAACAACAACACTCACAGCGTATGCCATAGATCATCAGAGGGTCCAGTTGTTTCTTGCCATGCTTGCCCATCAACATCATCATCAACAACAACAACAACACTCACAGCGTATGCCATAGATCATCAGAGGATCCAGCTGTTTCTTGCCCATCAACAACAACAACAACACCAACACCACTCACAGCGTATGCCATAGATCATCAGAGGCTCCAGCTGTTTCTTGCCCATCAACAACAACATTACCAATACCACCACCACTCACAGCGTATACCATAGATCATCAGAGGGTCCAGCTGTTTCTTGCCGTGCTTGCCCATCAACATCAACAACAACAACAACAACAACACCACCACTCACAGCGTATGCCATAGATCATCAGAGGGTCCAGCTGTTTCTTGCCATGCTTGCCCATCAACAACAACAACATCAACAACAACATCTCTAACAACATCAACAACAACAACAACACCACCACCACTCACAGCGTATGCCATAGATCATCAGAGGGTCCAGCTGTTTCTTGCCATGCTTGCCCATCAACAACAACAACATCAACAACAACAACAACAACACTCACAGCGTATGCCATAGATCATCAGAGGGTCCAGCTGTTTCTTGCCATGCTTGCCCATCATCAACAACAACAACAACAACAACAACACCACTCACAGCGTATGCCATAGATCATCAGAGGGTCCAGCTGTTTCTTGCCATGCTTGCCCATCAACAACAACAACAACAACAACAACACCACTCACAGCGTATGCCATAGATCATCAGAGGGTCCAGTTGTTTCTTGCCATGCTTGCCCATGCCGGAGAGGTTGGAGGATGCCTGGGTGTCACGGTCAAACAGGTAGTCCAACAAGGTCAAGGCCATCTTCTCCGGCGTCCGACAGTTTGAATGCACGTGCAGCAGGTCACTTGTCGGGGGAAAAAAACAAAAAAACAGGATCATTTTCAGGGTGGGTTTTTTTTCTTTCTTTTTGTTTTTTCTAAGTGTGTTGTGTGTGTGTGTGTGTGTGTGTGTGGTGTGTGTGAGTGTGTGTGTGTGTGTGAGTGTGTGTGTGCGCGTGTGTGTGTGTTGTGTGTGTTTATGGTTGTGTGTGTGAGAGAGAGACTAAAGTATTAAAGGCGTAATTTTGTTTCCTTTCACTTAAAAATCACACTTAAAAACACCTGACCCCTCATCCTGACCTATTATGGTTCAAACTTCGTCAATTTCTTGTGTCAACTCCAGGAGTCTAGCATTTCAATTAGAAGTAACTTTTTTAACAGAATTGTCCGATTTTCAATCTGCTTGGGGTTTTTTTCAGTTGTTTTTTTTTACATTATCAAATTGCATTTTTTTTTCATATTGCAGATTTATAACTTGTGAAAGAATTAAATATTGATCTCCTGTACAATGTGACTCATTATGGGGTGGAGTGTCACTCATATTCGTTTTCCAAATAACGTACACATGACTCAAAGAGGTTCTGGGTTCGATTCCCAGCCTCGCCCTTTCTTCCCAGTTTGACAAAAAAAATCGAACTGAATGTCAAAGTCCCTTGGATGAGACTATAAACTGAGGCCCTGTGTACGAATGCATGCAGAACATCTTGCGCACACGTTAAATCCTGTTCCGCTTTACGGAAGAGTAGGCCATTTGTGTGCCGGTGGAAACAGATGACAAAATTTACAAAACCGCCTACACACGGGGACTGGATGTAAAAAAGCACATGAGTGCTTATTCTATTATCCTCAATATAAAAGAATAAATAATTTTTTTTTAAAAAGAACACATCTGAGCAATATGCTATACTCTGCACTCTGCTACAGACTTCTTCCACCCCTTCTTGCATTCATCATTTCCTCCATCTAACAGCTAGCTTCAGAAGACCACCACATCATAAAAAGAGCAATGAACTTCGTAACGGATGGAAAGAGACCAAAGGGAAGACCTAGCAAGACCTGGGCTGCCTGTATTGCAGATGATCTTAGAGAAAGGGGCAACATAAATAAGGAGGAAGCTCAAAACAGAGAGAGATGGAGAAGGCTCATTAATGTCAGACCTCCCCTGGGAGAAACATGACCAAAAAAAAGGAAGAAGAAGAAGATCTAACTCGATTCAGCCAGTGATGATGAAAGATGAAATGGATTACCTTGGTGTGATTGGGACGCGGACTCTCATTTCAGGATTGTTTTCATCTCCCAACCACGTGCCATTGGGAAAATCATCTGCCATTCAGAGACAACATCAGAAATTAATGCTTGTCATTGTAAGGTAAGAGTGCGATTAAAAAATGCGAGAGCTCAGAATCAAGCTGGTGTGTGTGTGTGTGTGTGTGTGTGTGTGTGTGTGTGTGTGTGTGTGTGTGTGTGTGTGTGTGTGTGTGTGTGTGTGTGTGGTGTGTGGTGGTGTGGTGTGTGTGTGGTGTGGTGTGGTGTGTGTGTGTGTGGTGTGGTGTGTGAATACACGTGCGCGCCATAAGTGCCTGTGAGAGTGTACTTGTATTTATGTATGTCAGCGCTTATTGTACACCACTTGTGTATAGATGTAAGTGGATGCTAGTGTGCCTGCATGCATGCATGCGTGTGTGTGTGTGTCTCTCTGTGTGTGTGGTACAGGGAGAGGGTGAGAGAGAGAGAGGACAGCCAGACCGACCGACAAACAGACAGACACTTTTCATGGAAAAAAATGATTGTTCACACATTTTCCTCCATATATTTGTCCATGGCAGATACTTTTTATGGGGGAGGGAGGTGGGGGGAACAATATTTTGCAGATATTTTCCTCAATCTATATTTTCCTCAATCTATAAAATCCATCTGTGATTACCGAGACAGTGATAACCCACCTTCTGTATTGAGTGTGATGAGAGTGACATTTGGGCCGAGGTTCTGAATTCCATCGGACAAACCTGAAACAAACACAAGAACAACAATGCCAGTGGAAATGAAGAACAGATGTTTGTAGAGGGGTGTGTGCATGTGTGTGTGTGTGTGCATGTGTGTGTGTGTGTGTGACTGTGTGCATGCATGTGTGTGTGACTGTGTGTGTGTGTGACTGTGTGCATGCATGTGAATACATGTGGGTGCGTGTGCGTGCACCACATGGGCGCACATGCATAAGTGTAGAGGAAAGACATATTAATAAAACAAAGATGACGCAAAGAAATCTCTATCAATTAAACACAAAATGCAAGTGCATGTACTTGATGAAATTTGGCAGTAAAAGCACACCCCCAAAAATCCAAAAACAACAAAACATTATAAACACCCACCCACCCACAGACACACACATTTACATAAACACACATGTATACACGCAAACACGCACACATGTACACACACACACTCACGTGTACACACACACATGCACACTCAAACAACACACACACACACATGCACACGCACATGTACACTCACACACATACATGTACACACACATGTGCACACACACAGACATGTACACACACACACACATGTACACACAAACATGCACACAACACACATACTCACAAACACACACTCACACACACAAACACACGGACTTGATGCATGCACACAAACACACAAACATGCATACACAGACACACACAGAGGCAGGCAGATTATACCTTGAGGATCCCCTGGCTCCATTTTAGTACCATTCTGTGGCAGCCCCACTATCACAGCTCTGCACAAATAATGATAATTATTATAATGATGATAATAATGATAATAACAACAACAATAACAACAACAGCATCAACAACAACGATGATGATGATGATGATGAAAATGGTGACAATGTTGATGACAGCGATGATGATAATGATAATGATGATGACGATCATAATAATAATAATACTGATAATATCATATGGAATTTGTATAGCACAATATTATAACAAATATATTATTTTTATATAAAATTTATATAACAAATCAAAGCACTCACATTTAATTTGTACACACACATCCAACCAGTCACAACTATATTTTAACATTATGATAAATTTTAAAAAATTACAGTAACAAAGGACATGCAAAACAGCAGATATGATATCCATAACTTTTAAGAGCGGTTTTTTGTTCTCTTGTCCTTTTTTTTTTTAAACTTTAGAAAAAAAAAATCAAGGGCAAAATCTGTCATATATTTGATCATAGCTTTCGTTATCACAGATTTCTTGGTTCACCATTCATAAGATTTTTTTAAAGAACATTTCTTTTGTCTTTTCTTTTCTTGTTTGTTTGGTTTTTGTTGGGGAGGTTTCCCCTCAAGAGCAGTCTGTATACTTACTGTATACAAGCACCATACACTACTTTACCATCACGTTTCAGTCAGATGTCACACAAAATGGGCTTGTATAATAAAAAATAAACAAACCAAACAAACAAACAAAAAAGCTACGAAAAATCAAGGCACGCCTAACTCAATTCAGAGCATACGATTCACACACTGTGCAGACACATACGTGGGACTTGTGGCGGGAAGCTTGGCTTCTTTCGCTAGTCCCGGTAAAGCAGGCAGCTGAATGCTGAAAGCCCAACCACAGACACTGCATTATTCTCAGCGTCACCAATCTGACTTCACTTCACTTCACTTCACGTCACTTCTTTGGAAGTCTCTGGGACAATGCATTGAATCTTTTTTTTTTTTGGCAGTGTGTGATGGGCATGATGAACCCAGCAGAGCCTATCCCCCTTTATCCTTAGATGTGTAATCCTTCACTAGAAACCTAACTGAATTTCTCTCTTTTGGGATAATAACAGTATTTGGAATTGGAATTAGGTAGCACCAGTGCCTGTTGGTTATATTCCTGTCATCTATGATGATACGATCACTCAGTTTCTTCTTCTTCCTTTTTTGTCATGTTTCTCCCAGGGGAGGTTTGACATTGATGAGCCTTCTCCATCTCTCTCTGTTTTGAGCTTCCTCCTTATTTATGCCCCTTTCTCTAAGATCATCTGCAATACAGGCAGCCCAGGTCTTGCTAGGTCTTCCCTTTGGTCTCTTTCCATCCACTATTAAGTTCATTGCTCTTTTTATAATGTGGTGGTCTGCTTTCCGTTGAACGTGCCAAAACCAGCGCAGTCTATTGGTACTAGCTACAGACTTCAGATCATCAACTTTGAACATGCCCAAACCAGCACAGTCTATTGGTACTAGCTACAGACTTCAGATCATCAACTTTGCACAATCTCCATAGTTCTCAGTTTAATTCAATAAAACACTGAAACTCTTTCCACACAAAAAAACCCCCCTAAAACCACAAAATATAAAAAAATCATCTTCTAACATACTAACCCGCGTCGTGACGTGTTGTTGGAGATCATGGAAGAATTTTGTCGCGAGACGCTGAGCACGGAATCGATCTTTTCTTCCAGGGACTGGGCTTTCTGGGCCAGATTCTCCACCCTGCTTTCCAAACTGTCCAGCCTCATGCAGATGGTCTTGTTGATGCTCACCAGCATGTGCTGCACATACATCACTGAGTGCACACATTTCAGGCAGAACACACAGAACGGGTGTTCAAGACCACTTCTACATTCTGTTATGATCGTCAAGAATTCAGTCACCCTAAGAGCTGTCTAGGTGTACATGGCTGTGTGTGTTTGTACATGTACATCTCACGTTCTTTCTTTAACGTCTCTTTACTTGGACCGAAGTGATATTTGTGAATGTATGTGGTGGATGAAAGATGTGAGTACACAGAAAGGATTTGCGAAAGACAACTTTTTGAGCTTTATAGGAATGATTCATTATTATTGATTATATTACATTATGTCTTGAACACCAAGCAATGACAGGATGTGTTAAAAAAAATCTTTCTGCCAACAGCTAGTCTGTAGGCATATTCTTTACACACATCACACATAATCATTTCTGTCACACTGTACCATCACCACAGCTAACACTCCATAATTAACTTACCAAAGTCTTAAAAGCACAGAGCATCAGTGATGATACTGCTAAGACATCAGTACACTTGATTCAAGCAAGAAGAAAACTGGTCTACGAGTAGAAAGTTAGGGACAATTTATAGCTCAACTGGCTATCCCTTTTCCTACAGACATTGCTTTTTCCTTTTCTTTTTTTTTGACAATGTAAACATTTGCCACATTGTTAAAACTTACCTCTCATGTTCTAGCGACATGTCTGCTGAAAGCTGACAGAAAACAAAGTAAGATTAAATATCCTTGGAGTGACCATGAAAGAGAAAGAAAACAAGGAGTGACATAGGCAGCAAGTTTACTAGCACTACATGGACAGGTCTTGGCGTTATGCACTTATCTAGACAGCAAGAGATCCCCGTTATTTAAACTGCAAAAGCAGGAGATTCTCCGGCCCGATCATTAAATCATGAGAGGTGGTCTGGTTGCCCGTCTTTCAGGTGAGATGAAAAAGGTAAAAAAGGTAAAAGTGTCCCATAACCTATGCAGTTGTTGGGGAGGGAGTAGGTGTCACAGACCTCAGCTTCTCTAGGCGCCAGCATTTTTAGGCGGTGCCCATCTCCTTCCCCTAGCTAATTTACCTTCCGTATCACTAAAGAGGGCAGGTACCCATTTACAACTGGGTGAACTGTTCTGAAGCCAAGGCGTGTGAACGGTCATCCATCCAAGAGGTAATGATGCTCAACGCTGCTTAACCTTAGCTTGGGGAAAAACAAGTGCTTTGACCACTGAGCTATCCTGTCCCCATGAGATGATAAACTAAGGCTGAATAGGCAACACAAGACAGTCGAGTTATCCCTTACTGGGGAAACACCTATACCTGAAGGGGGAAAATGGGTGCCGTCACGAACTAAGAAGAACAGTCGAAATTTCAGAGACATCTGTCAGACTATAGTATCACCCTAATTTAATGATACTGTACCTTGATGGATTGTTCTGGATTGAGGTCTATTTCGTGGTCCAGTTTAATTCGTTTTGCCTCAGGTTCCACACACCCATCTGCCACAACACACACATATAAACAAACATTGAGACCATGAACTTGTTAAGAGTGCAGTTGAAGTAACATATTATCTTTTTTTTATCGTTAGGAAAAGTAAAGTCTCAGTTTTCTTTAAAGTTCTTTTTCCTTTCAATTTTATGTAGTGTGTTCAATCCAAGGGAAACTACATGTGCTGTTAGCTGAATCGAGTCTCCCTTTCAAATGAGTTCTTTCCCTTTAACAGTCAGTCACTTTGTATACACATATGCTCATTAATTTTAGTCAATACATATAAAATGCTTTTGGACTAAAATATTAACTGTTACCTGACAACTTTTCATGACAAAAATGGCTAAGAAGATGTACACTGATTGGCAAATTTTGCTTTAAAAAGTGATTCCTGAGCCTGAGAAAACATTGTGTGTGAAATTTACGACTCTTTATTGAAGATTAGCTGATGAGTGCTTACACCTGATCAAGGTAAGCCTCTGTGAGTGTGTGTGTGTCAAAAGTTTGTTTGGGTTATTTTTGTTTGTTTTGGGTTTTTTGTGGTTGTTTTGGGGTTGGTTGTTTTTTGTTGTTGTTGTTTGTTTTTAGCTCTTTAGCATTCAGTGACTTCCCTAAAGGCAAAACACACAAAAACTGAGATATCTATTGTCAAATCTTTGAATATCGTAAAAGCACTTAACATAAACTTTACTTTGATACTTAATGTTTAGTTTTGTCAATCTGTGAATGCTATATGTATATAACTTGAATAAAAAAAAAAATTTAAGGCCAAAATAGCATGTCCAAGTATAGTCAAGATGTGAAAAAGTCTATGCCTCCACTGAATTAATACATGAATGGATACACATGTTCTGAAACAAAAAAAACAAACATTACACATACTGTGCATGCATGGGCACACACATATGCATGCACACATGCACACGCACACACACACAAATACACACAATCCTCGAAATAAAAGAGTAAAATAAATAAAAGAGTAAAAAAAAAAATTTTAATTTAAAAAAAAAACAAACTCTCTCTCTTATATACCAACATCTCAGCATTTTATAAAAAAATATATAAATAAACCAAAGGCCTGAAAACCAAATAAATAAATAAATAAAAGGCCTGAAAAACCAAATAAAATTTTTAAAAAGGCCTAAAAAACCCAAATCCTAACACTTCAACAGCGAACGTTCCACCAAAGACTGATCACGCTATCATCCATCCCGACACCATCCCATGCCGTTCTATCAAAGACTGATCACGCTATCATCCATCCCGACACCATTCCACACCGTTCCATCAAAGACTAATCACGCTATCATCCATCCCGACACCATTCCACACCGTTCCATCAAAGACTAATCACGCTATCATCCACCCCGACACCATTCCACACCGTTCCATCAAAGACTGATCACGCTATCATCCATCCCGACACCATTCCACACCGTTCCATCAAAGACTAATCACGCTATCATCCACCCCGACACCATTCCACACCGTTCCATCAAAGACTAATCACGCTATCATCCACCCCGACACCATTCCACGATGTGCCGCACCTTGCATGATGGCGGTGGTGCCATCCACGTGGACCTGAGTGACGTCCCCTGACAGGCTGGCCATGAGGCTGGGGGCCTGGATGGCCACCACCGTCCCCCGCTCCAGCTTCGCCTCCAGGTCCTCCACGTCCCCCTCTGTCGTCGTCATCCTTCCTGGGAGGAGGGATCTGTACAAGACATACAGTGTATACAGTACAGGAGTCTGACCGAGTTTCACTGGTCATCCCTTGGTATGGAGGAGTGTGCGAGTTTGTTAATTGTTGGTTGGTTGGTTGGTTGGTTGGTTGGTTGGGTGGTTTGTCTGCTTAGAGGAGGCAAGACTAGGTTTCGTCATTCATCGTATGGAGGAGTGACTTTTGTTTGTTTGCTTTTAACTTTTTATTCAGGAGTGTGTGTGTGTGTGTGCACACGTGTGTGCGTGTGCATGCGTTTGTGTGTGTGCACATTACAACATCCTCCCACATACATACACCACATAACCACCCACTCACAAACCAACAGTTTGTATTTGTCAGCAAACACAAAGTTCTGGATAAGTTTGCAAAAAACAACAAAAAATTCCATTTAAATATAAATGAATTCACTTACATACCCAAACCATACTTTACAGAATCAGTACCCCTTCAGGCCTCACCCACAGGCATACCCATCACCACGGAGGCTGTTCATATACATCACTTGTAAACATACATGTATAGCTCACATTATATGTAGCTATGCTTAAAATGTAGGCAAAGGTACAAAAAGTATACCCAGTCTAAACATGTTTATCTCAAATTATCCACACTATGAATTAACTCGAAGCCACCCATATTCATGTGGAGGAGTGGGGGTTAGTGATGACACAGATATCACTATCAGAAATGATTGTCACCCTGTCAAAGTAGGGGGGGGGGGGGGGGGGGGGGCACAGGTGAGGGACCTGTTGAGTACATAAGTTTCATCACTCATGTGGGTGAGCTAGTGATCACAGAGACATGAGAAAGTGTTCCTGTCCTTCCTGAGGAAAGGGGAGGGGGCAGGGCCTGTTGAGTACATGTATCCATTCTATACTATAGGTGAACAGGGTTTAGAGATTACCAAGGGGGGAAGGTGTGTGGATAAACCAGAGGTTACAGCATTGTCCGCACTCATGATGTAATGGCCTGGGTTTGAGCCATCACCTAAACTGTTCAAGGGCATTTTTCCCCCCTGGAGTTAACATCAGCACCAACTCCACTGCCCCAAAAGTCCTTCAGATTAGACTGTAACAGTGTAAGCCAAGGTCCTGTCTGCAAATGCATGCAGAACATCTTGCACACATGTTAAAACATATTCCGCCTTACTACAGTAGAGTATGCCATTCTGTGTGGGGGGAACACTCCGAACAAATGATAAAACTTATAAAACTCCATGCACACTGGGACTGGATATATATAATAGATTGTTTCAAGTTCATTTATCACTACACCTGAAATTTAAGAATTTTAGCACAAGTTTTGTTAATAGTTTTTATACACAAACATCAGAGTGTTACCATCCTTCCTGGACAGATTGGGGGAAGGGGGCAACCTGTTGAACATGTGTTGTCATCCACTGTGTAATAGAGTGGGGGTTAGCTCACAACATCAAAGGGGGAGGGGTGGCCTGCTGAATATTATATCAAACATGTTTCATCCTATCACTGTGTATCGGGTAGGGAGGTAAGTGACTACTCAATATAAATTTGTATATGTGTGTATACATCAGAAAGTGCTGTCATGTTTCATTCTTCCAGGGACTATGGCAGTGTGGGTGAAGCCAGCAGGAACCTTGTGAATACAATGCATGATGCGCATGTATTGATCAACTTTCACTAAGTTGCAGTCTCAACAAATGTATCAGTGATGACATTATCAAAATATCATCCCAGAGAAGGAATCTTGTGAGTAAAAAATACGGTCTGGGAAAACAAGAATACATGTGTGTTTTAATTTAAATGTTAGAGACAACCTTGCTTATATAAATTGTAGGATATCTTTATCTTGGCATGCTTTATCTAAACATCTGGATGAGTAGTTATTGAATTTGCAAGCCTTTAGTTCTCTTTACAAAAATTTTTTGTATATGTTGCAGGTTATGTGAACAATATCTGTCACAGTACACTGTCCATGACATGAAAACAAACATGTATCACACAAGTGAGTCAAGTTTTGTGTTTGAACATGATTTTGAAGATGGACTTTGGCAACTATATGTAGAAATCGTTTGTTTATAAATTGTTTTTTAATGGTTGCAATATTTCACCATTGGTAAACATCACAGTTCCAGACAAAGAAAAGAAAAGAAAAAAAAGAAATGGAAGAAAAAAACAAAACAAAATCCTTTGAAAATGAATGTGGTCACCTACAGTCAGTTTCACTGTATTCCATCTGTGTCTTAAAAAATCTCAGGCATACTCTAAAAAAACATTACATTGTAATAATTTGTATACAAAGTCTTTAAAAAGATTTTCAAGAAAGAGACTGTATCACTATCAGTCCACTGCCAAAGCAATGAAATTCATGTAATATACTAAAATGTAAAAAAGCAAAACAAAACAAAACACCACCAACAAAATCTGTCTGGCTAAATGATTCAATTAATCTCACTATAAAACCATTCTCACAAGCTATCCTCTCCATCACAAAGTCTGTCTAGCCTGCTTGAATTGGGGAATGAAACCAAACCTTTCTGTTCTCTCCACCAATGCAATGTTTGATTTTGTTTGCTTGTGCATAATTTATCCATTTCAACTGCTGCATTACAGTTACTACTAGTGTTGAACTGGTACTGTAGTCAGTTTCATCAGAAGTCCCTCCATGAGGAATATTACTAACAAGATTATGTCTGCTGAAAATGGCTGTATTAAAGTGTATTATGTTATGTGTATTTAAACGGTTTCCCTCCAAAAGGGTTTGTCTGGCTCTAATGTCAGATTGTGGCTGGTCAGCACTGCAGAGGATACAGGTCAAAACATTCCACTCCTGACAGAGATTTTTTTGTGTTTAGACACACACACGATATTTAAAAAAAACCCACCACAAAATCAAAATTCCCTTACTTTCAATTTCATGAGGGTTCTCATATTTCTGAATTACAATTTACACTCAGCTGGGGCAAGAATTATGAGATCTATTAAAACAACAACAAAAAACATAATTTTGATCTTTTATATGATAGTACATATGAAGAAGAGAATGAAAACACAGGCTGATCTGCCCCTAAGCTAACATGGATTTGATCCCCCCTGATTTCAACAAAGCTAATGAAATTTGATACTCATGACTTAAACTCCTAGAATCAAAACTAGATCTATCATTTGATCTCTATTTTGACTACCAATACAAAAACCATTGTGACTTTATTAATTGGCAATACCATCTCAACAGCCATCAACAGCAACAGAAGTGAAACCTATTGCTGTGTTGGAATAGAAGCAGATCAAAGTCTACTAGTGCGAGTAAGATAGTTAACACTCAGGCCGGTCAAACTCTTCAACATGGGCAAACATTTGGGAGTGGGTCATTAAACTAAAGGTAAAATAGGTGAAGGGTCAATTGCGTTATTCCACAGAAAACCCGCTCATTCCAATGTCACCACCTCAGCCAAGCCCAGACTTGTCATGCTGTACCTTCAGAGCCACAAACTCAAGAGGGAGCTTATCAAAGTTAGGCAACCTGAAGGCTACCAACCTGAAACTGAGTGAGAACCCCAAAAGGCCTTGTACTGCTGCTGGGTCACTTTGGTGGTGTTGAACAGTGCCTATACAGTATTCTGAGCCAGCATATAATTATAAGCAGGACACCATTTAGTTGATTAACTAAGCCCTACTGAGTTAGTGAAATCCTACAATTACATTATAACTTAAGAAGCCAGAAGGAGTGAAACACGGATGTATACAATGATTATGATAGTTGATACACGTATACAGTCTGGGATGGCAACCACCACAACGTCTGGTCTCCAACAACCCTCTCTTATGAATGTCAAGACCTCATAACACTAACGGCATGAGCTTTGAAATAAACTCAACACAGGCACAGATATCTAACACTGTAATAGTAAATACATATATGAAAAACAAGAAGTGAGGATACCATCAACCATGAAACCAAAGCCACTCAATCAAAGACAATTTTCTTTTCAGCTTGCATGACGGTCAACATTGAGTCAAAAGACATCATTGACAGATCAAAAGGACCATGCATGGCTCCAGTCCAAGCTCTCTTCAGTGGTGTTCAGTGGGACCTGTTCTCAAGCAACTTTATAAATATGCAGACACTACCAGATCTGGTAACATTTTGAGAGGGAAAATGTAAAACACTGAAGACTACTAGTACTACTGTACTAGCACTACCAGTACCACCTAGTAACTTAAGTCCCTTACTGACAATGCTCAATATTACTATTACAGTATTAGCACAGCCGGGCTGAGTCAATGAGTGAGACCTATGCCCGGCAGGGCAATGCCCAAATGAGCCAGCTAATTATACCTCAGGTGACAAAAATCTGAAAATGTATTGTCAAGCTCGAAGAATGATCCCATGAATCAAGACTACAAACTGCAGAGCTTTAAATTTAATTAAATAGTTTTAGTTGCAAACTTCTGCCCCCGTTTGGAATGATTACTGTTTCAGAGAAAGTCCTAAACAAAAAATGGACTAGGACTGGAGATAATGGTCAGAGAGAGACTAGAGAGCGAGCGGTGAGCGAGCGAGCGAGAGAGAGAGAGAGAGAGAGAGACTCAAAGAAGAAGAGTGATCATACTGAGAGGGGGAGAAGACACAGAGACTGAGAGTGAGAGAACTCTAGAGGAAGAGCACACAAGATAGTGAGGTACTGAAATAGGGGAAGACAGAAACAGAGCGGGAATAAAACACTAAATCACCTTGTTGTAAAAAGAAATTTAAACAAATGGATCAGAACACAAACACATATGTGTTGTCTTCTTTTTTTTTCTTTCTTTCTTTTTTTTTTTTTGGGGGGGGGGGATGCTTTGTTCTGTTTGTTTGTTCCTTGTTTGATTCTTTTGTTTGTTTGAGGGGGCAGGGGGGCACGACTTTTTGTATGTTGGTTGTCATTAATTATAAAGTATGCGCTATGCCATTACCAATGAAACAGGTAATATTGTAACCTGATATATTTTGTTTGATATGGTACTTTTTCTTTCATTTTCTTGTAATCCAAATCTAAGTGAGTATAAATGTGTGCGTGTATGTACTTGAGTATGTGCTGAATCAATGTGTGTGTGTGTTGTGTTGGATTGGGTTGTGTTATATTCTGTTGCGTTGTGTGTGCGTGCATGTATCATATGTGTGTATGAGTTATGTAGTGTATTTTTCTTGTGGGAGGATGGGGGGGGGGGGGGGTGGAGGAGGAGGGGTCCATTTTCGTTATTGATGAATTTTTTGTTTTTGGTCGCGTGTGAGTGTATGTGTGTGTGTGTGTGTGTGTGTGTGTGTGTGTTTTCTTCTTTTTTTCTCTCTCTCTGTTTCTATTTCTCTTATGGAGTTAGTCTTATTGGTTATGGCAATAATGTAGTTAGATACTACTGATCAAGTTTTTTGTTCCTATATAGATGGCTTGATGAAAAAAACAATGCATTGCTTATTCAATGTACCATCTGGAAATAAAAATTTGACTTGACTTGACTTCCAGTTTCCACTGGCACACATCAGCCTGCTCTTCAGAAACTGAAAGGTAGAACAGGTTGATCATGTGTACATATATAAAATATGCAAGATGTTCTGTGTATGTTCACAAAATAAGCCTTGGTTTATTATAAATTGTTTCTTCCAAAAGGGGAGTGGAGTCAGCATTAATGTTAAGACTTAAGTACAGAGGAAACATCCTCTTAAACAGGTGTTTCAGTGGTGGCTGTGTGTGTTTATACATGTGTGTGTAGGGGTGGGTGGGTGGGAGGGGTGAGTGTGTGAATCATAGATGTTAAATTTATAAAGGAAGTTGTATGCATGCATGCATAATGAAAGCCTACAACTGTACAAGCATTAATATTTAATAGTCAATGTGTGTGTGTGTGTGTGTGTGTGTGTGTGTGTGTGTGTGTGTGTGTGTGTGTGTGTGTGTGTGTCACTGTGTGTGTGTGTGTGCCCCTGTGCAAGTGTGTACAATGTGTGTGGTCATGTAAATCGTAATACACTCAATGACTCATGCACATGTATAAATTATAATGCATCCATGCACACACTATATCCTGCATGCTACACAAAACAAGTTTGATCTAGAGTGCTTTAAAAATTAAAATAATCATTCTACAGAGGAGGTCCATAGACTATACATACTGAACTTTCTCACTCTCAGTTTCCAGTCGAGTTTTGGTAAAGTTCTGTAATCTATTCTATTGCCACTGCCTCTTAGAACAGGCATGGGTTTTTGGCAAAGAAAAGTGTACATTTTACTTACAGTTGAAGTTACACACCAAGGCATGATTTGTCTCTTGCAAAATCTCCTCTCTTTCACAGTGTTCTAAACGTTTAAAAACTAATGGGCCTGAAGTTCTATCAATTTGGGTGGGGTGAAACTGGAAGCCGGCCAAACACTACAACAATGCATTCCATGAAAACAGTGTGCATCCCATATTGTGTTTTGTGTATTTCACCCGAAGAAAATACCCAAATGCCTTGTGTGATTCTGATGCCAGAGCGATCGAAATCGACAGGAGAGTCTGTATTATTAAACATTTAGCAGACGATATTTTTCCCACACAAGCTGTGCAACTACCTACAGGGACCACTTGGGAGCGTTCCATCCGCCATACGAAACAGCACTGGACATAGATCGACTTTTGCACACTATTATCACAAAGCCTTTGCATCTGTTCACATCGATTTTTTGTCCATCATAATATACAAACATCTTTGCTTACTTCTGCTGGCACCCAAAGCTTCCCTGGTGCTAGTGTGCTCGTATTTTCACTGAAATCACGTCCTCTCTCGAGAAGCGATAATGGCGTTGACGAACGGTAAAATGCGAGAATGAACTCTCCTGCGCATGTTCATGGGCTATTCTGTCAATTGGCCCTGTCGGCAAATTAAAAACTATACCATGTATTTACTTGCATTCATAATTATACTGTATTAAATGTAACTAATTATCTTAAAAATAATATATTTGATTGAACATATATTCTTACAAAGAAATATTTTCTCAAATAAGACTTCAAAATCAAAAACATTAAATCGTGTCGTCTTTCTTTCAATAAACAGAATACCTGACAGGATGTCACGTGTAATTTAGGTCAAAGCTGAGGAAACAAGTGTTCGTCAAACCATTGGTTGAAATTTGCTGGCCATTGATCAGAAAAGAAAGTTTGTCGACCTAGATGATTTTGTTCATGAACCTGAAGATTCAATACTTTTTGAAGTGTGAAAATATTGGGAAGTAAAAATTACATTTGTTTCAGGACTTTTGCAAAGCTCCATCATGTGGAAAGTGTGGACAACAACTATTTTTCAAGAACTCGCCCTTGCTTTCATATTTGTCGTCTGCTATGCGGCTAATTTAGAAGTGGAAGTTGATCCCAAGAAATGTTTAGTGTGGGGGCCTGGTTTAAAGTCACATTTCAATTTGCCAGTCCGATATTTTTACATTCAAGCTGTGGATACAAGCGGAAATGAGTAAGTATTTTCGTGTGATTGCCTTTGTTTTAAAAGTAGATGTGATCTGTAGAAGGGGGTGGGGGTAAAAACGGGGTCACTGTGCTGGCATGCACATAATGATATACAGTATGTTTTAAACACATACATGTACACACGTGCACCAAGGCAAATCTATACATGTGCAAGACCAGCTGAAGGCTGAGCATGATGTTTTCAGACAGAATGGAATGTAGATGCTGAAGGCCTCTGTGTGTGTGTGTGTTTGCATGCATGTAGCCTAGCCTACATCAGTACATGGCTGATCATTACCTGTGGATATGGCCTTAACCATAACCAGCACATGGGCATATGAATTCCTAAATGAACCTCAATGAATAATTAACACTAACAGTTAAAAAGAAGGAAACAGGAATATCAAGCAGCATAATCGAGAAGATGCCTCTGAGATTCAAACCTGTGACTAAAGAAGACTCTCTCTCTGAGTCTAGAGCTCTCTCTCTCTCTCTGAGTCTCTCTCTGAGTCTCTCTCTCTCTCTCTCTCTTTCTCTCTCTCTCTCACTGAGTCTCTCTCTCTCGTATATTCTATTAGTATATATCAATTTTATAAATGTATTTTGTAATCAATATATTTGTTTTCATGTTAATTTTCAAGCCAGTTGGGGATGGTGTGTTTTTTTAACACATCTATCTATCTCCTTTCTCAAAATCATTATTATTGATGTATCTCTTTGACCTCAATGTTCAGGTCAATATTATTGGGGATTATGTGTTTTTGTAATAGACTAATACACATAAATTTATATCTTTTCTTAAAATCATATGTTGAACTCTTGTTGTCGTAGTTGGGGTTGCCTTTTGTGTGTGTGTACGTATATTTTGTTGATAGTCCCTAATCAGGGCAAGGGTGGGATGAAAAAAAAGTATATGAATACTCTCTCTATCTCTCCCTTCCTCTCTTTTTCTGAGTCTCTCTCTCTCTTTCTTGAAGTTGAACATTTGTTGTTGTTGTAGTTGGGGTTGCCTGTGTCAGTGTGTGTGTGTGTGTGTGTATTTTGTTGAATGTCCCTAATCAGGGCAAGGGCCGGATGAAAACAAAGTATGTACTTACTGAGTTACTCTGTTAGGTAAGGAGGTAAAGGAGTCCCATAACCTATAAGGTCGTAGGGGAGCGAGGCGTCAAAGACCTCACTTCTCTAGGGCCAGCATATTGAGGGCGGCGCCCATCTCCTCTCCCTCGCTGCTTTACCTTCCCTGACCCTAAAGAGGGCAGGTACCCATTTACAGCTGGGTGAACTGGGGGAACTGTACTGAAGCCAAAGCGCGCAAACAGTCACCCATCCAACTGGTAACCACACTCGACGCTGCTTAACTTGGCTGGGGGAAAGTGAGGGCTCCGACCACTGAGCTATCCCATCCCGTCTCTGTTACCCTTGGAAAATAAAGACTCAATCCTTCATTCATTCATTCATTCTTTCTTTCTTTCTTTCTTTCTCAGTGCACTCTCTCTCTCTCTCTCTCTCTCTCTCTCTCTCTCTCTCTCTCTCTCTCTCTCTCTCTCTCTCTCTCTCTCTCTCTCTCTCTCTCATACACACACACACACACACACACAAAGTCTTCAGCATCCCATTTGTACCCAGAACTATCCCCTGATCCAGTAGACCGTGAGTAGTGGTCTGAGTGCTAGTCTTTCAGATGAGATGATAAACTGAGGTCCTGTGTGTAACATGCATTTACTGATTTAGCACATGATTTAACCTATGACACCAAGAGAATTGTCCCTGGCAAAGTTCTGTAGGAAAAAAGCCACTTTAGTTTATACTACTAGTAGTACTTAGTACTACTAGTACTACAGTCTACAGTACTACTAGTACTACTAGTGATAGGAAAACAAATTTTGTATACGTACACATGCAGACAGGAAAAGAAAAAAGTAATGGGTAGCGCTGCTTTTGTGGCAACATGCTCTCCCCTGGGAGAACACTAGTGCAAATTTCGTGAAGAGATCTATGCCATAGTAAAAGTAATAAAGTGATGTAAATTATAATATATATATATATTATATATTATATATATATATTATATATATATTATATATACAGAGATCAAATCTGTTACTTGTTTGAAATCAAATATATTGTAACTTTTTTCACGTATTTCTCAGTACCACATCATCACATGGTACAGTAATTGCAGTGTGACAGCTATAAACCTCGGAAATGGAAACATGCTCCAGGAATTCACTCATGAATGTCATTTCCTTTCAAGAAGAAAGCCTGCTGAGCTGATCAATACACAACTGAGGCTTGCTTAGCAAAGCCAGGGCAGGGGCCATGGGACTTTGCGCATGTATATATATTATATAGTAATACTGTAATAGTATACCTTCTGATTATCTCTTCCTGAAAGCTTAGACAGTCTTCAGTTCTCAGAAACTGTGAGCTCCTTTTGACTTTTTTCCTAAACATGAGAGTACTTCGAAACTTTAGCTGCTCAGGGAGAGATATTATATAAGGTAACGGTGAATGAGACAAACTAAGCATTCTCTCTGAAGCAAGCCTGCAAGGATTTCATTTTGTGATGATAATGATAATAATGTATGGAATTTATATAGCACTGAATCTTGTAAAGTAAACAAATCAAAGTGTGATAAGGGTCATAACTCGTATGCACAGGTGTGCTTTCATGGTGCTACGTAACTCATGGAACTATTGGGAGCCCACAGGCTGTTTTCTCCTGAATTTGGCTCTATAGAGTGTAGAGTCTGTGCAAGCATTATTAAAGTCTTTAAAAACACTTATTCAGGTATTGCAAGCAGTGCAAAACACTTCCAGTGACACATGACTGCACCCATCTGAAAGACAGAAGAGGCACAGTATGTTGTGTATTGTGTACCCAGCTCTTGGAGTGAAATTATATATATATATATTTTTAACCCATCATAAGTTCATGGTGTTTTGAGTTTGGCTGGCTGGATATTGTTTGTCAGTAGTTAGATGGAGGGCTGTTGTATTTTGTGTGCTTTTTAGGATCAAATTTATAAACTCAGATATTGTCTGGATCACTAATAACTTTTACATGCACTGTTTTCTTTTTCTTCATGATCCCCCTCCCCTCCTTTCCCCCTTTTAAGGTGAAATTGGATGAATTTTTTATATATTCGTTTTGTCAGCATCATTTAATCAGCTCACAAAACAGCTTTGATAACAAGTTTGATCCTCCCCCCCAGTTTTCTCTAAAAAAAAGAACTGTTAACATCTTTTCAAGAGTCATTTTTGTCAGCATTTTTATCAACTCACAGAACAGCTTTGATAACCAGAAGTACTTTCAAGTAATAGACTTTTCTTTTTGCTTGTTCGTTCTTTTTCAGACTTACAGACTCTGTTGGAGAAAATGCTTTCCAAGTGGGTGTCACACTGGAGAACAAGGACCGTGTACGGATGCGAGTGGATGTCGTGGATCGTCTTGATGGTGTTTACATTGTTCGGCTGAAACCCTTCTCTGACCCCGAGAACATTGTCATATCAATAAAACATAATGGAGAGCATGTGGCAGATTCACCATATAAAGTTAAAGGTAAGAAGAGAAAAGAAGATACGGATAACAATGATAAAATTTGATTTTATTAATTAAGGTTATTTTATGATGTATAAACTTTTGAATTACCATGTTAGCTTCTATGGAAAATCTGGAAAATGTGCCAACAAAGTTGACGTGTGTTTGATTAAAAATTTTTTTTATAAATGCGTGGTATGTGTGCAAACAATTCTGTTTATAAGGACAGAAACGGTCAAAGGGAAGAAACTGCATCAAAACAGACTTTCCTAAATCTGCATCATCTCCCTGTCATTATTATTTTGAATTGTATTTAATCATGTCTAATTTATTATCATTAATATTGTCCTTTGTGTACATGTAATTTACTTTTCCTCTTTTCACCTGTCATTCACTTATGTCTACTTTTTGTTTCTCTACAGTCCAAAAGAGTTCATGGGAATAAATCATTGTGATTGCTAATGCAGTCTTGAAGATACACAGGTCTGCAGAAAGCAGTTTCCAGCAAATTATTCTAGAAAAAAATCCATTCCAGAATAATTACCCAGTGGAATGTTTACTTTTAAGCTATGAATACTCAGAATAGGATATGCATGCATCATTGGAAAGATTTTGTTGCTTTTTTTTCTTTTTAGGTTAAATAATGTTGTAGATATTGAGACTTTTTCTCTTTTTTTACCAAATCATTCTCAGGGCCTATCTATCAGGAGAAGTGCTACTGCCCTGTGGGGAATCTGACACGATGGTACCAGGAGCTGGAATGCCCAGTGTCGTATGAGCAGATTGAGCAGGACCTCCGTCACTTTCCCTCTATCGATATGGACCTTGTGGCCTCTGAGGCTGTTGCTCGCTTCAACAAGCGTGGCCAGCACAGTCTTTGCCACTACAAGATCATTGACAACAAGGTCAGCCATATGTAACAGTTTAAAAGGGTTATTTTTGCTGCATTGTTTTCTGTTATGTTCCTGTCCTGCTGTTTTCCCACGCCACTCATTTCAATCTCTCCGCCCAAGCCATACCAAGATTTGTAATGTCGCATCCTCAGGGTTGGAAGTCCGCAGGGAGCCCATCAGTGTCATGCCACTGTGGGGCTACCAGCCAGAGGAGCCCTGCTCTGCTGCTGGGTCAATTTGGTGGTGTTCAGTTTGTTCTGAGCTAATATACGCAGGACACCACCTACTAAGCCCCCTACTAATGACAGTATTAGCTCAGTCGCCAAGCCAGATAATGAGTTGCCTACTTAAGGTGGTGACCCCCACACCATACCTCCAACAACTTTTCCCATGAATCTCAAACCCCAAACCCCAAAGGCTTTGACCTAAGCTCACCACAGGTGATGCTGTGTTTGTGTTCACACATTGGACCTCAGTTTATAGTCTTATCCATTGATCTTTCAGGAGCGTGGAGTCAGTACTGATGTTAACTCTAGTGGGAAAACGCCTTTGAACATACTCCTCAGTGGTGGCTTGAATCTGAGCCGTCAGATCATGAGCACTGTTTGATTATAATTTGTGGTGAATGTCTTTGGTAGCAGCTGGGTTAATTCAGTCAATAAAAGCAGGAAAATTGCAAGCTATCTAGGTCACTTGGTGGCTTTCAGTGCGATAGGAACAGCTGGTGCGATTTACCTGAAGAGTATGTAAGGTTGTTTTTGTTGTTTTTTCTTTGGGTCAAGGCAGCTTAAAAAACATTCATGTTGAGTTGATTATTGGTGAAAAAATATCATGACTCTGGTGGATTGTGTTTTTCTGATATTTACTGTTACAAACTTAAGCAAATCTTTTGTTTGAATTTCTCATTTCTGTCTGTCTGTCTTCAGTGTCTCGTGTCACTTTCATGCACTACCAGTGCAAGTTAGAATTATGGAGTGACCTCAACCTTCTCCCTCGCCAACAAAAGTGATAGATAAACAGTTAAGAAAAAGTTCATGATTTCATTGGTGTACCAGATGAAATAACCTTTCCTTGTTTAAAACTGCATCCCAGTGTGTGTGTGTGTGTGTGTATGCGCATGTGTGCATATGTTTGTATTGGGGGTGGGGAGATGGGGGTGGTTTATATTTATTTTTGTTGCTGTTGCATATCATACTTCTTCAGGAGTTAACAACACACTTCAATTTGAGGTTGTCTTTGTAAGTCATATTCTAGTTCAGCTAACGTGAATAAGAAAGGCAAATGCTGCTGGAGGGGAGAGGGGTATAGACTAAACAAATGTGTGTTTTACTGAGGGCAGGACATTTAACAATAAAAGAAAATGAGTGCATGTTATTTGTGAGAACTTTCTTTTTTTTAATCTGCTTTTTCTCTTCTACTTGACTTCTCTCACTCTCTGTGACAGCATGTCTCTGTCTTTGTGTACCTCACTGTTTCCCCCCTTCTCTCAGTATTTCAGAGTGTCGCTGTTTCTGTCTCTACTCTCTGTCAGTGTTTCTGATTTGAACTTCAAAGGCAAACATTCTGTCCCTAACAGGTGTATCGGAAAACTCATGGAGATCTTGTCGACTTCAAAATGTTCACGGATGCCATTTTGCTGTCCCTTGCCAGAAAGGTAGGGAGAGTGATTTTTTGTTGTTGTTGTTGTTGTTTAGTTCCTTGGCTAGAGCTTCAAGGCTCACCATGGTGAGGTTTTGCATATGGAATTGTTTTTACCCACCATTAAGGTAGCTGTATTCCACCTTCAAGAATGGAGTGATGAATGACGAAGGAACGGATACTTGCATATGGAAATGTTTTTGCCCACCATTAAGGTAGCTGTAATCCACCTTCAAGGATGAAGTGATGAATGACGAAGGAACGGATATTTGCATATGGAAATGTTTTTACCCACCATTAAGGTAGCTGTATTCCATCTTCGAGGATTAAGTGATGAATGACGAAGGAATGGATATTTACATGGATAGAAATTTTTGTTTTTACCAAATCAGAGTGCAAAGGAAAGCTCCTGATAATTACTATTTTCCTGAAGATTCTTAACATAAAAGTTGTGTGGTTGAAACGGTGTAACAGATAGAGATAGCCTTGACATGGCTGTGGAAGGCTGAAGAGAGACCAGCCTGGAGAAAACTATTGACCGATGCATCCCTCATGCCACCCCCAGAAAAAAACAACCAACCATTGTGGCCAAGGGACGGATTGATTTGATTGGACAGATAGAAGACACCAGGTCTTGATTGATTGGACACATAGAGTACACCATATCTTATCAACAGATTGTATGAAAATTAGAATGAATATGATATTAACAGTCATTATTTTAAAAAATATTGGTTTCCTTACTAAATCATCATTGAATTGCCAGGAAAAAAAAAGAGATCAGCTTATGATTTGGTTTAAACGTCTTCATTAAAAAATTTTTAAAAAGACAGCATAACTGTACAATACAATCAACACACTTAGAGCATACATCATGCTCATGCCCAGTTTGTGATTTTTACTCTTACCACCAAAAAAAAAGCTTTTAAATAATGTCAGCAGGTGGACAAAAAACTCGAACAGTCTTAGGTTCAATTCCACCCCAACACACACATACACACTCTCTCTCTCTCTCTCTCTCTCTCTCTCTCTCTCTCTCTCTCTCTCTCTCTCTCTCTCTCTCTCTCTCTCTCTCTCTCTCTCTCTCTCTCTCTCTTACATATCCCTAAGGGCGGGGACTGGATGTAAAAAAAAAAGCACATGGGTGCTTATTCATTTTCCTCGAAGTAAAAGAATTTGTCATTGTCATTGTCTTTTCAGGTGAAATTGCCAGACGTGGAATTTTTCGTCAACCTGGGTGACTGGCCTCTGGAGCACCAGAAGCCAGACCAAGGGGCAATACCCATCGTGTCCTGGTGTGGCTCCGACTCCAGCTACGACATCGTAATGCCGACGTACGACATCACAGAAGCCACTTTGGAAATGCTCGGCAGGTATAATAATAATAATAATAATAATAATAATAATACATGGAATTTATATAGCGCTATATTTTGCAGAAAACAAAACAAAGCGCTGTCATTCATCCTACTCATTCACATGCAGCCAGTTACAATTAATAGGTTGGTTGTTTTTTTTACAAATTCAAATGTATACACACACGCTCGAACGCTCGCACGCACACACATGCACACTCACGCACACACATAAAGGTTGTACACCCCGGCAGGGTGATGGGGTTTGGGCTGTTGAGGGCAGGGACAAAAATGAAATGGAACAAGAGGGGAAAATCTTAGAATTGAAATAAATGTGTCGTGAGGCCGGATTTAAAAGCGTCATAAGAAGGTATGGGGTTTGTTTTGAAGGATTGATAAGTAAGAGTATATACCAATAGAAGCGGATGACAACATTTCTTTTAAAAAAAAGCATGCACATTGGTGTGTTTAGACAGCAGTGGTCTGGATGCTTGTCTTTTGGAGGAAATTAACATGCTGGGTCCAATTTGCAACATACATTCAGCATGCACAAAAGAACCCATGACAGCATAAGAGTTGTCCTTGGCAAAATTCTGTAGGAAAAAAAATGATATTGTTATAGGTAAACAAATACACCTCCAACCCAGAATTAAAAAAGAAATGGAAGAGTAGGCCATTTCATGCCAGTAGGAACAGAAGACAAAATTTCTTTTCAAGTGCATGCACAACGGTATGTTCAGACATAATTCCTGATGTTGGAATGTGGCTACCTTAACTCATTGGAGTCACAGTGAAATGGATCCCACCATTTTGTGGTGACGCGTGATTTTGGCTTTATTTGAAAAATTGAGCAGACTTACCCAACATAATAATGACATACACATTATACATCATTGAAAAGTTTATAATGTCTTCTTTTGAGATTGTTTCACAGTTTTTTAATAGATGACTGTACTTATCTTTTACAAATTTTCAAAATATGTCACTGAATGCTGAAAAATAAAAAGTTTTGAAAATTAGGGCTGGTATCTTAAATGGTTTGAACTATTCATCAACTAGTCTCCTTGAAGCAATGTGATGATTTTTCACCAAAGTAAAGTTCCCTGAAGCTGGCTGAATCTATGTGATGTCACTTTGCGTACAACAGATTAATTTTTTTAAAGAATCATAACACTGGAGTGCCCGAAATCCCAAAATATCACTTGTTGACATGACAAAATTGGCCAACAGACAAAAACTAGGCAAGCTTATGGTCAAGGAAAGCAACTGTGTTTAGAAAAATGATTGCCCTACAGGCCAGAGTACTTTCCCTTGAGTTAACCATCACTTTGTGTTTTTAAAAAAAAATCGTAAGTCTGCCGATTCTTAAGCTTTGGCACGTCACAGTAAAGGATGAGTTAATGATACACAAAATCTCACCATTGGTTAACCTTCAAGCTCTAGCCAAGGAACAAAAAAGAAAACTGTAAATAAATAATTTTTGTGTGTGTGTGATCAGATACGCAAAATTTCATTATTGGTGAACCTGGGAGCCAAGGAACAAAAAATGAAAAAGATAAATAGATATTTGTTTTTGTGGGTCATGTACACAAAAATCTCACCATTGGTGAACCTTGAAACTCTAGCCAAGGAACAAACAAACAAACAAGATAAAGAAATAAATGTGTGTGCGTGTCTGTGTGCATGTGTGTGTGTGTGTGTGTGTGTGCGTGTATGTGTGTGTGCGCGCACATGTGTGTGTGCGTGTGTGTGTGCGTGTGTGCAGAGTTTCCCTGGATATCTTCTCGGTTCAAGGCAACACAGGTCCCAAATGGGCCGAGAAATCCGACATCGCTTTTTGGCGGGGGCGGGATAGCCGCAAGGAGCGACTGGCCTTGGCGGAACTCAGCCAGAAACACCCGGACATGGTGGATGCAGCCTTGACCTTCATGTTTTTCTTCCCGAAAAACGAGGAGAAGTACGGACCGAATGTGAAGCCAGTGTCCTTCTTTGACTTTTTCAAGGTCAGTTTTATACTTGGTACTGTATTAGGAGGGGATGGGATAGCTCAGTGGTCAGAGCACTCGCTTTCCCCCAGCCAAGGTTAAGCAGCGTTGAGCGTGGTTACCAGTTGGATGGGTGACCGTTTGCGCGCCTTGGCTTCAGTACAGTTCCCCCAGTTCACCCAGCTGTAAATGGGTACCTGCCCTCTTTAGGGTCAGGGAAGGTAAAGCAGCGAGGGAGAGGAGATGGGCGCCGCCCTCAATATGCTGGCCCTAGAGAAGTGAGGTCTCTGACGCCTCGCTCCCCTACGACCTTATAGGTTATGGGACTCCTTTACCTTTTTTTTTACTGTATTAGGAGGGGATGGGATAGCTCAGTGGTCACAGTACTTGCTTTCCCCAAGTTAAGGTTAATTAAGCTAGCGTTGAGTGTGGTTGCCTCATGAATGGGTGATCATGTATGCACCTTGGCTACACACAGCTATTAGTTGCCCCCACTTTCTGCTGCTATCCATTCCAGCCCAGCCCAGCTGGTGCCAGTTATAGCAGGAACTGATTGGACTTGGTAAAAGGAAGGGGCATGTTGATGTTAGCACCCTTGACCAAGTTGTGCTGGATTTGCATGTTGTGTACAGCTCAGCACCCCTGTTCACCCAGGTGTAAATGAGTACCTGCCCTCTTTAGAGCTTCTTTCCACACTCACTAAATAGTTCATCTTCTTGCCACACTAAGTCTTTATGCTTTTCTGCTAAATCATTCGGCCTCTCACCACACTCCCTATCTCTTTCCGCTGCTCACCACACTCCCTATATCTTTCCGCTTTTTACCTCACTCCCTATATCTTTCCGCTTCTCACCACACTCCCTATATCTTTCCGCTTTTTACCTCACTCCCTATCTCTTTCCACTTCTCACCACACTCCCTATACCTTTCCGCTTTTTACCTCACTCCCTATCTCTTTCCACTTCTCACCACACTCCCAATCTCTTTCCGCTTCTCACCACACTCCCTATCTCTTTCCACTTCTCACCACACTCCCTATATCATTCCACTTCTCACCACACTCCCTCTTTCCGCTTCTCACCACACTCCCTCTTTCCGCTTCTCACCACACTCCCTCTTTCCGCTTCTCACCACACTCCCTATCTCTTTCCGCTTCTCACCACACTCCCTATCTCTTTCCGCTTCTCACCACACTCCCTCTTTCCGCTTCTCACCACACTCCCAATCTCTTTCTGCTTCTCACCACACTCCCAATCTCTTTCCGCTTCTCACCACACTCCCTCTTTCCGCTTCTCACCACACTCCCTATACCTTTCTGCTTCTCACCACACTCCCAATCTCTTTCCGCTTCTCACCACACTCCCTCTTTCCGCTTCTCACCACACTCCCAATCTCTTTCCGCTTCTCACCACACTCCCTCTTTCCGCTTCTCACCACACTCCCAATCTCTTTCCGCTTCTCACCACACTCCCTATCTCTTTATGCATCTCACTACTCTATATCTTTCCGCTTTTTACCTCACTCCCTGTATCTTTCTGCTTCTCACTCCATTCCCTGTATCTTTCCACTTCTCGTCACTCTTCCCTATAACTTTTCTGCAAGAAGGCAGGTTGGATAAGACATTCACCTGCCTAACAATCAAACCATGAGGTTCTGAGTTTGGATTCCAGCCTCACCCTTTCTTCCCAGCTTGACGAGAAAATCAAACTGAATGTCCTTCAGATGAAACTATAAACCGAGGCCCAATGTGCGAGCGCATGCAGAACAATCTTGCGCACACGTGAAAATCCCGTTCTTCCTTTTCTGGAAGAGTAGGCCATTTCATGCCGCTCGGAACGGATGACAGAATCTTTAAAACTGCACGCACACACAGGTGACATGTTTAGACACCAGCACCCAAAGTTGGAATGTGGTTATCTAAATGAATAGGGAGGGGGGTGGAAGGGGACAGACGGTTGCATACACAAAAACCTCACCGTTGGTGAACCTCGGAACTCAAGCTGAGGAACAGGTAGGGGGAGAGGGGGGGGGGGGGGGAACACTTTCCGCTTCTTCGGAAGGAAGGTGGCAGGATGGTTAAGACCGTTTGCCTGCCAACTAGTAAACCATGAGGTTCTGGGTTCGATTCCCAGCCCTCGCCCTTTCTTCCCAGTTTGACAAAAAAATCGAACTGAATGTCAAAGTCCTTCGGATGAGACTATAAACCGAGGCCCCGTGTGCGAACGCATGCAGAACATCTTGCGCACACGTTAAATCCTGTTCCGCTTTTCGAAAGAGTAGGCCATTGTGTGCCGGTGGGAACAGGCGACAAAATTTACAAAACAGCATACACACGAGGACTGGATGTAAAAAAAAGCACATGAGTGCTTATTCCATTATCCTCGGGGGGAAAAAAACAACCCAACAACAACTGAGCACTTTGATTTGTTGTTGCTTTACAAGATTCAGCGCTTATATAAATTCCATACATTATTATTATTATTATAAATTTTTTTATATATTTAAAATAATTCTTCTTCTTCTTCTTCTTCTTCTTCTTCTTATTATTATTATTCTCACCACGCTCAAACGACCCCAGCGCGTCTCAACACACGTACCGAAACTCTGTGGCTGTTTCAGAGCAAGTACCAGCTGAACATAGACGGGACTGTGGCAGCTTACCGGTTCCCCTACCTTCTGGCGGGAGACTCGGTGGTGCTGAAGCAGGACTCGGAGTACTACGAACACTTCTACAAGCGGCTGGCCCCCTGGGTCCACTACATCCCCGTCCAACGCGACCTCAGCGACCTGCTGGAGAAGATACGGTGGGCCCGGGATCACGACGAAGAGGTTGGTGGTTCAGTGTGTGAGAGGGAGAGAAGAGAGAGAGTGAGTGTGTGAGAGAGAGTGGTGAGTGTGTGTGGAGAGAGTGAGTGTGTGTGAGAGAGAGAGTGAGTGCGTGTGTGTGAGAGAGTGATGTGTGTGAGAGAGAGAGTGAGTGAGTGACTGTGTGAGAGAGAGGAGTGTGTGTGAGAGAGAGAGTGTGAGAGAGGATGAGTGTGTGAGGTAGAAGTGTGTGTGAGAGAGAGAGAGTGAGTGTGTTGTGAGAGAGAGAGAGAGGAGTGTGTGAGAGAGAGAGTGAGTGTGTTGTGAGAAGAGATGTGTGTGTGTGGTGAGAGAGAGAGTGAGTGTGTGTGTGAGAGAGAGAGAGGAGTGAGTGTGTGTGAGTGAGAGAGTGAGATGGTGTGTGTGAGAGAGAGTGATGAGTGTGTGTGTGTGTGAGAGAGAGAGAGTGAGTGTGTGTGTGTGAGAGAGAGAGTGTGTGAGAGAGAGGTGAGTGAGAGAGGAGGAGTGTGTGTGGAGAGAGTGATGAGTGTGTGTGTGTGGGAGAGAGAGTGAGTGAGTGAGTGTGAGTGTGTGTGGAGAGAGAGTGAGGGTGGAGATGAGTGTGTGTGTGTGTGAGAGAGAGTGAGTGTGTGAGGAGAGAGAGAGGTGAGAGAGTGAGTGATGTGTGTGAGAGAGAGGAGTGGTGTGTGTGTGAGAGAGAGAGTGTGTGAGAGTGTGTGAGAGGGTAGAGTGAGTGTGTGTTGTGGAGGAGAGAGGTAGTGTGATGAGAGAAGGTGTGAGGGTGTGAGAGAGAGAGGTGTGAGTGTGTGTGTGTTAGAGAAGAGTGAGTTGTTGTGTTAGAGAGAGAGAGTGGTAGAGAGAGAGAGATGTGATGTGTGAGAGAGAGAGAAGTGTGATGTGCGTTGAGAGCTGCTGTAAGTAGAATGTGTTTGGGGTATGCGTTTGAAGGAGCTGGATATTTATGTATTATGAAGGGGAAACGTGAGCAGAAGGAGAGTAGAATGAAGCGGGTGTGGTGTGTGTGTTGACGAATGGGTCCGATTCCTCTGATGTGTTTGAGCGACACGAAGAGACATAAGAGTCGGATGTTAAAAAATTGTCAGACTCCAGCAACAGATTGTCCCTGCAAAATTCAGAAAAAGCCACTCGATAGGGCAATACGTTTGCGCCGAAAAAAAAAAAAAAAAAAGTGGTGGACTGTTCTAGATGGCGTACGCCCGGTCAGAATGCGAAAAGTTCCAGGAATCAGAGTATGTGCGGTTTGAAAGCCACTTGATGGGAACAATATTATTTTCGCCATACCATAGACACATGAGTGTGGTTGGGCGCTAGTCTTCGGATGAGACGATAAACCGAGTCCCGTGTGTTACACAAAATTTTCAGCGCACGTAAAGAACCCACGGCAACAAGGGAGTATGCCATGGCAAAACTAAAGAGGTAGGGGAGTGATGGAGCTGGAAAGGCCCTGCTTTGCTACAGGGGTGTTTGATGTGTATTCTTGTTGCTAAAAAGGTTTGCTGTGTGTATTTAGCCCCCAACAGTCTGTGGAAAAAATTTTGGTTGAAATGTTTGTTTCTTTTTCTCTTTTTTCATTTTGTGTTTTTTGCAGGCATCATTTGAATCAAAAATTTCAAAACCCCTGTCTATCAAAAATTTAATAAAATTGGACACTTCACTTTTGTCTTCCTGACTTATTATAGAGAGTTTTTGTATATTATTGAGTTATTTTTTCAGTTATAAGAGCAGATTCATATCCCGCGTATATAAAATGTCCATGTTTGAAAAAAAAATTATAAAAATTTAAGAATTAATGTTTTGAAAAATGTCTCTCTATAATATTGTAAATACATCCATTATGTACATGTGTGCCAAAATCATTAATGTATCACTTGATTTTATAGGTGAAAAATGATTTCCTAAAAATCCAAGATGGCGGATGTTTATCTTGGTTTCCATGACAACATGGCTTACTAACATAAAACAAATAACATTTTTTAATTTAGAAGTCATAGTACTATAAGTTAACATCAAAAACTAGATTTTGATTCTTCAATTGTAAAAAGTAAAATTTAGTGCCACACATTGCCTTAAATGGTTTGAACTATTCATCAACTAGTCTCCTTGAAGCAATGTGATGATTTTTCACCAAAGTAAAGTTCCCTGAAGCTGGCTGAATCTATGTGATGTCACTTTGCGTACAACAGATTAATTTTTTTAAAGAATCATAACACTGGAGTGCCCGAAATCCCAAAATATCACTTGTTGACATGACAAAATTGGCCAACAGACAAAAACTAGGCAAGCTTATGGTCAAGGAAAGCAACTGTGCTTAGAAAAATGATTGCCCTACAGGCCAGAGTACTTTCCCTTGAGTTAACCATCACTTTGTGTTTTTAAAAAAAAATCGTAAGTCTGCCGATTCTTAAGCTTTGGCACGTCACAGTAAAGGATGAGTTAATGATACACAAAATCTCACCATTGGTTAACCTTCAAGCTCTAGCCAAGGAACAAAAAAGAAAACTGTAAATAAATAATTTTTGTGTGTGTGTGTGTGATCAGATACGCAAAATTTCATTATTGGTGAACCTGGGAGCCAAGGAACAAAAAATGAAAAAGATAAATAGATATTTGTTTTTGTGGGTCATGTACACAAAGATCTCACCATTGGTGAACCTTGAAACTCTAGCCAAGGAACAAACAAAACAAACAAGATAAAGAAATAAATGTGTGTGCGTGTATGTGTGTGTGTGTGTGAGCGCACGTGTGTGTGTGTGCATGTGTGTGTGCATGTGCAGAGTTTCCCTGGATATCTTCTCGGTTCAAGGCAACACAGGTCCCAAATGGGCCGAGAAATCCGACATCGCTTTTTGGCGGGGGCGGGATAGCCGCAAGGAGCGACTGGCCTTGGCGGAACTCAGCCAGAAACACCCGGACATGGTGGATGCAGCCTTGACCTTCATGTTTTTCTTTCCGAAAAACGAGGAGAAGTACGGACCGAATGTGAAGCCAGTGTCCTTCTTTGACTTTTTCAAGGTCAGTTTTATACTTGGTACTGTATTAGGAGGGGATGGGATAGCTCAGTGGTCAGAGCACTCGCTTTCCCCCAGCCAAGTTAAGCAGCGTCGAGCGTGGTTACCAGTTGGATGGGTGACCTTTGCGCGCCTTGGCTTCAGTGCAGTTCCCCCAGTTCACCCAGCTGTAAATAGGTACCTGCCCTCTTTAGGGTCAGGGAAGGTAAGCAGCGAGTAGAGGAATGGGCGCCGCCCTCAATATGCTGGCCCTAGAGAAGTGAGGTCTCTGACGCCTCGCTCCCTACGACCTTATAGGTTATGGGACTCCTTTACCTTTTTTTTTACTGTAATTAGGAGGGGATGGGATAGCTCAGTGGTCATAGTACTTGCTCTCTCCAAGTTAAGGTTAATTAAGCTAGCGTTGAGCTTGGTTGCCTCATGAATGGGTGATCATGTATGCACCTTGGCTACACACAGCTATTAGTTGCCCCCACTTTCTGCTGCTATCCATTCCAGCCCAGCCCAGCTGGTGCCAGTTATAGCAGGAACTGATTGGACTTGGTAAAAGGAAGGGGCATGTTAATTAAATTCTTAATAATTCTTAATAATAATTGTTAATTAAGGTCCTTCGGATGAGACTATAAACTGAGGCCCCGTGTGCGAACGCATGCAGAACATCTTGCGCACACGTTAAATCCTGTTCCGCTGTTTGAAAGAGTAGGCCATTGTGTGCCGGTGAGAACAGATGACAAAATTAAAAAATCCGCATACACACGCATAACAAAAAAAAAGTAATCTGAGCGCTTTGATTTGTTGCTTTACATGATTCAGAGCTGTATAAAATCCATACATTATTACTATTATTATTATTAATTTTAGCACCCTTGACTAAGGTGTGCTGGATTTGCGTGCTGTGTACAGCTCAGTACCCCTGTTCACCCAGCTGTAAATGAGTACCTGCCCTCTTTAGAGCTTCTTTCCACACTCACTAAATAGCTCATGTTTTTGCCACACTAAGTCTTTTTGCTTTTCTGCTAAATCATTCAGCTTCTCACCACACTCCCTATCTCTTTATGCATCTCACCACTCTCTCTATATCTTTCCACTTCTCACCACACTCCCATTCTTTATGCATCTCACCACTCTCTCTATATCTTTATGCATTCACCATTCTCTCAATATCTTTATGCATCTCACCACATCTCTCTAATCTTATGCATCTCACCATCTCTCTATCCTTTATGCATTCACCACTCTCTCTATATTTTTCCCGCTTTTTACCTCACTCCTGTATCTTTCCGCTTCTCACTCATTCCCTGTATCTTTCCACTCTCGTCACTCTTCCCTATAACTTTTCTGCGAGAAGGAGGTTGGATAAGACATTCACTGCCTAACAATTAAACCCTGAGGTTCTGAGATTTGGAATTCAGCCTCGCCCTTCTTCCAGCTTGACGAGAAAATCAAACTGAATGTCCTTCTAGATGAACTTAAACCGAGGCCCAATGTGCGAGCGCATGCAGAACAATCTTGCGCACCCGTGAACATCTTCTTCCTTTTCTGGAAGAGTAGGCCATTTCATGCCGCTCAACGGATGACAGAATCTTTAAAACTGCACGCACACACAGGTGACATGTTTAGACACCAGCACCCAAAGTTGGAATGTGGTTATCTAAATGAATAGGGAGGGGGTGGAAGGGACAGACGTGCATACACAAAAACCCACGTTGGTGAACCTCGGAACTCAAGCTGAGGAACAGGTAGGGGGAGGGGGGGGGGGGGGGGGGGGAACACTTTCCGCTTTTCTTTGAAAAGTGGCGGATGTTAAGACGTTATTGCCCCCAACAAGTAAACCGTGAGGTTCTGGCGTTCACATGCGCCTCGCCCTTAATCTTCCCAGTTTGTGAACCAAAAATCAACTGAATGTCAAAAGTCCTTGGGATGAGACCTATAAAACCGAGGCCCGGGCAACGCATGCAGAACATCTTGCGCACACGTAAATCCTGTCCGCTTTTCGAAAGAGTAGGCATGTTGTGCGGTGGGAACAGTCGAAATTTACAAAACAGATACACAGAGGACTAAATGAAACAAAGACAGAGTGTTATTCTCATCCCGGGAAAAAAACCCAACAACAACTGAGCGCTTTGATTGTTGTTGCTTTACAAGATTGCGCTTAATAAATTCATACATATTTTATAATTATATTATATTATTCTCACACGCTCAAACGACCCAGCGCGTCTCAACACAGTGTCCGACTCTGTGGGAAAAAACCAACAGCACTGAGCGCTTTGGATTTGTTGTTGCTTTACAAGATCAGCGCTTATAAAATTCAACTCATATTATTATTATTCCCACCACGCTCAAACGACCCAGCGCGTCTCAACACGTGTACCGGAACTCTGTGGCTGTTTCGAGAAGACTCAGCTGAAAAGAGGGACTGTGGGGCAGCTCTTACCGGTTCCTACCTTCTGGGGAGACTGTGGGTGCTGAAGCAGACTCAGAGTATACGAACACTTCTACAAGGCTGGCCCCTGGGTCCACTACATCCCGTCCAACGCGACTCAGCGACCTGCTGGAGAGATAGCTGGGCCCGGGATCACGACGAAGAGGTTGGCGGTTCAGTGTTGAAGAGAGAGAGAGAGTGTGGTGGAGGGTGTTGGGGGGGGGGGGGGGGGGGCGAGAATGGGTGTGTGTGTGTGGGAGGGAGAGAGTGAGTGTGTGTGAGAGAGAGAGTGAGTGTGAGTGAGAGAGAGAGTGTTGTGAGAAGAGAGTGAGTGTGTGTGTGAGAGAGAGAGAGTGAGTGTGTGTGTGTGTTGTGTGTGTGTGTGTGTATGTGTGTGTGTGTTGTGGAGGGTAGAGGTGGGTGTGTGTGTGTGAGGAGGGAGAGAGAGAGTAGGGGTATGTATGTATGTATGAAGGGGAAAGAGAAGTAGAAAAGAGACATGTGGTGGGTAGAAAAATGTTGTTTCCGTTAAGAGAAGAAGAAAAAAAAGGAAGAGAGAATGTGTGAAACCCTTCATGGCGAAGCCTCCTCCCGGCTTTGGAGGCTCCGATTCAGCAGGAATCTTCATGACTTCCATGTGTATGAAATTAAAAATAAATAAATAAATATATATATTTTATTATTATTCAGCAGAAGGGTGCTTGACTACAAATAAACATTAGGATTTTTTTTTTAATATGGAGGAGTGTGTACCATTCAGATATAATAATAATGCAACTTTTCACCATGAGCTTGTTATGGTTAAGACAACCTCAACAAAATGTTTCAAAGCATAACAACATTTAAATGTAGACTTGGCCACTTTGCTACATCATCAATAACTGACACAGTTTTTTTTACTCAGGCCATATATTTCTGATTCAGAGTTGTTTATGGAAAAAAAACACCCCATTAAAGAACAGATTGGGTAGTTTGTTTGGGTTTTTTTTTAAAGTAGTTTTGTTTCTTTTTGTTTGTAGCTTTTCTTTTGTCATATCTTTCTGGTTTGTTTGTTTGTTTTCTGCAGTTTACTTTTAGTTCTTAATCATAAGTATTATCCTGTGGGGATGCCGTGGCCCTGTCAGTATAAATAGCATCCCTACCTTCTGGATAAATTCTGTTCTAGGTTATTCTCTCATTTCTATCCTTCTCTCTGTTTCTGCCTTGTTCTTTTTCTTCCTGTCACCTCCTTCTTATCCATTTTCTGCATTCCTGGTCCATTCTCCTGCCTTTTTGCCATGAACTGAAAGACTTAAAAAGAACAGTTCTCTTCCATGCTGAAGTCAGATGCGCTGGGCCTGACTTGTCAGGTGCTTAAAGGCTGCACAATGCATTTTCGCTCATATGCCAGACAATAGTTGCTGTCTGAGTGTTCATTGAAGAAGAAGAATTATTACTGTTTAACATTATTGTATAATTATCATTGCTTTGTCACCAGGCACATAAAATTGCCCAGAATGCTCAGCAGTTTGCTAGAGAACACCTGGTCCCATCGGAAATCTTATGCTACCATGTGAAACTTTTTGAGGTTTGTTGCAAATTTCTGTTTTCTTGTTGTTGTTGTTGTGTGGTTCTGGCTGGTCATGTGAACATAGTGGCTTGATTCCTCTTTCTGTTTCTCTTGTTCTGTCTGTCTGTCTGTCTGTCTGTCTGTCTGTCTCTCTCTCTCTCTCTCTCTCTCCTCTCTCTCTCTCTCTCTCTCTCTCTCTCTCTCTTCTTCTCTTTCTCTCTCTCTTCTCTCTCTCTCTCTCTCTCTCTCTCTCTGTCTGACTGTCTTTCTCTCCTACTCCCTTCCAGTTATATTTTTAGGGTTCATAATCATAGCATGTGAGCAGACCACCACATCATAAAAAGAGCAGCGAACTTCGTTGTAGATGGAAAGAGACCAAAGGGAAGACCTAGCAAAACCTGGGCTACCTGTATTGCAGATGATCTTAGAGAAAGGGGCATAAATAAGGAGGAAGCTCAAAACAGAGAGATGGAGAAAGGTTCATCAATGTCAGACCTCCCCTGGGAGAAACATGACAAAAAAAGGAAGAAGAAGAATCATAGCCACAGCAGTCGTTTTCCCCCATTTTCTGCTGCACTTAGACGCTGGAACTTGACCCCTGATGTACTATTTTTAGCTCTGGCACTGACCAGATGCACTGGTCCAGTTTGGCGCCATCAAGATAGCGTGGTGTTCTTTCCACTGTTTCAGCGGGGAAAGTGGCCATATGGATTTTTTATTTCCAACTTTTAAGAGTGTTTTGATACGTTTGTCATTTTCTTCAGCGCTACATTCAGGTGTATTCAGTGCAGTGTTCTCTTGTTGTTGTGGAGACGTGAATTTGAACAAGTAAAACACTTTTGTGTTGGCGGTATAAACCAAAATAACAGATAGATTGGATGTTGTCACCAGATAGCTCTTCTTTGTTTAGTATTGAGAGTGATAATTTCTGTGCTAGTGACGTAAATTGATCGCAGATTTCTTCCTGAAATTGTTTAAGTTTCACTTTGGCAAAGTCAGGTATGTAATGTTGATGTTTGATTTTTTAAGCTGAATCAGTTTTGAAGGGCTCAAATTTGGGCAAAATCTTGTCTGTTTGCTGTCTCAATCTAACTTAGGCTTAGTACCTGTGTGTGTTAAGAGGATAGGCAGGCCGCACGCACGCACGCAGCGGGCTTGTCTCCTGTAGGCCTAGCCTAGCCCAGATCTGTAGTTTTAGGCTAAGGCCTGCCGCGCGAGCATGTGTAGGTGCTACTAGGCTTGAGATGCTGTGAGGAGGGGGAAGGGGAGGGGTGAAGAAATGGGAGGGGTGTGGGGGTAAAAAGGTCGGGCGCCCTAATTTTAGCACTATGCCTGAACCTTTGACTGAGCGCTGCCGTATAGGCGCGCTATGTAGCATGTGATTCCACGAAGTGCTCTCTGGCGATAATTTGGCTTTGCCCTACCTCAGGGGACGGGACAGGATAGCTCGGTGGTCAGAACATTCATTTTCCCCCAGCTAAGATTAAGCAGCGTTGTGCTTGGCTACTTCTTGGATGCGTGACCATTCGTGCCCCTTGGCTTGAGTACAGTCCCCCAGTTCACCCAGCAGTAAATGGGTGCCTGCCCTCTTTAGGGTCAGGTAAAGCAGTGGGGGAGAGGAGATGCCCAGCCCTCAATATGCTGGCCCCTGGAGAAGCTGAGGTCTCCTTGCTGTGTTCAGACCTCATTCCCCAACGACCACATTGGTTATGGGAGGGAATACCTGCACCTTTGCCTTGGCCCAGTTTTCACCCTCCTCTATACTTTATGCATCCCCATTCCTCTATACTTTATGATCTCCCCACCTCTCTTTTTCTTTATGCATCTCCCATTTCTTTTTTCTCTTTTATCTCCCCCTCTCTCTATATTTTTCGCTTTTTACCCACTCCCTGTATTTTTCCGCTTCTCACTCCATTCTGTATTTTTCCCACTTTCGTCACTTTCCCTATAACTTTTCTGCGAGAGGCATTGGATAAAAATTCCCCTCCAAACAATTAACCCTGAGGTTCGAGTTTGGATTCCACCCTGCCCTTTTTTCCCAGCTTGCGAGAAAATCAAATGAATGCCCTTTCAGTGAAACTAAAAAACGAGGCCCAATGTGCGAGCGCATGCAGAACAATCTTGGGCACACGTGAACATCCCGTTTTTCCTTTTCGGGAAAGATAGGCCATTTCATCCCGCTAGAAGGATGACAGAATCTTTAAAACTGCCGCAACCAGGGACTGTTTAAAACCCCGCCCCCAAATTTGGAAATGTGGTTATTAAATGAATAGGGGGGGGGGTGGAAGGGGACAGGGGTTGCATACACAAAAACCTCCCCGTTGGGAACTCGGAACTCAAGCTGGGAACAGGAGGGGGGGGGGGGGGGGGGGGGGGGGAACACTTTCCTTTTTGGAAGGGGGTGGAGGATGTTAAGACGTTTGCCCCCAAAAAGTAAACCGTGGGGTTCTGGTTCGATTCCCAGCCCTCGCCTTTCCCCCAGTTTGACCAAAAAACGAACTAAATGTCAAAAGCCCTGGGATGAGACTATAAACCCGGGGGCCCCCCGGTGCGAACGCATGCAAAACTCTTGCGCACAGTTAAACCCTGTTCCCGCTTTTCGAAAGAGTAGGCCTTGTGTGCCGGTGGGAAACGACACAAAATTTAAAAAAACAGCATACACACGAGGACTGAATGAAAAAAAAAACCCAAAATGAGTGCTTATTCCCTACCTCGAGAAAAAAAAAACCCAAAACAACTGAGCGTTTGATTTGTTTTTGTTTACAAGATTCGGCGCTTTATAAATTCCAAAATTTTATTTTAATTAAACCCCCCCCTCCACCCACCCCCCCCCATTAATTTGTAAAAAAACCCAAAACCCAAAACGACCGGGTTCTTTACTTTTCACCTTTAAAAACCCAACAATTATTTTTTCTCACCCGCTAAAACCCCCACCGTTCCAAAACGTTTGGTTACCGAAACTTGTGGTGTTTTTAGGCAATACCAGCGAACAAGAGGGGGCGTGGCAGTTCGGTTCCCCTACCTTCTGGCGGGGGAAAACGGTGGGCTGAACAGGCTCAGGTATACGAACACTTCTACAAGCGGCTGGCCCCCGGGCCCCTACATCCCCGTCCAACGCGAACCCCCGCGACCGCTGGAAAAAGATCGCTGGGCCGGGATCCAAAGAAGGGTTGGGGGTTTTAGTGTGTGAAAAAGGAGAGAGTGTGGGTGGAGGGTTTGGGGGGGGGGGGGGGGGGGGGGGGAGAATGGGTGTGTGTGTGTGGGAGGGAGAGAGTGAGTGTGTGTGGAGAGAGAGAGTGAGTGTGAGTGAGAGAGAGAGTGTGTGAGAGAGAGAGTGAGTGTGTGTGTGAGAGAGAGAGAGTGAGTGTGTGTGTGTGTGTGTGTGTGTGTGTGTGTATGTGTGTGTGTGTGTGTGGAGGGTAGAGGTGGGTGTGTGTGTGTGAGGGAGGGAGAGAGAGTAGTGTGTATGTATGTATGTATGAAGGGGAAAGAGAGAGAGGAGAGTGAGAGAGCATGTGTGTGTGTGTTAGAGAATGTGTGTGTGTGTGTCTGTGTGTTAGAGAGACAGACAGACAGAGAAAGCGAGAGAGAGAATGTGTGCATACCTTCAAGCAGAAGCCTCCCTGAACCTCGAATGCTCTTTGGGGGCTACCATCAGCCCAGTTCTTGCAAGGCTTCCTTGTCTGAATTATATATATATATATATATATATATATATATATATTATTATTATTATTCAGCAGAAGGGTGCTTGACTACAAATAAACATTAGGATTGTTTTTTTTTTATATGGAGGAGTGTGTACCATTCAGATATAATAATAATGCAACTTTTCACCATGAGCTTGTCATGGTTAAGACAACCTCAACATAATATTTCCAAGCATAACAACATTTAAATGTAGACTTGGGCACTTTGCTTGCTTACAATAGTTACATCATCAATAACTGACAGTTTTTTTTTACTCGGGCCAAATATTTCTGATTCGAAGTTGTTTATGGAAAAAAACACCCCATTAAAGAACAGATTGGGTAGTTGTGTTTTTTTTTAAAGTAGTTTTCTTTCTTTTTGTTGGTAGCTTTTCTTTTGTCATATCTTTCTGGTTTGTTTGTTTGTTTTCTGCAGTTTACTTTTAGTTCTTAATCATAAGTATTATCCTGTGGGGATGCTGTGGGCCTGTCAGTATAAATAGCATCCCTACCTTCTGGATAAATTCTGTGCTAGGTTATTCTCTCATTTCTATCCTTCTCTCTGTTTCTGCCTTGTTCTTTTTCTTCCTGTCGCCTTCTTTTTATCTGTTTTCAGCCTTCTTGGTCCATTCTTCTGCCTTTTTTTCCAGAAAGACTTAAAAGAACAGTTCTCTGCCATGCCGAAGTCGGATGCGCTGGGCCTGACTTGTCAGGTGCTTAACGGCTGCACAGCGCATTTTCGCTCATATGACAGACAATAGTTTCTGTCTGAGTGTTCGTTGAAGAAGAAGAATTATGACTTTAACATTATTGTATATTTACCATTGCTTTGTCACCAGGCACAGAAAATTGCCCAGAATGCTCAGCAGTTTGCTAGAGAACACCTGGTCCCATCAGAAATCTTATGCTACCATGTGAAACTTTTTGAGGTTTGTTGCAAATTTCTGTTGTTGTTGTTGTTGTGTGGTTCTGGCTGGTCATGTGAACATAGTGGCTTGATCCCTCTTTCTGTTTGTCTTTGTCTCTCTCTCTGTCTCTCTCTCTTTCTCTCTCTCTCTGTCTCTCTCTCTCTCTCTCTCTCTCTCTCTCTCTCTCTCTCTCTCTCTCTCTCTCTCTCTCTCTCTCTGTCTGACTGTCTTTCTCTCCTACTCCCTTCCAGTTATATTTTTAGGGTTCATAATCATAGCATGTCAGCAGACCACCACATCATAAAAAGAGCAATGAACTTCATAGTGGATGGAAAGAGACCAAAGGGAAGACCTAGCAAAGCCTGGGCTACCTGTATTGCAGATGATCTTAGAGAAAGGGGCATAAATAAAGAGGAAGCTCAAAACAGAGAGATGGAGAAGACTCATCAATGTCAAACCTCCCCTGGGAGAAACATGACAAAAAAAGGAAGAAGAAGAATTATCATATCATGTGATTCCATGAAGTGCTCTCTGGCGATAATTTGGCTTTGCCTACCTCAGGGGATGGGACAGGATAGCTCAGTGGTCAGAACATTCATTTTCCCCCAGCTAAGATTAAGCAGCATTGTGCTTGGCTACCTCTTGGATGTGTGACCATTCGTGCCCCTTGACTTCAGTACAGTTCACCCAGCAGTAAATGGGTACTCACCCTCTTTAGGGTCAGGGAAGGTAAAGCAGTGAGGGAGAGGAGATGCCCAGCCCTCAATATGCTGGCCCCTGGAGAAGCTGAGGTCTCTTCACTGTGTTCACTCCTCATTCCCCAACAACCACATTGGTTATGGGAGGGAATACCTGCACCTTTGCCTTGGCCCCAGTCTTAACAGCTAGATTTCTGATTTTCCAAATCTCTTTTCTGGGATTTTATTTAGTTCATTCCAAGTCCAGTGAAAAGGCCCTTAAAGCAAAGGAACCCTCTTAATTTTGGCATAGCTGCTCATAATGGCCTGTTAAACAAACTGCGTAACAGTCCGAAGCTTTCAACCTCTTCATCCTAACTGACACTTCACTATCCTGTATTTGAATTTTTGTGGTTTTTTTTCCTTTGTTTCTTCCTTGGCTAGAGCGCTGAGGTTCACCATGTGTGAGATTTTGTGTATGCGGCCACTTTTGTCCACTGTAAGGTAGCTGCATTCTGGGGATATATCTGTATTTTAACAGAATTGTTTGTATTATTAGAATTGATTTCTGCTTTTTAAACAAATTTTGTCATCAATTTAAAAAAGAAATTGGAAAATAAAATAAAAACCTTGGGGATAGACCTTCTGTTTACAGGAATGGGGTTTAGGATTGAAAATGGTGTGTGTGCATGTGTGTGTGTGTGCGCGCGTGTGTGCGTGCACATGTGTGTGGTTGTTGTGGTTTTAATGTGGAGACATGATTAGAAAGAATACCGTTTCTCTTTCGTCTTTTATCAGGCGCTGTCCAAGAGGTTAAAATCCAAACCAGTTCTGAGTGACGGCTTTGAGTTACTCGAGCATCCAACAGACGCTTTCGATTCTGTATGTGACTGTAAACGGTTAAAGAAGGTAAGTCTGTTTGTTGGATTTTTAAAAAAAACTTTTCTTTATCCTCCATGACCTTTCCATTCCTCTCTGTTTCCTCCATAAGCTTAAATAATGTCTATAGAAACATTATGCTGTAGAAAAAAACTATCACTAAATTTCCGTCATCGACTGTGGCTTTGAAATGTAGTTTTTTTGTGTCTTTCGAGATCATGATTTGTATCAATGTGATTTCAGTATTGTAATTGCCTTTCATGGGATGATTCAAGTGTTTTTGACTTGACTTTGACTTGACCTGTACATACTGGAATAATATTTTTTTTTAAATTTTAATTTTGCCAGAATTTTTATCAGACATTAAGTATCTGCTGATTTATTAGGAAAATTCCCCCCATGGGGATGCCGGGGGCCTGTCTGTATAATAGCATCCCCACCTTCTGGAAATTCTTTGCTAACAATTTCTCTTTTCTGTTTTGGCATATTTAAGTCCGTTCTCATTCCAGTCTGTTTAAAATTATGTGTGTGTGTGTGTGTGTGTGTGTGTGCACATGCGTGCGTGCCTGCATGCATGCCTGTATGCGTGCTTGTGTGTGTTGTGTGTTTTTCTTTCAGAAATCCACCAACAAAGACGAACTGTGATGTGATTGATTCAAAAAGCAGCTGTTTACCACTGTAGCAGCAAAAACGCAGCTCAAGAATAATCCTTCTTCTTCGGTCATCTTTTCTGCTGTTTTACTCAAAAACAAAGTATTTGTTTCATGTATTATGCACTAAAGCACTATGCATAATGACGATATCTGTTAAAAAGAAGTTTTGTTTTGTATACTTATGAAATGGATTTTAAAAAAACTAACTTTAAGCAGATTGGTATTATCGTGCTTTTACATTTATTGTTGCAGAGCTACTTTACAGCTAATGTATTTTTAATGAAAAAGTGTATCCACCAAAGCTTTTAATGAATGTATTTATTGACAGGTGACAAAGGTATGAAAAGATATGCTGCCTTTTTGTTTTGTTGTACTTAAACATTTTTTTGATTTTGCATTTTATATATATATTGATTTTGCTTTATATATATATATTTTTTTCTCGCAGAATGTTGCATTTGAAATATTTTGCATGTATATATTTTTTTTTGGGGGGGGGGGGGGGGATATGATAAAACAGCATTTAGTTTTACCTTACTGCATATAGAGAATACATGTACATACTGTGTCATGTACACAAAATCATATATAGATAAATTACCATATAAACATGGAGCATCTTCTACAGTTTCTAGACAGGTTCATTCACTCATCCCATGACTTACTGCCTGAAAAATTCAGCAACTTCGCAAAGGGTTGAGGAATAAATCAAGTCATCGTCTGTAGTGGATTGTCTTTACTTGCTGATTTGGGGAGGAATGAACATGTAATATATATTTATGACTTAATAAGTAACAGTTCAAATCCTGTTCAAGAGGATTTTTCCTCTGGAGTTAACTTCAGTGCCGACTCCACTCTCCCTAAAAGTCCCTTCGAATAAGACTATAAACCAAGGCCCCATGTGCGAATGCACACAAAACATCTTGTGCGCAGGTTAAACCCCATTCCGCTTTTCAAAAGAGTAGGCTGTTGTGTGCCGGTGGGAGCAGATGACAAAATGGACAAAACGCATACACAAGGGGACTGGATGTTAAAAATTTTTAAAAGCACACGCATGCTTATTCTATTATCCTTAAAATAAAAGAATAAAATAAAATAAAGTAAAATAAATAAACAGTCCATTTTGTGGCTAACCTTTTCAACTGGGCCTCTGTCATTTGGTTGCCTTTGCTTCAAAAATCAGTTGTGTAACTCCCCCTTCCCCACTGTCCTCAGTGTCTTTAATATTAAAGTGTCTAGCATGAGACTTCTTCTTCTTCCTCCTCAAACACTCAAACACCAACTTATTGTTGTCTGTCATATGAGTGAAAATACGTCATGCTGCCGTTAAGTGACTGACAAGTCAGGCCTAGTGCATCTGACCTCAGCATGGGGAAGAATTGTTATATTCAAAGTCTTTCTGGGAAAAAAGCAGGAGAATAGACCAAGAAGGCAAAAAGTAAAAGGAGGTGGTGACAGGAAGAAAAGGAACAAGGCAGAAACAAAAGAGAAGGATAGAAAAGAGGGAATTCCTTCCACAGAATTTCCAGAAGATGGGGATGCTATTTATATTAAATCAACTTGTCCCCAGCATCCCCACAGGGACTACCATGTGACAAAAATAAAGAATTTGCTGAACTCATTTGCTATCGTATCTAGAATCTCTGTATTCTTTGAATTCTTCAGTATGTTGGAAATGAAGCATCGTCTCGTTATAAAATACTCACTTCTTCTGAAATGGTGTGGGTGAGAGAATCTCCGTCATCAATACCAAAGCAAAATGTCATGCTAGATTGTAGAGTAAGTATACAGCCAGGTACCAGAAATGAAAATGTATACAGTTTTGTTGTGGTTGGAGTTTTGGAATGGGGGGTGGGGGGGGGGTTGGTATTAATATTACTCGGGGTGTATATTATGATACCAAATCTGCATATACTGCTGAAATGTGGTAGTGTGAAATATTGCAAATGTATTTTGCTCGTGTTAAAAATTTTAGGTCATCTGTGATTATCTTTTATTGCAATCAAAGAGAGAAAACTTTTAATTCTAAAACCAGTGCCAACCCCCACCCCCACCCCTCACCCCCCTCTCTTCCAAACCAAAGTCTTAAAACATCCAAGCACTTAGCCTTTACATATATTACAAGTCAAAAGCAAACAAAGAAAAATCCAAAGAAATATACTGATCAATATTCTTTTTAGATGTACCCTATTCAGTTTTTATGCCAGAAAGTTATAATAGCTTTAACTGTCAGGTTTTTGCTTCATTTGAAACAGTCAGCCGAAATTATGGCTATATGTTTTGTTTTTATCAGTATACATATTTAGAATCTAATAGTATACACACCCATGGTTGAACTGTATTTTGACTTGCTTTTAACTGTTTCTCAAGTGAACGATTTGTATGTTTTTGCTGCTGTCCTAGAAAAAAAAAGGACAAAGTGAAGATTCCTCTGCTTTTTGCTTTGTTTGATAATCATAGAGTTTTTGTGTGTGTGAATTTTTCGGTCTAAATTGTTGTGTCTGTAATTTTAACGTGAGTGCTCACATCTTATTTGCTGATGCATTACAGCCAGAATTTTTTTTTTTTCCGTAAGAGCAGCATTACCACGCAGAACTGATCTAGACCTCATAGTCCCTCATGTGTTAGCAATATTTGAGAATCATAGAGTGATCTCTACTGATTTTGCTTGTTGAATTCATGTACCAAAAGTCCATTAACCTCTTCAGTGCCACAATTTGAGTGCAAGTGTACTCTCAGTTTCCCAAGGGTTTATTTTAAAAAAAAGGGTAATTTTCTATAAATGTTAGTGATTTTTCAATATAAGTTGGGTTGATACATCTATTCCAGTTACCCATTCCTGGGTTGTCTGTATTATATGTCCCACTTAGAGACAGGAAAATTCTGGATGATATGAAACTTCAGCTGGCACTGTAAGGGTTAAATGGTTTGTTTTTTTAAATTCTGTTTTTGCCCTGTATTTATCTTTTGGAGCACTGGAATCCTAGGCATTTGTTTGTCTTTTTCTCATACTGGAATCTTACATGTTTTGTCTTTTTCTTGTAACAAAGGTTATTGGGTGAAAGATATTTTTAATGTTACGTTTGACCAATCCACAATAACCTGGTGTTATAAAACAAATATTGATTTGCATTGAAAAGTGAAAATGCCTTCGTAATCATAGAAATTTGTTTTATTTTTATCATGCCTAAAATCTCACGTAACGCCTTGACAGTGCAGTGTGTCAATGGCAATATTGATTCTCATTATATTATTTTTGTTTTTATGGTATTGTTTTGTATTGTATTGTATGCCACTGACATTCACTGCAGGTTTTTGTGTGTCAAATTTGGGCTGCTCTGCCAAAAGAGAGAACATCTCCACTTGTGTGCAGTGCCGACCAGTTACGTATATGTGTGTGCATATGTGTGTTTGTGTGAGTGTGTGTGTGTACATGTGTGTGTGTTTGTGTGCATACATGTGCGTGCATATGTGTGTGTGTGTGTGTGTGCATGAGTGTGTATGTGTACTTATCTTTTTTTCCTGGCCACAGATGCATTTGTGGTTAAGAGTCCCGCTTTCTCTACAAAATTTTGCCAAAGATGACTCTGTTGGTTGCCGCAGGTTTTTCTTATACACACACCAAACGCATATGACACGCAGGACCTGGACTCTTCTCACCCGAAAGACTAGCACCCAGGTCACCATGCACAGTCTAAAATGTGGGATTCTCCTTCTGTTTCTGTGTTCTCATACCGAATGGGTTGAAATTTGGTTTTAGATGGGAGTTGAACCCACAACCTCCTGCAGTCTGGGTGGTTTTGTTACCACTAGGCTACTCATCCTCCAATAGTGATGATGATAATGTATAGTACTTATTGGGTACAGTACCCGAAAGATATTTACTACAAACACCTTACAATTTTTGTGTGTGTGTAAGGTTTTATTCCATGTGTATTATCACAATTTCATTTCAGTGTAAACTAAAAGAAAGGGTATGCATGCATTCTTCTCAGTCTGTATGTGTGTTTGTGTCATGATTTCCAGAATTGAATTTTGTTTTAAGTGAGCAACTGCAACTTATTCGCAGTCTTTCTCTGTCTCTGTCTGTCTGTCTGTGACTTTCTGTCTGTCTTTCTGTCTGTCTGTGTCTGTCTGCTTCTCTCTCTCTGTTTTTTTTTTGTCCTCTTTTTCTTTTTTGGGGGTGGGTCTTTTTGTTGTTGTTTTTTCTTTTGCTTGTTAGTTTGTTGTTCTTTTTTCTTTTCTTTTTTTTGGGGGGTGTTTTGGGGGTTTTCTTTTATTTGTTTGTTGTTGTTTTTTTAAAGGGTTATTTCCCTTTGTTTCTACTGTGTGAGAGTATGAGGATTGGGTTATCATTAAGATGTATCCCTACGGGTGGGGACTGGATGTAAAAAAGCACATGAGTGCTTATTCATTATCCTTGAAATAAAAGAATTTGTCATTGTCTCTCTTTCTGTGACAAGTGTTTCTGATACTCTGAATCAAATCTTTTGGTGGAGATGTATATGTTTTGTACATCATCATAGAATATGAGGAATGATTTCAGTGAAATGTTTATGAATGGCAGATAGGTAGAAATTCCTTACACTTATTCGTTAATTAAACATATTTACAAAAACTGTCTTCATGACAGAGGACTTTGTTTTATACAACTGACATTTGTTGATGGTACACAAACTTGTTGTGAGAGTCATAATTTGTTGGAGGGATTTTCAGTGCCTTAAACTTGTACTTCCATATCAAGATGTTTAAGTGCCTATTGTTATTATTTGTAACATAATTTTTTAAATTTATTTTTTAAGATAAATTGTCAGCATGTCCAAATGGGCTGGGAGTAAAGACTTAAAAGTTTGCTCATTTTCGTTCGTTTGTCTTAGTTTACCAAGCATGTGTGTAAATGTCATTCAGTTATTGCTGCAAGACAAAAATAAGCGCCACAGAAAAAAGACTGCAATGTGCTGTGAAGTTGTATGTGAGAAGAAATGGCACAAACGGCGTACATAGACTGTGTAGTAGTTACTTCTGGTCAAGTTCTGGGAGCTGGCTATTGTGTGGGCACAGATTCAGAAGTGATACATAATAATGGTGTTTTTTTTTAGTGACAATCTGTTGATATTGGCATTTTGCTGCAGGGACTGACACACGTAGTAGAATAACACATAGACAGATTTTGTTGTTGTTGTTGTTGTTGAGCATATGTTGTTTAGTATGTTTGTTTTTGGTTGTTTTTTTTTTAAAACTTGTGTCGTCCGAAAAGGATGCAACAAAACATCATCTTCACTTTCACCTATCCTGTAGTCTTGTAGACCATTGGGGCACCACTGAAGATTTTGGGACCCACTTCCTCCAAAACATTCAAACAAACAAAAACACTATTCACTTTACAAATTAAGGAAAAAAGGAAAGGGGGGGGGGGGGGGGGGGGAACGAGAATCTAGTTGTTTACCTTTTCTGTTTGTCAGAAAGCAGTGCATCATGAAAAAATAAGTTCTGTTTAAAAAAAAAACGTACAGATTGTAAATGGTGCTGTGTTACGAAACTGACCAGTCAGAATTAAGAATGTGAAGTGGTGCTAGTCTGAAATCTGATAGATTAGGCTGGGGGAAAAAATCCTTGTGAATCACATGTGATTGGTGCTGCAAATTCAAAGTGTTTTTAAAAACAGAATGAGTCTTGGAACAAGATTTCTTTTTTTTTTTTTTTAAGGGTGAGAAATGTGTTCAATTGGTAGTGTTTGGCTATTGGTGGAGTGGAGGTTACTGTTTTTTGTTGTTTTTGTTGGGTTTTTTTTTTTTAAATTAAAGGAAGATGTAGGAAGACATTAAAATGAATCACATCAACCGTTACCCATGATGCTTGAGTAGTTTCACACTCTTTCATAAAATATGTGCTCTACAAAATTCATCGACTTCCAGAGATTCGGAATTCTGGTGTTCTGAAATCTCCATTCTGCTTTATTCTTTGTTGCATAGTCTTGAAGAGAGAGAGAGGAGTGTGTGTGTGTGTGTGTGAGAGAGAGAGAGAGAGAGAGAGATAAGAGTGTGTGTGTGTGTCTTTTGCTAGCAGATCAAATGAGCTATCCCTGTAGTTCAAATGGAATCAACATGTTAGCATATCAGTGCATGGGATTTTTCGTTTATTGTTGTTTTGTTTGTTAATCCTTGGTCTTATGTACTTGAATCAATATGCAGCTGTGTAACATATATATTCTTTCCCATTAAATTGCAATTGTTGGAAAGAACTGCATAATTAATAATATATGGAATTTATATAGCGCTGAATCTTGTAAAAACAAACAAATCAAAGCGCTTATTGCTGTTAGCATGTGTTCTTTTGGAAACGTTTTAATCACACAATTCTGATGCTGAAATGTCTTTTTTTTTTTCTTTTGCATCGGAGGTGTATTATGAATAAAGCAGGGGCCGTAACCACAGGGCCATAACAGTGTAAACCAAAGTGTAATGAATTATTCCTCTTTGAAGGAAACATTAATTTGTACGGATTTCTCTAACTTTGCAGCTGTGATTGCTAAGCAACATCTCGATATTAATATACTGTGATTGTTTTTGCTTTGTTGTGTATGCTGCATAACATGTATGTGAAAGATTGTTATTGCTTTGTTGTTGCATGCATGCTGCATGATATATATATATATATTTTTAAATGAGTGGGAGAAAGTAATGTCTTAACTGGAATGTATTGGCAACTGTATGTATACTTGTTTTGCCTTGTTACAAATACTGCCTACGATAATACATTCAACATTATAAGCAGATATGTGATGTGTGTTGATGGTGGTTTATTTGCTGTATTTAATCTCTGTGTGTCATGTTTGAACTCGGGGAAAAAGAAGTCAAATGATTTTGATACCCAGAGCTTTCCTCATGGAAATAGTTTAATCAGAAGACTGACGTTAACTTGAGGAAAAAAAAATTGAAAAGAACATGTATCTTTCTTGAAGAAAAAGGATCATTTTCATGAAAAAAAAGATGATCTTTTTCCTCGAAGAATGCTTTTGGAACTAAAAAAACCCACGTCTACCAAACTCTGAACTGTGAAGCAATATCAAACTCTGAAAACACCAGGCACTTTATATAATATATATATAGATATATATATCTCTCTCTATATTTTTATTCTTTTCTTTTGATGATAATGGAATAAGCACTCGTGTGCTTTTTTTCATCCAGTCCCCTAATGTGTATGCAGTTTTGTAAATTTTGTCATCTGTTCCCACCAGCACACAATGGCCTTCTCTTCCAAAAAGGGGAACGGGTTTTAACGTGTGCGCAAGATGTTCTGCGTGCATTCACACACTGGGACTTGGTTTATAGTCTCATCTGAAGGACTTTTGGGAGAGTGGAGTCGGCACCGATGTTAACTCCAGAGGAAAAATCCTCTTGAACAAGATTCGAACCGGGGTCAGCTGATCATGAATACATCACTCTAACCACTAGGCTATCCCAGCATGCACCCTGCTACCTGGAGATGGGGTGGACTCCGCCAGGTTCAACTTGACCACAACAAACGGCTTAAAAATTCAGATCCCCAAGGCTTCCCCAAGGGGCCAAAGGAGAAACAAGTCTGTACACACTTATTGAGAAACAGGGCAGCTGTAAGCAGAAACTCTAAAACTTGTTGGCAGGAAAATGACATCTGTTATTATGTGAGTGATCAATCTTCGTGATATTTTTAAAAAAAATATCTGTGAGTAGGAAACTACTTTATTCAAATTTCTTATACCCGCACACCATTTCATTCTAGGTTTTTGTGCTGGGCCTGACTTGTCAGGTGCTAAATGGCAGCGGAATGCATTTTCGCTCAACTAACAAACAACAGTAGTTTCTGTCTGAGCGTTCGACGATGAAGAAGAAGAATCTTAGGTTTCTGATTTTGGAACCAGAATGTATGTGTATTTTTGTTTGTCTGTCGTGTCCGACGATGACCTCCAAAACAGCAGAGGAGGCAGCTGCTGTTTTGGAAACTGGGCAGAAATTTGATTATAGTGGAGATGCCTTGCCCACAGCACCTCCCCACTCTCTCAGCCAAGTGGGCATAAGGACAGTCAGTGTTGGAGATGTTCTCCAAAGGCCAACCAGCCCCCAGGGCTGCAGCACATAAGGACTGTGCGAGTCAAGCCTCCTAGTCAGAGAGTCATAGTCGATCACTAAAGACTAAGCTGTAAAGTGGAATTCCATGAGTGGGAAAGCCACTGGTCATACAGTAGCCTCTCACTTTGCTGTTGCCCCCAGCGTCAATGGTTTAATCAAGAACTGTGATAAAGCCCAGGCAATGACAGAACCAGAATACTTGACACATAAAGGACAACAAAGAAGAACCAAAAAAAGGCAGCAGCATTCAATCTTCCGTTCAGTCTCGCAAGAGACAGGCCACACCATCCAAACAGTTTGCCAGTTTTCACTTTCTTTATTCATGAATTCGAAGTGAACAGCGCATGACAAGGCTAAGGGCAGACAGACATTTAAAATAACTGGTACAGTGAAGCCAACGACAGATGATGGTAATAATAAGTCAATAATAATACGTCAACATCGCGTGGGGGGTGGGAAGAGTCCAGACACAGATCATGAGAAAAACAACACAAGGAGTGTTCCCAACGTATGTAGTTCACTGTCATCCCATTGCCCGCCCTTTGGGGGTTTTTTCCTCCCCTTTTCTTACTTGTTGTGAGTGTTGGGGTGAAGAATCTTCTATACTTTTTTCTGGAGTGATAGACTGCTCTGTGTGTGTGTGTGTGTGTGTGTGTGATTTATCCTGTTTGCTCTACCTGTGTGTTTCTTTTTTTCTTGATTCATTTTTCATGGTAGATGACTAATAGTGGGATGCTTAGGTCTTAACACTAAACAACAACAACAAACAACAACAAAAAGAACACAATGGGATGAAAAAGTTTACCCTCTTTCTGTTTCTTTCTTTTGGTTATTCTTTTTTGTTGTTTTTTGCTTTTTCTTTACATTGTGCTTTCATAATAAATTCATTTGTTCTTCATCTGAAAAAAACAAAAAACTTTTTTTTTCATTTTAAAAAAACAAACAAGAATGGGTAAAGATTGTGCAATAACATTGCTTCTTTTTTTCTTCTTCACGTTAATTTAAAGTAATTTACATTTCATTGTTGTTTAGAATAACAGTTTGGTGGCTGTGTGTTTGTGTAAAGTTTACTATTGAATCTCTTTGCTGATTTTCAAAAAGTAGACTGAAAAAGTGCCTGAGATTTTTTTCTTTTTCTTTTTTGGTATGAGTAAGTACCATTGAAAACAAGTTAAGATTCTTTTGCTGTTGTTACAAATGGCAAAACACATAATTATATGATTTTAATCTTGTTTTAGGAGAGCAGACTGTACTTTTTTTCATCCAAAAAAGTTGATATTTCGGGAAAAAGGAAGAAAGCAGAAGAGTGATGTGCTTATAACAACAGTAAGGGGGGGGGGGGGGGGACTTGAACACAATTTCACATCATACTCCTAAAAGAATTTGATAATTTCTACTTCAGTTTAAAAAACAACAACAACAAACAAACAAAAAAACCTCTTTCCCTTGGGTTGGGGGAGGGAGTGTACTTCCCTAGAAATTCAGGGGGAGAGGGAAGGGGGTACTACCGCTAGAAACCTCATCATTCTTCAAGGGATTCAACTAGCAATTGTATCTGATCGACTTGTGTGGGGTTACGTCCCTTAGATCATAGGCTTGATCAACCGTGCATCTAACTAACTAAACATGCTTTTAGTGTTGTGGGTAATCAACATCGATATTATGGCTTTAAATTTTTTTTTAAAATCAATACTGCTCAGGAAAATGGAAGTTGTTGAGATGGGGGCTGGGAGGAAAGTGGGTGAAAAGGAGGGCATGGGGAGGGGGGGAGGGCTGGGTCCTCATTTTTTAAAATTTGTTATGGTGTATATTGTGCATACACTGATACAGGGAGGTCTAACATTGTAACTTTTGTTTCCTAAAGAGTCAGCTGCTTTTACAGCATGCAGTGAGAGAAAGGGATTACGTAGGGTGTTCTTTTTTTAGGAAGGGGCATATGTGTCTGTTTTGAGGTTTTATCTTTTTGTTGGTTTTTTTCCTCACATAATCAGCATTTTCCTCAAATGTCAAAGTAAAAATAGAAGAAAAAAAAATCCAGTGGATGCTAGAATGAAAACAGTCACTTACTTCACTATCAAGAGAGTATCACAGTGAGAGAGACAGACAGAGAGTCAGACAGAGAGAGAGAGAGAGAGAGAGAGAGAGAAGTTTGCTGATTCTTGGATGTCTTTAAAAAAAACAACAACAAAAACGATCTCAACAAGCATCCCCTTCCACAAGCAAAAACAAACCCCCTCGCCTCCAAAACAAACAAACAAAAGACCAAAACAAAACCCAATCACAACAACAACAAAAAAAGAAAACAAAAAACCACAACGAAAAGTGGATTTTACAAATGAAAATGAACATTTTATTAATTTATCGTCACTGACAAAACACCAAGACAAGACATTATAATAAAGAAAGAAAGAGGTTTGATGAACCGGGGATGTTTTTACCCAAAACAATTTGCAAGTTTTCATCGTGTAATATACTCCAAGTGCTTGGGACAACAAGTCCAGTTGTTTTGCATTCACCTTAGTGATAAATGTCGAATTGAAGGGATGATGTGTGGATGTTGAAAATGAGTGTAAATGCATTGTGACACCACTGAATAATAAAAAAACCAGCACACATAATTATCACTTTTCAGAATACTTCACAATCAGGGTCATGTTAAGTTACGCGTATATGCTTCGTATCTTGAATATACATAACAGCAAATGTCAGTTAGAATTCAAGCAGTATAAAATATATTTCTGATGCAATGCCAAGTACTCGACATGCACGGATAAAAATTAGTTAAAATAGCTCGTATGTCACATGAGATAGTTATGGCTCTCCTTCGACACTAATATTATTATTATTATTATCATCTATCATAATTCATACTTCTTCAAGTAAAGGAATGATAAAGAACCATCATTTTTCATCAAAACAATTGTTAAAAAAAATATGTTCAGAGAAATTGGCTCTGTGTGATCATTTCATCAACTTTTTTTAACTCCAGAAAATTGCAGGGGAATAAATGAAAAGCATAGCAATATATCGCAACAACGTTTAAAAAAAAAAAAATGATGAAGATGAAATTGACAGAGACACCATTTCAAAAGTGTAAACTTAATATCATTAGAATTTCTCAACAACAGTAAGAATTTTGCCACGAATTTGATATTTCCCCAGAGAATTATGACACAACACACACACACACACACACACACACACTGAGTTAGCACTGAAAGATCTAAAGCACCATAAGGTATCAATGTAAAGTGCTGAAATATCCTTTTTATATCAAGACATATTTTAGACAAAATACTGATGAAGGAATCTGAAGGAAAAAGCAAGAGAGAGAGGGATAAAAGAAAGGAGAAAATGAACACACTAGTTTGAAGAGAGTGATAATAAAAGAGGAACAGAAGGTAAGGATTACAGCATATGTCAATTTTAAAAAAGTTTTTAATTTGAAACTATTAACAGAAGTCCTACCATCGAACGCATGCCCAGATATTCAGACTCCATGCACCTTTCTTAGAAAAATACACCAGCTATGCTAAGGGCACAGGACAGCTCAGTGGTCAGAGCACTCCCCCTCCCCCAGCTAAGGTTAAGCAGTGCTGAGTGTGGTTCCCAAGTGGATGGGTGACAGTTTGCGTGCCTTGGCTTCAGTACAGTCCCCCAGCTGTAAATGGGTACCTGCCCTAGTTAGGGACAGGGGAGATAATTCATCAAAGGGTGAGGAGATGGACACCGCCCTCAATAAGCTGGCCCCTAGAGAAGTTGAGGTCTCTGATACCTGCCTCCCCACCGACCACATAGGTTATGGGAACACCTTTATGCTGACCCCTAGAGAAAAGTTGGGGTCTCTGATACCTGCCTCCCCACTGACCACATAGGTTATGGGAACACCTTTATGCTGACCCCTAGAGAGAAGTTGAGGTCTCTGATACCTGCCTCCCCACCGACCACATAGGTTATGGGAACACCTTTATGCTGACCCCTAGAGAAAAGTTGGGGTCTCTGATACCTGCCTCCCCACCGACCACATAGGTTATGGGAACACCTTTATGCTGACCCCTAGAGAAGTTGAGGTCTCTGACTCCTCGCTCCCCAACAACAGCCCAGGTTATGGGAACACCTTCACCCGTTTTTACACCAGCCATGGCCAGTGCTATGGATGATATGCTGCACACAGACTCTACTGCTTAGAGAGGAGAATGCACTCCACCAGGTTCAACTTGCCCATGACACACTGCCCCCCCCCCCCCCCCCAAAAAAAATCCTTCCAAGTGCAGAAGCCCTACAACTTCTGGAGGATTTATGAAAGTTCAAAGTCAAGTCCTTATCAATTCCTGAAGTCAGAATGTGGCTACCTTAGTGGTGGGCAAAATTGGTGATCCAGTGGTAAACCTTTGGAGCTGTAAGCCAAGGAACACAAACAACAACAACAACAAAAAGAGGAAGAAGAAGTCAAGCCATGTCAAAAACACTTTAATTAATCATCCCATGAAGGGCAATTACAATTCAAAATTTGAAAAAGAAGAAGAAAAAGAAAAAAAGGCATTATTTAAAAAAATGAGAGGGGGAGAGTGGAAAGGACAGACAAGAATAAACATTGGGGGAGGAGATGGAAGAAAAATAAGCTACTTTTTTCTTTTGTAATTGAGCGTTTGAAAGAGAGAAAAATGGGTGAGGGTTGGGGATGATTTACCTACAGAAAAACAAACCCACACTGTCACCATTCACCTAAGATGCACCAGAGATTATCATTATGAAACATGATTTATTTGTTTACTTTCTCCATGAAACTGAGTTGGTCACATATGTCAGACATACTATGCACTGGCTGCAATCAATTCTAAAGATTATCAAAATAGTGTTCATAAAATCATGAAAAGAAAACAGCAACGCATGCAATGCTGGTACCAAAGAAAAATCCCTCATGACAAGAATGAAATGCATTCACATTCTTTATTCAAAAAAATGTCATTCTAATCACGAAATGTAAGTTATGTATACCAGCTGAAATGTTTGCATTATTGAAATCACTGTATGAATTATCGAACAGCTCAGAAGTCATTATTGCGACTTCCTTTTTACTTAATCGTACATAATGCTGCTTTGATAACGGATCAGAAGTCTTTAAAATTTGAAAATTTGTGGGTAAAAAATCAAACTGGTTAAAGTTATCAGTAGTATTTATATCATTAGTGTTAAGTATGTATGCATGTAAAAGTGAAACATGTCATGATTTACATACACACACACTCACATATGTTTTCATGTGTGCATGCATGCACACAAACTCATACACATGCACACACACATGCATGCATGCATGCATGCACACACACATTTCGCTCACAGGAATCGTTCACATTGCAAAAGTCTTTGTGGCACATAGAATAGAAAGCATGATGGTTTCAATCATCACTTTTCAGAACAAACAAACAACAGCAGCAAGCTGAACCATAAATGTCATCACACATACACATATATATATATATATATATAAACACAAAGCTCTGCTAGTAACACGCACACACACATTTTAACAATTGCTTATGATCACCAGTTTTTCTTTATTTAAAAAAAAAAATCTTTGTGACTGATGCATAGGTGAATGTTTGCACCACTAAAAAAAAAAAAAAGATTCACTGGTTGTCTGTATAATGTAGAGTGTAGTACAAATTATGATGAATGACAAAAAGAAAGTGTTCTGAAGTGTGTGAGTGTGCGTGTGTGTACAAGAGTGCTTATATATCTATAATGATGCTTTAAGTAGCGACAGAATTTCATTGCAATCAGAATCAAACAACCTACATTCCTTCCAATACATAAGCCTTGGTAAGCGATTGCAACAATCTGACTTTTAACTTATTTCAACCACACAATATTCTTACAGGCACAAACAAGATTTAAGACAGACTCAACACAGACACACAGTAATATTACAGGCAAAACCAAGCATATCATCATCTCTGTCCATGCTTGCTTATAAGATGGTTTGAGTGTGTGTGTGTGTGCGCGCGCATGTTCCTGTTTTCGTGGTGGTTGTTGCTGCTGGGTTGTTTGAGGCTGTTGGTTTGGGGTTTTTTTTGTTTTGTTTTCTTCTTGTTGTGTTTGGGCATGGGTGAATTTTTTTAAAAAACATTCTAGTTTCAGTGAATCAATATTAAATTTGAAAGATACTGGCATTATATAAAGTGAAGAGAGATTTTCCTTGCTTTTTTTCCCTTCTTCTTTTTTTTTTTTTTTGATTGATGGAATGAATGAAAACATGTGTTTCTCTGTGATTCTATTTATGTGACAATCATTTTTTTCACTTACAGGACACCAAGCTAGTATGTATATATTGCGTTTCTACTAGTTTTAAATGTTGCTCTTTTTTCCCTTTGGGATTAATTCAACAGTTTTCATACTTTAAAGTTTGTAGTTTTGTTTTTAAATCTTTGAGGTTTTCTTTGGTTTTTTTTTTAAGAATGTTAAGCTTCCAGCAGCTCACACACACACACACACACACACACACACACACACACACACACACACACACACACGCACACACACACACACACCCACTCACACACACACACACACACACACACACACACACACACACACACACACACACAACCCAACCTATCTACAATTTAGACTAATCCTGGTGGCCTGCTCGGAGACTGAATAAAAAATTATATATAAAATTTAATCGCTCGAATCTGAATAAGCGTGATTAGTGCAGAAATGTGCAATCACTGAAGCAAGATGTACACCTCACACCAGTCACTTGACTCCTTCCTTCCTTATCTTTACTTATTTATTCTTTTACATCGGGGATAAGGGAATAAGCACTCATGTGCTTTTTTTTTTACATCCCGTCCCCGTGTGTATGCAGTTTTGAGGAGTCATTGGGGCACTGCACTGAGATTGTCAGGCAGTATGTGTTGATGAGCTAAGCTGAACCTGGTGGAGCCCATCCCTCTCTAAGCAGCACGGTGCATGCTGGGTATGTATATATGCCATCTATGCCACCAGCCATAGCTGACTAACTCTTAGAACTACAAAAGGGGGATGGGATTTAAACATTTAAATATATATTCAAGATGTTCTGCATTAACCTGTTTGCACTTCTTTTTTTTCCTTTTTCGTTCCTAAGCTATCTAGAACTCTAAGGTTCACCAATATTGAGATTTTGTGTATCCACTCACTTTCACCCACCATCAAGGTAGGTGCATTCTGACTTCGGGGGGGGGGGGGGGGAGGGGGATGTCTTTCAATTTTGTCACCTGTTCCTACTAGTACGCCATGGCCTACTCTTCAAAAAGGTGGAATGGGTTTCTACTCTTCCACAAGGTGGAATGGGTTTCAACATGTGCTTAAGATGTTATGCATACATTTGCACACAGGACCTCTTTTAACAGTTTCATCCAAAGCACTTTCAGTAGAGTGGAGTCACTACATATGTTATCTCCAGAGGAAAAATCCCCTTGAACAGGTGCATCAGTGGTGGCTCGAACTCTGGCCATCAGATTAAGAGCTCAGTGCTTTAACCACTAGGCTAACCCATCCCCCTGTTCGCACACAGAGACCTCTGTAGTTTAATCCAAAGGACTTTCAAGGGAGAGGAGTCCGTGCAACTGTTAACTTCAGAGTAAATATCTCTTTGAAATGGACACCTTTGACAATGAAGTTTGAACCTGCACCCTTAAGTTATTGTCAGATTGCACATACAGCGTTCTGACCACTCTACCATTCTGCCCCCCTTCGACTGTTCACTAGTGTACATCCCAAAATAGTGCATGCTATTACATTTCCTGTGAGGGGAAACAACTAGTCAACTGATCAGAATCATTTAAATGGTACACATTTTCATTCCAGATTCTCACGATCTGTCTCACATACTTGTAACACCTCTCACAAAAGAGTACTTTTGTGTTTGTTGTTACTAAGTATAGAAGGGGAAATAACTCCCATGTACCACAAGAATAATCTTCTCTTGATGAATTATTTCCCTTGATTTGAAACTTCCTGTCTTTTCAAACGATTATTTTCCTCCCAGACCCCAGAGCGAAGAGCATGTTTGCTCCAGACTCTTAGGAGTCTGATGTTCCCCATTAAGGAACATCGCTTTCATCGTTCACAGTTCATTGCTTTAATCGGTTTCATCGTTTATCGTCCACCACCCATCGTTAACATCATTTATCATCATCTTTTCTTTTGATCATTTAACTGATCAGTTGTGAATCTTTCGTTCTCTGATCTGAGACGATCCTTGATTGGTTGTGTATTGAGGACTGGACATTATTATGTTTTGAGTAACTGGACAAAATAATAGAATAATTTGTGTTTTGAATTATTCTTGTAGTACAATTGGTGATGTGTCTGATTGTAGTTTTGTAGTAATTGTCAGAAGTAGTAGTAGTAGAATATAACTGTGAACCCAACTTGCTTGGCCTGGAGAATTGCATTGAATGAATGTTGTTGTTCACATTCACAGTGTTTCAGTGTGATTGCTGAGTGAGTTGAGGTGATTAATTTTCACTACTACATAATTTCTTCCTTTTATATTTCTTTTCTATTTTTCTTCTATCCTCTTCCTATCCCCCCTTTTATCACTCCCAGCCCATTAGTAGGCGAGCCCTAATCCTCTTTAGGGATACTAAAGACAATAGGAATAAGTCTAGGATTCCATTTCTGGTGCTGGATCAGGTGGTGCTAGGAATCGGAGTGGTGACCTAGAGAATTCCTGCTTAGGACTCTCTACATACTCAATACTGGAAACCAGCCATAACTAAAGTTGTGAACTTAATTTTGGTGGGCAAACTGTCACACACACACACACACACACACACACACACACACACACACACACACACACACATATATATATATATATATATATATATATATATATATATATATATATATATATATATATATATACACACACACACACACAAAACCTCACCTTTGGTAAACCTCAGAGCTCTAGTCAAGGAACAAAAATGAAAAGTCAGTTCACAGAATCTGAGACAGCAAAAGGGGAAGGGCTGTATAAAAAAAGTTTTTTTTTAAAAAGCTTGAGGATAATAGATTTAAAACAAACCAACCAACAAATAAGAAAAAGAAGTAGACAGAGAAAGATGGTTTGGACCCCCCAAAAAAGCAAAAACAGCAAATGAAAAGTTAAAAAATGAAAAAGCAAAAAACAAAACTCCAACCCATGAAAAACAGTCTGATTAACTAAGAAGAGACAGCTTCCAAATGCACTGGTGTAGCAAAGAACAGGACTCCAGCATGTTCAAAATAGACGTTTTCAGCAAGTTTAAAACAAAAACAAAAAACCCATACAAACATGTTGAAAATAATAACAACAGCAAAAAATAATAAGCTGGCTGGGGAGTTGCAAGGTTGGGGGGGGAGGGGGGGGGGGGGGGGGGAGACATTGGGGGGGGGGGGGGGGGGAGCATGAATTTACCTTTAAGGTTAATGGGAAGTAGTTATCTGCTCCTGAACACGTTTAGATATTTGCAAGAAAAAAATTACACAAAGCAAAAACAAAACCTATACAAAACAACAACAATTCATAAGTGCAGACATTTTTCCCCTCTCCAGCATTGTCCCATGAACAAAACATGAAAAAAAAGTTGGTCAGCGACATACATTTACATGATTCTGCTGGCACTATAAGGCCTTGGGTACACCCACAATTAAGTAGAATTGCTGCTGTACTGAAACAGCCTGTAGTTAAAATAATGTGGTACTTTATTTATCATATTTTTCTGTGATTTTGGTACCTCTAAATATATTTGACCACCGTTAATGTTTCATTTAAACTTTTTTTTTTTTTTAAATGAAAGACTAAATTTTTCTCTTAAAAAAAACCCACACCCAAAAAGCAAAAACAATTTGTGACGCCCTTTAGAAGTTCTTTCTAATGTGTGTCTGTGTGTAGGTGAGTATATATTATAATTATTATACACATGTTCATTGCACTTTTAAGACAATATCTGCCCATGGGCACACATCTGTACTCCAAGCATAATATTCAACATACATCTTTTCTTCAATTACAGCTCGATATTGTACCACTATAACACCATTATTACCAACAAGACTCAGTAACACCCACACAACAGATGCCACAAAGCACAAGAGACAACACCATGCCGAATTCACACAAACACACCTCTGCGACCATCAAAAATAACTGATGGATAATTATTTTCATAGACTGAATAAAACAATAATATTACACCACGCTTAGATGCTCTCCCTTCTGTCCCCACAGGGGCCCACTCTTTCCTCAATAAACATACTCGCCATCTAGGCTATCTAGCAGCTTTGGTTAGTGTTACAGTTATAAGATACAATGCAGCAACACAAAATTCTGCGGCCAAATTATACCAGCGAAACCGATTACACGGATACTTCTTCACTATGGCAGAGCACTGAGGAGAGAAGGGATAGTATGATATGTAGATCTGTAGTTCAATATACTTGTGCTGGCTCTGACACACATAGAACTATATAATTATATACATGTTGTGTTCATTGTCATCTCTCTCTGTATGCCACTTCAGGAATCTTGTTTTCAAGTTCAAAACTGATTCAAACACTTAACTCCTCACAAGATGAATTTCACATCATGTTTGAATCCATCATTGCTGAAATGTATTGTCCTCTCACAGAAAGCACTCCCTCTCCTTGATTCAGTGTTAAAAAGCACCACGACTCGTTCACTTGTGTACACTGTAGATCTAGTTACCATTCTGTATTGCTCACCCATGATCACAATTCGTGCTGTTACAAGATCTTCATAGATCTAAATCGGATTCCTTTCAATTCGCATTTGATATTCCATCACAGTAGGCAGTTTTAGAATATTTCTTCTTTGTCTCCTTTTTTTTTCATTTTGTTTCACGCACTTGTTCCATCACAGATTACAATTCGTCAAAGTGTTTCTGTCCTTCATCCCTTCCGTTTCACAGCATCACAGTATACAACTTTTTTTTCCTTCTCTTTTTTATTTTTTGTACATTCTTCATCATAAACAACAAACATCACATCACAGTTCACATTCTTCTTTCCCATGAATTGAATTAACACTGGTCCTATTTTCACATTATTTTCCCCTCCAAAACATGGGGGAGAGAGAGAAAGATAATTTTTTTTAAAAATCACTGGTTTCAATCTGAAGACTTGGCCGTGTCTCCATGATCATTGGTTAGCAGATCCGACTCGTGGCTGGACCACTTCCTCGTCTTTGAAGGTGGAGAGTCAGAAGAATGGTAGCCATCGGCAGGAGACGACTGCCGCGAGGTGGAGTAATGATCAGAGTTCTGGTTCTGGGTGGCTGAGGTCGAGTCTCTCCCCTCAGCTTTGTGAGTGTTGCTGGTTAGATCTACAGCACTATTGCTCTCTCTGTGGCTTCCAGTCTGTTCAGGGCTCGCGTTCCTACTCACGCTGTTGTTCTCTCGCATATGTCCATCATGAGCCGGTCTAACCTCTTTATTGTGTTCTGGACTGCGCTTTGATGCTCGATCCTCGTGTACTTTAGACTCCTGCAGTTTTGAAGATGCTTCTGCTTGTTGTTGCTGCTGCTGCTGCTGCTGTTGCTGCTGCTGTTGTTGTTGTTGCTGCTTCTGCTGCTGGCTGACGATTTCTGCCGCCTTGAGAGGAACGTCTTTGTGGGTGAGAGAGATGCAGACGTCACCGACGGAAAGCCTGTGACATTCCAGTTGATACCGCTGCAGAGTGTGTTCGGGAGAGCAGGAGGACCAGCCTTGCCCGAAGACAAAGAAGGGATGTTCCAGTGTCGCCTCTACCGTCACCTGAAACAGAGGGTAAAAAGCATCAGTTTGGGTTCGGTGCCTGCAACCTCAAGGATTACTACATCATCCAACTAAAGTTATTTAGATCTAGATATAAATGCCTGCAAGGTCATCTCCATTGTACAGCAAAAACTTCTCCGATAGGCCTAGCTTCACGTTGGTTTTGGCTTTAAACCAAAGATTGATTTTAACATTAATACGATGGTTTGATCGTATCATAGTCTAGTCCCATCGGATCTATCCGATTTAGGGACTCTACTATCAACCAACAACCACCTACACATTAGCTTGTAGCCTACATCCCCATTTAGCTTAAATTAAAGACAACAGCAACAAAACACACACACACACACACACACACACACACAGAGAGAGAGAGAGAGAGAGAGAGAGAGAGAGAGAGAGAGAGAGAGAGAGAGAGAGAGAGAATTCTTTTATTTCGAGAATAATGAATAAGCACTCACTTGCTGTTTTACACCTAGTCCCATCCTTAACAGGCATAACATAATGATAGAATGAACAAACCCCAAACAACAACAACAAAAAGAACAGAAGAGAGAGGGGGGGGAGAGAAGGTGCACCGTGTTATGGATCCATCGATGTATTAATGTATTAATCCAAATCAGAGCAAAGAAAAACCATACTTCTCAAGCCTCCCTCCACACCTCTGTCTGTCTGTCTGTCTGTCTGTCTCTGTCTCTGTCTCTCTCTCTCTCTCTCTCTCTCTCTCTCTCTCTCTCTCTCTGCCCTGCCCTGCCCTGCCTGTTTTAAAACAGAAGTACAAAGTTTGACAAGAAAGGTGCAAAAGGGAGAGTTAAAAAAACAAAAAAACTCACTGGAGACAAAATCAAAGTTTGCACATCGTGACTGAGGTGATGCTGCTGCCTTTTAATGTTGTTTAAAAAAAACAACAACCAACCAACCAACCAACCAAACACAAACAATCAAACAAACAAAACTCTGACAATTCCACTCTCCTTGTAACTCCTCTCCTGAGGAAGAAAACGACATGATCTCCCCCCCCTTCCCCACCACTTCTTTCATGAGAGGCAAGTTTGAGGGATGACTGACAACTCTAAACCTTTAACTCGAAGCAGTACCTCTTGAATGAAACACGGCGAAGCCCATCCCTCTTCAGGTAACAGGGTGCATGCTGGGTATATTCATGCCATCATGCTACCTGCCACAGATGGCCTACTACTTCGAAAAGTGAAAGAGGGTTTAACGTGTAGGTGATCAATACATTCCACATGCCTATTTCATTCGCATAATTATGTGACTTAGAATGGAATCTCACGCCTGTTAGGTGGATAAAATAGATGACAGATACCCAGCATGCACCCAGCTACCCGGAGAGGAATGGGCTCCGCCAGATTCAACTTGACCGGGTGGCCACGACATAATATTGTGTGAGAAATCAGCTCTCAGCACAGCGTCCCAAACTAGACGTGTCATGGAGATAAGGATAAAAATCAGTCAATCTTTCTGGCTAAAGTGCTCTTACGTTTTCCCGACTTGACGTGAATAGGAGGGGCTACGCGCGATTGCGCTTTGTGGATTTTCATCCCTATATACGGAGTTTTACGATTTTTTTATGCAAGTATACGCATGACTTGGCAATTTTTTTTGTTCCTTTAAAATTTCATAGTGTCCTTTATCGCCATTATCCCCTTCACTCCTCCAATCATACTTTATTTTAAGAAACAAGTATGCTAAGAATGTGTCATGGCCTAGTAACCTCTGGCAAACAGGGTTTACGTTCACATTAAAATTTTTTTTTAGATCGCTTCCTTTCCGCGTCTGTTGCTATACGCTTGAGCAGAAGATAGTGACGTTCTTTGTTGTGTCTTGTGATGGGCAAGCCCAGGGGTTTGGGTTTGAGGCCGAGTTCAGTGAATTCTTAATCCTGTCTTTTCAGTGTGCTTGAGACTTTTTTTAAAATAGAAAAAAAGATATTTTGTCAGATTTACGTAATGAAGGAGGAATATGCATGTTCAGCTGTACTCTCTGTCTCCCGCTCGTGAAAGAACTGTGGCCTATATAGTCCATCTGAATGTGTAGATCTACGGCTGCACCATGCGAAATAGCCCTTTAAAGACGCGAAACGGTTTTGTTTGTTTTTTGTTGTATTGTGTGGTCTTGACTTGTATTATAATGTATTGTGCTGTATACGAATTTGCCAAACAGGTCTTGTACCATAACGCATTGGGCTGTATAATATATAATTATATATTGCCATGATATACAGGCTCTTGTATTATTATGCATTCTGCTGTATGTATGTTTGTACGTCGTGTCCGAAGATGAGGAGGCAGCTGCTGTTTTGGAAACTGGGCAGAAATTTGATTATAGTGGAGATGCCTTGCCCACAGTACATCCCCACTCTCTCGGCCAAGTGGGCATAAGGACAGTCAGCGTTGGAGATGTTCTCCAAAGGCCAACCAGCCCCCAGGGCTGCAGCACATGAGGACTGTGCGAGTCAAGCTGTATATGTATTGCCATAATATACAGGCTCTTGATTGTATTATAATGCATTGTGCTGTATACGTATTGCCATATAGGTCTTGACTTGTATTACAACGCATTGTGGTGTATAGATATTACCAAATATGTACACCACTTTTCAAACAGGGCAGATTTATCTGGGTAAAATTCGGGCTGCTCAGTCTCTTCAGATGTCACGAAGAGCGCCACAACACTATTGACGAATTGCCATCTTTGTTTTAGTTTTAGTGTGTGTGTGTGTGTGTGTGTGTGTGAGAGTGTGTGTGAGTGTGTGTGTGTGTGTGCGCGCGCGCGCGCGCGCGTGTGTGTGTGTGTGTGTGTTTTCCTGTTAGAGTGGTTCAGTTTTAGTACAGATATGTTGCATGAAACAACTCTATTGTTGCCTTTGGTGGTTGTTCTGTGAAGGCGATGGCGCGGTTTCTGTTTTGGTTCGGTTTACTTTGCTTTGTTTTTTTTAGTTTTTATTGTGATTGCTTTTGTGAGTTCACTACATGTATGTTGCACACCGGACATCGGCTTATTGACCCAGCTAGAAGACTAGCACCCGGACCACCTGGTGGATGGGGGAATAAGTCCGGACTGAACTCTTTAAGTATTTGCATTTTATCGGACCTGATCGACCTAAAGATGGACAGAAACCTCCCATCACTCACTATAGGCCTGGTGCTTCAAAAGGAGCTCAGGAATTCACTCCACTGCACTAGCTAGTAGGCCTATGTATGTTAGCTATAGAATCTGCTACACTTGAACACGCGCGCACACGCACATACAATGCCACAGACAGCGAATAGATCGATAGTAGGACTGTGTTTTCGTTCCAGAATTGAATGCTAATGACACGATATGATCGGTATGTCATCTGATAACGTACGTGCATACTTCACATTCTGCGTGCATTTCTCTATCAAGGCAAGTAGTAAAGCACTAAAGATCTGGTGATATACTAACCTAGGAAAACAGTCTTTAAAAACGAAAACAAAACAACGAAACAGCCAACTAACCAACGATAAAAACCTCTCTTAATCCACCACAGGCTGCAAAGATTCAAACCCACAACCAGTGACTTAACCGTCATTGGATTTAAAAGCCTGTCGCTTATCCAGTCAGCAACTGGGGGGAAAAAACAAGGAAAGAATCAGGATCGGAACAAAGAAACAACATTTTTTTTAAAAAATAGCAACCAAACAACAACAAAAAACTGAATGAACACAAGTGCGTCATCAGTTAAACGAGACCAAACGAGATGGTAAGCAGGAAAGAGAGCGAGAGATAGATCTACGTGGGAAAGATGAGTCAAGCAGCCATGATCAGTCAGCTGAATGATCGTCTGCCAGGGGAAAAAAATAAAACAAACAAAAAAACCAACCAAGGACGACCACCCCGAAAGCAATTCCCCCCCCCCCCCCCCCCCCCCCCCCCCCCCCCCCCCCCCCCCCCCCCCCCCCCCCCCCCCACACCCACCTCCTTCCGCTCACACTTCACCACTCATCCCCATCCATCCCCCCTTCCTTCCTCCATCCCCCCCCCCCCCCCTCCGTCCCTTCCCCCCATCCCATCCTCAGCCCCACCCTCCCCAAGGCGACTGGTTTGACGTCACAAACCTCCCCCATTCATGGACACACGACATGATGACGCAGGCACACTTTCCTTTTTGGGAAACTATCGATTGTTCCCCTTTCTTTTTCGGTCTCCCCTTACGTACGCGCGGCTCGAGGAGAGCGTGAAGTGTGCTATCTAGCCTATCCACACAGCCGCGGTGCCAGAAGTGCGCGCAGGGCTATTTCTGACTGCGATGGCCAAAGGGACATACGTACGTAGAAGCAGCAGCAGCAGCAGCAGAGAAGAAGAATGCATTGTAGTCAATGATGATTGAAGGCCGGTGATTGGGAGAGGGGGTGGGGGTGGGGAAGCTGGGGCTTTGGACCAGAAGTGGAGGGGGGGGGGGGGGGGGGGGGGGTGGAAGAGGAGGAGGGGAGGGTGTGGGGGGGGGGGGGGGAGGGGAGGGTTGAAAAGATGGAGGGCTGAGTGCACTGTACTGGTCAAGTGGAGGTATAGAGGTGATACTGTATCTGAGTAGAGAGAGAAGTGTGCGGATGTACGAGTGAGTGAGTGAGTGAGTGAGTGAGTGTGTGTGTGTGTGTGTGTGTGTGTGTGTGTGTGTGTGTGTGTGTGTGTGTGTGTGTGTGTGTGTGTGAGAGAGAGAGAGAGAGAGACAGAGAGAGAGAGAGAGATTCTTCTTTTTCTCCCCTTTTATTTCGAGGATAATGAATAAGCACCCATGTGCTTTTTTACATCCAGTCCCTGCCCCTAGGAATGAATACATCATATGACGATAAAATAAACCCAATACCCATTGCACTCACAAGAGAGAGAGAGAGAGAGAGAGAGAGGGGGGGGGGGGGGGGGGGGGCAAACCCCCATAAAAAAGGTAAAATCTACAATATATACATCTTTAAAACGGCTTCCTTACAACGATATTTTTATCTAGCTATCACATTACTTATCATACAATATTATCCCCGAAGTTGGATAGCGGCTACCTTAATGGTGGGTAAAAAGGGTCGCATACGCAAAACCTCACCATTGGTGAACCTCTGAGCTCTAGCCGAGGAACAAAAACAAACACAAAACCCTCAGTTGTTTATAGAGACACACACACACACACACACACACACACACACACACGCGCGCGCGCGCGCTCGCGCGCGAGCGCCCCTCTCACCCCCCCCCCCCCCACACACACACACACACATGCATGATGATACACGCACGCATGTAAAAAGTTAAAGGTGTCCCATAACTTAATTAAGCGGTCATAGGGGAGTGAGGCATCAGAGACCTCAACTTCTCTAGGGGCCAGCATATTGAGGGTGGCGCCCATCTCCTCTCCCTCACTGCTTTACCTTCCCCGACCCTAAACTGTTATATCACATACACACATACACACTAACACACACACACACACTAACACACACACACACACTAACACACACACACACACCACGGTTCAATAACACTAGTTTGTTTTTTTTAAACATGATAATTTTTATCTCTTTTAGAACTACCAAAACATGATGACATTTATGGAAAGCTAAACAGCAGGCATGATGTGTGCACTCATTTGTTTCTTCTTCAAAACATAACAAAAGCTTTAGATATATATGCATTCTCTCTTTTCTCTGGCAAAACATGACACAGGCTTCAGATAATTATGATGCATTCTTTCTTTCTCTATCACTGGTTGAGATCAAGTTTATTTAGAAAGAAAGGTTCCAACCTATGTTACATACAAAACTGATGTCACGATCTGCTGGCCCGGGTTCGAATCCCGTTCAAGGGGAGTTTTCCCCTGGAGTTAACATCAGTGCCAACTCCGTTCCACCTAAAAAGTCCTTCGGATGAGACTATAAACCTAGGTCCCGTGTGCGAACGCAGGCAGAACACCTCGAGCACACATTAAAACCTGTTCTGCTTTTCGGAAAAGTCATCGTGTACCGTTCCAAAATTTACAAAACAGCAAGCACACGGGGACTGGATGTTATAAAGCACATGAGAGCTTATTCCATTATCCTCGAAACAAAAGAGAAAATGTTAAAAGCACCAACAAACAGCTTATAACGTGCCTTAACAGAGACCACATGAAACTAAAGAGTACTTTGGCAGCAAGTGCAGTAGCATAGGCTGTAGGAATAATACATTCTTTCTTTTGTCTGGCAAAATATAGTTACGGGGTAAGGGTATAGTTATTATGTATGCATTATGTCTGTTCTCAAGCAAACATTATATAACATCATAGGCTTTCGACATACTTATGCTTTCAGTCTTTCCTTAGCTATATTATTTGCATTCTTTCACTTCTCAAACAAAACATACAGGCTTTAGATATGCATTCTTTCTTTTCTTAGATAAATATATGAAGTCTTTCTTTCCCCTGAAAAAGAAAACCCCATGATATAGGCTTTAGATGTATAAATATGCAGTTTTTTTTCTTTTCTCAAGCAAAACATACAGGCTTTAGATTCATGCATTCTGTCTTTTCTCAGACATGTTTTCTTTCTTTTCTCTAGCTTAAACGCATGCCTTCAAGCTGTAGGAATTCACCCTTTCTCTTCTCTTTCAAAACATACAGGTTTTATTATGCGTCCTCTTTCCTCTCTGGTAAAAAACCTAAAGGCTTAAGATATACATTCTTTCTTTTCCCTGTCAAAACATACAGGCTTTAGATAAACATTCTTTCTTTACTCTATCAAAGCATATAGACTTAAAGCATTTTTTCGTTTCTTTTCTGTACCAAAACCAGTACATAATACAGGTTCTTAACAGTTCGCCAGAAGGCCAACTGGAACCGCAATCGCCTTGAGTTCGTTGCGCAAGACTGAGACGCACCGCAGACATAATTTATTTTGTAAGACCACAAGCACGCAAACCGTAATCGGATCAACCGGGCTCGAACGGCGGACCTCTAAAACTATATATATATCTGAAATTATTTCAGTGATTAGGTTGCCCGCTGATCCGTGGAAAGATCAATGGAATGCAGCCCCCCCCCTCCCCCTCCCACTACCCCCTTCTTCCTCCCCCCCCCCCCCCCTCCTCTTTTCTTCTAAGCCTCCCCCCCCCCCCCCCCCCTACCACGCCTCTCTTCCCCTCTCCTCTCCTCCCCCCATCGGCCTCTCCAGCCAACTGTGCCTATAGTGCCCACCACCGCCTACACACAAAGTTAGGTAGGAGGTGTATTGAAGGCTTCGGCGGCGTCAGCGGTGTAATTATAATGATATTTCAGCCTGGCATTGTATCTAGCCTATGTGGGACTGATCTGGTTCGTTACTGACTAGCTAGCTAGGCTAGCTGGCTAAACCTGTTTGGTTTCTGAATGGCTCGCAGGTGCCGTGAAAATTAATCTAACATCCACAGTGACCGGGCTGGATAGATCGTGGTTATTATAATTATATTTATCATGCCGAATGTGGGTGTAGGCCTACGTCCGCTGCAGGGTATGTATACGTGTGGGAGGGAAGAGATACACAGGCCAGATGTATGGACATAGAAACAGACACACACGCGTGTGTGTGTGTGTGTGTGCACGCGCGAGCGCACGTTCCTACGCACATTCACAGACACGTAGGTAGGCGCGCGTGCACACACACAGACAGAAGCATGCACACACGCGTGCGCACACTCACACACACGCACGTATGAGCGCCCCCACCCCCTATCACACACACACACACACACACACACACACACACACACACACACACACGCAGGCATGATGATATACACGCACGCATGTAAAAAGGTAAAGGTGTCCCATAACCTAAGTGGTCGTAGGGGAGTGAGGCATCAGAGACTTCAGCTTCTCTAGAGTCCAGCATATTGAGGGCGGCGCCCATCTCCTCTCCCTCGCTGCTTTACCTTCCCTGACCCTAAAGAGGGCAGGTACCCATTTACAGCTGGGTGAACTGGGGGAACTGTACTGAAGCCAAGGCGCGCAAACGGTCACCCATCCAACTGGTAACCACGCTGGAAGCTGCTTAACTTTGGCTGGGGGAAAGCGAGTACTCATACCACTGAGCTATCCCGTCCCCAAGAACACGCATTAAAAGCTAAAGAATGCGGCCTTTTGAGATACTTGGGGGTGGGGGGGGGGGGGGGGGGGGGGGGGGGGGTAGGGGGGGGGCTAGAGTGCACAAGCCTAGGCCTAGTGAATATGGTGACCAGCTTCGAATTGATACACCGTCCTGAAGTCGGAAGTGTTCGAATCTTGCCCCGTGAAGATTGTAAATTAAGTGTAGCGGGGGGTGGGGGGGGATATTTTTTTGATTCTTTGTTGTTTGCATTGTTCAGTACAGTCCCCACAGTTCACCCAGCTGTAAACGGGTACCTGCCCTCTATAGAGTCAGGGAAGGTAAAGCAGCAAGGGAGAGGAGATGGGCGCCGCGCTCATAATGCTGGCCCCCTGAAGAAGCTGAGGTCTTTTGACACCTGGCTCCCCAAAGTTCGCATAGGTTATGGTATGGGAACACCTTACCTAATCTCAAAGCAAAAAGCCAGCAGCGACCATATATTAAAAAAACCCAACCAAGACCAACTCACCTGTACGCGGTGCTCCCCCACAGAGAAGCCCAGGGTGGCAGTGCCCATCTCGGGGTGCTCCTCAATACGCACCACCGTGGAGGAATCCACCTTGAGGTCTGCCGACACCTGGGCGCTGGACACGAAGTCCTCCGTCTGCAGGTCCTCCACCCGTTTAAGGTCCCCGTTAGCCAGCTGGATGATGGACCCCTTCAGGAAGTGGGGTGGATAGTGCAGAGCTGGGGGGGCTCCGGACTCTGAGGACGCTCCAGAATCCGGCTGATGGGGAAGGTGGGAGGCCGAGGAAGGGGAGGTGGTGATGGAGGGGGAGTGGGAAGCTTTGGTGACAGCGCTGGAGGGAGGAGGAGGAGGAGGGGGGTAGTGGCTGGAGGAGTGGGCAGGGGCGGGGCCCACCGCGTGGGGCGTGACGAAGACGTGGGGGTCTGTAGGAGGTGAGGAGGAGGAGGAGGAGGAGGGGGAGGGGGAAGCTCCTGAAGACGGTGTCATGTACCTGGCTCGCTTACTGCTGGAGGCTTCGTCCTCCCCCTTGGCAGAGTGGGACCTGCCCTTCCCCGGACCGTAGGTCGGATTTCCCATGTCCGAGGTGAGGATGCGGTGCTTGAGGCTTCCTTCCTTCCCGCTGGGAACCTTCTGGAAGGCGTCTCTGGGTTCGTTCTTCACCTCCTTCAGAAGCCCTCCCGAAGAGCCTCTGTGGGCGTACAGCATGCCTGAGACGGCAAGGTCTTCTTGTCCTCAGGGGCGGCCTCTGACGTCGCCATGACGAGCCTGTGGTGGTGAGGAGGGGAGTGGTCTCGTTCTCCACCTCCTCCTCCTCCTCGACCTTGATGAAGCAGCGAGCCCCTGTCCCGCAAAGCGAAAGACGCCGTAGAGGAGGAGCAGGAGGAGGAGGAGGAGGAAGGGCTGTGCGCTGAAGGTCCTGGCGAGGTGGTGGTGGCGGACAGAGGGCGGTGAGAGTACTGGCTCAGCGGGAGATAGGCACCACGACCTCCGCTGCTCGGGGCTTGACTTTGCGGGCTGGCGTGCTGCACGTGCGTTCCCATGGACGCCAGCACGGCCGAGTAGGATTCGATGGGCGGGAGTCGGGCAGAAGCGAGAAGGGAGGCGGGAGAGTACGGAGCCGCGGTGACGGGGTACTGAGAGAAGAAGCCGGAGTAGGGGGACACCGTGGCCAGCGGGGATGACTGTCCGTGCACGGTGAAGAGGAGGGGAGTAAGGGCCCAGGGAGGCAGAGGCGCCCCCCGCTCCCCCAGCCCCGTTGTACTGACCCCCTACAGCCGCCAGCACGCGTGGCTCCCCGTGGGTCAGACTTCCACCGCGAAAGATGCTCAGGCCGGCAGCTGGCCCTGCCGAGGCGCCAGCAGACAGCATGGTGTGGGTATGGAGGCGAACTTGTTCTGGAGAGTTGGCCGAGGAGGAAGGACCTTTAGAATGACCTGACCCAGCTGTGGGTCGTCCACTGTGCATGCCCTCCCAGCAGGACGGCCAAGTTCAGGGAGCACTGACCTCAGCTGCCTGGGACTGAAGATGTGTTTTTCCAGTTCTTCGATATGGATAAGTAGTTAAAAGGGGGTCTTTAACACTCTTCCCACTAAAATGGCAACAATTTTTTTTTAATGGTACTTTCTTGAATGCCGTCCTAAATCTGAATTATCCCAATTTGTTCCATGAAAAGCATTAACCAATTCATGTTTCTGTTCAACTCACAGCACACACAGAAATTGATCCAGCGATGAAATTTCAACGTTCTTATCAACATTTTAAGTCCAAAGGTGGATTACATTCTGTTCGTCTG
>CM054143.1:46883674-46888674 GCA_028751875.1 Rapana venosa
ATCTTCTTCTTCTTCTTCTTCTTCTTCTTCTTCTTCTTCTTCTTCTTCTTCTTCTTCTTCTTCGTCTTCTTCTTCTTCTTCTTCTTCTTCTTCATCATCATCATCATCATCATCATCATCATCATCATATCATTTATCTCATCATCATCAACCACCACCACACCCCCTTGAGTAGGGTGGACAGGTAGTTGAGCAGCAACGCATAAATTTGTCTAGACAGTGAACGTTCACGAGTTCATTCATTACCTTCTCTCAATCCAGACTCCACCCCCTCCTCCCCCACCACCAAAGCCCTCACTCCACCCCCACCCCACCCCCACCCATATTCACACGCCCTTGAGCCGTGGTCTGGGTGCTAGTCCCTTTCAATCAGAGGAAGGGGCTCCATCAGGTTGCACTTGCCTGTGACACCCTACCCGACCATGGAGCAGTCCACAACAACTCCGTAAAGAGTCCAGTCATGTCAAGTCAAATCAAGTCAAGTCAGATCGAGTCGAGTCAAGTCAAGTCGAGTTCAGTCGAGACGATTCAAGTCAAGTCAGATCAGATCAAGTCAGATCAAGTCAAGTCATGTCAAGTCAGATCGAGTCGAGTCAAGTCGAGTCGAGTCAAGTCGAGTCGAGTCGAGTCGAGTCGAGTCGAGTCGAGTCGAGTCGAGTCAGGACGAGTCGAGTCGAGTCGAGTCAAGTCGAGTCGAGTCGAGTCGAGTCAAGTCAAGTCAGATCGAGTCGAGTCGAGTCGAGTCGAGTCGAGTCGAGTCAAGTCGAGTCGAGTCGAGTCGAGTCAAGTCGAGTCGAGTCAAGACAAGTCAAGTCGAGTCGAGTTAAGTCAAGTAGAGTCGAGTTAAGTCGAGTCGAGCCGAGTCGAATCGAGTCGAGTCAAGTCGAGTCGAGTTAAGTCAAGTCGAGTCGAGTTAAGTCGAGTCGAGCCGAGTTAGATCAAGTCGAGTCAAGTCAAGTCAGGTCAGGTCAGATCATGTCAAGTCAAGTTAGATCAAGTCGAGTCGAGTCAAATCAGGTCGAGTCGGGTCAGGTCAGGTCAAGTCATATCAAGTCGAGTCAAGTCAGATCAAGTCAAGTCAAGCCGAGTCCAGTCGAGACGATTCAAGTCAAGTCAAGTCAGGTCAGGTCAGGTCAGGTCAAGTCAAGTCAAGTCAAGTCCAATCCTGTTGTTCATAGCCCCGCCGACAACAGAGGCCATATCTGGGCAGTCACCTTTAAGTCAGATCAGGTCAAGTCAGGTCAAGTCAGGACAAGTCAAGACTTCTCTGACCTTCAGTCCAGGTATGTATGTACGGCCAAGATTCAAACCCATGATTCATGACTTAGATAGAGGAAAAAAGAACCTTAAAAGGGTGGGATGGGGGATAGCCTAGCGGTTAGAGCGTGTGCTGTGGTCGCAATTGGATTGGACGGCCCAGGAGTGAGCCTAGGGTTCAAAAACACCACCTGGGTTAAGCCTGTTCAAGGGGGATTTGTCACCTGGAAGTTAGCATCACCACTGACTCCACTCCCCTGAAAGTTCTTTAGTCACCTAAATAAACTGAATAACAAATAAACATGACAATAAAATGTGACAATAAACTGAGGTCCCAAGTACGAGCGCGTGCAGATCATCGTGCTCACACGTTAAAAAACACCTGTTCAGGTTTTTGGGAGGAGTAGGCCGTTAGCGTTTGTAAGAACAAATAATAAAAACTGGAGAGAAAAAAAACAACTAACAAACTTGCATGGACACTGGTGTCATGTTCAGAAGAAATCTTTGAAGTTGCAATGCAGCTACCTTCAGGGTGGGCCCAAAAAATACGGTCGGTCGCATTTTTATATGTAAAAATGTCACCATTGGTGAGAACCTTGGAGCTCTCGCTGAGGAACAGGGAAAACAAATAGACAAACAGACAAACAGACAGACAGACAAACAGACAGACAGACAACCAACCAAACAAAACACAACCCAAACAAGGAAAACCCCACATAATTCATGACTAGCAGGAAATAGAAACCTTCAGTAGCTCACCACTAACGCCCATCATCATCATCATCATCATCAGCAGCAGCAGCAGCAGCAGCAGCAGCAGCAGGGTTACGCTAGTCCCATGATGTCCCCCAAAATAATAACAAATCTCGTAACAAGGACATACAGGGAGAAGAATGAAGCCATATTGGGAGGGGAAGGGGTGTGGTGGTGGTGGTGGTGGATCATCCTACACACACACACCCCTACACACACACAACACACACACACACACCACACACACACACACTACACACTCCTACACACACACACACAACACACACCACACACACAACACACACACACACACACACACACACACACACACACACCACAGATTGCCCAATCCTAACTGACCTGTTTAAAGGGGAGGAATAGATATTCATAACAAATATTCCACTGTTCAAGAAGTTCTATATGACTCTCAGCAGTTCATAACATCAGTTGCTGAGGCTATATATTCTTCCCCAGTAAGACCTCCACTGTAGATAGTTGTGAGAATATAAATATACATATGTCACAGAGAGAGCGAGAGAGAGAGAGAGAGAGAGAGAGAAGGAGAGAGAGAGAGGAGAGAGAGAGAGAGAGAGAGAGAGAGAGAGATGTTGGTTTGAATTTCGGGTGTGTCCTTATCACCAAGTAGTGAATGGACATAAACAAAAACAAAACACACACACACACCTCTACCACACAAACACACACACCCACACACACGTACACCCCCACCCCCACCCCCCCCCACACCACACACACTACATTCACATCTACACACACTGCACCGACTGGCTATATAACAGTCAGCAGCAGTCTCATTATGTGACAACGCTATGGATGGATGTGGAAATGCCATCACTGACGGATTTCCGTCCATTAAATCTGTCTGCCTCCGCTGCAACCAACCAACCAACCAACCAACCACCCAGCAGGGGGCGCCAATGAGGGTGACCTGCAGCACGTGATTATCGTGACCCCGGCTGATCTGGCCATATGAGTCAACAGGTTTTCCCCTGGTGGAGGTGGCCCTCGTACTAAACTACTTTCCTTAATTCTGCCCTTTTATCTGGTACAGTTTGATACAGAATTTGGTTGGGTTGTTTTTTTGTTGTTGTTGGGTGGTGTTTTTTTTTTTTATAGAAAGAAGGTTAATGTGGGTTGTGGTGAGCGTGGTGGGATTCTGTGGGTTGTTTGTTTTAAAAAAAAAACAACAACTACTAGAAGGTGTTTAGGCTGGATGTTTTGGTGCTACAGTACAAGGTTTAATGGCCTAGACATAAACTTTTCTTTGGGGAACTCCCCCACACTCCCACACACACACACACACACACACACACACACACACACACACACACACACACCACACACACCACACACACAACACACACACACACACAACAAACACAACACAACACACACATACACACATACACACACAAACATACAACACACTCACACACACACCACACTCACACACATACACACACATACACACACAACACACAACCACACACACAAACACACACAACACACACACACACCATACACACAACACAAACACACACACAAAACACACACACACACACACCTCCCCCCCCAACACACACACACACACACACAACTACACACACACACACAACACACACACACAACACAACACACACACACAACACACACACACACACACACACACACACACACACCACACACACACACAACACACACACACACACACACACACACACCCAGTCCCCCTGTCCTTAGGCTACAACACAGACATTCATCAACGGTGAGATTTTGCATACGCCACCGCTTTACACCACCAACATTCAAGGTAGCCAGAGCACTCGCTTTCCCCCAGCCAAGTTAAGCAGCGTCGAGCGTGGTTACCAGTTGGATGGGTGATCGTTTGCGCGCCTTGGCTTCAGTACAGTCCCCCAGTTCACCCAGCTGTACATGGGGACCTGCCCTCTTTAGGGTCAGGGAAGGTAAAGCAGCGAGGGAGAGGGTCATTATGCTGACCCCTAGAGAAGTGAGGTCTCTGACGCCTCGCTCCCCTACGACCTTACACGTTATGGGACACCTTTACCTTTTTTTTTAAATTCTAGGTAGCCGCATTCTGACTTCAGGGATGATGTCTAAACACAACACCTGCGTGGATAATTGTGTTGTTTTTAAATGTTGTCATCCAGTTCTATAGGCACGCAATGGCCTAATTTTCCAAAAGGCGGAACGGGTTTTGACATGTGCGCAAGATGTTGTGTGTGTGTGTGTTTGCATCCATGACCTCAGTTTATATGATAGTCTCAGTTAAAGGACTTTTTTTTGGTGGTGTGGAGTTGATTCTGATGTTAACTCCAGGGAAAAAATCTCCTTGAACAGGTACCTTGGTGGTGGCTCAAACCTGGCCAGATAGTAAGGTTAATGCTCTAACCACTAGGCTATTCCACACTATGACCCCCCCCCCCCACCCACCTTCCCCTCCCCCAAAAATTAAACCCCTACCAAACAAAAACCAACACACACACAAATGCCGCAGAAACATTTGACTGCTTTTATACAAAGTAGTATTTTAAAAAAAAATGTTACTTTATGTTTGTGGACACTGATAACTACAATAACAACAACAAAACAGCAGAAGCAGTAACAACAATAGCAGCAACAACAACAACAACAACAACAACAGGAACAACAACAGCTATCTCAACATATGCTACATGTCTAAACTACCAGCATCAATGAACGTACCATCACATGACAATGCAACAGAATGAGAAGAGAGGGGGGGGGTGGGGGCGGGGGGGGGGGGGGGGGGGGAAGGAGCTGCCTAAAATTAGCACAGCAGTGAGTATTTTTCGTGATGTATTGTTTTAACAGCACTAGAGGAGCAAACATGTGCAAGTGTCTTACAACTCTAACACGAAAGCCCCACACACAAGGTGGCGCTACACAGCAATGCGCATCAAACACACACAACACACATACACACAACA
>CM054143.1:46891174-46893674 GCA_028751875.1 Rapana venosa
TGATACATACACACGCGTCTACATGCACGTAGGCAAGCACATAGAAACGTACGCACGCAGGCGCAAACACACATTGCACACACAGCGTTGCACACGCACTGCGCCACGCACACACGCACGCACGCGCCGCGCGCACACACACACACACACACACAGAGGTGGCACACACACACACCACGCGCGCGCGCAGACAAATCACGCACGCATAAACACATACAAACTATGAGAGAGGACGAGACAGAGACACACACAGACAGAGACACAAAACACACACACAACACCCCCCCCCCCAACCCCCACTCCCACACACACAGGGCACAACACACACACAACAACTCCCCACCCACCACACCACACACACATACACACAAAAACACACACACAACACCACACCACCACAACCACGCAACACACACACAAACTCATACACCACACACACACCACACACACACACACAACACACACCCACACCACACACCACACACACACACACACACACACACACACACACACACACACATTAACTCATACACACATACCCCCCACACACACACACATACAAACACACACCACACACACAACCACATCACACAACACAACACAACACAACACACACACCACCCAACCAACCCCCACCCACCCCACTCCCCCCCCACTCCCCCCCCCCCACCCCAACACCCCCCACTCCCCCCCCCCCCCCCCACCCCCACTCCCCCACCCTCTACACTACACTTACACTTAACACTCCCACACTGTACAGGACAGTAGGCAAACCGAGAACGAGAGGAATCGGTGACACCGTTCAGATCGATAACGGATCAATCAAGGACTTGACTGCTACTACGGCTGTCACCACGCCATATACAACATGAACATCAGCATCAGCAGCAGCAGCAACAGCAGTTGTAGCATCTGGCGTTTGTGAGCTAGTAGTCAGATAATGCGGGGGGAGGACCAAACTATTAAGGAAAGGTGTGGTTGTGTGGGGGGGGGGGATATAGTGGGGGGGGGGTGGGGGGGTTAGAGGGGATGGGGGATGGGTGTGTGGAAGATGGAGAGAAGAAGTTGGGGGGTAGGGTGGTGTTGGTGTTGGTGTTGGTGTTGAGGAGGGAAGGTTGTGAGAGACAGAGAGATGGACTAGCGGTGTCATCATAGGTGATAGGGGTTCGAAAACTCCTACTTAAGATCGATCGATCTATCCATCCATCTATCCATCGATCGATCGATCGATCGATCGATCGATCGATCGATCTATCTATCTATCTATCTATCTATCTAGCTAGTCTATCTTTGATCGAATCGACGATCGATCGATCGTATATCTATTGATCGTTCTATCTATCCTATCGATTATCATCGATCTGTCTATCGATCTTCATCGATCTATCTATCGATGCTATCTATCTATTATTATCTATCTATCTATCTATGTCTGTTATCTATCTATCTATCTATCTATCTATCTATTTATCTATCTATCTATCTCTCTTCTTCTATCTATCTATCGATCTATCTATCTTCTATCTTCTAGTCTATCTATCTTCTTCTATCTATCTATCTATCTATCAATACACATCTCGTCTACTTACTATGTTTGTAAATGATAAAAGGGTCTATCGCAGCTGCGCACATACTATCAAGCATGATAATCACACATACACACTTACACCGGAATCTAACACGACACACACTACAACACACACACCACATCACACCACAACACACTTACAACAACGACATACAGTGCACCAGCACCACACAACACACACACACTAGACCACAACACACACTGAAAACACAACACTGGAAACAACACACACACAAACATACACGACAACACACACACACAACACACACACACACACACACACACACCACACACACACACAACACACACACACAACAACGAAACACACACACCACACAAAACACACACACACAACACACCAACAACACACACACTGATGAAACAAATAAAAATGAGAACCCCAAACAGAACACACACACAACACCACACACACTACACACAACACGCACACACACACAACATACACACACACACACACACACACACACACACACAACACACACACACACTCACACACAACACACACACACACACAACAACACAAACACCACACACACAACTACAACACACTACCACACAACAACACATACACACACAACACACACACACACACACACACACACACACACACCACACACACACACACACACACACACACACACACACACACACACACACACACACACACAACACAAAAACATACACACAGGATGACTGTCTTAAGATCTACAATACATACCTAGAGCCAAAGAGTATCACGGCATCCATACCAGCGGCCATGCAGTCTGCAGTATAATCAGGTGTCATCAACACAGGTTGCCGGCTGTCAGAAATTCCTGGCAAGTCTGTAAATAAACAAAAACCGAAGAAATAAATAAAAATGTTTTGTGTACGCGCGCGCGCGCGCGCGCG
>CM054143.1:46903674-46911174 GCA_028751875.1 Rapana venosa
GGGTTTTGTTGCCCACCGGGTAGCTAAGGGTTTAATGAAAGAGAAACCCCATCTGCTGGCTGTTCCCTCCCCCTTCTTTTTTCTTCTTCTCTCCCTCTCTTTCTATTCCTCCTTCTTCTTCTTTTTCTTCTTTTTTACCCCCCCCCATCTATTCTTCTATCTATCTATCTATCTTTTTCTTTGTCTGTCTATTATCTATCTTTTTTTTCGTTATCTTCTTCTTGTCTATTATCTTTTCTGTCTGTTTTTCGTTTTCTTTTTTAACCCGTCCCCCCCCACCACCCCACCACACAACACACACACAAAACCCCACACCACCACACAACACACACCAACAACAAAGAAAAAAAAACCAAAAACAAAAAAGGAAAATAATAAAAAGAATGGAAGAAAAAGGGAAAAGAAAAATTAAAAGAACTGGAAAAAGGGTTTTGAGAAGAAAAAGAAGAAGAAGAAGATTGGAAGAAGGAAAAGAAGGAGAAAAAAGAGAATTGCGAAAAAAGAAAAAGAAGAAAAAGGGAAAAAAGAAGAAGAAGGAAAAGAAAGAAGTGGAAGAATTGAAAGAATGGAAAAAAAAAATTGAGAAAAAAGGAAGGGAAAGAAGAAGAAGAAAAAAAGAAGAAGAAGAAAAAGAAGAAAAGAAGAAGAAGAAAAGAAAAAAAGAGAAAAGAGAAAAAAAGAAGAGAAGACGAGAAGAAAAGAAAAGAGAAGAGAAGAAGGAAAGAGAAAATTGGAAAGAAGACCAAAAAAAACACAACAACAAAACAAAAAAAAAAAAGAAAGAAGAGTTACCCGTTCGATACACACGGATAAATTTAAAAAAACCAGCACCACGCCCTTTGAATACCTGGTGCAGACAGATAGCGATAATATAATGTATAGCCCCCTTGCATTTTTTCTATAGGCTACATAAGAAAAACCAGAGAAATGAAGTAAATTTTCCCAAAACATAAAACCCGGGAAAATGTGACCTGCTCCCCCATTTCCGAATACTTTATGCGTATTTTCGCCGCATCCCGGGAAATTTTTTTTGTGGAAAGCAAAAACAAAAAAAACACCAAAAAAAAAGCGACGTCAACGACAACGACAACAACAACAACAATGAAATACTTTTCGTGTTTATTCCTATCCCACCCTATCCTTCTCCCCCCCCATAAAAAGGTTTTAAAATTTTTTTTTTTTTAATAGGCTAACAAAAACGTTGTGTGTTGTGGTGTGGTGTTTGTGTGTGTGTGTGTTTGTGTGTGTGTGTGTGTTTGTGTTGTGTGTGTGTGTTGTTTTGTGTGTGGGGTGTTTGTGGGAGTGTGTGTAGTGTGTTTGTTTTGGGGGTGTGTGGTGTGTGTTTGTTTGTTTGTTGTATGTGTGTTTTGTGTGGTTTTGAGTATTTGTGTGTGTGTTTGGGTTTTGGGAGTGTTTTGTTTTGAGTGTTTGTAGGTGTGTGTGTGTTTTGTGTTGGGGGTGAGTTGTTGTGTGTGTGTGTGTGTGTTTGTGTGTGTTTGTTTGTGGTGTGTGTGTGAGTGAGTGAGACAGGATATAACTTGCCAAAATAAAATTTTTGCAAACTGTGTGGGGACAAAAAAAAAATGGGGGACACGACAAAAAAAGTTATTTTAAAAAAAAAAAGGGGAAAAAAATATAATACAATACCCCCCCAAAAAAAAAAGAAAAAAGAAGAAAAAGACCGAAAGCAAAAAGGTCGGGGGGAGAATTCATTATTTTGTTCTTTTGCCGTTTTTTTAAGGGCTTTCTTTATTATTTGGTTTTTCTCTCTCTCTGTCAAATTTTGATGCGTAGTTTTTATCAATGTATCAATGGTTTTCTTTTGTGTAGATAATAAAGGGTTTTAAAATTTATTGAATTTAAGTGGATTTTGTACAGTTTATCAGTGCCATTGTTTTAGTGGTTTTGCCCCATAGTTTTAATTCCCCCGTGTGGTTGTTTGGTGTTTGTGTGTGTGTGTGTGTGTTGTGTGTGTGTGTGTCTGTTTCTGTCTGTCTGTTGCCTTTTTTCTGTCTGTGGGTTTTTCTGTCATTCTCTCTCTCTTCTCTCTTTTCTTCTCTCTGTCTTTGTCTGTTGCTGTCTTCTGTCTGTCGTCTGTCTCTCTTCCCCCTCTCTTTGTGTTCTGTGCCTGCCTGTCTGTTGTCCCTCACTCACACCCACACACACACAAACACCAACACACAACACACACACACACACACACCCACACACCAAACCAAAAAACACACTTCTCTTCTTCTCTCTCTCCTTCTCTCTCCCACTCAACCCACCCTACCCCACCCCCCCCTACCCCAACACCCCCCCCACCCTTTTTTTTTTTATCAATTCTTTTTTCTCTCTTTTCTTTCTTTTTGTTTTTTTTACAAAAAAAAAAAATGTCACCGCTCATCCCACCAATTTCTCCCTTTACAAAAGGAAAAAATCCCTTCCACCAAATCATGTGTAATTTTAAACCATATCCCGAACCTTCTTACCACCCACCACCACAAACCACCACCACCCCATACCACCCCCACTAACACAGACCCAGCCAAAAAAAAAACCAAAAAAAGGAAAAAAATTCTAAGGGGGGAGAAATAAAGGTGGGGGAGGGGAAGAATATAGCACCAGAAAGGGAAAAAGGGTGGGGGTGGGGGGTTTGGGGGGGGGGGGTTTGAGGGGGGGAGGGGGGGGGTGGGGGGGTGGAGAAATGGAAAGGAAGGGCCAAGACTTGAGGGAAAAAAAGAAAAAACAAAAAAACAAAAAAAAAAAAAAAAAAAATGTTTTTTGGGGGGTTTGGGGGGGGGGGGTGGGGGGGGAGGAGGAAGGAGGAGGCCCGAGGGGCGTGGGGGTGGGGTGGGGTGGATGGAGGGTGGGGGGGGGGGAGATAGAGGGGGGTGGAGGGAGAGGGTGGGGGTGGGACATACTATCTGTTAAAAAACGGGAGCACTCCAAACCTTTAGGTTGGACAAAAGTCGTTTGGCGGGCAGACAGACAGACAAACGGGCAGGCAGACACACAGACAGACAGACAGGCAGGTAGACACACAGACAGACAGGAAGGCACACAGACAGACACACAGACAGACACACAGACAGACAGGCAGACAGACAGGCAGGCAGACAGACAAGCAACACAGGCAGACACACAGACAGGCAGGCAGACACACAGACAGGCAGGCAGGCACACAGACAGACAGGCAGGCAGACAGACAGGCAGACACACAGGCAGGCAGACAGACAAGCACACAGGCAGACACACAGACAGGCAGGCAGACACACAGACAGGCAGGCAGGCACACAGACAGCCCAGGCAGGCAAGCAGACAGACAGACAGACAGCAGACACACAGACAGGCACACAGACGGGCACACAGGCATCCCACACAGACAGACACACAGACAGGCAGGCAGACAGACAGACAGGCACACAGACAGGCAGGCACACAGACAGGCAGACAGACAGACAGACAGACAGGCAGGCAGACAAGGTAAAAAGGCTTAGCAGGTAAAGACAGGTATGCAAAAGCAGACGCTAAGGTTATAGGTGCTACTGCTGCTGAGGCCTATCTTTTAAAATCTTTTTTCTGATTTCTTTTTCTTCAATTTTTTGTTTGTTTGTTGTTGAAACCCCTCCCCCCTCCCCTCTGTCCACGCCCCCCCCCCCCCCCCCCCACTTCCCTCCTCCTACCAAACATCCACACTACACCGATCACTCACTCACTCAAGTCTTCCAACCACCATCACCACCACCACCACAACAACCACCACCACCACCCCCGCAACCCTAAACCCCCCCCCCCTAACTCCCCCTTGCCCCCCCCCCCCCCCCCCCCCAACACCCCCCAGCCCCTCTTAAACCATGACAAGCCATTTTCCTTTGACGCTCCTTTCTTTTTCTCTTCCCTCTCTCCCCCTCCGGCCCCCCTCCCTTTCTTCTCTCCACTCTCCCCATCCCCCCCACCCCCACACCCCCACCCTCATCCTTCCCCGGCCCCCTTTCCTGCCCCCCCCCCCCTTTAAAAAAGAAAATCTCCAAATGACCCGACAGCAAGGTCATTTTGGAGATTTTCGGGAGTTTCTAGAAGTATAGTAGTGGGAGAGTGCGTGAGAGGGGGAAGGGGGGGAGTGGGGGTGGGGGAGGGGTTAGGGTCCCCCCACCCCTTGGGTTTAAAATTACGCCCCCCCCCCCCCCCCCCCCCACCCCCAACCCCCTACAAAATTGAGTATAGTGGGAAACAGACAGAGAGAGAGAGAGAGAGAGAGAGAGAGGAGAGAGAGAGAGAGAGAGAGAGAGAGAGAGAGGAAGAGAGAGAGGAATGCGAAAGTTTTATTCATTATTATAAGCACTGGCCCCCTTATGAAGGGGCGGTGTGTATAGTTAAAATCAACATTCCAAAACATGTTGCCCAGCCCGAGAGAGAGAAAGAGAGAGAGAGAGAGAGAGAGAGAGAAAGAGAGAGAGAGAGAGAGAGAGAGAGACAGACAGACAGACACACAGACACACACAGAGGCACAGAGAGAGAGAGAGAGAGAGAGAGAGAGAGAGAGAAGAGAGAGAGAGAGAGAGAGAGACAGACAGACAGACAGACAGACAGACAGAATCAAATTAAATCAAATCAAGTAAGTTTTTAGAAATTTATTTCGAGGATAATGAATAACTCTGTGTGTGTGTGTGTGTGTGTGTGTGTGTGTGTGTGTGTGTGTGTGTGTGTGTGTGTGTGTGTCTGTATGTGTCTGTGGGTTTTAAAATTTGTTTTTTTTAAATTTTATTCCTTTATTTCGAGGATAATGGTGTTTGTGTGTGTGTGTGTGTGTGTGTGTGTGTGTGTGTGCGTGCGTACGTGCGTGAGTGCGTGCGTACGTGCGTGAGTGCGTGCCTGTGAGAGTGTGTGAGTGTGTGTGTGTGACAGAGAGAGATAGAGAGAGAGAGAGACAGAGAGAGAGAGAGACAGAGAGAGAGTGTATGTGTGTGTGTGAGTGTGAGACAGACAGACAGACAGACAGACAGAGAATGTGTGTATGTGTGTGTGAGAGTGTGTGTGTGTGTGTGTGTGTGACAGACAGAGAGAGAGAGAGAGAAAGAGAGGGACCTCCCGCGGTTCTATTTTGATAGCGTGGGAGAAGAGGATAGTGTCAAGCCATGAAGTAATGCCGACCTGCAGGGACCCCCCTTACTACCACCACCACCACCACCACCAGGCCACCCCCCCCCCCCCCCTCCACACACACACACACACACACACACACACACCACACCACCCTGTAGACCCTGCAAACAAGCCCCACCCATGGGCCCTGGTATGGGCAATCCTTTGTGTCAAAAGAGTGAAAGGAAGTACACAAGAAAGACAGAATCTCAGAAAGAAAGGAAGATAGATAGAAAACAATGCAAGAAAGAAAGAAAAGAAGGAAAAGAAAAGAAAGAACGAAAGACAGAAAACAAGACAAGAAAGAAATTTAAAAAAATGAAAAGAAAGAAAAACTAATAAACAAAGAAGGAAACATGTTGATCCATCACTATTTCACACACACACACACACATACACACATGCGCAAACGCACACACACACACACACACACACACTCTCTCTCTCTCTCTCTTCATCTCTCTCTCTCTCTCTCTCTCTCTCTCTCTCTCTCTCTCCGTCTCTCTCTCACTCACACCTTTAACATTCGTGAATATAAAAGGATGCAAGAGAGATAGCATGAAATGTATGATTCTGATTAACAATACAGTCTGATTAAAAATAAAAAGTGTGTGTGTGTGTGTCTTTGTGTATGTATGTATGTATGTATGTATGTATGTATGTATGTATGTATGTATGTGTGTGTGTGTGTATGCATGTATGTATGTATGTATGTAACTATGTGTGAGTGTGTGTGTGTGTGTGTGTGTGTGTGCGAGAGAGAGAGTCTGTGTGTGTGTCTGTCTGCATCTGTCTGTGTATGTATCTGTGTACGTACAGTGCGTGCTTACCTGCCTGCGTACGTGCGTGTGTACCTCAAGTACGTCCATGCATGCGTATTACAAATAATATAATAAAATTACACAAACCCAACATCAACACAACAGTATCACAAGCCACCACCAGTTTCTTTCCCCAACATTCATAATAATAATAATAATAATAAATGGAACTTATATAGCGCTATATCTTGCAAAGACAAATCAAAGCGCATGCATTCAACTTAATCTTACACAGTCATGCAGTCAATGCATTCCCCAAACAAACACAAAAAAAATAACCATTCCCCCTAAAAACACACACACAACCCCCCCCCCCAAACCCCCATAAACACACCCAAACCCTTTCCCTTTTTAAATTTCTTCATTTCAATTTTCACCCTTTCCCCCCTCACCCTCTTTTTCCCCCTTTTTCCCACCTTTTCCCCAAACCTAAAAAAGGTTCTGAAACAAAAAATTTTTAAAAAGTTTTTTTGGGGAAAAGATGAAAAACCCGCCACAGAAACAGCCCCCCAAACCCCCAAAAAAAAAATCCCCTCACTCCCGACTTACTGGAGAACAAAGCACTCTTTTCCTCGCCCCTCCAAAAAAGTTTTTTGGGGCGCCATCACCCCGTCATAAACCCAGAACTTTAAGGAAAAAAAGATTTATTTAATAAGAAACGGAATGGGATTTCCCCCGGGGCCGTTCTGGCCCCTTTTTTCCCTTTTGAAAAAAAAAGAAATTTAAATTTTTAGTGTCTTTTTGAAGGTTGCCTTTTTTAAAAACCCCCTCCCCTTTTCAAAAAATTTCCTTCACTCCAGTAAACCCAACATTTTTCCCCCCCTCTCTCTCAAAGCCCTGGTTTGGAAAAAATTTTTTAAAAAATAAAGCCAAAAAAGGGGGTTTTTTTAAAAACCCTTTTTATCAAAAAAATTAAAGAGTATGTACTTCTTTGGGTTTTTTGGTTGTTGGAAAAAAATTTTTTTTTTTTTTGTTGGGCTTCTCTTTTGGTTCCCGAGTATTATTTTCCCCAAGAATTCTGGTGTGATGTTCCAAAAAAAAAAATTAACAAATTCCTTCCCTTTTCCCGGTTTTCCCCCCAAAGAGCGTAAAAACTACCCCTGTTCAAACCCATAAAAAGACTTACCCAATTTTTTGTTTTTTTTTTTGGGGTTGTGGTTTTTAAAAAATAATTAAAAACCCCCCCCTTCCCCCTAAAGCAAAATCTAAATTTTGTCAAAAAATCTCTCTTTTTCTTTCACGTCTGGACAAATTGAAATTTTCTCTTTTGGCGGGCCCTGCCAGCATAATCTATCTACTCCCTTCAACGAACCCAAAACTCGGGCTGCTCGATTTGTTCCAAAAAAAAAAATCTGAACAAAACACTCCTCTCTTGCGATTCTCCCCCGGGTTTCCCTTTGGGGCCACAAGAGTCAATTTAAAAGGGAATGTACCCTCTGTTACAAATTCTCCAAAAAAAAGCCCCTTCCTACCTCGTAAATTTCCCTTTCACCTTTTACACCCCCTTTTTCTTTCCCCCCGCTCTGCTGCAGAAAACCCTTTTCTTACAAAT
>CM054143.1:46918674-46925189 GCA_028751875.1 Rapana venosa
AAACCAGCCTACCACCAACCATACCAAACCCAAACGAACCACCCAACCAAAACCCCAACCAACCAACCATCCCAACCCAAAACCCAAAACCACACCCCAAACCTACCAACCAACCCAATCAAACGAAAAACTGAACACACAAAAAAAAAAACACCTAACAACACGTCACGTATAAAAAAACTTTTGACGACATTACTCTAGCGGGGTACGGGAACGGAGGGAATACCAAAAGGGTCATAAGAGTTAAGTCCTAGCTGCATGCTCCTCTTATGTGGTTCCTCTACGTAATCCACTCTTCGTCATCACCGCGTCAATGTCACCCAGGGATTTCCCTTCTACATATTATCCTCAATTAATTATGATTATTGGCCGAGTGAGTGAGTCTGGTTTTGACGGGATTGACCTGTTTTGATTTGAGTTGATTGACTTGAGGATTTGATTTTAGTTGACTAGTTGACTTGATTGGTTGAGCGACTTGATTTGATTGATTGATTGAGTTGAGTTGATTGAGTTGAGTTGACTGCTTTGACTCTTTTGGGAGGGTTTTTATTTAGGTGGCGAAACCGCTGAATTCTTCAACGCGGGGGAATTGGATTATAATGAGATGAGTTGATGATATAAAATTGGGGATGTGAAATAATAAAAAATAAAAAAATAATAAAATGTATGGAATTATATAGCCTAAATCTTGTAAAGCAACAATCAAAAGCGCTCAAAAGCTTTTTTTTTAAATTCGAGGAAAATGGGAATAAGCACTCAGTTTTTTTTTTTCATCCAACCCCATGTGTAGCGGTTTTGTACTTTGTCATCTGTTCCCACCGGAACACAATGGCCCTACTTTTCAAAAAAGCGGAACTTAACGGGGTTTAACGTTCACAAGTGTTCTGCATGCTTTCGCAAACGGGGCCTGGGTTTAAAAGCTCATCCAAAGGTTTATTAGGTATTTTAAAATTTTTCTTTCTTTTTTTTTGTTTTTTCCCTTCAGGTAACAAATTATTCCCCCGGGAACCATTTTTGTCTTCTTTTTTTAAAATTATCCCCGTGGGACCCGGTTCAGTTTTCTTAAAACCCATTAAAATAAAATTTTTTTTTATTTTGTTTTGTCTCTGGTTTTTTTTTAAAAAAAGGTAAAGGACCCCTAACCCTTAAGGTCGTAGGGGGCGGGCGTCAGAGACCTCATTCTTAGGGGCCAGCAAAATTGGGGCCCCCGGCGCCCATCCCCTCTCCCTCGCTGCTTTACCTTCCCTGACCCTAAAGAGGGCGGTCCCCCCATTTATATTTGGGGTGAACTGTACGGGGAAGCCAAAGGCGCGCAAACGGTCACCCTTCCAATGGCCCGCTCGCGCTGCTTAATTTGGCTGGGGGAAAGCGAGTGCTCCGACCCGAGTGTCCCCCCCCCTGCCTTGGCTAGGGCTACAATCACTGTTTTTCCTCGAAAAAACTGTCGCCATCGTACCCCCAGTGTGTTGGCTGGACTGAACACGCAGCAAAATGAAACACGGGGGGGGCAAGGGACTTTAAAACTTCTGGTTCGAACCAATCGTGGTCCAAGCTGGGGGCTGGGCTGGGGCTGGGGGGTTGCCCTTTTTGTGGCGGCGGGTGCTTGTCTTTTACTGAAACGATAAACTGAGATCCCCCCTATCTGTACGAATCTTAAATGCGTGTTAAAAAAAAAGATGATAAAATAGCGTATAATGTCTCTCACACCAGACACACAAAAACAGACACAGACCCCACCCACACACACCACCACCACCACCACCACCACCCCACCACCACCCCCAACAACACAACAAAAACAAAATCTTCTCTCTCTCACACACATAACACCAGTATCTCCTCTCTTCGCTCGCTCTCTCTCTGTTCTGTCTCTCCTTTTTCCCGTCCTCTCTCCCCCTCCCAAAGCACACACACATCAACATGTATACTTCCTCCTGTCTGTCGCTCTCTTCTGTCTCTCTCTGTGTGTGTTGTCCCTTTCTCTCTCTCTCTCCTCTTTCCCTTTTCTTTCCCCTCTCTTTTCTCCTCTCTCCTCTCTCCTCTCTTCTCCCCCACCTCCCCCCCCGTTCGTGACATAACGAGAGAAAAAGAAGTACGTTGTTCTGACTTTCCGGTCAAGTGTCCAGAAAAACAATGTATCCTTAATATTTTCGCACCTTGTCTGTTTTTTAAACCGATATTCTTTGTCTACCAAAACAAGACAACATAAAGCATTTGCTTTTTACTTAAAAAAGCATTTAAAAAGAAAGCACGTTTTAACATGAGTGCAAATTATTGTACTGTTTTCATGTTAGCATTGATCATTTTTATTATTTTATTCCCCTTCTAAAGGGGGTGTGGGCCTTTAAATAAACGTTTATTTTATTTTTATTTTTTTTATTTTTTATATTTTTATTTTTTTATATCGAGGGTAAGGCAAAACCTTAAATTTCTTTTTTTTTGTCCAATCCCATGGGGCGGGCACTCCTTTCCCCCCGCCAAGTTTTAAACAGCGTCGAGCGTGGTTAAAAGTTTGGATGGGGGACCGTTTTTTCGCGCCCCTTTGGGTTTAGTTAAGTTTTCCCCCCGTTTTTTACCCAGTGTAAAAGGGGCCTGCCCTCTTTTTGGGTCAGGGAAGGTAAAGCAAGGGAAGGGGGTGGGCGCCGCCCTCAATATGCTGGGCCTAGGAAAATGAGGGGCCTACGCTCGCTCCCCTACGCCTTTAGGTTTGGGACTCTTTACCCTTTTCCTTTTTCCCCGGGTATGCGGTTTTGTACATTTTTTTTTTCCTTCCCCCCGGGAAAAATGGCCTACTCTTAGAAAACGGAAAAAGGGGTTTTAAAGGTGCGCAAATGTTCTGGTATGTTCCCCACGGGGGCCCCGGTTTTTTGTTCTCCCAAGGGCTTTTTTGGGGAGTTGGAGTTGCGCTGTGTTAAATCCGGAGGGGAAAAAACCCCCTTGAACGGGAACGAACCCCGGGTCGCAATTGCGAGCGCAATGTTCAACCCTAGGTTATCCCGTCCCCCAACGCAACGCTGTGTTGGTCCCTTTTCTCTCTCTCTCTCTCTCCCCGTCTGTCTCTGTGTGTCCGTTTTGCTCCCTTTTTCTTTGTTTTGAAAACAATGTCTTTTTTCCCCGACTCGCAAGTCGTTAAAATTTCATAGTGAAAAGAAGAGACCTATAAAAGCACACACACACACCACACACACACACAACCCACACAAAACCCAAAAACCACCACCACACACAACAACAACCCCCAACACACACAACACCCCCAAAAAAACCGCGCGCTCGCACACACAAACCTCAAAAAACACAAACACTACACAAAACACCATAACAAACACAAACAAACACACACCAAAAAACCAAAAAAACACACCCAACACACACACAAAACCCTACAAACACACACAACCAACACATCCCCCCACACACACAACACACAACACACAACACACACCAACACAACAAACCACACACAAAAACCACACACAACACACCCAAAAACACACAAACACCACACAAAACACACACAAACACAACCACACACCAAACACACCACACACAAACACACCAACACAAACACCAACACACACACAAAAACAAAACACACAACCAAACCCACAACACAACACAAAAACAACAAACACAACAAACCACACACACAACAAACCACAAACAAACACAACACAACAAACCACACAAACAACCCCAAACACAAACACCCAAAAAAAAACACAACACACACACACACCCAAAAAAACCAACAACCACACCACAACCAAAACCCACCCAACCACACCCAAAAAAACCCCAAAAACCACAACACCCACACCACACAACAAAACCAACAACACACACCCAACACAAACATACACCAACACACACACAACACCACAAACACAAACAAACACCCAAAAAAACCCCCACAAACAAAACCACCACCAAACACAACCCCCACAAAACACAAAAAAACCCCAAAAAAAAACCACACACCCAAAAACCCAAAAAAAACAAACAACCAAAAAAAACCCCAAACACAAAAAAATCCCAAAAACCCCCCCAACCCCACCCCAAAAAACCCCAACATCAAAACCCAAAAAACCCCTTTGCTTTTCCAAATCGTTGCCTTCATTCATTTTCCCCCCCCCCCTTTCCCCCGCCACCCCCCCCCCCCTCCCCCTCTTCCCAGCCCCCCCTTTCCCCCCCCCCCCCCCCCCAAAACCCCCCCCCCCCCCCCCCACCCCACTTTTTAAAAAAAAACCCCCATTTTTTTCTCCCCCCCCTCTTCTTTTTTTTTTTATACTCCCTTTTCCCCCTTCCCTTTCCCCCCCCCCCCCCCCCCCCCCCCCCCCCCCCCCACCCCCCCCCCCTTAAAAAAAAACCCCCCCCCCCCCCCCCCCCCCCCCCCCCCCCCCTCAAGCCCCTCTTTAAACTTTCTTTTTCCATAGTTCATTCTTGGGTAACCCTCCTCACCCTCCTTACCCCTCCCCCCCCCCCCTTCCCCTCCCCCACCCCCCCCCCCCCCCCCCCCTCCCCCACCCCCCCCTCCCAAAACCTCACCTCTCACAAACACAAATACACACATTCACACACACACACCAAACACACACACACACACACCACACCACTCTCACATAACACACAAACTCACAACAACCACTCACACACTCACACACCACTTTCACACTCAACACAACACACACACACACACACCGCACACACACTCTCTCACAAAACCCACCCCCACACCAACACACAAAACCCACCCCCCCCTCCCTTCTCCTTCTCCCCCCCTCTTTTGCTTGAACCTGTTATCCTATTGTTCCTAAAACCCCCCCCCCCCCCCCCCCCCCCCCCCACCACCACCACCACCCCCTCCTTCCCTCCCCTACTTTTTTTTTTTTTTAATCAAAGATTTTCTCTCCTTTTCTTGCTTTCCTGAGGGAGAGAAAGAGCGAGAAAGAGAGAGAGAGAGAGGAGTAGAGAGAGAGAGAGAGAGAGAGAGAGAGAGAGAGGAGAGAGAGGAGATGGAGAAGAGGGAGAGAGAGAGAGAGAGGAGAGAGAGAGGGGAGGGAGAGAGAGAGAAAGAGAGAAAAGACAGAGAGGAGAGATGGAGGGAGGAGGAGGATGAGAGAGGGGGGGGGGGAGGGAGGGAGAGAGAGGGGGGGGGGGGGGGGGGGGGTGGAGGAGAAGGGAGAGAGACAGAGGGAGAGAAACATAGAGAGACAGACAGAGAGAGACAGATAGAGAGAGACATACAGACAGACAGAGAGGGGAGAGTGAGAGTGAGGGGAGAGAGAGAGAGAGAGAGAGAGAGAGAAGAGAGAGAGAGAGAGAGAGAGATCTTTTTAATAGGCCAGGATAAAAAGATCTTAAGACAAGACTAGTCTCACAATCTGCCTATGTAGACAAACATACATGCAAGGATGAAAAAGAAAAGGAGAGACAGAGAGAGAGAGAGAGAGAGAAGAGAGAGGGGGGGGGACAGGGAGACAGACAGACAGACAGACAGACACTAGAGAAAGACCTTTTTTTAATACACAAGGCTAAAGATTTGAAGACTAGTTCTCACAAGCTGTCATTATGACATACATGTATGCAAGAGTGTGTGAGAGAAAGAGAGAGAGAGAGAGAGAGAGAGAGAGAGAGAGAGAGAGAGAGAGAGAGAGAGAGAGAGAGAGAGAGAGAGAGACAGACAGACAGACAGACAGACAGACATAGACAGCGAGAAAACGACACACAAAACACGCGTCTTTCTCCCTTCCTCACTTTTTTCAACTTTTCCGTTTTAATCTTCTCTCTCTCTGCCTCTCTCCTCTCTCTCTCTCTCTCTCTCTCTCTCTCTCTCTCTCTCTCTCTCTCCTCTCTCTCTCTCCCCCCCGCTCGCTCTCTCCCTCCTCTCTTTCTTTCTCTCTCTCTCTCTCCCTCCTCTATCTCTTCCCCCCCCCCCTCTCTTTCCCTCTCCTCTCTTTCTCTCTCTCTCTCTCCTCCTCTCTCCCGCTCTCTCTCTTTCTCCTCCTCTCTCTCTTTCTTTCTCTCTCTCTCTCTGTCTCACCCTCTCTCTCTTTTCTTTTCTCTCTCTCTTTGTCTCTCCCTCCTTCTCTCCCTTTTTCTCTTTCCCCCCCTCTCTCTGTCTCCCACCCCCCCTCCCCATCTTCTCTGTCTCTGTCTCTGTCTCTCTCTCTGTCTGTACCTTACGTTCCCCTTGTTTCTGACAAGAATGATGGATGAGAGGGGAAAACGTAGACACATGCAGCCCAAAACATTAGATGTTTTGTTTTGGTTTTTTAAAATTTCTTTCAAAATAACCTGAGATGAAATAGAGAACTCACCAATGTACTACACACAACACGACAAAATTGGAAGTTAAACACCACACACACACACACACACACACACACACCAAACAACACACACACACCAAACACACACGCACCACAACGCACGACGCACGCACGCACGGGGACACACACACACACACCACACGCACCACGCACGCCCCCCCCCCCCCCCCCCCGCCAAAAGCA
>CM054143.1:46925689-46930689 GCA_028751875.1 Rapana venosa
GGGAAGAATGCAATATGATGAGAAGAAGAAGGGGGAAAGGAGGAGAGAAGAAGAGAAAAAAGGGGAGGAGGAGGAGGAAGGAAAAGGAGGAGGAGGAGGAAGATGAGGAGAAGAGAAGAAGAATAACAACAAGAAAAAGGGAAAGAAGAAGGGGAGGAGGAGGAAGGGAGAGGAAGATGAGGAGGAGAAGTAGAAGAAGAAGAAGGAGGAGGAGGATGAGGAGGAAGAGAAGAAGAATCTCACTCACTCACTCATCCCTTGGTCGGGACAACCGTTGGGGTACCCGCACGGACGCTGCAAGTGGACCGCCAAATGGTTCTGTCCTGGGCTGTTTTCAGGAGGCTTGGTACAGTGAGGCCGGTCCACTCCTTGATGTTGGATATCCAGCTTTTGCGTGGTCGTCCCTGCCTCCTTGCTCCTTCCACCATTCCTTGCAGGACTGTCTTTGACGGGCTTTTAAGGGCCTTGTTGTGGGGCCAAACCACTTCAGTTTCCTCCGTTTGACTGTATCTAGCAAGGGTTTTCTTGTTTGCCAGCCAGTGCCTTCGATCTGCTGCCAGACGTAGTCATTGGTTTTGCGGTCTCTGTAGGTGATGTTCAGGATCCGCCTGAGCACTTCATCTCAAAGGCTTGAATGCGACGTTCTAAATCTGCAGTAAGTGTCCATGCTTCACAGCTGTACAAGGCAATGATGTGACGATTTGTCTTGTAGAGTCTGACCTTAGTGTGGGTTCTGAGGTTGTGGTTTCTCCCACACTTTCGCCAGCTTAGTCATGGAGGAAGTGCCACAGCAAGTCTGATCTTCACCTCTGTGTCCTCGTGCCTTCTTTGGTGATGACTGCTCCAAGGTACTTGAAAGTTTCCCACCTCCTCTAGTGTTCCGCCACTCATCTTGATGCTGGGGAAGTGGTCGGTGTGGTACTGTTCACTAGGATCTTGCTCTTTTCCGGCTGATCTCCATACCGTGGGCATTGGCTGATGTTTCCAGTCGGGTGGTGAGATCCTGGAGTTCTTCTTCACTGCGGCCCATAAGATCAATATCGTCTGCGAATCGAAGATTGCAGACGGCCTTCAAGAATAAAGAAAAGGAGGAGAGGAGGAGGAGGAGGAGAAAAAAAGGATAGTAGAAGAATGGGGAAGAATGCGAAAAAAGAAAAAGAAGAACAAAACAACAACAACAACACAAAACAACATTAAGCAACCTAACATACACCCAAACTGACACAAAACAACACACTGAAGAAAGCAAAAATTTTTGAACAGAGGTGGGGCTTGGCAACAACAACAACAACAACAACAGCACCACCAACCACCACCCCCCACCACCACCACCACCACCACCAACCAGCAACAAAAACAACAAAACCAGAGCCACTACTAAAACCCCAAACAACAACAACAACAACAACAACTACACTACAAACTACTCACTACTACTAACAAACTACTACAAAACACTACTACTACTACTACTACTACACTAAAAACTACTACTACACACTACTACTCCTACAAACACTACAACATTACTACAACCTACCACTACCACTACAAACAAACCCACTACTACTACCACTACTACCACACTACTAACTACTACTAACTTAACTATTACCTACTACACTACTACTAACTACAAACAAACTAAACTACCACTACTACTATTTAAACCACTACTACTACAACTACTACTCCCTACTATACACTACTACGTAAAGAGCTAAGTGGGGAAAATCCCTTTGCCGGGGTTGCCTCGTGCTCTTTTGTGTGTGTGTGTGTTGTGTGTGTGTCCCCCCAAAAAATTTAAACAACGTCAGTGCTGCCATCAATGTCATGGCTGATCCCTTTTTTCCACCCGTTCGCTGACTGCTCCCGTTTAAAGACAAAAACTTGTTTTTCTGTCCTTTTCTTTCTTTCCTTCTTCTTTTCTGTTTTTTTCTTTCTTTCTTTTCTTTCTTTTTTTTTTTTTTTTTTTTTTTTCTTTCTTTCTTCTTCTTCAGTCCTGTCCCTCCCTTTCTCGTCTTCACCCTTCTCAGGTATTTCTTTTGTGTGTGTGTGTGTGTGTGGGGGGGGGGGGGGGGGGGGTGGAGGGGGGGGGTTACGGTGTGGTGGTGGTTGGGGGTGGTGGTGTGTGTGTTGTGTGTGGTGTTTTGTGTTTTGTTTGTCTCGTCTCTGTCTGTCTTTTCTCTCTGTGTCAGTCTGTCTGTTTGTCTCACACACATCAACACACACACACACAACACACACACACACCACAACCACACACACACACACACACACAACACACACACAACACACACACACACACACACCAAACAACACACACTTATAATTTCTCTCTGTGTCTCTGTCACACACACATACACACGCTCGCACACATACATACTCACACGCACACACACTTATACTTTCTCTGTCTGTCTCTGTCACACACAACACACACACACACACACACAAACACACTCACACACACACACAAAAACAACACCACACACACACAAACCGCGCCGCGCGCAGCGCGGCGCGCGCATGCAACCTCCTCACACACACATACACATACTTTACACACACAACACAACACACATACACACACACACAGAACACACACACACAACACACACACAACACACACACACACCCCACACACACACCACACTTTCTCTCTCTCTCCCCTCCATAAAACAAAACACTTTTTCACAAAACACACACTTTTACACACACAAAAACACTTTCCACAACCCCCCCCACCCTCCCCCCCCCCCCCCCCCCCCCCCCCCCCCCACCCCCCCACACACACTACAACACAAAGTAAAACCCCTCTCAGCTCCCGCAATACCGCGAAGAAGCCTTGTTCGGTCGTGGCACACTCATTGAGGGCGCAGCTCCACGTGACGTGGTTAATGTAGCCACACCACGACATGACACTGAAGCTGTGTAACTGACCCCCAGAAAATCTCTATCTGTCTGTCTGTCCCCCTCCCTCCCCCACCCTCCTGTCTGTCCTCCCTCTCTCTCTCCCTCCCTCCCCTGTCTGTCCCATCACCTACCTATCATCTATCAAACTATCTAAACTATCTAAACTATCTTCTATCTACTATCTATCTATCAATCTATCTTCTATCTACTATCTGTCTGTCTATCTGTTGTCTCTCTGTCTGTCTATCTATCTCTATAGTCTACTATCTGTCTATCTGTCTTCTGTTCCCGTCTATCTATCTAATCTCCTGTCTGTCTTTCGTCTCCTCTCTCTCTCAACACACAGTGCACACACTCACACACACACCACACACACACAAAACACTCACACACCACACACACACACACACACACACACAAAACACACACACACACAACACACACACACCTATAACAACAAACAGAGAGAGAAGAAGAATTGCGCAGAAGAAGAATTGCGAAGAAGAATTGCGCAAGAATAATAATATTGAGAACTGTGAAGAAGAATTGAGAAGATGAAGAATTGAGAAGAACTGCGAAGAAGAATTGAGAAGAAGAAAGAAGAAGAAGAAGGAAGAAGGAAGAAGAATGGAAGAAGGGAATAAGAATGCGAAAGAAGAAGAAGAAGAAGAAGAAGAAGAAGAAAAAAGAAGAAAAAGAATTGAGAACTGTGAAGAAGAATTGAGAAGAACTGCGAATAAGAATTGAGAAGAAGAAGAAGAATTGCGAAGAAGAAGAAGAAGAAGAAGAAAGAAAAGAAGAAGAAGAAAAAAGAATTGAGAAGAAAAAGCAGAAGAAGCAGAAGACGAAGAAGAAGACGACGACGACGAAGAGAAGAAGAAGAAGAAGAATTGAGAAGCAAAAGAACTGCGAAGAAGAAGACACAACAACAACAACAACAACAACAAAAAGAAAGACGACAAAGAAGTACGCTTACTCCGATATCAGTCATACACACGGATAAATTAAAAACCACGCACACGTACGCACTCTTTGAACTACACTGAGTGCAGACAGATAGACAGATAGATATAGATGTATAGATCCCCTTGCATTCATTCTATAGGCTACATACAGAAAAGCCAGAGAGAATGAAAGTAAACTTGTCCAAACATCAAACCGGAAATGTGACCTAGCTCACCCATTTCCGGAATACATTTACTGCGTATTTTCGCCGCATGCCGGAATTTTTGTGTGCGCAAGCAAAAACAAAAAACAACAACAAAAAAACGACGACGTCAACGACAACGACAACAACAACAACAATGACAATACTATTTCAGTGTCTGTATTCCTATCCCACCCTACCTCCTTCTCCCCCCCCCATAAAAAGGCTTAAAATTTTTTTTTTCAACTAGGCTAACAAACAACGTTGTGTGTGTGTGTGTGTGTGTGTGTTTGTGTGTGGTGTGTGTTTGTTGTGTGTGTGTGTTTGTGTTGTGTGTGTGTGTGTTTTGTGTGTGTGTGTGAGTGTTTGTGTGTGAGTGGGGTGAAATGTGTGTTTGTTTTGGGGTGTGTGTGTGTGGTTTGTTTGTTTGTTTGTGTGTATTGTGTGTTTTGTGTGTGTGTGAGTTTTTTGTGTGTGTGTTTGTGTGTTGTGAGAGTGTTTTGTGTGTGTGAGTGTTTGTATAGGGGTGTGTGTGTTTTGTTTTGGGTGTGTGAGTTTTGTGTGTGTGTGTGTGTGTTTGTGTGTGTTTGTTTGTGTGTGTGTGTGTGAGTGAGTGAGACAGGATATCAACTTGCCACACATAATTATCTGCACAACATGTGTGGGGACAAAAATAAAACATGGTGAGACTACGACAAAACAAGTTATTGAACAATTAAGAGGAGAAAACGATATAATACAATACCCCCCAAAAAAGAAGAAAAAAAAAGAAAGAAAATGACCGAAAGCAAAAGTAGGTCGGAGCGGGAGAATTCATTATTTTGTTCTTTTGCTCGTTTTCCTAAGGTCTTTTCTTTATTATTTGGTTTTTCTCTCTCTCTGTCTAAATTTCTGATAGCGTATGTTTGTATCAATGTATCAATGAGTTTCTCTGTGT
>CM054143.1:46943189-46945689 GCA_028751875.1 Rapana venosa
AAAGAGAGAGAGAGAGAGAGAGAGAGAGAGAGAGAGAGAGAGAGAGAGAGAGAGAGAGAGAGAGAGAGGAGCAAGTGTTCTTCTGCCTACTTCAATAATATACACTCATTTAACCTTGCCTCTGTGTGTGTGTGTGTGTGTGTGTGTGTGTGTGTGTGTGTGTGTGTGTTTGTGTGTGTGTTGATGTGTGTGTGTGCGTTCATGTGTGTGTGGATAGACGGAGGCAGAGAGAGAGAGAGAGAGAGAGAGAGAGAGAGAGAGAGAGAGAGAGAGAGACAGACAGACAGACAGACAGACAGAAGACAGACAGACCGACACACACACACAGACACAAACAGAGAGAAGATAAACAAGGACACAATGTCAATTTGAGGCCTCACTCACCCTTAAAACGACCAACCCACCAATCTAACCAACCAATCAAACCATACCAACCAACCAACCATACCAACCAACTAAAAATTGAACACACAGCAAGAATAGCATAACAAACACGTCACATTTAAGTTAACAGGGTAAGGACAGCTGCAGGAAACGACCAACCAACCAACCATACCAACCACACCATACCAAACTAACCATACCAACCAACCATACCAATCAAACCAACCAACCATACTAACCAACCAATCAACCAACTCAAAAATGAACACACAGCAAGAATAGCATAACAAACACATCACATTTAAGTTAACAGGGTAAGGACAGCTACAGGAAACGACCAACTAACCAACCATACCATACCAACCAACCATACCAACCATACCAACCATACCATACCAACCAACCATACCATACCAACCAACCATACCATACCAACCAACCAACCATACCAACCAACCATACCATACCAACCAACCAACCATACCAACCAACCATACCATACCAACCAACCAACACACCATACCAACCAACCAAAACCAACCAACCATACCAACCATACCAACCAATCAAAATGAAAAACTGAACACACAGCAAAAATCAGCCTAACGAACACGTCACGTATAAGTTAAAACAGTGACGACAGCTAGCTAGCTATCGGGGCTACAGGAAGCGGATGGAATACCTAACGGGTCATAGAGAGTTAAGTACGTAGCTGCATGCTCTCTACTACTGTGGCTTCCTCTACGTAATCCACTCTTCGTCATCACTCGCGTCATTGTCACCCACGGATTTCCCTTCTATATCATCATCAATTATTATTATGATTATTGGTTCTGAGTGAGTCTTGAGTTCTGATTGGACTTGACCTGAGTTGACTTGAGTTGACTTGACTTGAGTTGAGTTGAGTTGACTTTAGTTGACTTGAGTTGAGTTGAGCTGAGTTGAGTTAAGTTGAGTTGACTGCTTTGACTTCTTAGGGAGTGGTTAGTTGGGTGGCAGGAAACCTGTTGAATTCTTCACGCAGGGGGAAGTTGGATTATAATGATGATGATGATGATGATGATGATGATGATGATGATGATGATATAATAATAATAATAATAATAATGATAATAATAATGTATGGAACTTATATAGCGCTGAATCTTGTAAAGCAACAAATCAAAGCGCTCAGATGACTTTTTTTTTAAATCTCGAGGATAATGGAATAAGCACTCATGTGCTTTTTTTTTTACATCCAATCCCCATGTGTATGCGGTTTTGTACATTTTGTCATCTGTTCCCACCGGCACACAATGGCCTACTCTTTCGAAAAGCGGAACTTAACAGGGTTTAACGTGTGCACAAGATGTTCTGCATGCGTTCGCAAACGGGGCCTCGGTTTATAGTCTCATCCAAAGGATTATTAGGTATTTTAACATTTTTCTTTCATTTTGTTTTTTTCTTTCGAGGATAACAAAGTTATTCAGCATTTTATTGCTCTTCTTTTTTTTACATTCAGTCCCCGTGCGCACGCGGTTCAGTTTTCGTAGTACACCATTAAAACTCAATTTATTTATTTATCCTCGTCTCGTGTGAAAGTCTAGCTCTCTGACCAGTTTTCCTAAACCTATGGCTAAAAGGTAAAGGTAAAGGACTCCCATAACCTATAAGGTCGTAGAGGAGCGAGGCGTCAGAGACCTCACTTCTCTAGGGGCCAGCATATTGAGGGCGGCGCCCATCTCCTCTCCCTCGCTGCTTTACCTTCCCTGACCCTAAAGAGGGCAGGTACCCCCCATTTATAGTTGGGTGAACTGTACTGAAGCCAAGGCGCGCAAACGGTCACCCATCCAAGTGGTAACCACGCTCGACGCTGCTTAACTTGGCTGGGGGGAAAGCGAGTGCTCCGACCACTGAGCTGTCCCGCCCCCTGACCTATGGCTAGGATGCTACAATCACTGTTTCTCCTCGAAAGACTGTCGCCATCGTACTCATCAGTGTGTTGGCTGGACTGAACACGCAGCAAAATGAAACACGGGGGTCAAGGCACTTAGTGAACTTCTGGGTTCGAACCTGATCAGTAGTCCAAAGCTGGCTGGGGCTGGGGCTGGGTCTGGGGGTTGCCCTTTATGTGGCG
>CM054143.1:46950689-46952832 GCA_028751875.1 Rapana venosa
CCTCTCTCTCTCTTTTCCCTCTCCTCTCTTTTCTCCCCCTCTCTCTCTCTTTCCCTCTCTCTCTCTCCTTTTCTCCCCCCCTCCTCTTTTTTTCCCCCCTTTCCCCTTTCCCCTTCTTTTTTCTTTCCTTTTCCCCTCTCTCTCTTTTCTCCCCCCTCTCTCCCCCCCCTCCCCCCTCTCCTCCCCCTCCTCTCTCCCCTATCTCCCCCCTCTCTTTTCCCCCCTCCCCTCTTTTCTTTCCCCCTATCTCTTTTTTTTCTCTCCCCTCTCTCCCCCTTTCTTTTTCTCTCTCTCTCTCTTTCCCGCCCCCTTTTCTTTCCCTTTTTCCCCCCTCTCTCTCCCTTTTTTTCCCCCTCTCTCTCCCGTCTTCCCCCCCTCTCTCTCTCCCCCTCCCTTTCCCCCTCTCTTTGGTCTCCCCCCCTCCCCCCTCTTTGTCTCCCCCTAGGCCCTCTCCCCCCTCTCTGTCTCCCCCCCCCCCCCCCCCCCAGTCTCTCTCTGTCTCTGTCTCTGTCTCTCTTTTCTCTCTCTCTCTCTCTCTCTCTGTCTGTACCTTTACGTTCTCTTGTTTCTGACAAGATATGATGGATGGAGAGGGGAAAACAGACACATGCAGACAATACATTAGATGTTTTTTTTTTGGTTTTCATAAAATTTCTTTCAAAATAACCGAGATGAAATAGAAAACTCACACATGTACACACAACACACGACAAAATTGGAAGTTCAACTTCCCAAAACACACACAAAACACACACAAACACACACACACACACACACACACACCCCACACACCACGCACACGCACGCACGCACCCGCACGCACCACCACACACACACACCACCCACGCCGCACCACACACGCACCACGCACGCACCCCCCGCACGCCCCGCCCCCCCCCCCCCCCCCCCCCCCGCCCCGCACACACGCACACAAAATCCTGTTTCGCTTTTCGTAAGAGTAGGCCATTGTGTGCCGGTGGGAACAGATGATAGAATTTACAAATCCGCATACACACGGGGACTAGATGTAAAAAAAAAAGTACATAAGTGCTTATTCCATTATCCTCGATATAAAATAATAACATAAAATTTTTAAAATGCACACACACAGTGTGTGTGTGTGTTTAAATACACATACAGTGAAACACACACACACACACAAAACACACACACACCATCCCCCACCCCACTCCCCAGCCTACAACCATACCCCCCCCCCCCCCCCACCCCTTCCTTTTTTTTTTCCATCAAGAGTATAGTAGTAGTATATAGTAGCAGTAGTAAGTAGTAGTAGTTTGATAGATCAGAAATACTGACTGACTGACTAATTTCACTATCTCTCTCTCTCTCACTCACTATTTTCCCCCCCCCCCCCCCCCTCTCTCTCCTCTCTCTCTCTCTCTCTCTCTCGCTCTCTCTCTCTTCTCTCTCTCCCTCTCTCTTCCTCTCTATTCTTCTCTCTCCCTCTCCCTCTCTCTCTCTCCCTCTCTCTCTCTCTCCCTCTCTATCTCTCTCTCTCCCCTCCTCTCTCTCTCTCCTCTCTCTCTCTCTCTCTCTTCTCCTCTCTTTCCCCTCGCTCTCTCTCTCTCTCTCCTCTCCTCCTCTCTCTCTCTCTCTCGTCTCTCTCTCTCTCTCTCTCTCGCTCTCATCTCTCTCCCTCTCTCTCTCTCTCTCTCTCTTCTCTCTCTCTCTCTTTCTTTTTTCCTCTCAGCGGAGGAGGCCAAAGTCTTGTCATTCGGTCGGTGTCTGCTGACAAATGCCTGTCATGCCATTCACAAGCAGCCCTAGCTTGCCCCCATACTAACCAGCCAACCAACCAACCAACCTCGATAGCTTCTACATAGATAGATAGATAGATAGATAGATACATATATAAATTATACAGGCCTAGGCCTATCTCTGAAAAACTACTGACGCGCACGAGAGCACTGACTGACTGAGACTGGTACACGCTCACGCACGCACGCACGCACGCACGCAGGCAGGCACGTGTACTTACGTACGTGTACGTATACGTATGAAAGTAGGTATGCAGGTGTATCGAGTGTTTTACATTTTTGTTTTATTTTATTCTTTTATATCGAGGAGAATCGAATAAGCACGTATGTGGTGGTGGTTTTTTTTGTTAGTCCAGTCCCCCCTG
>CM054143.1:46968332-46970832 GCA_028751875.1 Rapana venosa
CCGAGAGAGTGGGGATGTACTGTGGGCAAGGCATCTCCCCTACAATCAAATTTCTGCCCTGTTTCTAAAACAGCAGCTGCCTCCTCTGCTGTTTCGGAGGTCATAGTCGGACACGAACGACAAACATACATATATAGCACAGTGGTTGTGCTACTCTATCCTATCCCTGGAAAGTATTGTCACTGTGTTTTGCTGTGGTGTGATGTAACTGGCTTGACGTTTTGCTGCGTGATACTGTACTGTACTGTGCTGTGCTGTGCAGTGCTGTGTTGTGTTGGTTTGTGCTGTACCGTGTAGCTCGACTGTGTTTGTATATTGTGTTAATTAATTTTATGGTTTGTTGTGATGTGATGTGGTGTGGTGTGTTGTGCTGTGTTTGCGTTGTGTAATGTTGTGTTGTGTGGTGTTGTTTAGATCGACTGTGTTTGTAAGTGTTATGTTAAGTTATGGTGTTTTGTGATGTGATGTGATGTGATGTGATGTGATGTGATGTGATGTGGTGTGGTGTGTTGTGCTGTGCTGTGTTGGTTTTGCGTAATGTTGTGTTGTGTTGTTTAGCTCGACTGTGTATGTATGTGTTATGCTAAGTTATGGTGTGTTGTGATGTGATGTGTTGTGCTGTATTGATTTTGTGTAATGTTGTGTTGTGTTGTGTAGCTGCATTGTGTTTGTATCTGTCATGCTAAGTTATGGTGTGTTGTGATGTGATGTGCTGTTGTGTGTTACACGGTGTTGCCTGGGTATGCTAGTCTGTGACGGGCTATGTCGGGCAATGTTATGTCATTCTTTGCTGTGCTGTACTGCACGGTGCTGTTGTTGTGTTGTACCGTCATGTCTAGATGTTATGTTGTTGTTGGGCGGTAGTGTTTTCACTGTCACGAATGCTGCAATACAAATCAATACAATAAAACACGGTACATACAACACAACACAATACAAAACAATACAATAAAATGCAGCGCAATCCAATACAACACACCACAACTAAGAACCAACAAAACAATCAATCAGCCAGCCAGACAGTGTACCAATCAGTCAGTCATTCAATCAGCCAGCCAGCCAGTCAATCAGTCAGCCAATCAACCAGTCAGTCAATCAGTCAGTCATCCAGACAGATAGTTAGTTAGTCAGTCAGTCAGTCAGTCAGATAGTCAGTCAGTCACATGGTCAGTCAGCCAGTCAATCAGTCAGTCAGTCAAACAATCAGCTAGTCAGTCAGCCAGTCAGCCAAACAACTAGCCAACCAGTCAAAGAGTCAGTAAGACAGTCAGTCAGCCAGCCAATCAACCACCCAGTCAGTCAGCCAGTCAACCAGTAAGTCAGCCAACCAGCCAGGCACTCAATCAGCCAGTCAGTTTAATCAGCCGGACAGTCACTCACTCACTTACTCAGTCAGCTTTGGATGAGACTATAAACCGAAGCCCCGTGTGCGATCGCACGCAGAACATCTTGCGCACACGTTAAATCCTGTTCCGCTTTTCGAAAGAGTAGGCCATTGTGTGCCGGTGGGAACAGATGACAAAATTTACAAAACCGCATACACACGGGGACTGGATGTAAAAAAAAGCACACGAGTGCTTATTCCATCATCCTCGATATAAAAGAATAAATAAATAAAATAAATAAATAAATAAGCCAGTTACTTACTCACTCAGTCAGCCACTCACTCACTCACTCAGCCAGCCAGTCACTCACTCACTCACTCATTCACTCACTCAGCCAGTCACTCAGTCAGTCAGTCAGCCAGTCAGTCATTTACAGTCAGTCAGTAGCTCAGTGGTCGGAGCACTCGCTTTCCCCCAGCCAAGTTAAGCAGCGTCGAGCGTGGTTACCAGTTGGATGGGTGACCGTTTGCGCGCCTTGGCTTCAGTACAGTTCCCCCCAGTTCACCCAGCTGTAAATGGGTACCTGCCCTCTTTAGGGTCAGGGAAGGTAAAGCAGCGAGGGAGAGGAGATGGGCGCCGCCCTCAATATGCTGGCCCTAGAGAAGTGAGGTCTCTGGCGCCTCGCTCCCCTACGACCTTATAGGTTATGGGACTCCTTTACCTCCTCCTTTACCTTACCAGTAACTCAGTGGCTGTGTTCTATCTCTGTGGTGTCTGTCTGCAGCGGAGGCCTGCCATGGCCAGCAGAGGACGGTGCGGGTGACGTCAGGGGTGGCCGGCATGCTGTACTCGCCCAACTACCCGGGCCTCTACCCTAAGTCAGTCCTCCGCCTCCCTCCCTCCCCTCTCTCGTCTGTCTGACTGTCTGTCTGTTTTGTATGTCTGTTTTCTATGTCTGTTTTGTATGTTTTGTCTGTCTGTCTGTCTGTTTGTTTGTCTGTCTGTATCGGTCGTTGTAGGTTTGTTTGTCTGTGTTTGTCTGTCTGTGTGTTTGTCTATCTGTATTGGTTGTTGTATGTTTGTTTGTCTGTCTGTCTGCCTGCCTGTTTGTTTGTCTGCCTGCCTGTTTGTTTGTCTGTCCGTTTGTCTGCCTGCCTGTCTGCCTCTCTGTCTGT
>CM054143.1:46975832-46983332 GCA_028751875.1 Rapana venosa
GAGAAGGAAACACAGACAGACAGACAGACAGACAGAGACACAGAGAGACAGACAGAGAGAAGGAAACAGAGACAGACAGACAGACACAGAGAGACACAGAGAGACACAGAGAACGGAGTTGAATTAATAATCATATTCCTCCAGGAAACAGAGACAGCAGGACAAAGGCACTGGCACTGAACAAAGATCCAGGTCTTTCATTCTCCTCTTCCCCATTCATCTCTTTTTCACCAGTTCCGCTCTGTCTTGCTGATTGACTGAATTTTGAACAGAATGAATAAACTGGAGAGAAAGCAGTGAGAGAGAGGGGGGAAACACAGAGAAGAGAGAGAGAGGAGGAGAGAGGAGAGAAGAGAGGAGAGAGAGAGAGAGAGAGAGAGAGAGAGAGAGAGAGAAGAGAGAGAGAGAGAGAGAGAGTGAGAGAGGGAAGGAGAGAGAAAGAGGAGGAGAGGAAGGAGAGAGAAGAGAGAGAGACAGAGAGAGAAGAGAGAGAGAGGGAGGGAGGGAGGGAGAGAGAGCGAGAGGAGGTGAGGGAGAGAGAGAGAGAGAGAGGGAGAGAGAGAAGAGGAGGGAGGAGGAAAGGGAGAGAGAGAGAGAACAGAGAGAGAGAGAGAGGAGGGAGGGAGGAGTGAGGAGAGAGAGAGAGAGAGGAGGGAGGGAGAGAGAGATAGGAGGGAGGGAGAGAGAGGAGAGGGGGGAGGGAAGGGAGAGAGAAAGAGAGAGGAGGGAGAAGAGAAAGAAGAGAGGGAAGAGAGAGAGGAGGAGGGAGAAGAGAGAGAGAGGAGAGAGAGAACAGAGAGAGAGAGGAGGGAGGAGGAAGAGAGAGAGGAGGGGAGGAGGAGAGAAGAGAGAGGAAGAGAAAGAAAGGGAGAGAGAGAGAAAGGGGAGAGAGAAGAGAGAGAGAAAGAAAGAGAGAGAGAGAGAGAGACAGAGAGAAAGAGGGGACGAGGGAAGAAGACAAGAGAAGGGGGTCTACACGTAATTATACCGCCAACCACAAAGTCATAAATAAGGGGAAAAGAAAAAAGAAAAAAAAAGACAAAGAATAAATGAATGATAAAGAAAGAAACCACACAGCGAAGTGAAAAATGGGGAAAAAGAGGAACGGAAGGAAGAAGAAAAAAAACGAAAGAAAAAAACGGAACAGAAAAGAAAATGAAAAAAGATGAGACAGAAAAAAGACAGGCCAACACACACACACACACACACACACACACACACACACACACACACACACACACACACACACACACACACACACACACACACACACACACACACAACACAACACAACACAACACAACACAACATCACACAACACAACACAACACAACACAACACAACACACAACACACACACACACACACACACACACACACACACACACACACACACACACAACACACACACACACACACACACACACACACACACACACAACACACACACACACACATTTTCCTATTCATTGGCTAAATTAAAGCTATTGAACGCAGAATAAGAAGACAAAGAAGAAAACAACCAAAAATACCCAGATGGAAACGGCATAAACGAAAATGAAAAGATGTTTCGAAAATATGTCAGCACAATTATCGATTATCTGCCTCCCAGTCCATCCCATGTTGAGGTCGACTGGAGCTGTTTAGAAAGACAGAAAGACCACCAAATTGAAAGAAAAAGAAAAGAGAAAAAAGAGAAAGGAAACAAATCCGCCGAATAAATGGGGTTGAAAATGTTTTCCGAATGAGCCGGAGAATAATGCAGAAGCGAATGGCTGTATAAAAACAATAAAATGCTGTAACAAGCAATAATAAAACAAAAACCAACCAACAACAAAAACAACAAAAAATAGTTTGAGGAAATGGTGGGTGGAAGGAAGAAAGAGAGGGAAGGAGGGAAGGAAAGAAGGAGAGAAAGAAAGAAGAGGTAAAGAAGGAAGGAAAGGATAGGGCAAATAAAAGAAGGAAGAAAGGTCGGAAGGAATGAAGGAGGGAAAGGAAAGAAAGTAGTCAGAGGAAGAAAGAAAAAAAAAGAAGAAAGAAGGAAGAAAAGGAAGAAAAAAAGGAATGGCGGGTAAACAAAGAAGATGATGACAACAACGATGAAGATGATGTCAACAACGATGAAGATGATGTCAACAACGATGAAGATGATGTCAACAACGATGAAGATGATGACAACAACGATGAAGATGATGTCAAAAACGATGAAGATGATGTCAACAACGATGAAGATGATGTCAACAACGATGAAGATGAATGATGATGATGACAACGATGTCGATGAAGATGAAAATAATGACAACAACGACGACGATGAAGATGAAGATGATAACAATAACGACGATGATGAAGATGATGACAATAACGACGATGATGAAGATGATGACAATAACGACGATGATGAACATGAAGACAACAACGACGACAATGATGATGGTGATGATGCCAACAACGATTACGATGATGATGAAGATTATGACAGCAACGACGATGAAGAAGATAATAACAACGACGATGACGACGAGGAAGATGATGACAACAACGACGACAATGAGGATGAAGATGATGACAACGACGACAATGAGGATGAAGATGACGACAGCAACAACGACGACGATGATGAAGATGATAACAACAACGATGACGACGATGATGAAGATTATGACAACAACGACGATGAAGAAGAAGAGGATAACAACGACGCCGATTATGATGATGACGATGATGATGATGAAAGCGATGCTCTGTGTGTGTGTGTGTGTACGCGCGCGCGCGTGTGTATGTGTGTATGTGTGTGTGTGTTCCTGCTGCAGTGGTGAGAACTGCTCCTGGCTGCTGACAAGCGGCGAGGTGGGCAAGGTGGTGGAGGCGGAGGTGAGGGAGATGGACCTGGAGATGGACAAGGCCGGCAACTGCGTGGACCTCCTGGCAGCTTACGACGGTCAGTCCGCCTTCCGCTGCTGCTGCTGCTTTCTGTCTGTCTGTCTGTGTGGTGTTTCTGTGTCTGTTTGTGTTGTCTCTATCCCTCTCTCCCGCCCCCCTCCTCTCTCTCTCTCTCTCTCTCTCTCTCCTCTCTCTCTCTGCTCTCTCTCTCTGTCTCTGTGTCTGTTGTCTCTGGCTTCTCTGTGTCTCTGTGTCTGTCTCTGCTCTCTCTGTGTCTCTGTGTCTCTCGTCTCTCTTTCTCTCTCTCTGTCTGTCTCTGACTCTCTGGCTCTCTCTCTTCTCTGTGTCTGTCTGTTTTGTCCTTCTCTCTCTCTCTCTCTCTCCTCTCTCTCTCTCTTCTCTTCTCTCTCTCTCTCTCTCTTCTCTCTTCTCTCTCTCTCTCTCTTCTCTCTCTCTCTCCTCCCTCTCTTCCCTTTCTCTCTCTCTCTCCTCTCCCTCTCTCTCTCCCCTCTCCTCTCTCCCCTCTCTCATCTCTCTCCCTCTCTTCTCCTCCTCTCTCCCTCCCTATCTCTCTCCCCCTCTCCCTATTCCTCTCTCTCTCCCTCCCTCTCTCTCTCCCCTCTCTCTCTCTCCTCCCGTCTATCTCTTCTCCCTCCTCTCTCTCTCCTCTCTCTTCTTCTCCCTCCCTATTCTTTCTCTCTCTCTCTCTCCCTATCTCTCTCTCCCTCTCTCTCTCCCTATTCCTCTCTCCCTCCCTCCTCTCCTCCTCTCTCCCCGTATCTCTCTCCCTCTCTCCCTCCTGCCTCTCTCTCTCTCTCTCTCTGTCCTTTCCTTCCATCTCAAGGCTGGCTGGCTGGCTTACTGGCTGGCTGCTTGGCTTTACTCTTCTCTCTGTTTCTATCAGTCTGGCTGCTTGGCTGGCTTTGCTCTTCTCTGTCTGTTTCCATCAGTCTGGATGGTTAACTTTGCACTTGTCTTTCTGTGCTTTGCTTTGGTTTTTGCTCACTTCTCTTGTTTCTATCAATAATAATAATAAATAATAAATGGAACTTATATAGCGCTATATCTTGCAAAGACAAATCAAAGCGTATGCAGTCAACCTAATCTTACACAGTCATGCAATCAATGACAAATAAACAATAGTCTGGCTGGCTGGCTGGCTGGCTGGCTAGCTGGCTTTCTTTCTACCTTTTGTCCGTTTCTGTCAGTCTGTCTGTCTGTCCGCCAATGTCTGTGTGTCTGCCTGTCTAGTGCCTGCCTAGTCTATCCTTGAGACTGTGTCTTTGTCTCTTTCATTTACAAAAATGGGGGAAGGGTACTCAGGATAGCCCTAGTGGTTAGAGTGTGCTGCTGGCGATTTGACAGGCCCGGGTTCGAGCCACCACCGAGACGCCCGTTCAAAGGGACTTTGCCAAGTGTTCACACTGAAATCTGCGATGCTATGCTATAACATGCTAACACGCATAGAATTGCAAGGTTATGCTATACTATGCTAACGTACGCTTAGATTTGCAATGTTATGCTATAACATGCTAACGCGCTTAAAATTTCAATGTTATGTTGTAATATGCTAACGTAAGCTTAGATTTGCAATGCCATGCCATAGTATACTAACGTATGCTTAGATTTGCAATGCCATGCTATAGTATGCTAACTTACGCATAGAATTCCAAGGTTATGCTACAATATGCCAGCTTTTGCTTACATATGCAAGGTTATGCTATAATATGCTAACTTTTGGTTATATTTGCTACGTTATGCCATGACATTGGTAAATTACGATTAATTTTTGCTACGTCATATGGCATACGCTTGAATTTGCTACGTTATGCTACACCATACGCTTACATTTGCTACGTTATGCTATAACATACGCTTACATTTGCTACGTTATGCTATAACATACGCTTACATTTGCTACGTTATGCTATAACATACGCTTACATTTGCTACGTTATGCTATAACATACGCTTATATTTGCTACGTTATGCTATAACATACGCTTATATTTGCTACGTTATGCTATAACATACGCTTATATTTGCTACGTTATGCTATAACATACGCTTGAATTTGCTACGTTATGCTATAACATACGCTTAAATTTGCTACGTTATGCTATAACATACGCTTAAATTTGCTACGTTATGCTATGGCATGCTAACTTACGCTTAAATTTGCTACGTTATGCTATAACATACGCTTGAATTTGCTACGTTATGCTATAACATACGCTTAAATTTGCTACGTTATGCTATAACATACGCTTACATTTGCTACGTTATGCTATAACATACGCTTACATTTGCTACGTTATGCTATGGCATGCTAACTTACGCTTAAATTTGCTACGTTATGCTATAACATACGCTTGAATTTGCTACGTTATGCTATAACATACGCTTAAATTTGCTACGTTATGCTATAACATACGCTTACATTTGCTACGTTATGCTATAACATACGCTTACATTTGCTACGTTATGCTATGGCATGCTAACTTACGCTTAAATTTGCTACGTTATGCTATAACATACGCTTCAATTTGCTACGTTATGCTATAACATACGCTTAATTTGCTACGTTATGCTATAACATACGCTTAAATTTGCTACGTTATGCTATAACATACGCTTACATTTGCTACGTTATGCTATGGCATGCTAACTTACGCTTAAATTTGCTACGTTATGCTATGGCGTGCTAACTCTATTTTGTGCTATAACATAGCTACCTTTTGCTTAAATTTGCTATGATATGCCATGACATTGCTAAATTACGCTTAAATTTTCTACGTTGTGCTATGACATCGCCAACGTATGCTTGAATTTGTTACGTTATGTTGTAACATTGCTAACTTACGCTTAAACTTGGTATGTTACTCTATGATATGCCCAGATACGCTTGAAATTGTCGTGTTATGCTAGAATATGCCATGACTTGCCGTGCAATACCACTTTGCGCCATTATATAGCTACTATACATCATGCTGCCCATTGCAATATTGCGCCTCACTTTATTCATTGCGTCTCTACCATACTTGTGCTATGATATAAGAACTGGGTAGCTCAGTGGTCAGACCAATGTGCTTGCTCTCCCCAAGCTATGATTAAGCAGTGAGGAGTGTGGGTGCCTTGTGGACGGGTGACCGCCCGTGTCCCTCGGCGTTAATACAAGTCCTCACAGGTTCACCCAGCTGTAAATGGGTACCTGCCCTCTTTAGGGTCAGGGAAGGTAAAGCAGCCAGGGAGAGGAGATGGGCGCCGCCCTCAAAATGCTGGACCACAGACAGGCTTCTTCATCTTTGTCGTCGAACACTCAGACAGTAATTGATGTTGTCTGCCATATGAGCGAAAATGTGTTGCGCTGCCGTTAAGCGCCTGACAAGTCAGGCCCAGCCCAGGGCATCCGACTTAGGTTTGGAAGAGAATTGTTATCTCATTTCTTTTTTGGAGGAAAAAATGCAGGAAAATGGACCGAGAAGGCAGAAAATAGACCAGAAGGAGGTGTCAGGAAGAAAAGAGCCAATGCAGAAACAAAGAGAGTGATAGAACAGAAGAATTCCTAGCACATAACTACTTTCTGAAGGTGGGGGATGTTATGATTATATATACTGACAGGCCCCCGGCATCCCCATGGGAGGGATAGACAAACTGAGGCCTCTGACTATTCGACAACCGCATAGGTTATAGGACATGTTTACCTTTTCGAACTTTCTATACCCTTCTACCACTCGCTTACCCCCCAGCCAATGTTAAGCAGCATCGAGCGTGAGTACCACTTGGATGGGTGACCGTTTGCTGCGCCTTGGCTTCAGTACAGTCCCCCCCCCCCCCCCCCAGTTCACCCAGCTGTAAATGGGTACCTGCCCTCTTTAAGGGTCAGAGAAGTTAAAGCAGCAAGGGAGAAGAGATGGGCGCCGTCCTCAAATACGCTGACCCCTAAAGAAGTTGAGGTCTTTGACGCCTCGCTCCCCTACGACGACGTAGGTTATGGGAACACCCTTACGTTTTACCTACGCCATTCTGCGCTGTGTTTCACGCTATGGATGTATCTGGTCTGTCTACGTGTGCAGGGGACAGTGCGGAGTCCCCCCTGCTGACGGACTGGTGTGGGCAGCAGAGGACGGTGATTCGCTCCACAGGCCAGAATCTCTACCTCAGCTTCCTCACCAGCCAGCTCACCAGACGCTCCGGCTTCGTTCTCAAATACCGCGTCACTAGCCCTTGTGAGGAGTTGGGCTTTTTGTGTTGTTTGTTGGCTGCTTTGTTGGTTGGTTGGTTGGCTGGTTGGCTGGTTGGTTGGTTGGTTTGTTGGTTGGTTGGTTTGTTGGTTGGTTGGTTGGTTGGTTGGTGGGTTGGTTGGTTGGTTGGTTTGTTGGTTGGTTGGTTGGTGGGTTGGTTGGTTGGTTTTGTTGGTTGGCTGGTTGGTTGGCTTGTTGGTTGGTTGGTTGGTTGGTTGGTTGGTTGGTTGGTTAGTTGGTTGGTTTGTTGGTTGGCTGGTTGGCTGGTTGGTTGTTGTTGTTGTTGTTTGCTGTTGTTGTTTTGTATGGGGGTGGGGTGGTATGCGTGTGAAAGTGGGGTCGGGTGGTAGGGTAAATGAGTGAATTTCTGC
>CM054143.1:46998332-47000832 GCA_028751875.1 Rapana venosa
TAATCAAGAATGAGTGTTGATGGTGATTGTGTACTGTTTTGAGAATTATATATTTGATATTATCTCTGAAACACACACACACACACACACACACACACTCTCTCTCTCTCTCTCTCTCTCTCTCTCTCTCTCTCTCTCTCTCTCTTCTCTCACCTTTTATTGTTTTGCTTATAGTTATATTGTATCCTGATGAAGGATTCTTACTTTATATTTTCAATACTTTATTGGGCTTCAGCTGTACTTAAGTTTTAATGAATGCCCTATTTCAATATCTTATTGTTATATGTAACAAGTATGCGTACCATTTGACAATGTGTAGATGTTCATTTTTACGACTTATTAAGTTTGATTGTTGTTATATTTCTTGGTTTTGTTGTTGTTCTTGTTCTTGTTGTTGTCTGTTTTTCTCTTTTTTTTTTTTCTTCTTTTGTTGGTTTGTTTTTTTTCTTTCTTTTGTTTGTTTGTTTTGGTTGGGGAATTTTTTTTTTTGGGGGGGGTGGTGTTTTTAGGGTTTTTCTTTTACTTGTTTGTTTTTTGTTGTTGTTTTGGGGTTTTTTTGGTTGTTGTTTAGGTTTGAAAAGGATTATTTCCCTTTGTTTCTACTGTGTGAGAGTGTAAGTATTGGCTTATTATTATTAAGATGTATCCATACCGGCGGGAACTGGATGTAAAAAAGCACATGAGTGCTTATTCATTATCCTCGAAATAAAAGAATTTTTTTTTTTTTTTTAATCTTTTTGATTGGCACACATATACAGTTGAAAACAAACAAATTAATTTTTCGTACAAACAATATTACATCATGTCCATTTTTACAGGGGTACAAGACTACTAGCTACACAAAGTAAAAAAAGAATCAATCATCATTTTCGTTGTCAAGTCAAGATTTATAGATTACATACATAATTTTCTTATATTTTGAAATGGTATTCAAGTTTCTACTAAGTTGATGTACTGGAACCATTTTTTCTGAAAATTAGTAAACTGCATTTGTTTTCTATGCTCCAGCTTTTCCATTTCATATTTATATTTTAGTTCATTCAGAAAATTACCAACATTAGGTTTTGTTTTACCAATCCGACATTTATAAACATAGAACTTTGCTAACAGTATTATTAAGTCTAACACTTCGTCAGTTGCTGTAATTGCATCAGTGCCAAAAAGCACTATTTCCACATTAAGCTCCAGTCTCTCGCAATGAGAACAATTGTGTTTTATAGTCACTTCAAGTTCTTTCCAGAAATTCTGTACATACTGACACTCCCATAAATAATGGTTTATTGTGTCCTTTTCCTTGCCACAAAAATTGCAGTTGTCATTATCTGTAACTTTCATTTTCTTTAATATTTTGTTCGTGACTAATATTCTATAACAAATCTTTATTTGAAACCATTTCAATTTAATTTCTTTAATTTTATTTGTCATTTTAATACTCTGTGCCAGTCTATTGGAACGTCAAGCTGTCTTTCCCCAATTCATGAAAGATTTAATGTCGAGAATTTCTATTTTGCCAATCATTTCATCATCATAAATACGGGATCCTTTACCAGCTTTTGATATAATCTCTAGAGCATTGGTCCTTTCCTTACTAAAGTTGTCATCCAGTTTTATATTTTTCATTCTCGCATATTGTTGGATCGATCGCACACAGCTAATATAATGCAAAAAGTTAATGTTAGTACCTAATTTCTTTGATAAATTCTCATGAGTTATAAAGCCACCATTATCTTGCAGCAAGTGTTTAACCAAAAATAATTTGTTTTGTGCCCACTTTTCATGATATATGCATTGGTCTCCTACTTTGAATTTTTCATTGTGAAAAATTGGTTCTGCTAATAACTGTTGCTGATCCTTTGGATCCACTTGTCTGCAAAATGTTTTATATGAGTGAAACACATCTTTCCAAAATACATTGGTTTTAAATTTTGAAAACAGTTTGGGGCCTATCCTATCTAAATTATCTATATCAGGGCACAGTGAATGCAATATTAATCTCCATTTTTGTTTCTGTGTATAAACTTTTTTAATCCATGCAAGTTTCAGTGATTGTATATACACTCTGATATTTGGTATACCTATACCGCCTTTTGTTATGCTTTGTACCGAATATGCCCTTTTTATCTTATCTGTTTTCTTGTCCCATACAAATTCATAACACAGTTTTTGCAATTGGGCAACTTGAGCATCCGGGGATTTGGCAATAAAATCCATAAGTATACCAACTTTGATAGTACTAGTGATTTAAGCACTGCTACTCTACCCAAAGGTGTTATTAATCTTTTTGACCATATCTTAAATAGTTTTTTAACTTCATATAGTTTATCATTTATATTTACTTCCGTCATACTAGGGGAACTGTCCGTGAACCAGATTCCAAGGATTTTATATTCTTTTGGATTCCACTCCATTTTTTTGTGTGGTAAGTAGGTTAGTAGCGACTTCTTTTTGCTGCCTAGCCAAACATTTTTGGTTTTATCAAAGTTTAACTTTAACCCTGACA
>CM054143.1:47005832-47010832 GCA_028751875.1 Rapana venosa
TCTTGCCTTGTCTTGGTTGTCTTGTCTTGGTCTTGTGTTGTCTTGTCTTGGTCTTGTCTCGTCTTGGTCTTGTCTCGTCTTGGTCTTGTCTTGGTCTTGTCTTGGTCTTGTCTTGTCTTGTCTCGTCTTGTCTTGTCTTGTCTCGTCTTGTGTTTGTGTTGTGTTGTGTTGTTGTTGTTGGGGGTAGTGGGGGTCGGAGGGGGCTGGGGGTGGGGGTTGAAGGGTTAGGGTGAGGTCAGGTACTACTCTGTGCCAGGTGAACTCCTTGTCTTGTCTTGTCTTGTCTTGCCTTGTCTTGTCTTGTCTTGCCTTGTCTTGGTTGTCTTGTCTTGTATTGTCTTGTCTCGTCTTGTCTTGTCTCGTCTCGTCTCGCTTTGTCTTGTCTTGTCTCGTCTTGTCTTGTCTTGTCTTGTCTTGTGATGTGTTGTTGTTGTGTTGTTGTTGGGGGTAGTGGGGGTCGGAAGGGGCTGGGGTGGGGGTTGAAGGGTTAGGGTCAGGTACTACTCTGTGCCAGGTGAGTTCCTTGTCTTGTCTTGTCTTGGTCTTGTCTTGTCTTGGTCTTGTCTCGTCTTGTCTCGTCTTGTCTTGTCTTGTCTTGTCTTGTCTTGGTCTGGTCTGGTCTGGTCTTGTCTTGTCTCGTCTTGTGTTGTGTTGTGTTGTGTTGTTGTTGTTGGGGGTAGTGGGGGTCGGAGGGGTGGGGGTGGGGTGGATGGGGAGGGGAGGTGGGGGAGAGGGGTTAGGGTGAGGTCAGGTACTACTCCGTGCCAGGTGAGCTCCTTGTCTTGTCTTGTCTTGTGTGTTTGTGTTGTTGTTGTTGGGGGTAATGGGGGTCGGAGGGGGCCTGGGGGGTGGGGGGAGGTGGGTTGAGGGGTTAGGGTGGCGCGAGAGCATAGCCTGGGCTTTATCACAGTTCTTGATTAAACCATTGACGCTGGGGACAACAGCAAAGTGAGAGGCTGTATGACCAGTGGCTTTCTTTCCCACTCATGGAATTCCACTTTACAGCTTAGTCTTTAGTGATCGACTATGACTCTCTGACTAGAAGGCTTGACTTGCACAGTCCTTAATGTGCTGCAGCCCTGGGGGCTAGTTGGCCTTTGGAGAACATCTCCAACGCTGACTGTCCTTATGCCCACTTGGCCGAGAGAGTGGGGATGTACTGTGGGCAAGGCACCTCCACTATAATCAAATTTCTGCCCAATTTCCGAAACAGCAGCTGCCTCCTCTGCTGTTTTGGAGGTCATCGTCGAAAACGACGGACTAACATACATTATGTTGTTGGATTTTAGTGGGGGTTTTAAAAATTCCTTTATATCGAGGATAATGGAATAAGGGCTTAAGTGATTTTTTTTTAACATCCAGTCCCTGTGTGTATGCGGTTTTGTAAATTCTGTCATCTGTTCCCACCGGCACGCAATGGCCTACTCTTACGAAAAGTGGAACAGGATTTAACGTGTGCGCGAAGCTGTTCTGCGTGCGTTCGCACACGGGGCCTCGGTTTATAGTGGTTTTGTTAAGATGGGGTGGGGTTTTTGTGTGATGTTGTTGGTTTTGTGGTTGTTGGTGTTTGGGATTCCTGTTGTTGCTTTGGGGTTTGGGCTCTTTTTTTTCGGGGTGGTGGGGGCTTTTTTTGTTTGTTTGGAGCTTTTTGGTTGTTGTTTTATTTGCTTTTTGCTAGTGGTAGTGATTGCTTTTATTTTTTTGTTTTTGGTGGGTTTATTTTTATGGCGGGAGATGGGGATGGGGTGTTCTTGGTGTGTATGTGTGTGTATGTGGTGTGTGGTAGGGTGTGGTGTGGTGAGGTGTGGTGTGGTGTGATGTGGTGTGTGTGTGTGTGTGTGTGTTTTTGGGGGAAGGGTGGCGGCAGCATAATTATTATGTTATTGGTTTTGATCTTGGCCTTGTTTGATTGTTTCTGGGTTGTTTATTTTGGAGGGTGTGGTGGTGCTACTTTTTGGTTGGTTTTGAAGTTGACTTTTTTGTGTTTTAGTTGTTGTTGTTGTTGTAGTTGTTGTTTATGCTGCTGCTGTTGTTGTTGTTTGTTTGTTTTGTTGTGTTGTGTATTATCACTGTTCTTGCTGACACTCTAAAAACCATGCCCATGCTTACCCAACTGCGCGCTCTCACCTAACAATAACTATTTATTGAACTATTCTATAATCGTTATCACCATTGTCAAAACCATGATGACTGTTATTCTACAGAAACGGAGATATGCGCAGACGGACGGAGGGAGCTGTACGCCACCTCAGAAACGCAGACCCTGCAGTCCCCCAACTTTCCCCACTACTACCACCTGTGAGTAGACACTGACAGCTGAAGCTGTCCTCGCTTCCCTGAAACTGTCGTTGTTTAGACACAACACACACACACACACACACACACACACACACACACACGCACGCACGCACGCACGCACGCACGCACGCACGCACGCACGCACGCACGCACACACACACACACACACACACACACACACACACACACACACACACACACACACACACACACACACACACACACACACACACACACACACACACACACACACACACACACACATTGTGTGAGGTAGCTTAGCAGTGGAATTATCGTATTTAGGGGACTGTTTTAACCAACCACCTCCGTCAGGCAGCTTCCTATCACGTGTCCGAGTAACTTTAAACGAAAAGTTCTCCGAAGACAGAGTGCAGCTGTCTAAAGAAAGGAGAAGGAAGGTGGCAGGGTGGTTAAGACGTTTGCCTGCCAACAAGTAAACCGTGAGGTTCTGGGTTCGATTCCCAGCCTCGCCCTTTCTTCCCAGTTTGACCAAAAAAATCGAACTGAATGTCAAAGTCCTTCGGATGAGACTATAAACCGAGGCCCCGTGTTCGAATGCATGCAGAACATCTCGCGCACACGTTAAATCCTGTTCTGCTTTTCGAAAGAGTAAGCCATTGTGTGCCGGTGGGAACAGATGACAAAATTTACAAAACCGCATACACACGGGGACTGGATGTAAAAAAGCACATGAGTGCTTATTCCATTATCCTCGATATAAAGGAAAATAATAAATAAACAAATAAATAAATAAATGAGGTAGCTTAGCAGTGGAATTATCGTATTTAGGGGACTGTTTTAACCAGCCACCACCGTCAGGCAGCTTCCTATCACCGTGTCCGAGTAACTTTAAACGAAAAGTTCTCTGAAGACAGAGTGCAGCTGTCTAGAGTAGATGATCAGGTGTTTAAAAAGAGCCAGACCAGCAGCAATAGCTCAAAGACTGGATCGGCCTTGACTTGGCATGGTCTGTGTTGCTGTGAAAGACTCGAGACAGACCAGCCTGGAGAACACTGTCGACCAACGTGTCTCTCGAATCCTCCCCCCACCCCCACCCCCACCCCCTCCTCCCCTCACCCACTATCTTGGGCAAGGGGCTGATGAGGATGATGACGATGAGGAGGAGGAGGAGAGGAGGAGAAGGAGGAGGAGGAGGAGGAAAAGGAAGAGGAGGATACCAGTAATTCTAAATCACTGGGAACTTATTTTCTTATTGTGATTCCGAAGTGGGAAGAAGGGAGGAGTTAACATTGAATATTCTTGGATATCTACAAGGCGTTTGAACGCTCATCAATTCATCATCACATCATCAATCATCATCATCATCATCATCAGTCTATCTAGAAAATAAATCTATGGCTTTAGTGTACAAAAAGCCAGCTGGGAACACAGACTGTTATACACTTTGTTACCTTCTTGTTATGACTTTTTCCCGGCACAGTTATGTAATTATATACTTGCAAATGTTTGTGACCGTGCATATGATTTTGGTTGATTAGGTTTTTGATTGTATTAGAGTCCCAGCGAGGTAAGCCGATTTAAGGACGGTACTATCAGCCAAACATCACTACCGCTGCATGTATACAATGAGGTATCACCCAGTTTTTGAGAGATATAGCGTTGAACCTGATGTCATAACAAAGTATGTGACTTATCATACATAGGAAGTATGGTTCTGATACACGTAATTAAACCTCCGTTTGTGTCAAGCACTATTATGAGCTGTATAGCTTGATTTTTTTTCGTTCCTCGGCTTGAGCTCCGAGGGTCACCCAGTGGTGAGATTTTGTGTATGTCACCGTTTTTCCCTCCATGAAGGCAGCCGCATTCCGACTTCAGGGATTGATATTATTGATCGATATTACTGATCGATATTATTGATCGATATTATATATAGATCGATATAGCTTTGTAACTTGATGTACTTAAGAATTATGAGACCCAAAATGATCCGGAAGTCAGTATGAGATCCATTGGACATTACACAAGAAGCATATGTGCTGAGGGACTGCGTGACTTGGTAATCATAAGCCTAATTCTGATCTGCGTGCCTCTGACTTTGTAAGTCAAAGCATATCGAATATAGTGCAACCCTGATGTCATGATACATTGCATGCTGCTGATTGATTGATGAATTCATCAAGTTTGTGAATTGATGTCCTAATCACAGTTTATTATGACTATGACAATAAATTGTGTAATACTTTTATGATTTTAATTTGCGTGACTGTTATGCAATTGGGATAGCTCAGTGGTCAGAGCACTCGCTTTCCCCAAGCTAAGGTTAAGCAGCATCGAGCGTGGTTACCAAGTGGATGGGTGACGGTGTGCGCACCTTAGCTTCAGTACAGTTCCCCAAGTTCACCCAGCTGTAAATGGATACCTGCCTTCTTTAGGGTCAGGGAAGGTAAAGCAGCGAGGGAGAGGAGATGGGAGCCGCCCTCAATAGGCTGGTCCCTGGAGAAGCTGAGGTCTGTGACACCTCACTCCCCTGCAATCACATAGCTTATGGGGAGTCGAAGTGATACAGTTGTAATATGAGTGCTGAAATTGTATGATACAATTATAAATTGTGACAAAGTTATTTAGCTACAACACTGTGTGTAACCCTATTGTAACACTGATTTTCGGACCTATTATAATTCTGAATGAACTGACTTTATTGTTGCAGAAACTACGAC
>CM054143.1:47015832-47028332 GCA_028751875.1 Rapana venosa
GTGAAGTTCTGTTGTTTCTTTTAGTTGTTGACATAAGTATCTATGTATCTAGATGTCTGTTTCAATCTTTTTCTCGCAGACTCTAGTTTTTCTTTACCTTGTTATCGCTTTTAATGTGTTTCTAATCCTCAACTAGAGCTTCAAGACTCACTGATGGTGAGATTTTTTTACGTATGCAACCGTTTTTTGGCCGCCAGTAAGGTAGCCCCATTCCGACTTTGAGAATGGTGTCTAAACACGACACTATTTTGAATTTTAATTTTTTTACATTTTTATTCTTTTATATCGAGGATAATGGAATAAGCACTTATGTGCTTTTTTACGTCCAGTCCCCGTGTGTATGCGGTTTTGTAAATTGTCATCTGTTTCCACCGGCACACAATGGCCTACTAGTGTGCCTGTGCCTGTGCCTTTTTTCTTTTTCTTTTTTTTTTTTTGGTCATCCACTTTTACCGGCACGCAATGGTCTACTCCACCGAAAGGCAGAAAAGGTTTTAACCAGTGGGCAAGATGTCCTGCAGGCGTTCGCACACAGAACTTTGGTTTACGGTCTCATCCGAAGGACACTCGTGGGAGTGGAGTCAGTACTGATGTTGACCCTAACGGGGGAAAAAACCCCCACCTCAAACATGCCTGGGTGGTCGCTCAAACCACTGGGGTGGGTATCCCTCCCTTCCTTCCACCCCTGCGCCATACCTTAATTAATCGTAGTCTAGAAACTGACGTTTTGCTTTATTTCTACTCTCTTGGTTTTTTTTAAATCTTAATTTGAGATCCTGCGACAGTTTGTTGCAGTTGAATCAGTTTTTTGAATATCCAGGAGACTTTATTGTAATGAATGGAAGGTATATAGCCGTTTATCGCGTGATTGACAATTAATACTTTTTTCTCTCTCTCTCTCTCGTTCCTCTCTCTCTCCCCTCTTCTCTCTCTCTCTCTCCTACTCTCTCTCCTCTCCTCTCTCTCTCTCCTCTCCTCTCTCTCTCTCTCTCCTCTCCTTCTCTCTCTCTTCTCTCTCTCTCTCTCCTCTCTCTCTCTCTCCTCTCCTCTCCTCTCTCTCTCCATCTCTCTCTCTCTCTCCTCTCCCCCCTCTCTCTCTCCCTCCCTCTCTCTCTCTCTCTTCCTCTCCTCTCTCCTCTCTCTCTCCCTCTCTCTCTCTCTCTCCCTCTCTCTCTCCTCTCGCTCTCTCCTTCTCTCCACTCTCTCTCACTCTCTCTCTCCTTCCCCCCCTCCCTCTCGCTCTTCCACCTCTCTCTCGCTATCTCTCTGTCCCCTCTCTCTCTCTCCCCTCCCCCACTCTCTCTCTCTCTCTCTCTCTCTCTCTCTCTCCTCTCTCCTCTCTTCTCCCTCTCCTCTCTCTCTCTCTCCTCTCTGTATTGTATTATTCAAGTTCAGTATTGATCATACTTTTTTATGACTATTTTTATGTTGTGATCATTATTTTTTGACGAAGCCCTATTCCGATCTTCCGATCGTGACATTCCGCTTGTAATCAGTATATTGGGATGTTGTTGTTTTTTTAAGTTTCTGTGGGTGATTGGGGTTTCTGGGTTTGTTGGTGGGGAACGGGAGGGGGGGGGGGTGAGCTGTTGTTGGGTTGTTTTTTGTTTGTTTGTTTGTTTGTTGTTTACGTGTGTGTGTGTGTGTTTATACCACTAAGGAAAAGAGCGCATAGTTATTCTGTAGACTGTTTTTGTAGTGAAGCTTTTTTTTTAATGGAAGAAAGAGAGAGAGAGAGAGAGAGAGAGAGACAGACAGACAGACAGACAGACAGACAGACAGATAGAGAGAGAGGGGGAAGGAGAAGGAGGAGGAGAGAGAGAGGGAGAGAGAGAGAGAGAGAGAGAGAGAAGAGAGAGAGAGAGAGAGAGAGAGAGAGAATGTATGTGTGTGTGTTTGTCGTGTGTGTGTGAGTGCGTTCGTGCGTTTGTGTATGTGTCTTTGCGTGCATGCGTGCGTGCGTGTGTGTATGTGTGTGCGTGTGTGCGTATGTGTATGCGTGTGGTGTGCGTGTGTGCGTATGTGTATGTGTCTGTGCGTGCGTGCGTGCGTGTGTGTGTGCTTGTGCGTGCGTGTGTGTGTGTGTGTGCGTGTGGTGTGTGTGTGTGTGTGTGTGTGTGTGTGTGTGTGTGTGTGTGTGTTGTGTGTGTGTGTGTGTGTGTGCAGTTGCTCATCTTTGTTGATGGCTACAGAATGTTGGATGTAGGAGATACAGCAGGGTGATGGGCCCTGCATGACATAATCATTATCGTCAAGAGATCGATGCGTCGTGTTTTGTTGTTGGTTTTTTTCTTATTGTGATTTCTAAAACATTCTCAGTATTAGCAAGTGTGATCAGTTTGTGTCGTTCTTATTGTCATCGTCATTATCACCATCCTCGTCTTGATCTTCGCTATCATCATCGTAGTCGTCGTCATCATCGTTATCATCATTGTCATGACTATTACATTAATGTCAACATTATACTTATCGTCATTATTATCATCATCATCACCACCATTAACATCAGTATAGTTTTTCATCATCATCATCATTATTATGATGATGATTAGTATTTTTATCATTGTTATTATTATTATGAGCATTACCATTATTTTTAGTATTATTATTATTATTATTAGCATTATTATTAGCATTATTGTTATTGTTGTCGTTGCTGCTGCTGCTATCATTGCTATCATCATTATACTCGTGTTGTTTTTACCACCTTCATCATCATCATCATCATCATCACCACCATCATCGCCTGATGTATGTATCATCAACACTTTCTTCTTATAACCACAATAATTCGCACTGCATGTTGATGTGCACTACTGAGTGGCTCTGGTATAATTTTGAGTCAGCTGCACGCAATGTACTCATGATCATCTCCTTTGACCAGTCTTAGAACACTTGGTAGACAATCAATCATTGATGTTGTGCACCTCAATTATTGAGTGATTGGGGGTGAGAGGGGGGGGGCGTGTAGATTTTATACCCTACCCGGCTTTTTTCTATCGAATGAGAAATATCAAACGGAAGGTTGTAGGCCACATCAATATAACAATCGTTTTAACCAAAATAATGTCGTTGTTTTTCTGGAAGCGACGTGGTACCGTGGGATAGAAAACGTTCAGTGTGTGTGTGTGTGTGTGTGTGTGGTGTGTGTGTGTGTGTGTGTGTGTGTGTGTGTGTGTGGTGTGTGGTGTGTGGTGTGTCTGTGTCTGTGTGTGTGTGTGTGCGTGTGTGAGGAGAGAGTACTTGTTTTCTATCCCCAGTGCGCACCAGTTTAGAATTTAACAATGTGAGAAGAGCCACTGAGATTCTGTTGTTGCTTAAAGCGAGTTTTTTGAATTGTGAAACTTTCAACACACATTGGTGTTGGTACAGTCAGACTCGTACCGTTTCTGTCCAAAACTCCCCCTTTCTTGCAGTTGTTGTGTCCTTTATTTCAATATTCTGAATAAACGCTTTATTCCCCAAAACAACTTTTAGAGGAATGCTAGTTTCAGATATTATAGAGACGACATTATGGGTTAATTCTTTCCTACACGTTCATGGAAACGGGTTGCCGTCAGCACCTGGGCTTTATCACAGTTCTTGATTAAACCATTGACCCTGGGGGAAACAGCAAAGTGAGAGGCTGTATGACCAGTGGCTTTCCCACTCATGGAAATCCACTTTACAGCTTAGTCTTTAGTGATCGACTATGACTCTCTGACTAGGAGGCTTGACTCGCACAGTCCTTATGTGCTGCAGCCCTGGGGGGCTAATTGGCCTTTGGAGAACATCTCCAACGCTGACTGTCCTTATGCTCACTTGGCCGAGAGCGTGGGGATGTACTGTGGGCAAGGCATCTCCACTATAATCAAATTTCTGCCCAGTTTCCAAAACAGCAGCTGCCTCCTCTGCTGTTTTGGAGGTCATCGTCGGACACGACGGACAAACATACATGGAAACGGGATAGCTCAGCGGTCAGAGCACGCGCTCTCCCCAAGCTTAAGTCTAAGCAGCGTTGAGCGTGGTTATCAAGTGGATAGGTGACTGTTAATGCTCCTTGGCTTCAGTACAGCCCCTCAGTTTACCCAGCTGTAAATGGGTTACCTGCCCTCTTTAAGGTCAGGGAAGGTGAAGCAACGAGGGAGAGGAGATGGGCTTGTCGCCTCAGAATGCAGGCGCCTGGAGACGTGAGGTCTCTGACGCGTGCCCCCTCCCTCCCCCCCCCCCCCCCCCACCCCCACGACCACAAAGGTTATTGGACACTTTTTACCTTTACATCTTTAGAGACAGGGAAGGAAACGCAGCGAGGAGAGGAGTTGGGTGCCACCCTAGGAATGCTGGCTCCTAGAGAAGTTGAGGTCTCTAACACTTCACTCCTCAGCACCTATAGGAACACCTTCACATTTCATGTTTTTACACGTTCATGTTGTGATTGTCTTCTGTATAACTGACAAACCAGACTGAAGTTACTGAATTCGTTCGCCTCATTCTTGCCTGTGTTTTTCTCTATCTTAATAAGTATGTGTGTTGAAAAGAAGCACACGCAAGCAAGAAATGCCCAAGCGTAAGTGAGTACAAAACTTCATCTACGCCCAAGCCACAAAACACATACGTACGCATGCAGACTCAATCTCACACATGCTCGCATACACAAACATATCTAGGTAACTACAACAGGCACTGGAGTTCTCCCCCAACTCGTAATATTGAATGTTTTCCAGTCATTTGTAGAGGTTCGCTGAACATTTTTTTTTTAATCTTCCCAATAAAATATGTGGTAAAGCCATGGTTTCAGCAATGTCTCTGGCTATTCACATCTGCAGCCCCAAAATAGCAGTCGTTGGGACGTTGCCAGTAAAGGGAAAACATCTTCCTTACCCCTTCATCCTCTCTACACCTGCTCCCCTCCCCCCCCCCCCCCCCCCCCCCCCCCTCCAAAAAACCGGCATCTGTGCAATCCTTCTGAGGCAGGTAGGTCTGACGTCACGGGAAATATCCACTTTTTCTGACCAACTATCGTTTCAACTGTGTGAACTTTGTCAAAAAAAACAACCTGGAAATTATTGTTAAACTGCTCAGTATATCACTGTATATCAACACAATGATTATATGACCCAAAATAACGGCCAATAAAAAGACATCAAATGAATTTTAAAAATTCCGTCGAGATTGCGAGCAAAAAAAACAGTACTCCCTTACCAAACAGTGGGCAACTTTCCACCGGGAAGTTTTGCCGGAAGCTCTCAGACCAGGGAGAAGTTCTTATCTGTGTTGAACCTTCCACTTAAGGACAACAGCCACATAAGGACACAACAGGGACAAATGTGTTCATGTGTTTCCCTTCCACTGAGTAAAGTCTATGCATACAGAGTCTACATTATTACTCATAATTATGGTGATCAGCGGGGGTTTTTTCCTGTGGACAGGGGAGAAAATATAGGTACTGCAGGTGATGTTAGCAGTCAGTACTTGACCTCAGGGGGGACGGGATAGCTCAGTGGTCGGAGCACTCGCTTTCCCCCAGCCAAGTTAAGCAGCGTCGAGCGTGGTTACCAGTTGGATGGGTGACCGTTTGCGCGCCTTGGCTTCAGTACAGTTCCCCCAGTTCACCCAGCTGTAAATGGGTACCTGCCCTCTTTAGGGTCAGGGAAGGTAAAGCAGCGAGGGAGAAAAGATGGGCGCCGCCCTCAATATGCTGGCCCTAGAGAAGTGAGGTCTCTGACGCCTCGCTCCCCTACGACCTTATAGGTTATGGGACACCTTTACCTTTTTTTACCTTTTTACCTGACCTTAGGCGGATTGACCAGAATGCCCTATTAACCCGCAGAGGGGACATGGTTGTTTCGTCTTTCCTGCATGCGTGCAATATTTTTATAGTTGGACCAAGGTCAGAAGCAGACAGGACAAAGGAAAAGAGAATCGAAGCCACTTTGGTTTCAGGAGAGAGGACAAAATTTTTAAAAAGCCATCCTCAATAAACAATTCTATGTCCCTGCTTTTTTTTAGGAGGATGTTTGAAGTTAGGTTTCAAAGTGTGATGGCTTGTTGATGGTACATACAGTCCTTACGAGTAAATCATAGCTCTGCTGGGACTATGACAATCAAACAAAGTTATGTTTCATACGGGATTTTGTGTTGCGTTGTGTTTCTTGTTTGCTGTTGTTGTTTTTTGTTGTTGTTTTTGGTTGTTGTTGTTTTTTGGGGGGTCAATGTTTCTCAGCTAGAGCTCCGAGATGTTCCAATGGTGAGATTTATGCATACCCGACCATTCACCCACCACTAAGGTAACCACATTACGACGTCGGGAATGTTTCATTGTTTGATATTGAAGAAAGCCAGATTGTTTGATTTGTGTTGCTTTGTTCATAATAAAAACGGTTTTTGAAACGGTGTTGTTTCATGTACAGGAGATCCACACCACTTCATTCCTGATATCATGAGTTTGTTGCATTGTGTTGATGTCCATTTTCACTGGGTTCTGATGCAGTGTGTACCAATCAGGTTAAACAATAAACCATCAAATGCATTACTACTCATAATTATGGTGATTTCAGTAAGGTCATTTGTCTTTTGCTTCACAGTCACTTCAGCCACCTTGTATGACAGCTGATGTGTGTAAGGATCACTGGTTGAAGATGTGTAAATTTCGTCCGTGAAAAATGCATGTGTGCGTCCGTGCGTGCGTGCGTGCGTGCGTACGTGCGCGTGGTGTGTGTGTGTGTGTGTGTGTTTTCTTTCTTTCTTTCTTTCTTTCTCTTTTATTCTTTTATTTTGAGGACAATGGAATAAGCACTCATATCCTTTTTTACATCTACTCCCCGTGTGTATGCGGTTTTGTAAATTTTGCCATCTCTTCCCACCGGCACACAATGACCTACTCTTGCGAAAAGCGGAACAGGTTTTAACGTATGCGCGAGATGTTCTGCGTGCGTTTTCACACGGGGCCTCGGTTTATAGTCTCGTCCGAAGGACACAAGCCCAGCTGTACTCTTTTCTTACAGCTTTCAAGGAATACAGTTTTTGAAATCCAAAATTCAGATTCAAGCTTAAGTGCTGGTCGTACAAGACCTCAACCAGGTGATTACAAAGCTAAGGATGACAATGGAGGAGTTGTAGCACCATGAGGTACTAATGACAAGAGAGTGACACGAGGCCAAATGCTTATGAAAATTAATTCTATAAAGTGTTCATTATCACTGAGCCTGTGGACTATTATACTAAAAAAATCCATTATCAATGAGCCTGTGGACTATTATACTAAAAAAATCCATTATGCCTGTGGACTATTATACTAAAAAAATCCATTATCACTGAGCCTGTGGACTATTATACTAAAACAAATATCCATAATCACTGAGCCTGTGGACTATTCTATTGATACCAATGGTAAGGCTGTGCCTATGCAACTGATAAGCCACCATTAAGGTGGCCGTATACCGACTGCGGGGATGATGTCTAAACTCGACACCAATGTACATGCGGTTTTTATAAATTTGTCATCCGTTGCCAAGGGCACGCTAGGGTCTACTCTTCCGAAAGCGGGACAGGTTTTAACGTGTGCGCAAGATGTTCTGCATGCATCGCATACCGGGCTCCGGTTTCTAGTCTTATTCGAAGGGTTTTCAGGGAAGTGGAGTCAGTACTTATGTTATGTTATGAAGGAAGGAAGGTGGCGGGATGGTTAAGACGTTTGCCTGCCAATAAGTAAACCGTGAGGTTCTGGGTTCGATTCTCAGCCTCGCCCTTTCTTCCCAGTTTGACCAAAAAAAATCGAACTGAATGCCAAAGTCCTTCGGATGAGATTATAAACCGAGGCCCCGTGTGCGAACGCATGCGGAACATCTTGCGCACACGTTAAACCCTGTTCCACTTTTCGAAAGAGTAGGCCATTGTGTGCCGGTGGGAACAGATGACATAGTTCTGATATGAAACAGAAGGGGGGAAATCTTAGGCTTGAAATAAATATGTCTTGAGGCTGGATTTACAAGTGTCATAACTAGGTTTCTGGCGAAGAGAGAGAGGGAGCTCATTCCAGGTCGATGGACCCGAAATAGAGAAAGAGCGACGGCTGATGGTGGACTGGTTGAATCTAGGTATTCGTAAGCACAAGGAATCTGCATCAGAGCGGAGGGAACGTGAAGGAGTGTACAGGTTAAGACATTCACAGAGGTAGGAACAGAGGTAGGAGGGTGCAGTTTTGTGGAGACATTTGTAACAGAGGGCACTGATCTTATAGTTTACTCTCTGTGGAGAGATCGCAAGAGAGGGGTAATGTGCTCAGATTTTTTCTTTCTGAGGACTAGTCCAGCTGCAGAGCTTTGACGACATACTTACACAGACGTCATTACTTCTATGTCTAGCATCTTTTGCGTCAAACTTTGATGTAGAGCTATTGTGCCTCTGTATGATGTGTGGTGTAACAGTGTTCAGCACATGCCAGTTACTGTCCTGATCAGCGTCTGAAAAGCTCATTGCTATCTTCATCCTGATTTTTCCGCCCCGGGTAAAATAATCACCTTGTCTTTACATCTAATACAGCTTCAGTTCAAGGAACAAGGGTGGGGTTTTTTTTTCCACGGAAGATATCCTGGTTGAACTGTGAAGATTGGACGAAAAAGTAAAGTTGCCTGAGGTAAACCTTCCCCACCACCAGATCTAACCAGTAAAGTGACAGATTAAAATCTGTGTGGCAGAGAACATCAAGCTTACAAACTGAAATTTGTGGAACAGAGAACATCAAGATTGCAGACTGAAATTTGTGGAACAAAGCACATGAAAATTACAAATTGAAATTTGTGGAACAGAGAACATCAAAGATCACAGACTGGAATTTGTGGGACAGATAAAATCAAGATTACAAATTAAAATTTGCCTGACAGAGGATATCAATATTACAGACTGAAATTTGCCTGACAAGGAACATCAAAGAGAAAGAAGCCATATTTTAGTACTGTGGCACAGACTCTAAAGCTCTCCTTCTCTGACCAGGTGGAAGAAGTTGAGGGCAATTTGGCCAGAACGCCAGGCTGTAATTAGTTATCTGCCCCACAGCCATGTCTAAGCGAAATATTTTTCCAGACGCTAAACGCCTGGCCACAGTCCGGAGTGCAGAAAAGCGCAACAGCCTGAAACACGGAAAACTGCAGCACGCTGACACAGCCAAATCGACCTCCCTGACCCAGGAAAGCCCTTCCAGCAACCCCCACTGCTCGCTCACCTCAGACAGCGTGTATTTTGAGGAGGACCTTGCGGGGAAGGGGTCTGAGAACAAGCAGGAGAGGAACTGGCTTTGCTGCCGTGAGGACATCAGCCCTGACCAGCCCTTACCGGGCATCAGCACCAGGAGCATGCTGCCTGTTTTCTGTGCCCATATGACGGACCAGCACGGCCCGTCCTATCGGGTGTCTGCCAAGCCCACAGAGTGTCCCAGCGCTGAACAGAACCTGCGGACGATGAGGGAGTGGCAAGAGGCTGGCAACAAGCTAAAGATATCCACGGCTGTCAACATCTTCACCCATGTCATGGACCTGAAGAAGCAGAGTCATGTTCTGTTTAACTGAAGGGCCCACGTGCAAGTAACGGTGGGTGTGGTGTGAGGGAGGTGGGGTCTGGCAGTTGTGGGTGAAGAGGGAATGAAGACGACAGCTGCTGCCACAGGGGACATTGTCAGGCAGGTGTGGGTGAAGAGGGAATGAAGACGACAGCTGCTGTCACAGGAGACATTGTCAGGCAGGTGTGGGTGAAGAGGGAATGAAGACAACAGCTGCTGCCACAGGGGACATTGTCAGGCAGTCTTGCTGCAGTGGGGATCCGGGCTGTCTTCTTCTTGTCTCCGTTTTATGTGACACACACGCTTGTGTTCGTGATTGCTTGCGTGTGCGTAGGTGCACAGAGAGAGACAGGGAGCAGTAAGGCCATCATACACGCCAATTCATATATGGGAAATGTTGGAAACGATAATTTAGATTAGTCATACAGATATAACAAGATGACAACATCAATATTAACAGAGCGACCACAAGAGAACACAATGCTAAAAAACTACCAGAGCCATCTCCATGATGTATGTTCACAGATGGGTCGGTTCTAAATGAACAAAGACGCTGGTGCTGCTTTAATTACTCCAGCGCTGAAAGTTGAAAAGTCTTTTTTTTCATTGGACACAGTTTAACAATGTTTACAGCTGAACTTGCAACTATTCTATTTGGGCTGGAACACTTGTTAATTCTTCCTCAAACTGTGTTAAAAGTAGCCAATTTTTGTTGATTCAAAATCAGTTCTACAAACCTTAGAACCTTTTGATATTGAAACAAGTACCCGATTTGATTATTGGCATAAATCATCTGATACACTGTCTCAGACTGAAAGGTACAAATATCTGTTTTTGTGCTGTGTGCCCTCTCATGTTGGTCGCTATGGTAATGAAAAAGTTTATAAAGCAGCCAAAAAAGGCGCATGAAATTCATAACTGTCCTCTAAAGTTTCTATACGTCCATCAGTCAAGGAATCCTTCCTTTTGCCAGAGAAGACCTCTTCAAAGAGACATGAGAATGGTACAAATGTGAAGTGCATATCACAGAAAAGTATAGCTCATTCAGAACGCATTTTAGAAGAAAGAACATCGTGTTCTTCCATATTCTAAGCGAGACTGACTACTATCATTTCCTGCAAAATAAGGCTAAACGCTCTTAAAAACAGTTTTGCAAAAATGTCAAGTGCATCTGTGGTGGACAGTTTTCTCTGCAACACTGTTTATTATACTTGCAAACCCTTCGTATTTTCTTTCCCAAAAAATCTTTTTAAAATAAAAAAGAAAAGAAATTCTGAAAAGAAATTAGACACAATTCTGTCAGATGAAATGTTCGTTTTAATATCTCTAAATCCCATGTACATAGCCCAGTTTTTGCATCCCTTTAAGGGTCTGTTACTTTTTTAATGTGTCACATTCGTGTTTTAAATCCAAATTGTTGAACGACCTATCTTTTCTGAGTGCTCTCTTTTATTTTTATCAGTCCTTGTCCTGTTGTGCTAGTTGTTTTTCAGCTTACGAACTTCATGCAGCATGAAATCGTGTATGGGTTGGGGGGGTGGGGGTAATTAATTTTGAGATGTGTTATGAAGTTATTCGTGTGCAAGTGAATGAGAGAATTCCCCTTTGGGAATGCGGGGGCTTGTCAGTATAAATAGCATCCCCATCTTTTTGAAACTCTGTGCTAGGAATTCCCTCTTTTCTATCCCTCTCTGTGTTTTTGCCTTGTTCATTTTCTTCCTGTCGCATCCTTCTCGTCTATATTCTGCCTTTTTCGGTCAATTCTCCTGCCCTTTTTCCAGGCAGACTTAAAACATAGCTCTCTCCCACGCCACACTGAAGTCAGATGTCCTGGGTTTAACTTGTCAAGCACTTAACGGCAGCGCAACGCATTTTCGATCCCATGACAGACAATAGTTGCTGTCTGAGTGTTCGAAGAAGAAGAAGAAGAAGAAGAAGAAGAAGAAGAAGAAGAAGAAGAAGTGAGATAATGAGAATGTAACCTTACATCACTCAGTAGAGACACCTAAAGCCAGACAGACGTATTGATGAAGGACAAATTTGTCATCACATGCAGAAGCAGCACTAGGGCAACAATAAACCCAGACAACTGCACTGTGCTGTCTTCAGCTCCGGTTAAGCTACAGAACGCACACTGACAACTCACACAGGAGCAGTCATTGTTCCAGACTGTCGGGAGGGGGGGGGGGAAAGATGAGAGTGAAAGGTATTTTGTTCATGTTGAAAAAAAAGTAATAAACGTTAAAAAAAAGAAGTATTTTTTGTGGTCACTTCACAACAACATGAGATTTGTACACTCAGTTTTCCCCGGGAAGGTTTCGTTACTTACAATACCTAAGTCATTTCCTCTCAAGTGTTCTCTTCAAACATTTTCTTTAAAAATAGCATCCTTATTTGATTAAGAGAGTCTGTATTTGTTTCGGAATAACTCACACACGCACGCATGCATGCGCATACACACGCACACAAACACACACAACACAACGCAACACACACACACACACACACACACACACACACACGCACGCACGCACGCACGCACGCACGCACACACACACACACACACACACACACACACACACACACACATCATTCCCTTTTTCCAATAGCATAACAAAAATGTTGTCTTTGTGTTTCCCCACACCACACACACACACACACACACACACACACACACACACACACACACACACACACACACACACACACATCATTCCCTTTTTCCAATAGCATAACAAAAATGTTGTCTTTGTGTTCCCTCACACACACACACACACACACACACACACAACACACACACACACTCACACACACACACACACACACACAATCATTCCCTTTTTCCAATAGCATAACAAAAATGTCTTTGTGTTCCCTCACACACACAAACACACACACACACACACACACACACACACACACACACACACACACACACACACACACACACACAATCATTCACTTTTTC
>CM054143.1:47033332-47040832 GCA_028751875.1 Rapana venosa
CCGTCTTCCCACAGCACACTCACTCTGGGTAGGAGCCGGCCGGAATCCGAAAAATCCCTATGACTCATGGAAATCGAACCCGCGACCTTCCAGTCCGAAATCCAAAGCGCTAACCACTGCGCCATGGCGACTGGTGACAGACATAATATTAAAAGAACAGACATATTTAACACATAATGGGGAGGGGGGATAGCCTAGCGGTTAGGGCATTGCGTTCGCGATCTGACGGCCCGGGTTCAAACCACCATCAAGGCACCCGTTCAAGAGGATCCCATAAAGGCATTCCTTCACGGGTACACCCCCTCCCCACCCCTCACACACACACACACACACACACACACACACACGCACACACACATACACACACACACATTACATCAAGGCTGATGTACACACACCATGGTTATATCATCGCCAGCCCAGCAGCGTTTTCCATCCTTGAAATCCATCACCATTAGCAACAATGTGTGGGTGTGTGTGGGTGTGTGTGTGCGCGCGTGTGGGTGTGTGTGTGCGCGCGTGTGCGTGTGTCTGTGTGTTTCTGTGTGTGTCTGTGTGTCTGTACTGTGTGTCTGTGTGTGTGTATGTGTCTATGTGTGTGTGTGTGTGTGTGTGTGTGTGTGTGTGTGGAGTGAGGGAGTGGTGGGGAGAGGATCATAAGTTCTACCTGTCATCCGAGTAAAAGTACTGAGCAGAATGCGTATGGTAGAGAGCAGAGGACGGCAGAGGCATGCCCCTGGCGTCTAACAATGGCTGAATGTGCTTGTACAACAAAGTCCGGCGGTAGGTCGCCGAGTTCTGGAACTGCGTGTCGCGACAAGTCTGGCTGCGAGAGCCGCGGGAAGGCGGGGCCAGGAAGATGGAATCCAGGCTTCGTTGGTCCAGAACAGGCAGGTCCACCACATGCCGCAGACTGTCCAACACTTTCAGCACTACCGGGCTGTCGGGCAGCTCCCCCGAGTCTCCGTGAGACGTCACGGAACTCCCCGTCACCACGGGACATGCCGAAGTGCCGTTCGGTCCTTTCCGTAAGGGTCCGGCGTCTTTCGTCGAAGGGTTGAAGGTGAAGGTTGTTCCGGTTTGGCATGAGATGGATTCTGGTGAAGCGGAATCTGTTTTTAAAAGAGGAACGGATGCAATAAGCGGCTAAAAATGATAATACTGTTTTTAAGCTACTTTAATCATCAGTTCCTTCGGAAGAAAACTATAAACTGAGGTCACGTGTGCGAACGCAATGTAGATCACCCTGAACACATGTTAAACCCTGTTCCGCTTTTTGGAAGGGTAGGCCATTGTGTGCAGGTGGGAACGGATGACAAAATTGACTAAACAGCATGCACACGGGGACTGGATGTTAAAAAAGGCACATGAGTGCTTATTTCATTTTTATCGAAATACTAAGAATAGAATAAGTTTACAAAAAAATAAGAAAATAACGGGGTATAACCTTCCAAGAAAGTTGATAAAACATGAAACTACCTGCCGAATGAGGAAGACGGGAGAAGAAGAAAAAAACAATAACAACAACAATAACAACAACAATACAACAAGAGAAAAAACAAAAACAAAAAACACACACACGAACTGAAGTCTGAAGAACCAAACTCTGAAAACTCTCACCTAAGACTGAATGGACTCACCTAAGACTGAATGGACCCGCCTTAGACTGAATGGGCCCACCTAAGACTAGATGGACTATGGACTCGCCTAAGGCTGAATGGACTATGGGCCCACCTAAGACTGAATGGACTATGGACTCGCCTAAGACTGAATGGACTATGGACTAACCTAAGACTGAATGAACCCACCTAAGACTGAATGGACCCACCTAAGACTGAATGGACTCGCCTAAGACTGAATGGACTCACCTAAGACTGAATGGACCCACCTTAGACTGAATGGGATCACCTAAGACTGAATGGACTCGCCTAAGACTGAATGGACTCACCTAAGACTGAATGGCCTCACCTAAGACTGAATGGACTCACCTTAGACTGAATGGACCCACCTTAGACTGAATGGGCCCACCTAAGACTGAATGGACTCGCCTTAGACTGAATGGACTCACCTAAGACTGAATGGGCCCACCTAAGACTGAATGGACTATGGACCCGCCTTAGACTGAATGGGCCCACCTAAGACTAGATGGACTATGGACTCGCCTAAGGCTGAATGGACTATGGGCCCACCTAAGACTGAATGGACTATGGACTCGCCTAAGACTGAATGGACTATGGACTCACCTAAGACTGAATGGACTATGGACTCACCTAAGACTGGATGGACTATGGACCCACTTAAGACTGAATGGACTATGGGCTCACCTAAGACTGAATGGACTATGGACCCACTTAAGACTGAATGGACTATGGACTCACCTAAGACTGAATGGACTATGGACTCACCTAAGACTGAATGGACTATGGACTCACCTAAGACTGAATGGAACCACCTAAGACTGAATGGACCCACCTAAGGCTGAATGGACCCAACTTAGACTGAATGGGCTCACCCAAGACTGAATGGACTCACCCAAGACTGAATGGACTCACCCAAGACCGATTGGGCTCATCTAAGACTGAATGGACTCGCCCAAGACTGAATTGACTCACCTGAGACTGAATAGACTAATGTAACACTTAACTGACTCACCTAATATTAAGAATGAATGAACTCATTGACTAGCCTGAGACTGAATGGACTCGCCTAAGAATGAATGGACTCGCCTAAGAATGAGTGGACTCACCTAAGACTGAATGTACTCGCACAAGACTGAATGGACTCGCCTAAGACTGAATGGACTCACCTAAGACATCCACCGGGCACAGGGCCCCAAGAGAGTCCTGCAGATCTTTGCCATCCAAGAAGGGGTCACCCAGGTCAGCAGAGGTCAAGGTCAGGGGCAGATCTATCTGGGCAAGAACCTCCTCCACCTCCAGCTGCTGAATGTCCTTCAACAGCTCCCCCAGTGCCTGCAGCAACACAGTCCCCCAGATCATTATATAATGATGACAATCATCATCATCATCATCATAGTCTAATATCACTAAATGTAAACAGAGTTCAAACATACAACTACTACTACTACTACTACTACTACTACTACTGCTACTGCTACTGCTGCTGCTGCTGCTGCTTCTACAACTACTACTGATGATGATGATGATGATGATGATGATGATGATGATGATAATGATGATGATGATGATGATGATGATGATGACGACGACGACGACGATGACGACGACGATGATGATGATGATGACGATAATGAGTATACAGTAGTGTGTAGCCAGGTCCTCTTTGATACTTCTTCAATACGGTATATCTTTATTACATCCCCATATTTCAGATCTTTGGTCAAGTCAGCACACAATATGGCATTGTACTGATGTCAGTATATTCAGGTTATGTGGCTATACTCTACTTTCTGAAGTTTGTCTTATTCATTCCTTCTTCTTCTTCTTCGAACGTTCCGACAGCAACTACTGTGTACATGTAGTTGTGTTAATGTTGTTACCCGTCACAGATGGTCTACTCTTTTGAAAGGCAGAACAGTTTTTTATGTGTAGGCAAGATGCTTTGCCTGTGTTTGCACACAAGACCTTGGCTTATAGTTTCATCCGAGGATTTTTTCCGGGGGGAAAAGGAGCCGGCACTGAGCTCCAAGATCATACCAATGGTGAATTTTTGCGTATGCCAAACCGTTTTTATCCACCATTAAGATAGCCACATTCCGACTTCGGGGTTAGTATCTAAACATGACGCTCGTGTGCATGCGATGTTTTTCAAATTTTGTGATCCGATCCTACTGGCAAGACATGGCGGAACAGGTGTGTCAGATGTTCTGCGTCCGTTCGCACACAAGGGCCTCCGTTTATAGTCTCATCCGAAGGACTTTGGGGGTGGGGGTTGGATTTGATAGTGATGTTAATTGCAGGTGGCAAAAATCCCCTCAAACAAGCTGCTCGGGGATGGCTTGATCCTAGGCCATGAGACCACGAGCGCAACGCTCTAACCACTAGGCTATCCCGTACCCCCACTGAGGATGTTTCTATGATGATGATGATGATGATGATGATGATGATGATGATGATGTATGGAGTTTATATTGTGCTGCATCTTGTGAAGCAACAAATCAAAGCTCTAACATTCAAATAACTTACTCGCATGCAACCGTCCACAAATAGGATTAACAGATCTATATCAAATTTTCACATAAACACACACGCACACGCACACGCGCGCGCACACACACACACACACACACACACACACACACACACACACACACACACACACACACACACACACACACACACACACATACACGTCTGATATCAGTATTTAGTGGAAGGACGTTGAAATGAAGAACTAACTAACTAGCTAGCTAACTAACCAACTAACTCACAAACACACACACACACACACACACACACACACACACACACACACACACACTCACACACACACATACACACACACACACACACACACACACACACACACACACACACACACACACACACACACACACACACACACACCACTCAGGCAGAATGATGGAGATAGGGGGGAGGGTGGCTGTTAAAAAGAGTATGAACACAATATGAGAGAACATCTATGGCAGGTAGTTTGAGCCTGGATTTCAAAGTATCAAATACACGCTTTTTGGCGAAGGGATAGAAGGAAGGTCATTCCAGGCGGATGGACCACAAAATAATTATAGAAAAAAGAGCGACGGCGGACAGTGACCAGCAAGCATTACCAGCCCTCTTCAGGCCCGGCTAGGACTCTGACCTTGGAGCGACAGCCGCGCACAAAGGGCCAGGGCTGGCCCACGATCAGCCGTCGCACCATGGCACAGAAGCTCTGACTCAGCAACTGCTCTTCCCGCGCCTTGCGCTTGTTGTACACGCTGATCACCCGGGGCCTGCAACACCCTCGTCGTTTTCACCTCTCGTCTTCCCCATGACTTATTAATTTTATGGTCGTCAAAAGCGTCCTCTGTCATCGTCAACTTCATCGTCGTGTATCCTCAGCTGTCGTTTGGGGAATCGGTGTTAAGTTGTGGATCATGGTCGTCAGCATCCTCTGTCATCGTCATGTTCATCGTCGTTTTTATCGCTGTCGTTTGAGGATCGGTGTTAAGTTGTGGATCCTCGTTGTCAGCATCCTCTCTCATCGTCATGTTCATCGTCGTTTTTATCGCTGTCGTTTGGGAATCAGTGTTAGGTGTGGATGTCGTCGACTCATCGTCGTCAATGTTGTCACTGTCACAGCTACTCTACCACCATCACCATCTGTTAGATATGTCGCCACACCACACCAACACCACACCAACACCACACCGACACCACACCAACACCACACCAACACCACACCAACACTACACCATGCCGCCACAAGACCACACCACACCATATACTTCTCTACACTGTTTTTCACAACACCCACACCCACCACACACATCTCTACACTGTTTCACAACACCACACCACCTCTACACTGTTTTCACAACACCACACCACCACACCATCTCTACACTGTTTTCACAACACCACACCACCACACCACCTCTACACTGTTTTCATAACACCACAACACCACCACACCATCTCTACACTGTTTTCACAACACCACACCACCACACCATCTCTACACTGTTTTCACAACACCACACCACCACACCATCTCTACACTGTTTTCACAACACCACACCATCACAACATCTCTACACTGTTTCACAACACCACACCACCACACCATCTCTACACTGTTTTCACAACACCACACCACTCTACACTGTTTCACAACACAATCCACACCATCTCTACACTGTTTTCACAACACCACACATCTACACGTTTTCACAAACACCACACCATACTCTACACTGTTTTCACAAACACCACAACATCTCGACACAGTTTTCACAACACAAACACCACCACATCATCTCTACACTGTTTTCACAACACCACACACCACCACACCGTCTACATGTTTTCAAACACAACACACCATCATCTATACACTGTTCTTCACCAACACCACACCACCACCCATCTCTACACTGTTTTCACACACCACACCACCACACACTCTTACACTGTTTTCACAACCCACCACCACCATCTCTACACTATTTCACACACCACACATCTCTACAGTTTTCACAACACCACACACCACACCACATCTCTACACTGTTTCCACAACAACACCACACTCTACACTGTTTCACAACCACACACCACACCAGCTCTAAACTGTTCCACAACACCAACCAACACCCGCTCACACTGTTTCACACAAACACACACCACACCCACCAAATCTCTACACTGTTCCACAACACACACCAACACCACACCATATACTTCTCTACACTGTTTCCACAACACAACACAATACCATCACCACACACCACACCACACCACACGTATACCTCTCTACACTGTTTCCACCACCAACACAACACACCAACACACCACAACACACCATCTCTACACTGTTTCCACCACCACTCCACACTACACCACACCAAATACCTCTCTACACTGTTTCTACCACATCACCACCACCTTTATACATCTCTACACTGTTTCTACCACACCACCACACCACACCACACCATATACCTCTCTACACTGTTTCCACCACCCCCACACCACTACACCACACCATACCATATACATCTTTTACACTGTTTCCACCACACCACACCACCCCACCACCACCCCATACCTATACATCTCTACACTGTCTCCACCACACATCACCACACCACCACCAACAACTCTCTACACCTTTTTCCATCACACATCACCACACCACACCACCACACAACACCTCTCTACACTGTTTCCACCACACCACACCATATACCTCTCTACACTTTTTTCCACTACACCACTACACTACGCCAACCAAAAACTCACACCACCACACAACACCTCTCTACACTGTTTCACCACACATCACCACACCACACCACACCACCACCACCACCACCACACCACACCTCTCTACACCGTTTCTTATCTCCCCTCACCTCTCCCTTATCCTAACCACCACACCCTACCTGGTCTCTCGAATCCTTTCAAACAGCATCTGATAATGGGACGGGTCCAGATTTCGCAGTCTGGCATTTTTTCTCCTTGCAGGCATGGGCCTCAGGCTCAGGCTCTTGCAGGCTTTCTTGAAGTCGCCGATGAAGTCCTGGTATTCCAGACGAGGCAGCATCTTCTGGAAGAACCTCAGCCACTTGCGGAGCAGGTCTTTCTGGCGCTCTTGGGGAAGACGCAAGAACTCTTCATACACGGACCGTCCGTCTGAAGGTGCCGTCTCCTTCCTTTCTGCCTGGGTCACTGTGTGTGTGTGTGTGCCAAGTCAAGTCAAGTCAAGTCAAGTCAAGTCAAGTCAAGTCAAGTCAAAATGATCTTTATTTAGAGAGTAAAAGATTAAGTTTATACAACTGTTTGGTTTTTTTATTCA